>CM068369.1:61641004-62841242 GCA_034769895.1 Magicicada septendecula | reverse complement strand
CTTGTTTTTTGTGTTTGTTAGCATCGAAAAGCCTAGCATGCACATGTAGGTGGCACTAATTTCTATTAGGCCTGTTATGTACTCTTATTTCGTTCACTTGCAAAACCTGAGGAATGGTAGTTCACAATAATTCAGTTGAAGTGTTTGGTGTGACTGAAGTTCTGTGAGTTGCTTTTCTTTTTCCA
This sequence comes from Magicicada septendecula, assembly GCA_034769895.1. Lineage (NCBI taxonomy): Eukaryota > Metazoa > Arthropoda > Insecta > Hemiptera > Cicadidae > Magicicada > Magicicada septendecula. Next base: position 62,841,057 of record CM068369.1, on the reverse strand, counting down.
GAGGAAGGTCGATGGTGGATTCTGAGCATAAGGATTGCGCACCAGTCATATTTTGTAACAGTGATGGAGGAAAAAATCTTTGTCAACTTGTATGTTAGTGTGCCGTGGGAATTCACTACAGGGGATATTGTGCCATGAATAAAAAAAAAGTTGAGAACCACTGGTGTAGACTAAACTGTCAAATATCCTAGTAAGGTTGATGCAAAATAGTATGCTGTAGTCTTGGACAAGAAATGTTCTTACCAATGACCAGTCCTAAACCACAAAGGCATCTTCAATTTCGTGAAAAAATTGTCTACCATTTTCAATGTTGCTCTTCAAGAGAGAGTTAGGTCTATTCAATAATTGTTTTGAAGCATTTGAAGCCTACAATGTGTCTTGTTACCAGAGCTACAGGAGCAAGTTCCCTATATGTATGCTTCTTTGTAAAGTGACAGCTTAATCTGTTTGTGGTATCCGCCATTGTAACTGGACACTTCCACCTATTTCAAAAACTGTTAGTACTAGTGAGTGCTATTATTGAACATAATTTGAATACTGTACGTAGCATATGCATCAATGTTTTGGTTTTTCGTATCCACTGGCGTTTCTGATATTTTATTGAAGGTAGTATTACTTCTTACTCATCAATTCTCAGTATGCTGCCATAAGCACCATTTGATGATACATTTTCATGGTTTCCATTATTAATAATGTCCATGTTTTTCAATTTAATCCAGCATGTTTTCCTCAGACACAAACGTTTCATCTATTCTACAATGTGGTATCCTTTATAGAATGATAAACAGTTTGTTGCTGAGAAAAATAGAAACATGTTAAACTGACAAGTAAAACTGTTATAAACACATGGTGCAAACTCAAGCCTCTCCAGACATAATATACTTCAACTTTTAACAGCACTCTGACATGTCTGTAAAGTATACAAACCAAAAGTTTAAATCTGTTTACTGCATTACAGCACAGACTGGATACTACACTACTACTGGACATTATAGTGTCCATGTCAAACTATAGCTGAGGTTGGTTTTCCTTGAACGAAACCATTACCTTAAGTTTCCTGAAATGTAGAAATCAGTTATTGTTTAGAGGAATTATGGGGACCAGTCAAAAAGTTAGTTGAACTTGCCTGTATTTTTTCTAAAAGAGATATTTTGATGAAAGTTGTTGGCAACATGATAATCTTCTGTTTCCATCTTCTGTCGTATTATTTCCTACTTGGTAGGAATGGTTGGTCTTACCATATAAATAGTTAGATGTGAATCATGTCATGTCATTTGGAAATAGTGTCCAAATTAGAAATCCCTGCAGTGATTCGTTTTCTGTGGACAAGGAGGTGTAACCCTTACTAAAATCAATTGCCAGTTGAGGAAAGTGTATGGTGACATAGCATTTTCACACTAGGCTATCACAAATTGTTATTTGAAAACGGTCGCATGGATATCGAGGACACCTTCCCCAATTATTACTTGCAAATAGGCGAATCACAGTGGACAAAACTGGGTATTTCATATGGAGGTGTGCACTACATCACATCTGAATGTAACGGGTAAAATGGGATGAGGGATTTTAATTTGATTGTGAATACGACGCAGTGTAGTTACCCACACAGGGCCTGTCTTTAACAATAGACATTCCTGAAGGGAATGCCCATCTGCAAGTTGGTCCAGAAAATCTATCAACATGTACCGTTTTCTGATGCTCTGGAATGTGAGAGCGTGCGGAAGTGCGTGTCTGTACAGTTGAATAAGCACGTACTCGGCTCACTGGTCTCTTAGAATGAATATACTATACATGGTGTTAACTCATTACTGTGTCACGTGATTCCTTTTTGGACCTATCAGAATCAAGAAGTCGAACACGAAAACGTTTTTGGCCATCTTGGACGCCTGGTTTTGGCGTCTGTTGTCTAACAGTCATAGAACCGCGCGGTTCGACATAAAGGCTCGCGAGCCGAACATTCATTGAAATTTCAAAATGTCTTAAAATTATAAAGAAGTGATCTAAAATGGTGCGACAACAGTGAATCTTCAGTAATTAAAATTTAATGATGACTTAATTTGAACAAACCAGTGAACAAAAAACGAAATCAGTGCAGCACGTGTTCGGCAGGAATATCCATACCCAAGTAACCGTATAATATGAAATAATTATCATTCAAATCTTATCAAAGTGCTTAATTAAATGAGGTATGTGTGTGAATGAGAGAATGCGCAGATGCTGGGTTGCCTTTGTTATACATTAAGTTAAGTAATTATTTGTGTTCAGCATAGTAAAAGAGAATATTAAATTTTATCTGTACTTGTTAAATGAGGAGATGACCGTAATATTAAAATTTGTTTGGAATTAAATTCTGAAGGAAATAATTCATGAAAAGAGAATACTAAAAAATATGTTTAATAAAAGTTAAATGAGTTAACCGTAATTGAGCGTAGTTATTGAACTGCATAACCCTAAATCACGTTTACATATCACGAGTTCGTGTGACGAACCCTGGACGACACAAGGTAAGCAAGATGAGTTTGTGTTAATTATTATGTGATAAGTAAAAGTAATATTACATTGGCCCCCAAACTTGGACTGTTTTATAAAATCAATTGTATGTATTTTATATAAACCACACCTACTCGTGGGTATAAGCGTGATTTGGAGGTTAAGTGGTAATGCGTACTAATTACGTATAAATGATGTTAAGTTATAGTTAAGTGATACTTATATTATACTATATTGAATAATACTGAATATATTTAAGATTGATTTTTTTATGTAGAGGAAAATCTATTAAATAATATAGAAAATGAATACAAATGAAAATATTAACAATGAAGTCAGCTTCACTGACAGCCAGACGGAGAGTCGAATAAATAGTGAGGTGAGCGAGACTGAATCAAAAATAATGGAAGGCGTAACGAATCAGTCGACGCTGGTCCAAAGTAAAAAATCTGACGATAGTTATGAAATGTTCAAAATGATACAAACAATGTTAGATATGAAATTCAATGAACAAAAGAGTGATTCTGATGTTAAGTTCAATAAAATTAATAGCAAGTTCGATGAACAGAAGAACGAAATTAATGATAAATTGAATGAACAAAATATTAAATTTGATGAAATTAGAAACGAAATTAAACAACAGAATTTTGATTTTCATAAGCATATTAAGGAAATTAATACACGTTGTGATAGTATTGAAGAGCAAATATTAGAATCAGTAAACCAGAAATTCGATGAACAAATAAATGAATTAACAGAAAATCTTGAAAGTAAAAAAAGTAATGTAAATGAACAAATGACAGATCGAATTAAAACTCAAGTTAAAGAACAATGTGTAGAGATAGAAAGTAAGTGTATAAATAAGATTAATGAAAATAATGATGACATAAAAATTAAAATAGTGGAGATAGGAAATGTATGTAAACAATCTGTGCAAGAGAGTGTGGGGGTTATGAATAAACTTAATCTTCAATACGAAATTAAATACGATAACAAATTAAGAATAATTGAACAAGACATAGTAGAAATTAAAGATGAGTTACATGTGGCAGTGAGCCAAAATATAAATAATGTTGCGGAGCGAATATTGTATACTCGCGAAACAAAAGATGATATCGAACTCGAACAATTTTGTTGTGATAACCGGAGAGTACACCTGATGCAGTTCCTGAGTAGGGTAAGGGAATTTAACCGGTTTGATAGTAGTAGTTGGGAAGTAAAGCTGTTAAAGATTTTAAAGTGTTTTAAGGGTAGTTCTGAAATATGGGCGGAAGTACACAATACAGAGTGGAGTAGCTATGAGAAGTTTGAGGCAGCGTTCCGGAATAAATATTGGTCCGAAGAGGATCAAGAAATTTTGTGTAGTAAAATCATGGGAACAGGGAATTTTGGGGGAATAAACAACAACATAACCATGTATGTAATGAGAATATTTAACGAGGCAAAGTACTTAGAACCGCCTTTGCCATTTCGGTCATTTGTTAGACATGTTAGTAAACACCTGCCCAGAGAAGTACAAATTACACTAATGACGAGAGAGATAGCGGACATAAACGAACTAGAAAACATGTTAGATGTATTGCAAAACATTAGGGACTGTGAAATAGGTAGGCGTCCCAACCAATCAAGTACAATTAATAGAGGTCATTACATACCACAAAGAGGGTCACCACCGGTAAACGCGCATGGTAGACAAGAGTATCAAAATCGAGATGGGGTTTGGAAATGTATGGGATGCTCGGGAGAGAACTATGCCGGCAGAAATTTTTGTTACAGGTGTAAGAAACCAAGGCCGGGACAGCGGAGCGGACCTACATTGGCGCAGAACAATATACCACAGAGGGCAGGAGATGACTGGGGAGTAGCATCAAGGAGTTGGGGAAACAGTAACCGGGACGAGAGGGGAAATCTGCAGGGCAATACCACCACCAGAACGGAAAACTGAGGGCGACAATGGGAGTCAGGACCACACCATTGTCCACAGATGACGACAGGGTCCAGGTAACTGACGAATATAGGAACAACATAATACAAATGGATATGACGAAAGAGTTGTTGGAGGAGGATGATGCGAGGATTATGGAAACAAAAGCCGGATTGTCAGAGGTAATCATCAACATAGAAGGTACGAATTTTAAAACATTAATAGATACAGGAAGTGAGATATCAGTAGTTTCAGAAAATGTAATGGGAGAATTACAAAAAGTAAATAAACATATTCCACCATTACCAGTTGCGGGTGTAATAGTAGTGGGGGTAACCGGGGTACGGAGTAAAAGAGTTACTAGACAAGTACAATTGAATATATGCATGAATGAAACTGAATTTGAAAATACTTTTCTAGTGGTTAAGGGACTGAGTTTAGATGTAATATTGGGAAATGATTTTCTGGAGAGAAATAAAGCAGTAATTGATTTTAATAAAAGAATAGTAGAATTTAATAATGGGAGTGGACCAGTCAGGGTTAATTTTAAGAGGGTGACAGACGAGATTAAAATTACGGGAATAAAATTAATACATAAACGAGTAGGCAATGGGAGACATAGAAACAAGTGTGAATATATGTAGAGAGAGTGAGATTGTAGAGAATGAGGAGAGAGAAATGTATGCGAGTGATGAGAGAGTATGAGAAAATAGGGCGGATACATTTTTTATGAGGGTGGAGTTGTAGGGAGCCCCCAGCGACAGGCGTTGTGGGCAGTTGTGGAACGTTTTAGAGAAGTGTTTGCGGAGTTGCCTGGAAAAGCCAGGAACTATGTATACGAGTTGAAGGTTCGAGAACACTCACCCTATATGCAGAGGAGTTATCCAGTGCCGTTTTCGAAGAGGAGAGCAGTACAAGAGGAGTTGGATAGAATGATGGAGGGAGACATTGAGAGATTGATATCGCCATACTCGAATCTATTGGTAGTGGTCATCAAGAAGGATGGAAAGGTAAGATTGTGTTTAGACACTAGGAAAATAAATCAAATTATAATACCTGACCGATTTCCACATGGGAGTCACCGGAACCCATAAATGAAATATTTCAGAAATTCAGCGGAGTCAAGTACATGACATCTTTGGATTTGACAGCAGGATACTGGCAAGTTCCGCTCGCAGCAGAGAGCCGGAGATATACTGCATTTCTCTTCAATGGTAAGAATTATCAGTTCAAACGTTTGCCATTTGGACTTAACACTAGTGTAGCAAGTTTCATAAAATGTCTAGATATGATATTGCAGCCTAAGGACTTAGATTTTTTAACTGTATATGTTGATGACATATTAATAGCTTCACGAACATTTTCTGAACATCTAGAACATCCTGAATATGTGTTAGATAAATTACAACAAGGGGGTCTAACGGTTAATTGGGATAAGTCCAAGTTTCTACAAGCCGAAATACACTTTTTAGGTTTCATTATTACTCCAGAGGGAATTCTAGCTAACCCCAATAAGGTAGAAGCTATTATGTGCTTCCCGAACCGAAAAATATTAAGCAGCTACAAAGTTTTTTGGGACTTTACAACTTTTATAGAAAATTTCAGAAGAACTATGCACAGACGACCGCAAGATTAAGTGCTGTCCCACAGAAGAATAAACAATGGAATTGGGGAGAGAAGGAAAGGGAGAAATTCGAGGAGATAAAGAAAAAATTTTCGAATATGGTAATGATGAATCACCCTGATTTTTTGAAAACTTTCTATTTGCAGATTGATGCCAGTAATGTCGCCCTGGGAGCAGAGTTGTACCAAGAAGATGATGAAAAAGAACATCAGATGATAGCCTTCGCCAGCAGATGCCTCTTGGCAGCTGAACGGAATTACACGACAGGAAATAGAGATTTTTCGGTTAACAAGGGAAGATAGAATTTTTGGTGAGGAATTAAGGGAGATTAAAAACCTTCAAAGATCAGATAATAAATCGGGTAAGATAATCGATAGTCTAGAAGCAAATATAGATGGGTCTGAATATAATACACATTTCCAAATATATCAGGGAATTCTGTTCCAGAAAGTAGAGGGGGGGAACGTGATTGGAGGTTAGTTGTACCTGAAGAGTTGATAGATAAAATTATTTCGGATTGTCATGTAAGATATGGGCATTTTGGGGCGAAAAAGTGTACGAATGTGTTAAAAGTCTTGTATTTTTAAGAATATGGAGAGGCGAGTTAGATGATTATTACGAGTGTGCGATTTGTGTCAGAGGTCAAAATTAGTGAATTATAGGTTAGAAGGGGAGATGAATTATGTTAAAGTGGAAAGACCATTTGATTTAGTGGCTGTAGATTTGTATGGGCCATTGCCCAAAGGTAGAGGTGGGGTAGTGTATGTTTTTATTGTTTTGGACACTTTTTCTAAGTTTGTTAGGTTGTACAGTATGAAGAGAGCGACGAGCCGGGTGCTGAGTGAAAAGATCACCAAGGACTACATGATAAACGTAGGTAAGCCAAAGATAATTTTATCTGATCACGGACCCCAATTTATCAGCGGTAGGTGGAGACAGACTCTTGGCTGGGAAGGCATCATACCCAAGCATACGGCAGTATACCATCCACAGTCTAACCAGGCAAAGCGGGTGATGAGGGAAATTGGTAGGATATTTCGGGCGTATTGTCACGCCAAACATACGGAATGGCCATTGTACGTGAAGAAAGTACAAGAATGGTTAAATAGTACTACCCACGAATCTACCAGGTTTACACCGTATGAACTAATCAAGGGAACCAGACCACCTAGAATATTAGAACAACTTTTCGAGTATCCACCGGAAGAACAGACCATCAACAGAAATGTAAAGATCCAGCTAGCGAATGAGAGTCTACTCACTAAAGGGGAGAGGAGAAAATGGAGACATGACGAAAAGGGTAAGTGGACTAAATACGAGGTAGGACAATTAGTGTTAGTAAGGAGACATGATTTGTCTAGTGCACAAGAGAAAGAAATAAAGAAGTTTTTCCTGTTGTACGAAGGACCCTATGAAATAGTAGAGGTAAAGATGAATAATGCTTATGTATTATGCAACCAAGCAACGCAGGAAATAGTGGGTACACAGAATGCTACGAATTTGAAATTATATTGTTCAAAGTAAGAAATTGAAGTTTAATATGTTTTGTTTGTTTTTAGAAGGGACTCTCCCCCATTTTCGGGCGGTCACGAACTTACCAATCCTGACTGTGGGTTTTGGCACTTTGGAGGCAAAGCATGGTTGGCGGAACTTCCTTCGGGTGTGAAAACGACGATGGTCCGGCTTCACAAAAGTGGTATCAAATAGAAATTCAATTATATTATTGAACGGGGAGGGGGACCCCTACGGTACGTGGAGACAATAAATTACACTCAAGGTACATAAATGAGAACAACACCATGTACCATAATTGCCTAAGAGAATGTATTAAAAACAAAATAAAGTAAAGCAATTTTTCAAGTATTATTTACCAGTGTCATTTGCAAAATAAAGTCACAAATGATAAAATTTTCCGTAAAAAAACACTGATTAATGTAGTTGATAAATTTAGTCTAGTGTAAAGTAAGGTAATGTAATTTAGTGGTAGATTAGGGGGACGTGAATTCACGTATGGTGTCTGGCCATCTCCTACCCCATCTCGATAAAACATATTTTGGCTGATCCTTTAGGAAGTATGAGGGAGAAATGAGAAGAGAAGAAAACAACGTGTGGATGGGGGTGTGAATGATTGAAAAAAAAAAAAAAAAAGTACAGATAGTGTATGGGTGCATGTGTGAATAAGTAATTTTATAAAGGTCTTGGGCAAGGAGGGCCCGAATGGGGCTTTCTAATGGGCCAATTAAATCAAACTCGCTAATTGGTGCTGTAATTTGTATAGAGGTAATTAAGGTATAAGCTAGGAAATCAAATAAATATTTTATTGTACTCACTATTTATGGTTATGAAAGCCACAATAAGGAAAGTTAAGAAAGAAAATGTATGGTGTTAGAGCACATAATCAAGACTAGGAACTTCATGTAATGAAAATTGTAACTTTTAAATGTAATTATATCACATATATATATTTTACTTGTGATTCCCCAACTTTCAGGCGGTCACGGAATCACCGAACCCTGACCGTGGATTTGGATTATTGGTAGCAAGTGTGGTTGGGCAGATTGTATCCTAGCCATACTTGTTATTATTTTCAAAATTGGTGAATTTAGAAATCAACCGGAGGGTAATTGAGGGGAATCACCAAACTATGGAACAGCGGCTACCTTCGTAGGGGTTGGTAGTGCCGTGCTAAGGGTGTGTAAATAATATTTAGTATGATTACTGGTGTCCTCGGACATCAATAATGCCGAATTTTTTGTAACGCTGAACCAAGAACGGTATAGGCAGCGTCTATACCCTATATAAACTTCGGTTCTTGGGGATGCAAATGGACGCTACAGTCCACCATCAGGAAACAATAGTGTGTGTGGAAAAGGTGCTGGCCATTACAAGCCAGGGGCACAGATAATGCATCTGTGCATAAGGCAAACGCTAGATCCGGTTTATCCGGCGGGTGGTTACCTAATTGTAACTGGGTATAAGGGGGGAATTAAGAAAATGATGAAGTATGTAAACAGACGTTTATTGGGGTTGTGTTTGAATTTTATGATTGTCACCCGATCTTGTATTCGTATCGTAAATGTGTGTGTGACGAGCGTTTTTTAATTCGCTCGTTGCGTTCGTAGTATTGTATAGGTGTATAATTGAGGATATTAATCAGTTCAGTTACTTCTGTGAATGTTATTCGTATATAGCTAGTCGGGTTGTACTTTTTCTCACTACTTACGGGCAAACCGTATCTCTCGGTGTTCAGTTTGAATCTTGCCGCCTCGTCACCTGATTGGCCCACACCGTCTTGCAGTGTCAACTTCGCTAACTGTGGTGTTTTGTTGTTTTCACTTTAATAATTCTCTATATATTACTTTAATTTATACGAATCAAACATACAGCGTTGCAGAACAATAAGATTTATTAAACCCTTTAAAAATTTCAGTTATTCAATAGTACATTAATTTATATTGGTACCGGCTTTTACAATTGCTCAGTTGGTATGCTCAGTCATTTGTATCATGAAGACGCCGCTTGGCGAATAATGTTTGTTTACAATAAAATTTGTCACAAGGCGTGTTAAAAAGTCCTTTTGACTACAGAAGTTTTGGATTAACAGCTAAAATGCACAAAATTATAATATTTCTTAAAACTAGGTAGACAATATTTAATACATTAATACATACAAGTAAGTTATCAGCAATGAGAATTAGGATAGTGTTTGGTTAGGATTTTGACAACAAGTTATGTTTATTAATAATTTATTATAGATCAGTTTAAATGGTTATTAATTGATTAAGATTCATTAATAGTGATATTTTAATTACCTTCAGTTCTTGTTCAAAATAGTGATCAGTGAAGTGAAAATTGTGACTCGTTATTATGGATAAAAAGGGGAATTCGTTTTTAGTGAAATTATTGTTTTATACTCATCAGTTCTCGTTGGGGCTTCCTCGATGTTCGTCTACTTCTTCCGGATGGGTCTAGTCGTCTTCTCCTCCTCGGATGTTCATCAATTCTCGTTCAGATGGTTTTCACATATAGTTCAGCTTCCCTCTTGCTCCGCAGTCGTTCGTCTTCTCAGGTTGAAGTAGGTCGATCCTCTTCTTCCTTCGGGATGAGTCGTCAGCTATGGTTCTTCGAAGTCTTCTTATTTTCCACTGATATTTTTATGTTGTGAGTAATTTAATAATAATTAATTCATCAGGTGTTCCATAGATTGCTTTCACTATACTTCTTCCTTCTGGTTTTGGTTAAAATTTACGTTTTTATAGTAAATTTGGGGTTGAGAGCTGCATACATCCGCCCTCCGCGTTGGTCAATAATGGATTAGTTAGAATTCCAACGGTTTTTTGGTAATAAATTTCGGTTGCTATGGTTACCTATTAAATTATGCTAATTCTCATTGGTCGTTAATTTATGTCATTGTTATATTCTAACGTTTTATTTTAGTTTAAATCTATAAAATATCTTCAAATTAAGATTTCTTTCTTATATTAGTAGCTATGTTTATTACATGAATACCATTGTTCATAATTTTTGATAAGGATCATTTTGATACCCCTTATGGTTACTTTTGAGTAGTTAATCACATTTTCGTTATTTTTCTTATTTATATTTCATATACATTTTATCTAAAACTGGATGTTATTTATACATTTTTGTATTAGGTATACCTACTTAACTTGTTTAAACATTTGGTATATTCTGATTTGATATTGGGCTATTGTTTGTCTTTAAATTTACAAAATTCTTCATTAACTGTTAGGCCTAGAGCCTAGATTTTCCTATACTACTATCTAACATTCTTTGTAACTCCTTACCTTTATACATGGTACATTAAAACAATTTTTAAATAGAAACAAATAATAAACATTGGTGATTCTAACTACACCTCTTATTTATAACAATAAACATTTTCTTGCCAGGTTCAAGCCTGAAATTAAACTTCTAACTACCTTTCTGTTTCTTATTACTATCTGTTTTAACTTATAATTTATTACATTGTATTGGTTTTTTAAACAATAACAAAACTCTTATTACACTACTGTTAAACTGTACTTTACACAATATACTCTACTCCCTCATTCCTTCACTAGAATACAGTGTCTATCTTTCTTGTTTACTATTCATTCTAATGATTTAATCTTTATCTTATTTTATAATTCTTACTAACTATTGCTTAAATTAATCACAGTATAATTAGTTCATCTTACTTGCTAGCACAAAGTTTATCACAGGTTGTTTAGATATTCTAATACAGTCTACTACTTAAAATACCTTTTTATGTTCACCCACTACACTTTTTTCCTTCATAGAAGGTTTTTTTATTTATTCACTTTCACTTTTTTATGTAACATGCTATAACTGCATGTCACCACTTATTTGTATTGATACACTCTTTATTCCACTCACTTGATATTATTCACTATTGTGAAGTTACGATACTATTTAAAATGTATAAAATACAACTTATATTTTTTGCCTACCTGTAAAGGTTCCTTTTTGGGTCCAGAAATCCGATCGCACGAACCTCAGAAGCAAACATGCGTTTCATAGGTTATCGAAATAATTGATTCTACACATTATATGAAGAGAATTTAAAATTTAATTTCGTTTAGCATTATTTCAAATTATTACAAGTTTTACTGCATATGACATATTTTGTCAGAAATGATCTTTCGGCTTGTTACATGACCACCACTATTACTCTAACTTATCCTACAGCTTACCTTAGTTTTTACACACACACACACACACACACACACACACACACACACACACACACACACACACACACACACACACACACACACACACACACACACACACACACACACACACACACACACACACACACACACACACACACACACACACACACACACACACACACAAGACTGCCCAGCCTGCAATTTTTCACGCACCCAAACACACACAAAATTTATTACACCCTTAGTATTTTTTATAATAATAAAATTCCCCCCACGCCGGCCACGCGGTCTTCGCGCAGTCTCATTGTTCGGTCATACTTCTTTTTGGTGTCCGATAAAAGTCTCAGGAGATGTTCCGCACTTTCACCTAACCGTGGTCAGACAGATCGTTGTTGTTCTAGCACTTTATTACTGGAAAAATAAGAAAAAATTTGTAGAGAGCCTACTTGGCCCCGTGCCGGCCGACACGTATAGAGTAACTGCCCAGCGTGCTTGCCTGAGCGGGAGGAACTGTGTATTCACTGCCAACAGATTTTCGTCGCCGTTCAAGCTGAATTGCTGTGGTTTATTCACCCTATGCATGGCACATAATGTGTTTTTTGTGAGGTAACCGTGGACGATTTTTGTTAGGCACTGGTTGACGTCACTAGCAGTAGGCGGGGCTTAACGATATTTCCTGTAGTTCGTCTTGCTGGTTTTACAAACTGTTCGTTCATGCGCCATTTTTTACCGCGCCGTTGGAGTTTCACGGGCGTCACTACAGCGCCCCTGCTTGAGATGTTAAGTGCGTGCATCGTCACACATACACCGAGTTCTGAGAAAATTAGGGTGGCGCGAATTCTTTGCCGAGTTACACCACAGAAATTGCGCCTTGCCTTTGTTTCAACACTGTTTCTTACCACGTGTTCTGTTATAATGTAATTAACGTTTGTCGTACAATAAAACTTTCACAATATTTTTATAAAATCCCGCAAAAAATGAAATAAATGAAATTACCCAATTTAGACACGTTACACTATGTTGTCTAATTATGTTAACATCATCGTGTGGTTATTGGTTATGAGTAATTAATTTATTTTCCCTTCACTAATGATCACTTTTGATTATTACCTATGGCCATTATTTGCCTCAGAATATGGTTTACTGGTTTTGATTGTGTTTATCACTATTCATTTGGGTATGTTTATTTTTTAACTCCCTATCTTATATTTATAAGTACATTTCTTCATTCATATAATATGCATAATATTACTATCTTATTTGTTATTATTAACATAGGTACATCTCATTTATGCTCTGACTATATTAGTGCATTTGTTTACATACATTTTGTGGTCATAATTAGGGGATTACAATGTTCGTTATCAATTTCTTGATTACATTTGGTTCCTGGTTCCTTCTTCTTTGTTCCATTGTTTTTCCTTGTGTTTATCCAATCTATTGAGTCAAGTCATCGTCAGTTTATTAGTCATTTGTCATTTGGTTATTAATCTCTGAGTTATAAGTTCTTGACCTTTCTTCTTGTCTTCAGCTTCTTTGTTTTATAATTAATTATCAATGTATTTTCACTACCTTATGTCATGTTACAAGTAGTAGGAGTAGCTGAGAAATCAGTGAGAGGTAACGACCACTGTAACAGCGGTCCAATCAATTTGACCTACTCTAACTAGAGAGTTGGGAATTGACGACCCAGTTCCTGTTCAGTAACAGTTACTATAGCTATGATTCAATGATTAGTGATGAATATTCACTTATGAGAACAACCGATTTTAAGTATTAGACTCTATGGTGTAATGATCATCAAGAACATTATATGAGTTAAATTGAATAATATTGTGTATTTGTGTTATTTGTATGTAGTGTGCCTAGGGTAAGGTCATTCACCTGACAATGAGGTATCAGCTGATGACTGGTGTGGACTATATAATGTTCAATATAATCAATTTATATGTTCTTTTAGTAATCCATATAATTTTATTTTATAATTTTTCTTTCTATTAATTGTCAGAATATATGTTTAATAAAACATTATTACATTTTATTACATTATTATTTAATAAAAAAAATTTTTTTTTAATGTTTTGAAGTACAGATTGTGTTGTGTTTTCACGTTCAGGATATATTGCTGATTGTGTGCATTGATAATGTATTTACTGATTCATAGTATTCATATTATATGCTTTGTAAACAAATGTAGTGACAAGGGAATTTATGATGGAAATAAGTTGTTTATTTTATTTTGTTTATTATGATTGTTAGCATCTAGTTAAGGGGAGTGATACAGTAAATTCATTTAAAGGATTTTGGAATTTTGAAAATTATGATTAAATTAATTAATTGAAAGAGATGATATAAATTAATTTCAATGTGAAATTTTGATAATGGACTGAGATTTATTTCACTATTTGAACAAAATTTAAATACTTTAATTTGATTTGAAATAGTAACGTCAAGCAAGCATATAAAAGTTGAGAAAAAGGAATGAATTTTGCTTAGAAGCTAATAAAAAATATTCATGTGAATTTTATATTAATAATTAAGGTGGAGATAGTGTGTAATTTGGTAATGAATATGTGTACGCACCCAGTATTTTGCTAAAGGCAATTCACTATGTATGTAAGGGGAGATATATCGGTTGAGGATCTGGTATGGTATATAAGGCTAGTTGTTGATTTTATTTGGAATGTTACAAGGTTAGGTGGTACTGTGGTGAGTGCCTGTCCAACTTTATGGTGTTGGGATCTCAAAAAGAGAAGTCCAATAATGTCGTTCAGATGCACCCATAGTCGCCGAGCTAGGGGGGTAGTTTACCCATGATGTATTAAGAAATTAAAGGGGGTTGTTGGCACCATATCCTTACTGATCCTCTTAGGGTTTAGCAATGAGAGTTTTTCTGCTTCGGCAGAAAACCTCTCATTGGGGGGGGTATTGTAACGGGGCAACATGGGATGAGGGATTTTAATTTGATTGTGAATACGACATAGTGTAGTTACCCACACAGGGCCTCAGTCTTTAACAATAGACATTCCTGAAGGGAACGCCCATCTGCAAGTTGGTCCAGAAAATCTATCAACATGTACCGTTTTCTGATGCTCTGGAATGTGAGAGCGTGCGGAAGTGCGTGTCTGTACAGTTGAATAAGCACGTACTCTGCTCACGGGTCTCTTAGAATGAATATACTATACATGGTGTTAACTCATTATTGTGTCACGTGATTCCTTTTTGGACCTATCAGAATCAAGAAGTCGAACACGAAAACGTTTTTGGCCATCTTGGATGCCTGGTTTTGGCGTCTGTCGTCTAACAGTCATAGAACCGCGCGGTTTGACATAAAGGCTCACGAGCCGAACATTCATTGAAATTTCAAAATATGTCTTAAAATTATAAAGAAGTGATCTAAAATGGTGCAACAACAGTGAATCTTCAGTAATTAAAATTTAGTGATGACTTAATTTGAACAAACCAGTGAACAAAAAATGAAATCAGTTCAGCACGTGTTCGGCAGGAATATCCGTACCCAAGTAACCGTATAATATGAAATAATTATCATTCAAAACTTATCAAAGCGCTTAATTAAGTGAGGTATGTGTGTGAATGAGAGAATGCGCAGATGCTGGGTTGCCTTTGTTATAAATTAAGTGTGTTCAGCATAGTTAAAGAGAATATTAAATTTTATCTGTACTTGTTAAATGAGGAGATGACCGTAATATTAAAATTTGTTTGGAATTAAATTCTGAAGGAAATAATTCATGAAAAGAGAATACTAAAAATTATGTTTAATAAAAGTTAAATGAGTTAACTGTAAATGAGCGTAGTTATTGAACTGCATAACCCTAAATCATGTTTACATATCACGAGTTCGTGTGACGAACCCTGGATGATACAAGGTAAGCAAGATGAGTTTGTGTTAATTATTATGTGATAAGTAAAAGTAATATTACATGATCATCTGGAATGTCAATAAATTTGCATCCAATGCAATGCAGCCTCGTTTACTGACTGAAGAACATGCGACACAAAGGAAAGATTTGCATGGAAGGAATGGGTACATTCTTTTTACAGCCCTGATCTTAAATCATGTGATTGCTGTGTTTGGTCCTATGGAAGAGGCAGTGGTATCACAATGATGGAGAAGTCCAAATGCAGTGTGGGAATGGTTATGAGACGTTGGACAGGAATTTTTCACCAATTTCACCAAAAAATTCATGTTATGGAACACGAATTCTGTTAAAATAAACTTGCAATTATGTAGAAAAGCAGACCTTCAATTCTACTTTCAGATAAATACAAGAATTTTCAAAAATTTTCTACATGTTTTTTTAATGCTAACTTTCTGACTGCCCCTCATATTTTCCCGGTTAGCATATGCTTCTTTCTATGACTGTTGGTTGTTTCCTTTTTGTATATTATGCTTTATACTGTACCAGCAGTATCTTGTAGACAATAAGGTTTCCAAATTTTTTGTAGCACTTTGGCCTTCTAATCTTACTCTTTTTGTTCAATGTGTTGATCATTAGATCAGTGTGTTGACCTCTTACTTCATTTACTTTCTTTTCATTCTTTTTACAGTTTAAATTTACATACTTATATTCTTTTCACTTATTGAGTTCAATTGTTGTTATTCTAGCCAGATGCTGTCGTACTGGTCTTAAAGTGAAAGATGTGTACAAGAGTATCTGGTACATACACCTTTATATCTGGATCATTCATAACAATTTTTGTATTACACTGCCTCTAAATTTTCCATAAATGTATGGAATACACTCCACATTCGTGACATGCTAATCTAATCTACATTGTCTGTCTACATTGACTTCTAACTTTATCATAACTTTGGTATTTGGTAAATCATCATGTTACAAAAACAACAATATTTCATTTTCTCCATATGTGTGACTTGGATACAGTTAAATTTGTCTAACTTGAAAGTACATAATTCGACTTCAAGGTATGGTACGTCCGAGGAAGAGCTGGAGTGGCCAGCTCTAGACTCTTTGACTATTTGAGACTGGAACAAACCATCCTTGGTTTAATCCTTGCAGATGATGATAATTCAAATCCATGGGTATTTTAAACTTTTCCTATGGGCTCTTGAATATCCTATGTAAAATTGTGCAAAAACGTGGTATTTAAATTGAAATGTTTACTTTAAATGAGATAAAAGTTTTACATGAACTATGAAAAATTGTCTGCTGAATGGACTAGACTAATAACAATACAGACAGGTCTGGAAACAGATGCTTTCACGAGGCAAAATACAGCAAAAATTAATTTCCCATGCTACCAAAGCTAAACTTCAGGCAATACACATTTCAACAATAATTAAATTTTGTCACACTAAAGCTTTATCACACAAAACATCATTTGATAAAGGAATATCTTTTTTTTATTACTTTTAATATACCATCACTTGTAACGGGGCAAAAAGGGGTAAAACCAATTTTAATTATTTTTAAACCAATCTTGGTACTATTCGGTGATCATCAGTGTAAGTTGCGCATTAGGAATTGTGAACAAGCATATACGGTGAATTGACTGTATCGTCGAAACTGTCGCGGCCCGGTACAAGAATGCAGACTTTCAACGAGGGTGCGTACGCGCCCCCACACTCGCGCTCAGGCGGCCAATGTTCCCATGGTTTGGTCACGCACATGTACACTCTTTCGTGCTGTGTGCGTAGAAAATACGCTCAGTCGACTACAAAACTCCCGTCTGGCCAGACGAACACAAAGGCTCGCAAGCCGAAAATTTGTTTAAAAGTGAAAATGTGATTTAAACTATAAAATTGGCATGATACAAAGTAACAGTAAACAGTGAAATCTTCAAAAGTTAATCAGTGCAACATCTTTTGGACGCAACCAGTGAACAAAAATGTAATAAGAGTGACACGTTGTCTGCAGAGACGCCGCCAGTCAAGTAACAGAAAAAACTTAAAACAATCAATGTATCAAATTCATAAAAGCGCTAAATGTAAATAAAGGGTTTAAAAGATATGAGTGTGTGTGTGTGAGCGAAATTCTGTGTTGTTTTTAATTAAAAAATTTAATGAATAAGTTTTAGAAGTTTAAATAAATTATTTAACTATAAGAAATAAGAGATAAGCTTGTTATTTCAATCAGATGGTGTCATCACCTCAATATTTAATTGTGCATAAGTGAAATGTTAGCAAATAGAGAAGGAGAAGAGATGAAAATACAATAAAGTAGTGTGTTATGTGAATTATAACTATGTACTTGTTTATTTGCACTGACCTATTTTTCTCTGCTGAGTACACTAGATGACATCTTGGTTAATTTCTACGTCCGAACAAGGTAAAGTAATTTAAATTTAAATACTTCTAATAATATAATTAAAGAGTACTATTTCAAGTGGTAGAAAATAAGACAGTGAATAGGCCTAATGATAAGGATGATAGTGTAGTGGTGGTAGGAAATGGTAGAGACAGACCAATTTCAAGAAAATAAAGTCGATCAGGTGGCAGATAATAAGGTAAGTAATGATAATATGTGTGAATCTGATTATGAGATGTATATGTTGAATCTTATAAAAACAGAGATGGTTAAGGGTTTTGATATGATGAATAAACATTTTGACGAGATGGACAAAAAGTGGGATAAATTATTGCGGAAACCAGAGACAGATCAATTAAAGGAGAATACAGAAGTCGAATTAAAACAGGTAAGTGGTAATAATGTTGTTAAAAATAGTGAAGAAATAATTAACAAGGTAAGTGACGATAAGATAGCTGAAAACGAGCGATTTAAGAATGATATAGTGAAAACAAATAGTGATGATGAAGTTTGTGGTGAAGTAGAATTTAATAACGAAGTGTTAGCGAGTGTTGATGAAATTGAGAGAGAGTGTGAAGAGAGGTTAGGTTGGCAAAGGGCAGATTTTCCCCAAGTATATGGTGAAACAGAGTTTTCACAAGTGTTGTATGAGGACAGAGTTTCCTCCAGAAGTTGTGTGGAAGACGAGGTGTCTTCAAATAGTCCCTTAACTTTTTGTGGTGTTCTTGGAAGAGCCAAGAAGTATAGTAAGTTTGTTGTGCCCTTTGCATGTAGTGAAGTAGGTCAGTGGTGTTGTGACCGGTGTTATGATGAGAAATATGTTGAGAGAGATAGATAATAGAGGTATTTAAATCAAAGAGAGGTTATAAGGGGTTAGTTAAGAGATCAGAATTTGAGGGAATAAACTATAGGAAATGCTTACCTTGTGAAATAGATATTGATGATTATTTTGATGATACCGTTGTAGATGATAAAACTTATCTTATGATGTGAGGGATATAGTGGAAGAATATGATAAAATAACTTACCTTATGTTGACAAAAAATACCAAGCATGACTGGACCAAAAATACCAAAGTAGACGGGTTTTATGAATTAATGGGAGACAAATATGTTGTTAATTACTATGTTAATATAATTAACGAAAGTGGTCATTACAATAATAGTTATAATGTAATGTATGTAGATAAAAATGAGTTGTGTTATAAATACATCAGGTTAATTATACGATGATGGGGGTTAGAAACTGTGAATGAACATTTTATTATTTTAGTTTATGGTGATGACCTAGCTAACTTATGAAATGAGGTGTGGTAAACAGAAAAATAATGACAAAAATTGTAAATAAATTTATAGTGAGATTAATTTTGTTTGTGTTGTAAAATGTATTTTATGTAAACAATGTGTGTATGTAGTAGAAATTGATTTAATAATAATAATAATAATAATAATAATAATAATATTTTAGCAGACTAAATAAATAATGAGAGTTTGTAATAAATGAATTGCAATTGTTTTGGAGTAAGGTAATTAAAATAACTGGTGTTTTAAATAATTGATTGAATTAAAGAATTTGAGATTAATTAATTAATTAATGTTGTCTAGATAAATTTTGATAATGAATTTAAATGATGTTTCTGAGATTTAAACTTGATAATAAATAGTAAATGAGTCAAAGTAAAATTGTGTCTAGTTGTGGAGTCATATGATTGTTATAATGTTTCAGAAGATATATGGAGTTATGTACGCTATATTTGTTGTAATGAATGTTTATATATTTGAATTAATGACAGTAATCGTGTTGTATTTGAGTATATGATTGACCATAGGTAAGTAAAAATTTGATAATGATTTTGAAGTAGAGTAAAATGTTTGAATAATAAATTTTAAATGTGTTTAAAAGGTTTAAATAAAATAATTAAATTAATTTGAGGTAGTTATGAATTTTCTAGTGTAATTTTCAATGATCATATTAATGTAAAATGTTGTAAAAGATAGAGTTTGGGTGATAATAATTATTTCAATAAGGCGTTGAGACAGTCAAAAGTTAATTTTAAATGGGTGTTAGACAAAATAAGAATTTTTGGAATAAAAATAATACAGAAACGGGTCAGTAGTAGGGACACAGTAGCGAGAGTGCATGTATGTAGAGAAAGGGAGAGTGATGTAAATGGAGAGTAAATAAGTGGTGGTAAAATTTTGTAGTGAGGGTGGAGGTGTAAGGAGTCCTCAACGCAAAGCGTTGTGGCGGGAGGTGAATAGTTTTAAAAGAGGTTTGGCGGGGTTACCTGGGAAAGGGCCAGGAACTAATAAGGGAATGAGTGTACGGGAAGGGAACACACATCCTAGGTACAAAGAGGGTATCAGGTATTTTATTCTAAGAGGAGAGTGATATAAGTAGAGCAGATAAAGTGTTGAAGGGGTTATTATTGAGAGATTGGTGTCACCCTAAGCAAATCTGTTAGTGGTTGTTAGAAGGACGAAGGTGGGTAAGGTTACAAATGTAAATGCCCATTCAATAAATCGAATCATTGTGAATGATGGGAGAATCACCCAAACCAATTGATAATGAAAATGTTAAATAGAAAATCATGGCTGAAATGTAATAATAAATGAAATGTGATGTAAAATGAAGGTTGATAATAGATTTGAATTTTTGGAGAATCTAATGGCACAATAAATGATAAATAATTAAAGGTTGATATAAAAAGAGTTAATAGAAAGTTCAAGTTGTAATGTTTATAATTTTCTATACAAATTATTTAAAGGTGAATTGTTTAGTTAAATGTAGCAATGTTAATGTTCAAGGTTAATGTTTATTATGGTATATTATGTTATTAAGGGGTGATTTTGGGGGGTTGTTAGGTGTCAACAGATGAGAAAATAAATTGTGGAATGTGGTGTTAGTAAATGAAGAAGGACATAAGTTTAGTTATAAGATAGGCTATTGCAGTGGCGACATGTGTCACTGTTGATAGCGGTAAGTGTTGATGAGTAACATCAAAGCATGTTACCATCATCGGAGGCCTAAATAGGGCGTAAAATATACTGTACAACCTTATATAATATTATATTATATGTGAATTTAATACGTACAGTGTATAAAGAAATGATGAAGTAGAACATGCTAATGACAAGATTTCCCCGCCTTTTCGGGCGATTACTGTTTCACCAGCACTAATCGTGGTTTTGGACGACAATCAGCTGTGGGCAGAAATTGTAAAACTGACCATGGTTGGTTGCCTTGAAAATTGGTGTGAAATTGAAATTAACAGGGGGGGGTGACTCAAGGGGAACTCCCCGGAACTATGGAACAGTGGCTATCACCCGTTCGCGTGGGAACAAATAAAAGGGTGATAGACCCGTCTTAAGGTTGTGACTATGTAATCAGTTATTATTATATCTGAACTTTAAATGTCAGGCCGAAGCAAGGACAGGAGATGAGAAAATTCCTCCCTAACTTCAGTTCTTGTGGAGGCAACTGGGCGCTACAGTCCAGGGGGGGAATAGAGTGTGTGGAAGGGTGCTGGCCACGTTACAGGCCAGGTCATTAATGTAGTATTTTGCAAGTAGTGTTGCAAACATTGAATTTTGATAATGAATTTAGATTTTTTTTGAAGTTTGAATGGAATAACCATTGGTAGATGATAAAAAATATTGAACGTAAATGCAGAGATGACATGATGATATAGCAATTGGAAGATTTAAATTAAAAATTGGAATTAAAAGTTGTGTAATGTTGGTAATTTCATGCAAATTGAGATGTTTATATTAGGTTGAATTGTGTTTACCATATATGTGAAACTTTAAATGTTTAACTGAATATAAATATATGTAGTGTATATTGTAAATAGAATACATTGAGATACAACCAGTACTTTGCTAAAAGGCGAACCAGTACGACTAAGGGGAAACAAGTCAGTTAAGGATGTGGTATGTTGAAAAGCCACTAATCGATATTTTTTATTGAATGTTACAGAGTTTGGTGATACTGTGGCGGGTGCCTGTCTGATTTTTACGGTGTTGGGATCTCAAACAGAGAAGTCCAGTAGAGTCATGCAGGTGCAGCCGCAGTCACCAGACTGGGGGGTAAGTTACCCATGATTGTTATATTGTAATAAGGATAAAAGGGGGGTTGTTGGCGCCATATCCTTGTTGGTCCTCTTTTTTTTTTTTTTTTTTTTTTTTTTCCTACAGAAAACCTCTCATTGGGGGGGGGGGGGTATTGTAACGGGGCAAATAAAGCTGAGGGTTTGGGTTTATTTTTCTATTTTTCATAATAATTGTAATAATCTGGGGCCAACTCGGTTGGACCACATTATTTATCACAAAGGCTTGATTTGTTTAACACCCTGTGGTTAGCTCGGTGTCAGGCCGAGCGAGGTACGAGAACAACTAAGCACCTGGGAATGTGTAAGAGCACGTGTGTGTGCTGCTTTAATGGCGACATGTGCTCAGAGGACAAAAGGGAATGAGAAAATATGTATTCTCCAACCCAAAATGCATAACGGAAGGAAGACGAATTATTCCCGCTAACCGCCGTTAAACTAATCACGGAACGAGTGACGGCGACGCCTAACACCTGGGCGGTTAGGCAACCAACGCACACACACAGTCGTCGTCGCATAGCAGTGCAGTTCTCTACAACTCATCACACGGTACAGTCGCAAATACAGTGGCCTCGGAAATTTCGGTAGACCAAAGTGAATTGAGTAGCCGAGGTCTACCGAAACTGGCGTAAATATGAGAGAAGAATAATGTCAGTGCAATCTAACTAATACGTAAATAAACGGGAAGAATTAGAACAGTGTTTGGTGACAAAGTGTTAAGTGAATTACCAGCAATGACGGAATAACACATACAGGTATAATATACTGTCCGCAGTGTAAAAATTAAACTTAATAATTATATAAAGAGCTCGGAAAACGGGGAACTGTAACCAGGGTAGTGAGTGATAGAGTGTGTATGGGGAATAAGAGAAACTAGAAATTATACAGTACTGGTTGGTCGAGAAATAGTATGATATAGGGTATTTGTATAAGCAATTTCATGTTTTAAGTAGAGAAGTAAGAAATAGAGATCAAATATAACATTGAATTTAATAAATAAGATTTGTTTTACAGCATATAACCATGTGTTAGCGTAGTTATTTCGTCGTTACCATTTCCTAGTGTTCTGTGCTAAAAAATTCATCTAACGTTTCCGGGAATCTTTTGAATTGGGGGGAAGTCAGATTGCAAAATTGTCCAATTTTAATTAAGGTAATGTATAAAAGTTTCCATATCTGTCCTTCAAAGATATTGGTGGCGACTCTGAACTTCTGTTGGAAATTATAAAAAGGTACGTCAGCGAGAAATGTTTGCAGGTAAGGTTCTGGCAGTTTTTATTTTAATTATTTTTTTATAATTTGGGTGTAACTTCACAACTGATTAGAACTGGACAAATCATATTATGTAGGTGGGATCTAGTAATATCCTCATAGCCATGAAAGAATAACATTGCAAGAAACAGTAGGCTACATACCAAGAAATAATTTTTTAAGTACGTGACATTAAAATTATATTAGTAAGTGATAATATGTTAAGTGATGGTATATTAATGTAAAGCGTCCCTGTTCGGGCGCCAATGAAATAGTACTATTTAATTATATTATTAGAAGCATTTAAATTTAAATTACTTTACCTTGTTTGGACGTATAAATTAACCAAGATGTCGTCTAGTGTACTCAGCAGAGAAAAATAGGTCAATGCAAATAAACAAGTACATATTTATAATTCACATAACACACTACTTTATTGTATTTTCATCTCTTCTCCTTCTCTATTTGCTAACATTTCACTTTGTAACTCTACGAATTACTTACAAAATTATAATTATATTTATCTCTTACCTTAGGGTTTTTCTTCCAAAGTCTTTCAGACGAAAACAGCTGCAGACAGGATTATTTGTTTGAATTACGAATAATTACGCTAACACATGTTATGTAATGAATGGCGCTTATTTATTTTTCTTTAATTAATTTCCCTCTTTACTCTCTGTAGAACAACAGTTTACACACAAAAATCGCTTAATTACTTATTACATGAAAGTGATATAAAAAAGTTACTACAATGGTCTTTGCATCATCCCCTTACAACAGCAAGAGAATGCAAAAAATTTTACAATTAATTAATTTACTCAATCTATGAACCAGTATTTTACTTTGTAGGTACGTACCCCAAACTTACGCTCTCACTCACTCTCTCTCTCTCACCCTTCTATTTCATTTAGTTAATTTGGTTAGTATTCTACCCATTATATCTGTGAAATTTAAAAGTTTTGGCCAATTAGTTACTGATGGTACTTAACCGTTCCAGGTGTCTCTCGGTGAGTCGTACAATCGCTGTTTGTTCAACATTACGGTTCACTCCGCGTTTAGTTTTTTTTTTCTCTGGTACACTGGTTAATTCACGTCAATGTTATGACCATCAGTCACCACTGTTCGAATTATACGTATATTATTTATTTAGTCGGCCGACGTAACTTTTCGCACTTAGAAAGTCACTTGAAGATTTTTAGGCTGGCCGCGCGGCCCTATGTCACAACTGGCACTGGCGTTAGTTTGCTAAATTGCATACAGTGTTTTTTGGTCACGTGATCGTGCATATGTGCTCCCATTGGTGCTATTGAAAGAGCGCCTTAGCAGAGGCGGGAAGGTGAGCAATGTTTTTGCCGCCTGGCGCAATGTGCAGTTACATACTCTTTCGTAATTCACGGCTGAGGCGCAGGTTGATGTTACTTCACCATCGGTCTGCGTTGCATGAGTGCGGAGACAAAACATAGACGTTTTTTTTCTGCAATAAACACAGCCTATCTGGGTGACTAACTCGGGGTTCTACAAGGGTGAACAATGACTGTATAGAGAATATAATTTTAAAAAATGTTATCTTGGCCCTACAATCTCGTACCGTTACAATACCCCCCCAATAAGAGATTGAAGGCCGGGGCGTTCAAACTCTTATTGCCTAAACCTAAGAGGATCAGTGAGGATATGGCGCCGCAACCCCCCTGAACACTACTTACTCATGGGTTCTTACCCCCCTAGTCTGGCGACTGCGACAGCACCCATCCCAGTATCGCCTGACTTTTAAAACATTCAATAAAAAAATCAACAAACGGCCTTCCATCACTCCATATCCCACATCTGATTTGTTTCCTCTTAACCGTACTGGTTCATTGACAACGTACTGGCTCATTTTATATTATAGACCCTAAAGAATAATATTAATAAAACAATATTGGTTTACAATGATACACATAAATTCCAGTTAAATTGAATAATATTCCCCATCCAAAATAACACCTTAATTACACAAAATGACATTAACTCCATTTATACTTAGTTACTATAAAATTTTTTTTTTTTTTTTTTTTTTTTTTTTTTTTTTTTTTTTTTTTTTTTATACATATATACCCCCTTTCAATCCCTTAACCCCTGATACCCGTTACATTTGAATGTGGTCTGCACGAGGCTTCTTGGCCTTTTTCAGCCTCATCCTCGCCGTAACCCACATCTCCCTCGTGACCTGTAACTGGGTCACCGCCCATCCACACTCACTATTACCCCCCCTAGACTGTGGCGTCTAGTTGCTTTCACAAGGACTGATGCGGAAGGGGTGGACATTTTTTTCTTTTATTCCACCCCCATCCTTGCTTCGGCGTTACAATAAAATTCGGTATACATATAACCTACTATTTTTTATTTGTACACCCCTAATGGACTACCACCCCTATCTGGGTGAAAATAGACCTGTTCCAAAATTTGGTAGATTCCCCAAAAAATAACCCCCCTACTAAATCTAACAAACCACCGGGTTGACAAAATAAAACAAACCACAAGCCGGTTATATCAAGTAAAATTTATGATTTGCCACAATTAACTACTTTCACGGTCATGGTCCGGTGAGGTCATGACCGCACTTAGGTGGGGAATCTACAGTTAAAACATAAAATATAGATTAGCCTTGGTACAAGTTACTTGGACAGCAGTATATACATCTTATTTTCCAAACCCTATCTCATCCTGAACATTTTCCATCAATTGTCAGTGTTAAATAAATGTTTTAATCATTATTGGCATCAATTAGCATTTAATTTATAATTCCAATTTGAATTTAAATGAAAATAAAGTTAAGTTCATTGTTAAAAATCGTTTCTATTAATTTTATATTTAATTAATTTCTATTGTATTTAATTTACTTTGATTAATTCAATTAATCTCAAAAGTTACAGTAATTGCCTCATTATTATTTGGTCTGTAAAAAAATTTAATTTCAATTCTCTTCTATCACCATAAGATACTGATTCAGCAGACTACATTTTTTGTTATTGTCACCAAGCATGACTACAGACCTTAGTCTCAACATACCACACCTGTTTATATAAACACTGGTCTGCAAGACTCACATAGTATAAACATTCTGGTTACATCATGTACTGGCATATATGCTTCCTGCAAAAATTTTCCTTCTATAAATCTTTTTATTAACATATCTATCAAAATCTATTTGTTGCAACTCGAACCAAATATAATTTTAATTCACCTTTCAATTGCTTTAATAACATTTTACTAAAAACATTTTAACTATAATTACATTATTTAACACTTTGAATATAAATACACAACATCAAATGGGCTTCATTAATAAAATTGACTTTAATAATCTCCACTCAGACAGTTTAGCTTTGATTACAATTATATGCAGTTGCAATTTGAATAAAAAGGAAATTACCCACATCACTAACCTTCATATTATTAAGTTACTCCCAGGGCCCCCTACAATTAGGTTTAATCTCTTTGTTTGTTCAAAACAATTTCAATTATTTTAATTACGATTTTCAAAATGATTCCACATGGTTTGATGTTTAAATGTTTCAGTTTTTTCTTAATATTTCAGTAAGTTTTACAAACCTTACATCATTGGTTCTAATCTCTCTTTAAATTCCTCCACAATCACATTCTTAATACCAATATACCGTACTCATAACCTAACATAGCAGGTACCACAAAATAATAATTAAACCCTTTGGTTACAACTTTTATGGTGAAATATTTCCCAAAATTATTATTATTATTTTTTTTTTTTTTTTTTTTTTATTATTATAATATTTATTATAATATTTACACTTATTATTTTTTCTTAACTACCTGTAAATAGGTTATATGTTACATGTACATGTACAATATGAATCGAGATGCGATGGAAGACGAACAGAACCCCTACATGAGTGAATGTGAACAAAACCTGTTGGCAGCCGCTGAATTCCTTGCCTGCCTCCTTTCCCATAGAAACAAACCACAACCACTAATCTACAACCCCATCTCAATCCACAATGTTCATGTAAAATTATACAAAAATTTATTATCTAGTTTGTCTGCTCAGCCACAAAACTTCTCCACTACCGACCTAATTAAGGGATGAGTTTACAATTCATAAATAACGCCAGTTTATTTAATTTTGAGGATTACCCTAATGTAGTATTTGGAATTAAGGCAATCAAATGGTTACAAAAAGTGTGCCAGATTATGTAACTATTATTTAGGTATTTACTCTAGGGGGAGGGTAGGGAAATCGGGAAGATAAAAGGGATAAGGATCCTTAAAAGGTCAAGAACTGGGACTAAAGGTAGGGACAAAGCTTCCTCCGGAAATAAGGGTACATGGAGAAAACCAATGCTCGCGTAGGCAGGGGCGCGTCCCTGAAATAGACGAACCCCACTGGGACAAGTGGGGAAAATCTATCCGCTACCACTTACTGTTTTATGTTATTTATAGTTATTTATAATTATTTAGTTATAGTTTTTTTTTAATTATTTAGTTTATGTTCAATTACAG
Source organism: Magicicada septendecula (assembly GCA_034769895.1). Taxonomy (NCBI): domain Eukaryota; kingdom Metazoa; phylum Arthropoda; class Insecta; order Hemiptera; family Cicadidae; genus Magicicada; species Magicicada septendecula. The sequence continues at coordinate 62,813,157 of CM068369.1, read as the reverse complement.
GATTTGCTGTATTATTTTTTGTTTATTATTATCATTTTGACCAATACTGTTTTAAATTGGTGGCGTTATGGGTACCCACTATTTCCCCAGTCATTTGATTTCGTAAAACATAAGCATTATCCATTTTAATGTCAACAACTTCATATGGTCCTTCATACAACAAAAAGAATTTTTTAATCTCTTTATCTTGTGCACTTGATAAATCGTGTCTTCTTACTAATACCAGCTGACCTATTTCGTACTTGATCCACTTACCTTTGGCATCATGAAGCCGTTTTCTTCTTTCTCCCTTCGTTAATAAGTTTTCATTTGCGAGTTGAAGTTTTACTTCCAGATCTCGTGGATTGCTTTCCGGTGGAAAATTGAACAGCTGTTCCAGGATCCTAGGTGGACGTTTTCCCTTGACTAGCTCGTATGGTGTGAACCCCGTTGATTCATGAGTTGTACAGTTTAACCATTCTTCAATTCTTCCCACATAGGCTGGCCATTCACTGTGTTTAGCATGGCAGTATGCCCGGAAAATTCTCCCCAATTCTCGCATGACTCTTTCGGCTTGGTTCGATTGAGGATGATATACCGCCGTGTGTTTAGGTATAATACCTTCCCAGCCCAAAGTTTGTCGCCATATTCCGCTAATAAACTGGGGCCCATGGTCAGATAATATTATTTTCGGTTTCCCGGTTTTAATCATATAATCCTTCGTTATTTTCTCACTTAGTACTTTACTAGTGGCCCGCTTTACACTGTATAATCTTACAAATTTCGTAAATGTATCTAATACTACAAAAATATACATGACGCCTCCCCTTCCCTTCGGTAGAGGGCCAAACAAGTCTACCGCAACTAGATCAAAAGGCTTTTCTACTTTAACACACCTCATCTCTCCCTCTAAGCGGTAATTAACTACTTTTGACTTTTGGCATAAATCGCACCCTCGGAGTAAAATTCTAACCCTCCGTTCCATATTCTTAAATAAGCATGATTCTTTTAATACATTTACACATTTCCTAGCACCGAAATGCCCATACCGAAAATGACAGTCCCATATTATCTTATCTACCAACCCTTCCGGTATAACTAACCTCCAATCACGCTCTCCCCCCTCTACTTTCTTAAACAAACTCCCTTGATAAATCTGGAAATAACGGCTATACCCTGACTCATCTAAGTCGGACTCTAAGCTAGTTATTATTTTGTTCAATTTAAGATCTATTCTTTGCATACTATTAATGTCTCTCAATTCTTCCCCAAATAATCTATCTTCCCTGCTAAGTCTGAAAATTTCTATTTCTTTTAAGTCCCTCCCTGTTCTCATTCCCTCTGTATCTACCCTGGATAAAGTGTCAGGTATTTTGTTTTCTACCCCTTTTATATACTCCCAACTAAAATTGTACTCTTGTAAAGCTAGCACCCACCTGGTTATCCTGCTGTGTGTCAACTTACAGGTGTTTAAAAAAGATAATGCCTTGTGGTCCGTCCGGATGATAGTGGAATTTCCCAGTAGATATGTTCGAAACTTCTTCACCGCAAAAACAATGCTTAATAGTTCCTTCTCCGTTGTTGTGTAGTTTCTTTCAGCAGCTAATAGGGTACGACTGGCGAAAGCGATGGTGTGATGCTCCTTTTCGTCGTCCTCCTGGTACAGTTCTGCACCCAATGCGATGTTACTAGCATCGGTCTGTAAATAAAATGTGCGTTCAAAATTAGGGTGATTCATCATGATCATATTACTAAAGTGGTCCTTTATTTCAGTAAACACCTCTCGTTCTCTTTCCCCCCATCTCCATTGTTTGTTCTTTTGTAACACTGCGCTCAACTTAGAAGTTATATGGGCATAGTTTTTCTGGAATTTTCTATAAAAATTACATAGCCCTAAAAAACTTTGTAACTGCTTAATATTTCGGGGTTCGGGAAATTTTAAAATTGATTCTACTTTCTCTGGGTTAGCTCTTATCCCCTCTGGTGTAATTATGAACCCTAGAAAATGTATTTCTTTCTGTAGGAATTTAGACTTCTCCCAATTGACAGTCAACCCCCCTGTACGCAGTCTATCTAATACATATTCTAAATGTTCCACATGTTCGGAAAATGTTCGTGATGCTATCAATATATCGTCTACATAAATGGTTAAAAAATCTAAATTCTGTGGCTGGAGTATTTCATCTAGACATTTTATAAAGCTGGCTACACTGGTATTCAGCCCAAAAGGTAATCGTTTAAACTGGTAATTCTTTCCATTGAACAGGAATGCTGTGTATTTCCGGCTTTCACATGCTAACGGGACTTGCCAGTACCCTGCGGTTAAATCTAATGAGGTCATGTATTTAACTCCACTGAATTTTTGGAAGATTTCATTTATTGCTTCGGGTGACTCCCGGTCCGGGATAATTATCTGATTAATCTTGCGGGCATCTAAACATAATCTAACGCGGCCATCTTTCTTAATGACTACTACTAACGGGTTAGAGTACGGTGATACTGATCTTTCTATTATGTCCCCTTCCAACATTTTATCTAATTCTGCCTGAACCGCCCTCCTCTTTGAATAAGGTACCGGATAGCTTCTTTGTACATAGGGTGCGTGTTCCCTTACTTTTAATTCACACTCATAATCCCTTGCCCTCCCTGGTACATCGGCAAACACTTCTCGAAAACACTCTATTACCTGCCACAACGCTTTGCGTTGAGAACTCCCTACATCACGACCCTCACTACAAAATTTTACCGCTCTATCCTCCCAAATTTGTTTATTTATATTACCCCCTAACTCTCTCTCTCTACATACATACGTATTAACTTCCGTTTCTATTTTACTGGCCCGATTCAGTATCATCTTAACTCCCGAAATTCTAACTTTATCTACTACCCGCTCAAAATTAATCTCGACTGGTCTACCTTCATTATTTAATACTAACAACCGCTTCTGGAAATCAATTACCGCCTTGTGTTTTATCAAAAAATCATTCCCCAGAATAACCTCCAAATTTAGTCCCCTTACTACTAAAAATGTGTTGTCATATTCTACTCCCTTAATTACCATGTTCAAATGTACTTGTTTAGTTACACGTTTACTCCTAACCCCGGTAATACCTACAATGGTCACCCCCGCTACTGGCAAAATTGGGATATTTTTATTTATTTCTTGCAAACTCTCTAATATGTGTTCAGAAATGACAGAAATTTCACTACCTGTATCGACTAAAGTTTTTACTTCCTTACCTTCAATTTGAATTCTTACCTCTGTCAGTCCGGTTTCTGGTCTGGCTGTCTCCCAGTCCTCTTCCTCCATTAGTTCCTTGGACATATCCGTACAGATGACGTTATTTGTATATTCGTTATCTTGGGCCTCACAGTCATTTGTCGACAATGGTGGGGTCCCTTCACTCACTGTCCTTGTTAGTTTTCCGTCTGGGTGTTTGCACGGCCTGGAGTGTGTCCACCACGACCTCTATTAGGAGTTCCGCTGCTTCCCGGTGCTCCTCGGTTGCTGCCCCCTCCTCTCTGTGGTTGACTATTTTGGTTAGGCTCCGTATTGCGTTGGCAACTCCTCTCTTTATGACACCTGTAACAAGTTGTTCTACTACCATAGTTCTCACAATGACACTCTCCACATCGCCAGTCCTCACGTCTATGGTTGTTATTGTAGCCTCCCCTTGTCCCTCTATACATGTTTGGTGTCCCACTAGCTTGATTATGATTATGATTCTCGTTATGTACCCCTGACGGGTTTGGGCGCCTACCAATTTCCCGGTCCCTGATATTTTGGAAAATGTCTAGTATTTGTTCGAGATCATTTATACCTTCCACTTCCCGCGTCATCAGGTTAATTTGCACCTCCCTGGGTAAGTGTTTACTTATGTGACGTACAAATGATCTAAACGGTAATGGTGGTTCAAGGTATTTTGCCTCATTGTACATTTTCATTACGTAAATGGTGACATTATTACCATTAGTCCCAAAATTACCCGGCCCCATTATCTTACTTCTAAGTACTTCTTGGTCCTCTTCAGACCAATATTTACTTCTAAAATCCCCTTCAAAACTTTTGAAATCTAACCAATCTCCCTTATGTACCTCCGCCCAAATTGAGGGGCTTCCCTTAAAACATTTCATAACTTTCAATAATTTCATCTCCCAATTATTGTTACAAAATCTATTAAAGTCTCTTACTCTATTTAGGAATTGCATAGGGTGTACCCCCCTCCTATCACCAGTAAATGACTCTAACTCTATTTCGCTATCTACATTACGGGTGATTACTACTTGTTCATGGACACTGTCTAATGTTTTGTTTATTACCGTTTTCAAGTCATCTTTAACATTGATTATTTTTTGTTCCATTAAATTAAACTTGTTGCTAGTTACACGTTCAGATTGAATACTGGCATTATTTACCATTTCTACAGCACCTTTTAATAACTGTATTTCTGACTGATAACTACTTTCTGTTTCACTGATCTTACTATCAACATTGTCATTGATTTCTAAGATTTTATTCGCAAAACTCAATTGACATTCACTTATTTTGCTATCGCAATTGCTTTCTATTTCATTTATTTTGAAATTAACATTAGTTTCATATGTCTCCATGTTATCTCTAACTTCTACTATTTTCTCTACTACACAATTAAATTTACACTCATTATCAACATTATACTTATTTATACTACTTTCCAAATTATCTTTCAACTCTTGAATTTGCTCATGCACTTGTATTTTGACTGTCTCTGACACTTGTTTGTTTACATTAATGATATGCTTATTTAACTGTTCATTTACTGAGCCTATCACTTGTTCTTTAAATGTATTGAAACATTCATTCGTCTCATTTAAACGTTTCTGAATATTGTCTTCTAACTTAACACTCTGTTGTTTCATATCATATAAACGCTCATCAAATTTTTTATTCATTTCACATAAACGCTTATCAAATTTTTGGTCAATATTATTTATATCGCCCTTTAACTCATGGAACTTACTATTCTGTATATTGAATTTAGCGTCCGAGTCACTCTTCTGTTCATCAAATTTCGCGTTAAAACTACTCAAGTTATCAGATATTGTTTTCATGAAATTACACATATCTTCCATTGACAACTGTTTAATTCGTGTTGTCGTTGGGGTAGATTGTGCTACTACATTTTTGTCAGTGAAGCTGACTTCATTATTAATTTTATTTTCCCTATTCAATTTTGGGGTTATTTGGATCCCCGAATCATCTGTATTATTTATTTCATTTGTAATATCTGGTTTTATTTTATTGTCCTGACTCCCATCTGGAGTCGAGTGGACCTCAATATTATGCATAATGGCCGATTCATCAAAATTGTCAACATTAGTTACTTCATTGACATCGTCATTATTCGCTGCCATTTTATACAAGTTTATATAATGTTACACAAGAATATTAATCTTATCCACTATTGACTTAACCCTTTCTATATTTAATTTACCAAAGCGTCCTCCCTCTCAAATAACCCTTTCTGCAGCTTAATTAGGTCTGGCGAATATAGGTTGTAACCTATACTCGCGTCGCTGTACGGGGGCCAAATGTAACTCTACGATTATTTACGGACAAATTATATGACTCGGGTCCCTGGTTCGGGGCCAAATGTAACTCTACGAATTACTTACAAAATTATAATTATATTTATCTCTTACCTTAGGGTTTTTCTTCCAAAGTCTTTCAGACGAAAACAGCTGCAGACAGGATTATTTGTTTGAATTACGAATAATTACGCTAACACATGTTATGTAATGAATGGCGCTTATTTATTTTTCTTTAATTAATTTCCCTCTTTACTCTCTGTAGAACAACAGTTTACACACAAAAATCGCTTAATTACTTATTACATGAAAGTGATATAAAAAAGTTACTACAATGGTCTTTGCATCATCCCCTTACAACAGCAAGAGAATGCAAAAAATTTTACAATTAATTAATTTACTCAATCTATGAACCAGTATTTTACTTTGTAGGTACGTACCCCAAACTTACGCTCTCACTCACTCTCTCTCTCTCACCCTTCTATTTCATTTAGTTAATTTGGTTAGTATTCTACCCATTATATCTGTGAAATTTAAAAGTTTTGGCCAATTAGTTACTGATGGTACTTAACCGTTCCAGGTGTCTCTCGGTGAGTCGTACAATCGCTGTTTGTTCAACATTACGGTTCACTCCGCGTTTAGTTTTTTTTTTCTCTGGTACACTGGTTAATTCACGTCAATGTTATGACCATCAGTCACCACTGTTCGAATTATACGTATATTATTTATTTAGTCGGCCGACGTAACTTTTCGCACTTAGAAAGTCACTTGAAGATTTTTAGGCTGGCCGCGCGGCCCTATGTCACAACTGGCACTGGCGTTAGTTTGCTAAATTGCATACAGTGTTTTTTGGTCACGTGATCGTGCATATGTGCTCCCATTGGTGCTATTGAAAGAGCGCCTTAGCAGAGGCGGGAAGGTGAGCAATGTTTTTGCCGCCTGGCGCAATGTGCAGTTACATACTCTTTTGTAATTCACGGCTGAGGCGCAGGTTGATGTTACTTCACCATCGGTCTGCGTTGCATGAGTGCGGAGACAAAACATAGACGTTTTTTTTCTGCAATAAACACAGCCTATCTGGGTGACTAACTCGGGGTTCTACAAGGGTGAACAATGACTGTATAGAGAATATAATTTTAAAAAATGTTATCTTGGCCCTACAATCTCGTACCGTTACAACTTACGCACAATTAAATATTGAGGTGATGACGCCATCTGATTGAAATAACAAGCTTATCTCTTATTTCTTATAGTTAAATCATTTATTTAAATTTCTAAAACTTATTCATTAAATTTTTTAATTAAAAGCAACCCAGAATTTCGCTCACACACACACTCATATCTTTTAAACCCCTTTATTTACATTTAGCGCTTTTATGAACTTGGATATATTGATTGTTTTAAGTTTTTTCTGTTACTTGACTGGCGGCGTCTCTGCAGACGTGTCACTCTTATTACATTTTTGTTCACTGGTTGCGTCCAAAAGATGTTGCACTGATTAACTTTTGAAGATTTCACTGTTTACTGTTACTTTGTATCATGCCAATTTTATAGTTTAAATCACATTTTCACTTTTAAACAAATTTTCGGCTTGCGAGCCTTTGTGTTCTCTGGCCAGACGGGAGTTTTGTAGTCGACTGAGCGTGTTTTCTACGCACACAGCGCGAAAGAATGTACCTGCGCATGACCAAACCATGGGAACATTGGCCGCCTGAGCGTGAGTGTGGGGGCGCGTACGCACCCTCGTTGAAAGTCTGCATTCTTGTACCGGGCCGCGACAGTTTCGACGATACAGTCAATTCACCGTATATGCTTGTTCACAATTCCTAATGCGCAACTTACACTGATGATCACCGAATAGTACCAAGATTGGTTTAAAAATAATTAAAATTGGTTTTACCCTTTTTTGGCCCGTTACACACTATCACTTCAACTATTTTACCTTTATTATTTGTCATCTCACTACCAATAATAATATCATCACTATGCTTTTTAATTTTGGCGAATATTCCGTCTTGTTCTTCCATTCGTCTCAAATTATCGTCCAAATTACCCCACTCATCGTCCGTCATTCTATCCACAATGCTTTTGAATTCGTATTCCCATTCGTCCCACGCAAAACCTATATCGTTTACTTGTGCATCGGCCATGTGCAAAATTATTTATATAATAACTCTTTATATAACACCCACTATAACCCTTCTATTACTCAATAATTATAGACATAAAATCAAAATACCCCACACATAAAATTGCTATCCCAATGTAAAAGTAAACACAATAACACTACCAAAACATAACCTTATTCAACATAAATATACGGTAATTTCAAAACTTACGCCGTTACCCAAATCCTATTTTCTGTGCTTAAAACAGGTCTACCTCGTATAAAGTTATACCAGGATCCTGGCAGCGAGTCGCCATTTATGAAGTTACACCCAAATTATAAATAAATAAATAAAATAAAAACTGTCAGAACCTTACCTGCAAACTTTCCTCGCTGACTTACCTTTTTATAAATTCCAACAGAAGTTCAGAGTCGCCACCAATATCTTTGAAGGACAGATATGGAAACCTTTATGCATTACCTTAATTAAAATTGGACAATTTTGCAATCTGACTTTTCCCCGAATTCAGAAGATTCCCGGAAACGTTAGACGAATTTTTTAGCACAGAACACTAGGAAATGGTAACGACACAATAACTATGCTAACACATGGTTATATGCTGTAAAACAAATCTTATTTATTAAATTCAATGTTATATTTGATATCTATTTCTTACTTCTCTACTTAAAACATGAAATTGCTTATACAAATACCCTATATCATACTATTTCTCGACCAACCAGTACTGTATAATTTCTATTTTCTCTTATTCCCCATACATACTCTCTCACACACTACCCTGGTTACTGTTCCCCGTTTTCCGAGCTCTTTATATAATTATTAAGTTTAATTTTTATGCCGCGGACAGTATATTATACCTGTATGTGTTATTCCGTCATTGCTGGTAATTCACTTAATACTTTGTCACCAAACACTGTTCTAATTCTTCCCGTTTATTTACATATTAGTTAGATTGCACTGACATTATTCTTCTCTCATATTTACGCCAGTTTCGGTAGACCTCGGCTACTCAATTCACTTTGGTCTACCGAAATTTCCGAGGCCACTGTATTTGCGACTGTACCGTGTGATGAGTTGTAGAGAACTGCACTGCTATGCGACGACGACTGTGTGTGTGCGTTGGTTGCCTAACCGCCCAGGTGTTAGGCGTCGCCGTCACTCGTTCCGTGATTGGTTTAATGGCGGTTAGCGTGAATAATTCGTCTTCCTTCCGTTATGCATTTTGGGTTGGAGAATACATATTTTCTCATTCCCTTTTGTCCTCTGAGCACATGTCGCCATTAAAGCAGCACACACGCGTGCTCTTACACATTCCCAGACGCTTAATTGTTCTCGTACCTCGCTCGGCCTGACACCGAGCTAACCACAGGGTGTTAAACAAATCAACCCTTTGTGATAAATAATGTGGCCCAGCCGAGTTGGCCCCAGATTATTACAATTATTATGAAAAATAGAAAAATAAACCCTCAGCTTTATTTGCCCCGTTACACAGTAATACTTCCTCTAAAACTGATACAGATTTTAGGAACAAAAACTGTACTACAGCAATATAAATAAAGTTATGTGTTATATTTTATGCAGACATGTATAATTACTATCCACTGAGGGCGTCTCATACCATATGCATTCTTACAATGCTTAATTGGCTGACTTTATCAGTTTAGGAAATATATGCAATATATACACTTACAAAATGACTTACTGAATAAGCTGTCTGAATTTACCTGTTTCAAAAATTCCTTGGCATTGTTTAATGTTGAAGCTCCATAAATAACACGTTTACTGCCAGGCCCACTACCTACTCCTGACTTACTCTGTAACCAATTATATAAATGGTGGTTGGTATACATGTATTTGTGAAAAAAAAAAACAACTGTAAATAATACTTATAACTGTGTAGGTATCACCCAAATTTCTGCACAATTGAGAACTAAAATGAAATTACTTCTCCTTTTTTCGTGGTGTTTATAATAATTACATATCCAAAAAATGAAATTCAGGACATCTGTCTGAGGTCTGGGGAACTGTTACCACAGGGAGGGCTAATGCCTACAATATTTTAAAACCACTGAATACCCTTAGCATCAAAAATATAATGTTTTAATTTTGCTCCATTAGACACTAATTTTATGTACCATATGCTCAAGTTTAGGGCCTATTAAAAATTTCCAGTTATTTATATATACACACTTTCCTTGTGTGCATATCACGTCTGATGACACAAACTGGAGGGTTAGAGGACTTAGAAATTGAAGATGAAGCTATTGCAAGAGTATTGTGTAGTACTGTACTGAGGATCATATGCATACCCACATGAATGAAGCACCTCTATATTCTTTGAATGGGGAAAGGAAAATACAGATTGACATTCAAGTTGATAGGAGAGGATACTTAAAACAATAGAAATTCCAAGAAATTTTGGAAATGGAAGTTACCACAACACTGATGAAGCAAATCAGTATCAAACTTGAATTACCAGTTTACTGGTATGTGCTCAAGACATGGCAGAATAAAAAATATGCTTTTATCAATAAATTTCTGTAACAATTTTTGTACACGGCTAAGTCAGACCTTAGAATTCTGGACTCCAATAGTCAATAAAGTGTTGATGAAATGTAAAACATGCAAAATCAATAGTATATTAATAACACAGTACGGGTTTAGTAGACCAATGGATAGAGCCATGGCCGGCTCTAGTAGAAGCCCAAAATATTAAACGTGGCCACGTTGCATCTGAGCCCTATAAGCATAGCGTAATAAAATAGCTAAAGCGAACATTTATATTTAGATTTAATTTCACAGCATTACTAAAGTCATGAGTAGGCCTATTTGTAGCTAAATCGAAATTATAGGTCTGTTCGCACTTAGTACTATAGGTTTAAGTTGAAGAAATTAGTGAATCAGTGTCAGGCCTAATGAATTAATTCTGTTCGAATTATTGAATGAATGAGTTAATTATTATATTTCTTAAATAATATAACTGTATTTTACATAATAAACTTTTAATCTGCAAAAAGTGAAGAATTATAAAACTGCTGTTAAATGGTAATTAAAAATTACACAATTTGATTATTGAAATACATAAATTAAGAGATCATCTAGTTGGCCTTAAAATATCGGCTGGTTCCAGTGTTGCCACATTTAATATTCTGGCCTTCTACTAGAGCCAGCCATAGTAGAGCACCTGACTATATATCTAGAGGTCTTGGGTTCAATTCATGGATGTGTTTTTAGTCCTTATGTCAACTCAGTCTGAGGAAATGAGTATTCCTATGTTAATGGGTGGCTGAAGCATAGATGTAGCCACACTGTCTTTCTTGTGTGCTGAACAACTCACATGGGACTGCCTAGCTGCTAGACTGCTTAGATGGTAAGAAAAGATCCATTGTTAGTATTACTAATACAGCACTGAAAGCATACACTGCCAGAGAAAAAAGGGAGAAGGCTGTAATATACTGAGTTTTTTTATTTATTTAATTAATTTTCCAATATACATAATGCAATATGGCATTCGGTCATTTGTATGATTCTGAAAGGTAATGTTATAAATAAAATCTGACAACAATATTACAAATTTAACTTTTCTACTACAACTGACAAACACTTGCATCTCTCTTAGACTTTCGACCGGGCTTCATGTGGCTTCACGTAAATGAACAACAAAAATGTTAACATCTGTACAGAAATTGTAAACAATAGTTTTTCAACATATCATCATAGTATCGAGTCACCAAAACCAAGTACAGGTATCTAAGTAGAACACCAACACATACCGCTAATTTAATTTGTTTGCATCTACTTCTTTCTCTTATTTACATTTACGGTTAATTTCTTTCCTCTTTGTTAGCCTACAGTGTCACATTTAGCTGTAGGCCTACTTAAAATGTACATGTATTCAATTAGTTAACACTTTCGACCCAATGCCTGTAAAATTGACGATTCATGATTTTGCTCAAAAACCCGATCACCGTAAATTTTATGTTTGTCACTTCACACGCATTTAACGGCATTTGTACGAAACATTTATGGGCTTCTGTTGTTTGTGCTTGTAGACTAGACTTTGTAGTTGCCAACTGAATACACAGATAGCAGCACAAATCAGTTTTTTGCTCTGTGATTTTCTGACTATTGTGAAACTTGGAATGCCGGTTTGTGTTACCCTGACTGTTTCATTTTGTACCATACAAAAGCAGATTATTGCAAATACACTGATTTTTACTATATTCTGTGCCTTAATATTGTAAGAAAAGTAATGTTCGTACAGTAGTTACAAATAAAAAAACCATTTATTATGTGAAAGTACCTTGTAAAACTTTTTTTTATTTTTCAAAAACATGCTTCTGATCTAGATACTAAAAATTAATTTCACTTACAGACAAAATAAATAGTGTATCATTTTATGAAAATAGAAGGTCCAATCTTTAATTTGACATGTAATTTATCTCGTTTTAACAGATCTTACTAACAAAAAAACATGAATCTATTAAAAAATAGGGAAAAATGTGGAAAACAGCCAGGCTGCTGGGACATGCCTATTGAAATGGCCACGGTTGAAAGTGCTGTTAATGTTTTTTACCTTACAGTTTGTTCTCAACTGAAGTGCTGAAATTCTAGTTTAAACAAAACGCAAACTTATATGTTGCCAAATATTTATATTTCTGCATGTTTAATAAATGGATTTCTTGATGATATGCTCAGGCACAAACTTATTTAAAGGTATGTGCGTTCTTCAACTGTTAACTTTCTTAGCTACTTTATGTAGATTCGTATGTTAATAATGGCTTACCCGTGTGTAATCGACCAGATTTTGATACTCAATGTAATTGCCTCCACCGATAACAAATACTATAGCTTCTGTAAATGGTGTTCTATTTCTTGGCACTTGTGATGAGTCTACAGCACGCAGCTGTTTAGGATCAAAATACCTGTAATCTTCTCCACCCCTCATTTCCATTAATTCATCAACTATACGTGTTACTGGTAAATTCTAGAAAATACACAAGACATTCTGTACATTACTCACCGTGCATCAGGGTACTTGTGTTCAATGCACTCAATTAGATTAGTAAATACACATAAATAAATACTAGTAAAATATTGGGATTTAAAATGAATTACCAGTGTCAATGTTAACCACTTCAGAAAATGCACTAATCTGACAACAAAGTTCTGACAATAAAAGTACTTTGTCATCATGTCATGTTACACAGTCAGAATGTGTACTAACTTGATGTGGTAAAATAGCTGTAAGTAAAAATCTGAAATCTTTAAAAACATTTAAAAATACATTGTGACTCATAATTTTTGTTTAATGATATTATGTTGGCATGACACTGGCATGTCCAAGATTTAGTTCTATTTCTGTAACACTACACTCTTTTATGTATATATGTATATGTTAGCAGTGGCACAAGCTGGCGTTGCAATAATAGTCCAGAATATATGAAAAAAATTGTAGAGATGAAAGAAGTAAACGATAGGATATTTACCTTAGTATTAATAATGGATAAACAAAAATATCATATAATAGTAGTATATGCACCAAACGACAACGCATCAGCAGAGGAAAAAACAAAATTTGTTGAAGAGGTTCAAAAAGAAATAGATGCAGCAGAAAATAATAATATAATGGTCATGGGGGATCTAAATGGCAGAGTGGGAAATGATTACAAGGGAATAGAAAATTGGCTAGGAAGAGAGGGGGAAAACATGAAAAATAATAATGGAAGAAGAATTGATTTGTGTATGGAAAATGATTTAGTATCGGAAACACAAAATTTACACGTAAGTACATACACAAATTTATGAGGGAAGAAAGAAATAGAAAAGAACGATCCATCATAGATTATTATCTAATACATAGGGATATATGGAAGTACGTAAAGGACATAACGGTTAAGAGAAGTGCAGAAATAGGGAGTGACCACTATCTAGTCAAAATGATATATAAAGTAATGCAAGAAGAAATAAAAGATAAAAAAAGAAAAAAATAAAGTGTATAAACTTAAAATAACGCGTACCAAGGGAAAATTATCATAAAAAACTAGAAAGATTCCAGAAGAAAACAGTATACCAAAATTTGGATGAAAGATGGGAGAATTATAAATCAAGCCTCAAAGAAGCAGCGAAAGTTAGTTGTGGGGTAGCAAAAATAGGAAATGGGGCTACAAAGAGGACAGCATGGTGGACAAAAGAGATAGAAAAAGCAGTAAAGGGAAAGAAAAAAGCGTGGAAAACGTATTTGAACAATAAGACACAAGATAACTATGACAAATATAAGACAGAAAGAATAAAAGTTAAAAACCAAATAAAAACGAGCAAAGAAAAAACATGGACAGACTTCAGGAATAAACTTACAGAAACATATAATGAAAACCAGAAATTATTCTACAACACATTGAAATAAATGAGAAAACCCAAAACAAATTTGCTACAAAATTTAAAAGACAAAAATGGAAATATCATAATGGAAGAGACAAGTATTATGGAAAGATGGAGAGAATATTTTAAAGATTTATTAGAGGAAAACGAAAACGAAGATAATGTTGAAGAGGAAGAAGAAGAAAAAAAAGAAGACACTGAAAACATAGAATAAGAAGAGAATCAATTACAAGAAGAGAAAATAACATGAGAAGAATTCAGTGAGGCAATGGAGAAAATGAAATTAGGGAAGGCACCAGGACATGATGAAATAACAACAGAAATGGTTAAATATGCAAACATGGAAAGAAAGGAGGAACTCCTAAACATTTTTAACCAAGCATTGAAAGAAAGGAAGGTCCCACTTGACTGGCAAATAGGAATTATCGCGCCTATATACAAAAAGGGAAACAGCAAAGAATGTTCTAATTATAGAGGCATTACTTTAGGGAGCATGGTAGGAAAACTGTACGGGAGGATTCTAGAAAGCAGGTTAAGGAAAAAGGAAAAAAGTAGAGCACACCTTGGAAGAAAGCCAAAGTGGGTTCAGAAAAAAGAGAGGAACAGTGGATCAAATCTTCATAGTAAGACAGTTATGTGAGAAAGCTGCCAAAGAGGGAAGACAAATACATGCATGTTTCATGGACATGGAGAAGGCGTTCGATAGTATACGAAGGAAGGACGTATGGAACATATTGAAGAGGAAGGGAGTAGAACAACAGCTTATTGAGGGCATAAAAAGCCTATACGAAAACACCGTCAATTACGTAAGAGTAAGAAACGAGGCATCAAAAACTTTCACCAGCAAAATAAGGTGTATTTTAAGCCCCCTGCTATTCAAGATGGTGTTGGATGATGTTGTCAACAAATGTAAAGAAAGTATGAGTAAATATAGAATAGGATACTGGAATATGAAGATAATGACAATAACAGAATTATGCTACGCTGATGATTTAATAATTATAGGAGAAACAGAAAAACAGTTACAGAACAACATAAAGGTATTTAATAAAGAACTTAGAAAGAAAAACATGAAGATTGTTACAATACAAAAAGCCACCCAAATACCAGTGACAAAACTATGAATCAACTATATTAAATGTTTAACAAATGAAAATAAAATGACTATGACGAGACTAATGACAATGACCCAACCCAAGTGATTGACTCAATAAAATAAAATCAAATGAGAAGGTAAATGAAAAGGAAACAAACAAAATATAAATGAGAAGATATAAAAAGACACAAACAAATGATAAAGAAAAGTAAATGAGAAATAGTAAACTCCAATGATAATGAAAAAGAATCCAATAAATAATAATAAATGTAAATGATAATTATTAAAATCAAATAAAGTAAAGACAACTAAAGTACACTAACCAAAGAAATAGAGATTAAATGTTATGAATAACTCTGTAATGATATGAAACTTAACAGTATAACTAACAATTATGAATAAAGTAGTAAAAAACCCAGAAGTGAGAGATAGGTAGGGAGTGAACATAATTAAATGAGAAAATAGAAATTAATGTTAGGGAATACCCACTAGTAACACTCAAATACCATAGAAAAGTGCAAAGTGCTAGTGTAAACCTGAAATAAATATAAAACCCTACAGATCAATATAGACACCTAAAAAACCAGTAATAAACACTACAGTTTAATGGTGAAAAGTGCCAGAGAGTAAAGAACAGTGGTTACAACTCTGTACTAGTTTATTAACTTGTAAGTAGTTGTTTTTCATTATTATACAAAATTATATATTTTTTTTTTTTAACAAAGTTGCTCCGGCAATAATGAGACAATTAATTCCCAAGGTAGGCGAAAGTCGATTCAGAATGATTTAGTCAGACATGGCGTCTTGTCAATACTGACAGGTTTAAAATGGAATATTTACCAGCGATGACTTGTTTATTACAACAATGTCCCAATACTAATATTATTATATCTTAATTAAAACTTTACTCGTTTATTTGTTCCCGTTTTCAGAGTGAATAAATTTATATTCGACAAAGTTACTGTTAATGAATTATAACAATGTACACAATTTTTACACAATATCAGCAGAGTGGCGCAATTTTGTAACGTCTCCCTTGTTAAGACATTACAAAAGTCGGGAACCAGTTCATTTTTTTTTTACCTGTTAATTAAACTAGCTGCCGTTGTTAGTAAACTTTACTCACTAACAAATTATAACACATTATTATATAGGGATTAATCAAGGATTGCATAAATTTATTCACTCGCTGGGTGTTAGCAAAAACATCTCTTTATTATTATATTTATATCTCATAGTTTACTTTACTCTTAAAGTAGTACTCTAATCAATTCTGCATTTAATATTTAAAAAAATTTTTTATTCTTATTCTTTTTATCTCAAAAGCATTCAGCTAGATATTGTTTTAAATACCACGGATCCGGGTCTCAACTTTGTTATGTTTTAATTTATCACAACTTTAACCAAATTATTTGAAGAATAATTTTGGGTGTAAATTTTAGAATTACCTTACATCTAAACATCGTAATGTTATTACTACTTCATTACAGAGATTACAAATATTTATATATTAATCTTTAAATTGTCAAAAGCTCTTTACTGTTCTTTTGTTACTTCTCTTGTTGAAACAAATTTTTACAAATGTTATGGTTTGATATCACCTGAATATAACATGAGTTTGCTGTGGGGTCCGTTATGGTCATCTCCAGTCGTCTTCTAGGGTGTGATACACGGTTCCTCTTGATGCTCCATTAGGTTGATTGTTTCCGAAAGGTAGTCTCGTTCTAGACGACTGGATTTTGGTACTAGAAGTTCATACGGTTGTTGTTTGTGTTTTCTTCTTCTGGAGTCGGTTGTTCACATTTTACATTTTAATTACAGTTCTTATTTTAGCAGCACTAAAATCTGGTAAGGATCATATCTTACCACTTACAGTTTGTTAAGAGATGTGTCGGTTTTTTTTTTTTTTCACGCACTACATTAATATATTTTTTTATATTATTATTATTATTTCCACGCTACATTGGGTCAAATCGAAATCACTACAAACTTGACTGAATAGTTTTTTAACGGTATACACCTACGTGTATATTGACAACACAGTAGCGACATCCTTACATGTCGAAGTTTCTCCGGCGAATGTGAGCATTGTTTAGCGGCGAGGGGTCTGTAAGCTGGCGCGGTTTTACGCGCTGAGAAAATAGTTCGTTCTTTTAAGTAGTATTAATTATTCATTAATTAAATCGTAATACTTTATGTTACCTTTTGGTTATGAATTAGGAATTTCTTTATTTATTTAATTAACGGAATTATTATTTTTAGCTAAATAACACCGTGCTTTGCGTGTTGGTACGGGACAATTTGCATGTTGATGCAGGAATCTAGGTACAGGTAAGGGGTGGATAATACTCTTACTTGTTATAAAAGCAAAAATTTCATTTGTGCTATTTAAACATTTTTTTAAATCGTCACAAGGTAGAAAAAGAAAAGATATAGTAAGAAATATTGTACCGATTAGACTCTCTCATCTTTGTAAAAGTGTTTTTCGTGTGTTCGCTTCACACGATATAGTCGTTACCTATCGTTTACGCTGACGATGTCCGTCGCGATCTCACGAATTACCAGTACTCGCGAAGGTGAACCTTACCTGTCCTTTAATATGTGGTTGTATTTCCCGGTTGGCGCCAAATTGTTTAAGCTGAAAACAATTAAAAAATAGGACGATTGAGCGTTCGTTTTAGACGGTGTGGTGAATTCAAATTACTCCCGCCACGTGCGGGTTTATTAATCTCGCTGGTAGTTCGCCGAGTTTCCGACGTCTAGCGCTTACCGTCACCTTTGCTCCTCGCTAATGTACACAAATCATATAATACAAATTCCAATGAAATAAAGAACAGTGGTTACAACTCTGTACTAGTTTATTAACTTGTAATTAGTTGTTTTTCATTATTATACAAAATTATATTTTGTTTTTTTTTTTAACAAAGTTGCTCCAGCAATAATGAGACAATTAATTCCCAAGGTAGGCGAAAGTCGATTCAGAATGATTTAGTCAGACATGGCGTCAACAAAAGTTTATTTTAATTTCGTTCAATGATTCTGGGTTCTTGTGGTTACGAAAAAATATTGATATGATTACAATAAAGTACACTACCTTACATTAATGGTACTTATATACTATAAGGTGTTATTACAGTTTGTTCCAGAAGTTTTAAAAAGTGTGTGTTAATAGTTTGTAATTTTTATCCAGGTTATATTCTGGCTTCATACAAGTTTAGTGTTTTATTTTTTATTAATCCTTGAAAGAAATTGGATTATCAGTTCGTTGTGAGAGTTAATAGTGTTGTGAGAAAAAGTTAGTAAGAATTTATTCCGTAAATTTGGGTAATTCAGCAATACTTATCAAATCTGTCGAATTATGGTGAAGAGTTCTTCTGTTGAAATAGGTTGGGTCTTTTTTGGTCATCAATCTTCCATCATTTGGGAATGTAATTACGCCTGGCATCTTTTTCGTATATGTTGGTCTAAATTATTAATTTTGAATTTAATAATCTGGTCTTGGGCCTCGGTTGTATTAACTAGCTCCTCATCATACTTCTTACTTCATCATGTTATTAATTTTGATTACTTTTTTATTGTTATAAATTAAAATTTGAGTCGATTATGACTTGGCGTCTATTCGTCTTGAGCTTTAATAATGGACTAACAGTTTCTAACGGAATAATAATAAATAACGTTCGGTTGTTATGGCAACTGTCTGACTCCCATTGGCTATTCAGATTTTAAGCCCATTGTTATAATATTTTAATTTTTATTCAAAATGACTAAATATCTTCTGATTGCTATTATTCTTCTGTCTTCTTGTCAATGTATGAGATATTATTACAACTGTTCCTTTTTTTCTTTCAAAGATCATTTTGACATCCCACAAAGCTGGGTTTGCTTATGTATTAATGTTTTGACATTAATGTTAATATTGTGTAATTACATTTCTTTCTTATTTGTTTTTAATTTAACTTTTACATTTCAATATGATTCACTAATCTTACTTAACTAGTTACTTGCCCTGGATTTTCTAATACAATAAGTAATTTCTTATAATTTGTTGATTTTGGATTTATACAGTTAGGCATTTCATAGGCCTAAGTAGTAATTGGCTATATTTTCTTATTTTACATAAATTAAAGATTATTTTACCTTTGTACATGTTTTGTTTTGTGTCTCAACTGATTTGTTTACTTTTTGAATTGATTTGGGTTGTTTTATGATAATTGTATGTTCTCATTACCTTACAAAATCATGGTTTGTCTATTATTTTCTAATGGCTTTTCCAGTATTATTAGGTTTGTAAGGATTTATCTCTTTACTTATCTATATTGCCATTTTTTTTTTACAACTTGTCTATTATTTACTATGATTTATAAAACATAACACAACATATAGGTTTATGGTCTGCATACTTTTTTCAGCCATATTCCTTCTCCTAAACTTAATTGAACAAATCTTTTAACAGTTACTATGCTAATCTTATTTATATTTTGTTTATTCTTAACTATTTTGGTGACTAACATTATCACACCATTTATTTTATCTTGATAATTATCCCTTTGAACATAGGATATTTTACTTATTTTGCTTTTATATTCTTTAGTATATTTTTCTTTTCTAAACTTTACTATATATTTTTTTCTCTACTTATTCATTGTAACACTAGTATTTTTACTCCTTATGGGGTGTTTACCCTGAATACCATTGTATTCTTAATCTACAAACACTCTTAATTCTAATAACAATAATATTCTTATTCTCTAGCACTTTTCACAATTAATCTGTAGTGTTTATCACTGGTTTTTAGGTGTCTATACCTATCTGTAGGGTTTTATATTTATTTCGGGATTACACTGTCCCTTTGCACTTTTTTATGGTATTTGAATGTTACTAGTGGGTATTCCCTAACATTAATTTCTCTTTTCTCACTTAATTATGTTCACTATCTATCTATCTCTCACTTCTGGGGTTTTTTATAGTTTTTATTCACAATTATTATTTATACTGTTAACAATTTTCATATCATTATAGAGTTATTTATAATATTTAATATCTATTTCTTTGGTTAGTGTACTTTAGTTTGTCATTACTTAATTTGATTTTAATAATTATCATTTTCATTTATTATTTATTTGATTTTTTCATCATCATTTGCATTTAATATTTCTCCCTTTCTGTTCTTTATTATTCGTTTGTGTCTTTTTATATCTTCTCATTTTATTTCATTTAATTTTAGTCTGTTTCCTTTTCATTTTATTTCCTTTATTGAGTTAATCACTTGGGTTGGGTCATAGTCGTTTGTCGCGTCATAGTCATTTTATTTTCATTTGTTAAACATTTAATATATTTGATTCATAGTTTTTTCCCTGGTATTGGGGTGGCTTTTTGAGTTAAGAATATACAAAAAAATAAACAAGGTTAGCATAGTAACTGTTAAAAGATTTGTTCAATTAAGTTTATGAGAAGGAATATGGCTGAAAAAGGTATACAGACCATAAACCTAGATTTTATGTTATGTTTTAAAAGTAATAGTAAATAATAGACAAGCCATGATTGTGTAAGGTAATGAGAACATACACTTATTATAAAACAACCCAAATCAATTCAAAAAGTAAACAAGTCATAAGCAGTGGTGAAGCTAGTAGTTAATGAATGGGTAGGCAAAAATCTTATCTTAAATTTTTTTTTAAGGAATCACTAAAAGGATGGTGGTTCAAATCGGACGCTGAGGTAGAGTTTGCTGTAAGCGAATGGTTCCACAAACAGCCGTAAGAATTTTACTAGCAGGGAATCTACAGGTTGTTGCAACAGTGGAACTCATGTCTTAATGTTAATGGAGACTTCTTTTAAAATCGTTGAATAAAAAATGCTTTACAGCTCTATACGTGTTTCTATTGAACAATCCTTGTATTAGTCATACACAATAATACAACTGATTGAACTTCAAATTTTTAAACTTGATTAGTTTCTATATATATGTTTAATGTTACAAATAATTCAAATGACAATTTTGATCATCTGTTAGTTCAGCGGAATAACAGGGACACTTTTAATAACCGCATAAAATAAACACACTTATAAACAACACAGCGCGCTTTAACTTGAATGTTTAGACCACAGAAGTGAGGCATGCCTCAACGCTCTATGTGTACAGCACGGGACAATCCCCCCTCCCTTCACTTCCCAATCACTCTGGCACATTGCTTACATACGATGTATACAAAAAACGCTGAGACAAGTTCAGGTTGCCTCATTTGCTTCAAACGAGCTATGGCGAGTCTCACCTGTCACCATCTAGCGGTCGCTCAGTAAAGCACGTTTCGGCCTAATAAATTCGACAGTCGCGGTAACAATGTATAATCTTTACGTTATGTAGTTCATACGTATTTATAATTTTTATTCTACAGAATTTTTTAGGGTAGGCATTGCCTCAATTGCCTCCATGTAACTTCGCCACTGGTCATAAGTGACACTAAGCAAAATACATGTAAAGGCAAAATAATCGTTAAATTGTGTAAAATACGAAAAAATATAGCCAATTACTACTTAGGCCTATAAAATGCCTAACTGTATAAATCCAAAATCAACCAATTGTAAGAAATTAACTATTGTATTAGAAAATCCAAGGCAAGTAACTAGTTAAGTAAAATTAGTGAATCATATTAAGATGTAAAAGTTAAATTAAGAACATAAAATAAGAAATAAATGTAATTACATAATATTAACGTTACTGTCAAAACATTAATACATAAACAAACCCAGCTTTGTGGGATGTCAAAATGATCTTTGAAAGAAAATAGGAACAGTTGTGATAATATCTCATACATAAATAAGAAGACAGAAGAATAATAGCAATCAGAAGATATTTAGTCATTTTAAATAAAAATTCAAATGTCATAACAATAGACTTAAATTATGAACAGCCAATGAGAGACAGTCGGTTGCCATAACAACCGAACGTTATTTATTATTATTCCGTTAGAAACTGTTAGTTCATTATTGAAGCTGAAGACGAATAGACGCCAAGCCGTAATCGACTGAATTTTAATTTAAAACAATAAAAAAGTAATCAAAATTAATAACATGATGAAGTAAGAAGTCTGATGAGGAGCTAGTCCATCCAACCGAGGCCCAAGACCAGAGTATTAAATTCCAAATTAATAATTTTGACCAACTTATCCGAAAGACGCCAGGCGTAATTAAATTCAAAAATGATGGAAGATTGATGACAAAGAGGACCTAACCTATTTTGAAATGAATAACTTTTCACCATAATTCAACAGATTTGATAAGTATTGCTGAATTACCCGAATTTATGGAATACATTCTTTTTAGCTTTTTCTCACAACACTATTAACTCTCACTACGAACTGATAATCAAATTTCTTTCAAGGATTAATTAAAAATAAAACACTAAACTTGTATGAAACCAGAATATAACCTGGACAAAAATTACTGACTTTTAACACACACTTTTTAAAACTTCAGGAACGAATTGTAATTAAACCTTATAGTATATAAGTACCATCAATGTAAGGTAGTGTACTTTATTGTAATCATATCAATATTTTTTCATAACCACAAGAACCCAGAATAATTGAACGAAATTAAAATAAACTTTTGTAGACGCCATGTCTAACTAAATCATTCTGAATCGTTCGCCTACCTTGGGAACTAATTGTCTCTTTATTGCCGGAGCAACTTTGTTTAATAACAATATATCATTTTGTATATCATTGAATAACAACTAATTACAAGTTAATAAACTAGTACAGAGTTGTAACCACTGTTCTTTATTTCATAGGATATTGTATTATATGATTTGTGTATTTTAGCGACGAGCGAAAGTGACGGTAAGCGCTAGGCATCGGAAACTGTGCGAACTACCAGCGATGTTAATCAACCCGCATGTGGCGGGAGTAATTTGAATCAACCATACCTTCTAGAATGACCGCTCAATCATCCTATTTTTTTAAAAATTGTTTTCAGTGTAAACAATTTGGGGCCACCCGGGATTTACAATCACATATCAAAGGACAGGTAAGGTTCACACTCGTGAGTACTGGTAATTCGTGAGATCACGACGGACATCGTCAGCATAAACGTAAAGTAACGACTGCAACGTGTGAGGCGAACACACGAAACACACTTTTACAGAGCACATACAGAGCTAAACGTTACAAATTGACACATCCAACATGTGGCAAAATAACATGGGCGATAAGGGACAAACATTACAAATTGGCGACCAACTACTGAGGCTAGAATTAAAGATTAGCGGGGGTTACGAAAAATTATGAAACACTCCATGATCACAAGGGGAAAATCTAAGAAGAGGACTGAGGATACCGACGAAGAAGAAATGGAAATGATCGAGGAATTGATCGAAGAGGATGCCCGAGAGGACCAACCAGACAACCCAACCCAACCAGAACCGGAAGTAGAAGTAGTAGTCGACAACCAACCGGAGAAACCAATTCAAGATAGTGAGAGGGAACAACAGGTGGCAGATCATGAAAAAGCAAAAGGAGGTCCGAGCATGCAAGACCTAATGAATTTTATAGCCGAAAACTCAAAGAAAACAAATGAAAAAATAGACAAAGGCAATGAAGAATTAAAGAAACAATTCAAGGAGGACATAGAAACTCTGAATAGTAAGATGGAAAGTAATCATGAAGCCTTGAAGAGAAACCAAGAGATCTTAGAAGAGAAGAGCAAGGAGTTAAAGAAACAGATCAAGAAAGATCTGAAAACATTGAAGAATAAGATCGAGAATAATAGTGAAACACTCCAACGACAACTGAAGGAAGACAGTGAGAAGAATAGAGAAGAATTAAGATACATACTAATAGGGTATCGTGAAGAAGTCAAGCAGACAAAAACGGGGATGAATAAGAAATGGGAAGAAACAAATTACGAAGCAGATCAACTTAATGAAACATTAGATAGGGGTTTCACACAACTGAATGAAACACTAGACAGCACTTCTGAAGATATCAATGAAAAAATAAGAAATAAAGAAGACAAAAGGGTATTGGTACCTGAGAATAAGATAACAAAAACAAAAAGAAAATCAAGCACATAGAAATCAACCGTAGAGGAGTAAAGAAGAACCAAATAATTAAGAAGATTAAGAAAACAAAAGATATAGGAAAAATATGTGTCAGATATTTTGTTTTCATAACAATAGTTAAACTCACCCTAGCTCTACTTCATTATCTCTAATAGAATGCACTCCCATTACCTGTTTCAAAGTTCAATTCACATTGTAATCAGCAATCATAATTAGAGCGTTTTTTTTTCCTGTAGTGTACGGTATATCGTGCAGTTCAGTTCTTTTTCGTTTATACACGCATACCGCAAGAATAGAAAGACTATTCACCGCTATTGTTATTTTACTTTGTGCTTATTTCATGTGTTTATTTATGTGTTTAACGTTTGTTGGGATATTATTGTTAAGTTTAGGACTGCCTAGAAAATCACCAAAGTATTGCTTACAACAGGACATTTACAACGCACAAGGACAAGGTCAGTAAACGCTTAATTTTTATGCATTGTTGATTACATGGGAATAAAGCCTTTTAACCATTTAGTTTGACAATATACAGTCCACTGCAAATCAAAAAGAACCCCACATTTTTGGTCCTCCGGGCCGGATAGCATCTTTCATTCAGAATCTAGCACGTTGGAAAGCAAGATTTTTATTAATTATTACACTCTTTATTATTATGTTTATTAAATTATTGTAACGCTTAAATAAAAAAAAAAAAAAAAAAAAAAAAAATTATTTACTACTGGCAAGTATTGCCAATACTCAGTGCACTTTTCATTTTGTTATGATTATTTCATGTTTTATCTAGCAAGCATAGTTCTGAAGTGTAGTGTGTTTCTTCAAAACCGACCTCTGTATTAGTTTCTAAAATACAGTAGCCATATTCCTTTATTACCATACTACCATTATTACTGTCATCTACGCTATTGGTATTTTAGAGTGATAAAAAAAAAAATAAATTAAAATTATTTGGACTGGAAATTACTGAATAGTGGAAGAACATTGTGAATTACAACTTTTACTTAGAACTCTTTTGTTATTTACATCTGAATCAGTTTTAAACCGAGTGTATTAATAAATTACCAAAATGAGATTTTCTTCTTTTGTGAAGCAAAGTGAACTGATTTGAGAGTAGGCTTCATAATATTAACAAGCAAATTGTTGCTCTTGAGGTTATTGGTATAGGTAATTTAACTGAACAGCAAACACGAA
Organism: Magicicada septendecula; assembly: GCA_034769895.1. Taxonomy (NCBI): domain Eukaryota; kingdom Metazoa; phylum Arthropoda; class Insecta; order Hemiptera; family Cicadidae; genus Magicicada; species Magicicada septendecula. The sequence continues at coordinate 62,787,752 of CM068369.1, read as the reverse complement.
AAGTTAGTTTGCTTAGCGCCACCGCAGAAAATAAATATGCTGAATTTGAAAGGCTTATAAATAAACTATTTAGTACAACACCTTTACCAGAAGATCTGGATAATGAATAGATTTCAAGATTACAAGATTCTATATCAGACTTAAATATATCTATACAAAGTTCGTGTGCTCCTCTTCTACCATCGCTACCGCAGGAAACCTTGGATCAGTCTCACACTGGTGCACCACAACTAGTTGCGCCCACTCCCACCGTAAATTTACCTCGCTTAAACTTGGGAACATTTTCTGGACAACCTGAGAAATGGGTAGCCTTTCACAGTCTGTTTGAAAATGCAGTGCACAAAAATGAAACCATTTCTAATGTGGAGAAATTTACATACTTGCTTTCTTGTTTGACTGATGAGCCGCTAAATTTAATTAAATCGTTGCCTGTCACTAATACAAACTATGCCATAGCCTGGCAAACTTTGGTAAAAAGATATCAAAATTCAAGATTGTTGATAACACTTCACGTAAACAATATATTTGAGTTACCACAATTGCACAATCCTTCAGTTAAACAAATGAGGAATTTTCTGTCGACCTACAATGAAAATTATCAAGTGCTCAAAGCACTAGGACATGATATTGCTAGTGAAAGTTTGTTGTTGACCTCATATATTTTGTGTAGATTTGACACGGAATTCAGGACCAAACTTGAACGTTCTCGAGATAATTTACAAAATGTTCCTACCATTACAGAAGTAATTACATTCTTAGAAAATGAATGTTCTTGCAAAGAGGCAGCGGGTTTAACTAATATCATCTCAAAAAATGAACCTTCTCTTCAAACCTCTCAAAAAATCAGTGGCTTTAAAATGAATAAAAACCAGTTTAAACCGCACAAAATAGCGATGGTCACTACTCACACTCAGCATTGTATCTTCTGTTCATCGAATTCACACAACATATATAGATGTGCAGATTTTTCCGCACTTACTGTACAAGACAGACAAGCTTTTGTTGAAATTAAGAACTTGTGTCAAAATTGTTTTGGAACACATAAGTTAGTCACCTGTAAGTCCGTCCACACATGCAATGTATGTCATAGGCGTCACCATAGCCTACTACATTTTTTTGTTGAGAACCGCTCCGCACAACCGCAACAAAAATTGACTCAGTCAAATAGACCTACCTTGTGCCCTTCTGTTGAAACGACGATGCATAAGCAAAACCACTCTGCAGAGTGTCACCAGGATACTACCTTGATAGGTGTTTCTTGCAACCAGAATAACACTGTGTTACTCGCAACCGCTTTGGTGCATATCACATCTGCCAATGGAAATGCAGCAGTTGTACGAGCTGTGCTTGATAGTGCATCCCAAACAACAATTATTTCAGAAAGTTGTGCCAAGACTTTGAGTTTGTACCGCTCTCAAACAGATGTTCCAGAACTCAGTGGCATCTCTACAGCCCCAGTGAAAACGAAGGGACTTACCTTTGTGACATTGTCTTCGCTCAGTGGGAATATTTTAGCAAAATCTCACCCAGTCATGATTCTTAATAAAATATCATGCAATCTGCCTCGTGTTCAGCTCCCACCAGAAATTAAAGAGCGACTCAAAGGCTATATGCTAGCGGATCCAACTTTTGATGTTCCGGGTCCAGTTGACCTTCTGATTGGAGCAGATTTATTTGCATTGACTCTTAATGGTACCTTTATCAATCTCGGCAAGAATATGCCATACGCTGTCAATACAATCTTTGGCTATGTTGTGCTTGGTCCGACACCTGTTTCACTTAAGTCTAAGCCTTACTCAGGCTTAGTGACTCTTTTATCGACGAATGATCGTGATCTGCACGCAACATTGCAACGTTTTTGGTCCATAGAGGAACCACCTCACACTACAAAACTCGCTCCACAAGATGAAAAAAGATGAAGCTCACTTCGTCTCTACTCATAAGAGAGATGCCTCCGGCAGATATGTTTGTCACTTGCCTTTCAGCGGAAACCCTGCTCAACTAGGTGACTCTACAACTTTGGCAAAACGCCTGTTTAATACACTTGAACGCAAATTTGAATCTCAACCTGAGTTTAAACAGAAGTATGTCAATTTTATGAATGACTACTTAGCATGTGGGCACATGAAACTGTGCATATCTGTGCCATCTCTGAACAAGCCGCATTACTTTTTGCCACATCATTGCGTTTTTAAAGATAGGAAAATCCGTGTTGTTTTCAATGCATCAGCACCATCTTCTTCAGGTGTCTCACTGAACCACATTCTACATCAGGGTCCAAAGTTGCACAATGACATTACTGATATAATTCTTCGCTTTCGTCAACATAAATTTGTTTTCTCTTGTGATATCAAACAAATGTTTAGGCAGATATCCATCCATGAAGATGATCAGATCTTTCAGTTAATATACTGGAGAGAAGACACTTCAGTCCCGCTAAAGGTCTACCAATTGACTACTGTCACTTATGGTATGACGTCCTCGCCTTACCTTGCTAATAGAGTAGTACAACAGCTCATTATGGATGAAGGAAAAAATCATCCACTTGCTGCTGAAGCACTCCAACAGCAAATATATGTTGATGATGCTCTATTAGGGAGCAATTCTCTGGAAGAAGCTCTCCACCTTCAAGAGGATGTTGTTTTACTTTTGAAAAAGGGTGGATTCAAACTGAGCAAGTGGTCTTCAAACCATCCTAAACTCTTAGAAAATGTCATGCAAGATAATCATGAGACACCCCTCATGTTACGCACGTCGGAACAGCCATTTTCAAGTGTATTAGGGCTAAAATGGATCCCAGATATTGATGTCTTTTCATATGTGATGCACACACCTTCAAGTAATTACACAAAAAGAACTTTAATTTCATCAATTGCTCAGATTTATGACCCTTGTGGTTGGATATCCCCAATAGTTTTTTGGTCTAAAGTCTTAATGCAGCATGTATGGACCTTAGGCTTAGATTGGGATTCTCCATTACCTGATCATATTTCCGAGAAGTGGTCACGATTCGTGAAAGAACTTCCAGAAATAGAAAAGCTAAGGATACCACGTTTCATATCCTTAGCAACTGCAGTCAATATCCAGCTTCATGGATTTTCAGATGGAAGTGAATCCGGATATGCAGCTTGTGTCTTCCTGCGCACAGAAGACGCAGAAGGAGATGTCAACATACGACTGCTGATCGCAAAATCAAGAGTAGCTCCACTGAAGCATGTGACTATTCCCCGCTTGGAACTTTGTGGTGCGCACATGTTAGCCAAATTGCTACATTACTGTACAGAACAGCTCTCACAACATCACAAGATTGACAACATTTCAGCATGGTGCGACTCGACAGTAGTTCTATCTTGGATACGCACTCTACCTTTTCGTCTCAAGGTGTATGTTGCTAATCGTGTGGCACAAATACAAGACTTAGTTTCACCGCACGTCTGGAAATATGTTTCAACTGTTGACAATCCTGCTGATTGTGCTTCTCGAGGCTTGACACCCACGGTTCTGATGAAACATAGTCAGTGGTGGCTAGGACCACCATGGCTCGCTAAATCAACGCAGACCTGGCCACAATCTATCCTTCATCTAATTTCGGAGGAGTCTATTCCTGAAATGAAACCAAACGTGCTTAATCTTATGATGACCACAAAAGAAGTCCCAACATTTGGCTTTCTTACAAAGTTTTCTTCTTGGAAGACTCTTCTTCATGTAATGGCTTATGTCCTTCGCTTTATAACCCTTTTGAAATTTAAAACCACCATAAGTGGATCATTTACAGTAACTGAATTAAATAACGCCTGTAACCGCATTTGCTGGCTCATTCAGAGACTTCACTTTGCAGAAGACATAGATCTACTCTCCAAGAAAAGGACATGCTCAAACCGCATCCAACGTCTAGCACCCTTTATTGATGATGCAGGAATAGTCGTGTCGGAGGTCGACTGAAGAACTCTGCGCTTACTTACAATGCCAAACATCCTATTCTTCTGCCAAAAAATCATGTCGCTATTCATTTACTCATTGATTACTATCATGGCATGTACCTGCACGCTGGTCCCCAGTTCCTCCAAGCAACACTATCTCAACGTTTTTGGATCCTCTCCGCCCGCAGTGTTATACGCTCAAGAATATTTAAATGCGTACGATGTTTTCGTACAAAATCAACAAACACGTCTCTGCTCATGGGTGATCTACCAGCCGGTCGTGTTACCCCTACTCGTTGTTTCAACGCTTCTGGAGTTGATTATGCTGGCCCTTACACGGTCAAGTTTTTTACACTTCGCAGGATACAGCCTATAAAGGTGTACCTCTGCCTGTTCATCTGTTTTGGAACAAAAGCTGTACACTTGGAAGTGGTTACTGATTTAACTACAGACGCCTTCATTGTAGCCCTTACGAGATTCATCTCTAGGAGAGGTCTTGTATCAGACCTGTACTCTGATTGTGGGACTAATTTCATAGGAGCTGCTTCTTCGCTCAAAAGATGTTTTCAAGATCTCATGAAGCAACCAGAGATGCAAGATTTTGCTACGAACAACAGTATCACATTCCATTTCATTCCTCCGCGTGCACCTCACCAAGGTGGACTTTGGGAACGTGCCATTAAAGGTGCAAAATATCATCTCACCAGAGTCACAGGTGAACACATTTTAACGTACGAAGAATTTACCACCTTAGTTGTGCGTGTTGAAGCTATCCTTAATTCGAGGCCGATAGCTCCTCTCTCGAATGACCCTTCAGATCTTCAACCTCTTACACCAGGACATTTTCTAACTGGAGGACCTCTTAATGCCCTGATCGAACCTCAACTAACCAATGCACCACTTAATCACATAAAATGCTGGAAATTGGTTCAAGCCTTCACACAACATCTCTGGAAAAGATGGCAAATGGAGTACCTCCACACACTTCAAGAACGGTCCAAATGGATCAGACCTCAAGAAAATCTCAAAATAGGAGATTTAGTCGTTATTCATGAAGCGAACCTGCCACCCCTCAAGTGGAAGCTCGGGAGAGTCATCTCCGTATCTCCAGGGAATGATGGAGTGGTACGTGTCGTCAACATGAAGACTGCAGGTGGAACCTTGACCCGTCCTTCTGTTAAGGTATCCCGTCTTCCCATTTACTAAAATCCTCGACCAGTCAATTGGCTACTGCCCCTTATAATTTAGTTTTATTATACTCTTCCAAAGGATCAAATTTGTTCTTATGTTCTTTTAATGTTTCTTGTTGAACCAGTCGGTTCAAAGGGGCCGGTATGTCAGATATTTTGTTTTCATAACAATAGTTAAACTCACCCTATCTCTACTTCATTATCTCTAATAGAATGCACTCCCATTACCTGTTTCAAAGTTCAATTCACATTGTAATCAGCAGTCATAATTAGAGCGTTTTTCTTTCCTGTAGTGTACGGTATATCGTGCAGTTCAGTTCTTTTTCGTTTAAACAGGCATACCGCAAGAATAGAAAGACTATTCACCGCTATTGTTATTTTACTTTGTGCTTATTTCATGTGTTTATTTATGTGTTTAACGTTTGTTGGGATATTATTGTTAAGTTTAGGACTGCCTAGAAAATCACCAAAGTATTGCTTACAACAGGACATTTACAACACACAAGGACAAGGTCAGTAAACGCTTAATTTTTATGCATTGTTGATTACATGGGAATAAAGCCTTTTAACCATTTAGTTTGACAATATACAGTCCACTGCAAATCAAAAAGAACCCCACAATATGTAAAAAGAAACTAATAAAAGCACGAGAAGAATTGGAGATGATGAAGCATGGACTAATTAATGTGTTTAATCTACCAATTACCGACCATAGTGAATTAATGGATTATAAAGATTGTAGGAAGACTTTAAAAGAACTTATAGAAGGGATTCACAACAAACCAGTGAATAAAAACTTCAACAACTCTATATTTAAATGGAAATTACCAGAAATAGAAATGCAAAATAAACCAATATCAGTGAGAACATCAATGATGGAGGTACGATTAACTTCGTTGAGTAATAAACAACATAATCAAGTGAGTGAGGTAGACATTGATACTAAAGAACATCTGGTATTAGACGAATTGTGGTACAAGGTAGAAGAGACCTATTTCACAAGGACGGAAATAGTTCTACACACCAGAGTGATCCGAATGACAAGTGCAGATGAAATGATGGACCATGGGTAAACTAAGTGAAGATAAACACCGAGAAATGGGACTGATTTTCGGATTACTGACCAAGCCAACCAATGGAAAAGAAAGAAATAAGAACAAAATTACAAAATTCAAAAAATATGTAAGATCACCTTACGCTATTATTTAGATAACATATGAGGTAAAATAAAAAAAATAAACTACCAAAATTCCTAAATAGTAAGTACAAACGGCTTACAATAATATTTAGAAAATATATGAGACGAAACAAAACAAACAAATAAAGTGAAAACAAGGATTAATAGAAAGGAGACCAATTAAAATAAATAAAAATAAAACCAAACAAGAACTGCTAAGACAAATACCTAAAATTATAAAGAATATAGAATATTCAGAGAAAGTAAAAAGAACTGGTACAAGAAAAAAAAATATATAAAGCAAATATACAGCAAGTGGCCAAAGCAAAATAATGGTAATCAACAAAGAAAAAGAAGAGAAAAAGTGTCTAAAATAATTAAAATGATCACCAGAAGAAAAGAAAAACCGACTAATGAAAGGTTAGAAATAATGAAATTAACAACTAAATAAATAAAAACAATCAACTGTGTGAGTAGATAACAGAATATAGCAAAGGTACAGCGGAAGGAAGAATGAGTAAAAGGTTAAAATGATCTAAAGAACCATGAAGTGGACAATCCCCAAAGTATTATTATTAATGAAAGTCACAAGATGACAAAAAGGTATTTAAGATTGACTGAGAATAGGTCCAGCAATCAATTAACTGAGCAGAGATGATGTTCCTCTGATCTCAGAAAAAAAGGTAGTAATGGAAGCAACCAGCTACTAAAAGTTAGGGAAAAAATTATATAACAGGGAGAACGCACTAATGGAAATAAGAAAAGATAGATCTATAAAAATAACTAAATAAAAAGGAGTGGAACAAGTAAAAAGAGAAACAAGAAAGAAGAAAAAAACAAGAAGAAAAGGAAAAAATTATGTACAACTGATAATTTCATAAAAAACTATGCTAGTGTTTTACCAAAATAATCAATTTTGATGGAGAGGCATTATGTTACAATACAAAAAGCCACCCCAATACCAGGGAAAAAACTATGAATCAACTATATTAAATGTTTAACAAATGAAAATAAAATGACTATGACGAGACTAATGACAATGACTCAACCCAAGTGATTGACTCAATAAAATGAAATCAAATGAGAAGGTAAATGAAAAGGAAACAAACAAAATATAAATGAATTAAAATGAGAAGATATAAAAAGACACAAACAAATGATAAAGAAAAGTAAATGAGTAATAGTAAACTTCAATGATAATGAAAAAGAATCCAATAAATAATAAATGTAAATGATAATTATTAAAATCAAATAAAGTAAAGACAACTAAAGTACACTAACCAAAGAAATAGAGATTAAATGTTATGAATAACTCTATAATGATATGAAACTTGTTAACAGTATAACTAACAATTATGAATAAAGTAGTAAAAAACCCAGAAGTGAGAGATAGGTAGGGAGTGAACATAATTAAGTGAGAAAAGAGAAATCAAAGTTAGGGAATACCTACTAGTAACACTCAAATACAATAGAAAAATCCAAAGTGCCAGTGTAAACCTGAAATAAATATAAAACCCTATAGATCAGTATAGACACCTAAAAAACCAGTGATAAACACTACAGTTTAATGGTGAAAAGTGCCAGAGAGTAAAAACATTATTGTTATTAGAATTAAGAGTGATTGTGTAACAGTACAATTCTGGCCCTATTATATTTTGGGGAATAATCGATATAAAGTGTATTTTATTTTAAAGTCCCATATAAAAAAAAAATTGGTAAAGTTGTATTGAGAGTTTGCAACTGTGCAATATATGGAGTGAACAAGGATTGCGTCAAGGTCAGGGATAGACGCGCAGAAACAGCAAAAACAGTCGTCATACAAATTTGTCACAAGCTGCGCACATGATTATATCAGCCAAGGTATGCCACTACGCATTTTCTGTGCCTATAAGCAACGTAGGAGTGTAGAAAGACAAAGGAATGACGACGCAGTTTGTTCCCCACCTCTGTATTGCATAGTTGCAAACAAAGCCAGTCTCGACTCAGAAGCGTAGCGTACCGGCCGGTATTTCTCCAAAAGCTAATTCCATCTAAATTTTACACAACTAAGTGTTGTTATATAATGTAAAAATGTGTTATTCATATAAACATGAAATAACAGTGTAACGTAACTTTAACAAAAGTTTTCGAAGTTTTAACGTCTATTAGTGCGTGTAACGATGCGACGTCTTCGGGACAGATTTGCAGCTAAGTAGCAAACTTATAAAAACAATTTTCAATATTCTATTTAAATTCAAATAAAATGAGCTCAGTTAGGGACGTCCATAAAATTGTACTGCATGAATGAGTGTGTGATTTTGGTGAACATAATATAAATATAAAATTAAGCACTGCTGGGTTGTGAAATTATTTATAATTATGATATCATAAAAAATATAATTGAGTATGTTATTTTGGAGGGCTTATGAAATGCTTAAGGGAAATTTTTAAACTTATACAGTAGAACGGCGTCTCATGACGCAACGCCAAATAATAGTGTGCTTGTTTTCGCACGGTAGAGTCGCATGTTTTTGTAGTAATACGTTATTAAAACATAAAAAATATAATGGAATGTTATTTTGGAGGGCCTATTGAAATGTTTTAAGGGGATTTTTGACTTAAATAATGTAACTGCGTCTCATGACGTAACACCTAAGGGTATATAGCTGCGTGCTTATGTCGCACGGTAGAGTCACATGTTTTGTAGTAAGATGTTATTAAAAGGTAATGTCATTTGGTAAACATTTCAAGCAAGAGTTATTATTTCAAATAACACATTCTGCTATCTTCTGGTTCGCTTAAACGAATTCTGGCCTTAAAGTAAGTAAATATTCTTGTATCATATCACGAGATGGCGCCCGGAACAAAAGTTGAATAAAATTATTGATATTACATAGTAAGATTTATTGGTCAGTAATAAAATAATATAACATTGGCGCCCGAACAGGGACTCTACGGGAAGTAGCGGACAGTTATCTTATTTACCCCTCTTTCTCCTCCACACACACTATTTCCCCCCCTGAACTGTTGCGTTCAGTTGCCTCCATAAGGACTGAGGGAGAAGGAGTGAGCACTTTTTTCTTTTCTCTCTCTCCCATCCTTGCTTCAGCTTTACAAAAACTTCGAGGTAAGTACCCCTACTTTTACTCTTATAATATGCCCCTAAGGTCTACCACCCCTACCGAGGTGAAACAGCCTATGCTTAAAAACAATCTTAGATTCCCTTTTTAAAAACCCCATTAAATTTCTAAATTTAACCAATTTCAAAGCCAACCAACTATGGTCAGGTTTGACAATTGCTGCCCACAGCTGGTTGTTGTCCAAAACCACGATCTGGGATGGTAAGGCCGAGATCGCCCGAAATGTAGGGAATTGCAATAGTTTGACACTTAGTGTCGTATATAGTTACATTTCTAACTGCCCCCCCCCCCAAAAATACATTTATACATACATATAAATTCCTACACTAATATATAATAAACATAATACATAATGATACACTCATAATTAACATTGCAATTATTACATTAAAATAAACAATTCACATTTAACTTTGATCAAAATTTACACACCCTACATCTTTAAATTTGCTTATAAAATGATAAACATTACATTTTAAAAATTAATTAATTAATAATTTTAATTAAACTTTTATTAATTAGCCATCAATTACTTATCATTTACTACCATTTAATTCATCACAATTTCAAATTTATTATTAATATTCATATTACATTATTATTATTTCATTTCTTGTTACCTCTCTACTCTGAATTTTCTACCTAACCTTTCACATTTTTATCCTTGATTAGTCTGGGTGACTCCTGTATTCACTATGATTTGACTTATTCATATAGGCACTAACATTTATAATCTTACTCACCTTTCTTCGAACTAACAATCAAATTTACCTATCATGACACCCATATCTCAATTATAAACACCTTCACTAATTCCATTTTAAATCCTATGGCACCGCTCGTCTTTGTATTAAGATGGGTGTTCCCTCATAATTTTTTGCCCTTCCAAAATATCGGCAAACACTCCCTTAAACTACGCTATTACCTGCCACAACGCTATACGTTGGCCACTCCTTATCACCTCACCCCCACTACAAATAATCATCATCAACAATATATGTTTAACCTTTACTTTACTCACCTCTACAAATAATCACTACTACTGTGTCCCTAAATATCTAATACTCTCTACTATTTTCTTTAAAATTCTTATCTATCTAACTCCCATTAACTTTAATTGACTAACTCACATGCCTTTATTTACACCCAGGCCCTATCCCTTTTTAACTTTGCATTACTGTGATCATTGACAATTGCATTAGAAAATTCATCCCTCACCTACTAATAACAATACATCTCAATGTTCAAATATATATATATATATATATATGCTTAATCATTTATTACTCATTAGAAACTTCATAAAATCATTTAACTTCATTATCAAACTTTATTTTGTACAACATTAATTAAGTAATTAATCTTCAATTATTTAATTCAATTATTTAAAATTTTCACCATTACTTTCACTTGTTTAGTCAAGAAACAATGTTAATTGTTATTATTAAATCAATTAAACTATAATTTACTGTTACATACATGATGTACATAAAATTTACCTGTAATACACAACATCAAAAATACACAAATACATGGACACTAATACACAAAAAAAAAAAAAAAAATACAATCCAACTTATTATTATTTTATCATTGACCAAAAACAGCTCATAAGCAATCCATTTTAAAACCACTGTTCACATATATTAATGTTCATACACAATAAAACAATCTATCCTCCATCATTGAATAACAGTCGAATCTTAGGTCTATACAACTTATTTTTTACTAAATAAATGATATTATTATTATCATTATAATATTTATCTAAATTTTTATATTCTTCCACAATCTCGTTTGAATTAATAGGCTTGTTCCATATCAATTTATCATATACCATGTCATCATCGGGTATGGTTCTGTCTACCTCAGTATTATCTGTCATAATCATGTAAGTTATAAAGTAATTTCTATCGTCATCATAATTATCTACTATGACACCCGTTACTTCCCAAGGTAAGTAATTGTTATCATTATTATCATCATCTACTATTATTGTTATCTCAACTTTTCTACAAATTCTCTATACTTTCTATTTATCTTAAAAATCTCTATTACTCTCTTTCACTCTCTCTCAATATATATATCACCATAACACCAAGTTACACTCTCTCTCCAAATATGCAGGGGTCACTAACTCATAATTACTGCACCACCTATGAGGTACACAAAAACACCAGGGAATTCTATTTGTAGACCTATCGTCTCCCAAATATAAATCTAAGGAACTCACGTCCTTGCTAAACACACGTGAAGACTTTACTTCACTCCCTACTACAACATTAAGGGAAAATTTTACCCCCTGCATCCCTTTTACAAATATACTTTCTCTCAGCTCTCCCTCTGACTCAACACACACAAACATCTCATTGTCACTCCCAATATTCTCATCATCATTTTCTAACACCATGTTCTTAATTATACCCTTATTATTACCTGTGAACACTCATTATTCAAATTATCATTGTTACTCACCTTGTTAGCACTTAAACTAACACTATTTTCTGTAAATGTATCATTATTACTACCACCACTTTTATTCTTGTAATTCTCGTCTACTTTACTCTTCGGTATATCAAATATCTCGTCTACTAACGTTACTGTTTGTTCTTTCAGTTTATCGAAATGCGTATGCATTTCATCGATTCTTTTATCTAACTTAAAATTTTGTCTTTTAATTTCATTTTTTATTTCGTCAAACTTCTCATTGAAATCACTTTTAATTTGAATATTTTGTTTTAATTTCATTTTTTATTTCTCCAAATTTCAAATTGGAATCTCTTTTTTGTTCATCCAGCTTTATATCAAAATTATCAAATTTCATTAATAATAACTGCAACAAAGCAGCAGTTGTTTCGTCTGTTTTGTTTTCATGAAGTGAGATGGAGGTTACTGTTACTGTCTCTGTCGCTACAGATGCAGTCGTATTCGACTCGCCAATCTGACTAATTGGGGTTAATTTAACGTCCATCTCACTCGTAACTGTTTCGTCTACATTATCATCTTCATCAGTATTCATTTTGCTTATTTATAGTACACGCATGCATATAATCTTATAACATAACCTCGTAGAAGATAGGTTATGTTAAAATTATATCTATTATTTCAGATAACTGTCCGCTACTTCCCGTAGGCTTACCCCACATGAAATAAAATTTTATGTAGAGTCCCTGTTCCAGAAGCCAATGTTATATTATTTTATTACTGACCAATAAATCTTCCTATGTAATATCAATAAGTTTGTAACAGTATAATTCTGGCCCTATTATATTTTGGGGAATAATCGATATAAAGTGTATTTTATTTTAAAGTCCCATATAAAAAAATTGGTAAAGTTGTATTGAGAGTTTGCAACTGCACAATTTGCGTCAAGGTCAGGGATAGACGTCCAGAAACAGCAAAAATAGTCGTCATACAAATTTGTCACAAGCTGCGCACATGATTACATCAGCCAAGGTATGCCACTATGCATTTTCTGTGCCTATAAGCAACGTAGGAGTGTAGAAACACAAAGGAATGACGACACAGTTTGTTCCCCACCTCTGTATTGCATAGTTGTAAACAATGCCAGTCTCGACTCAGAAGCGTAGCGTACCGGCCGGTATTTCTCCAAAAGCTAATTCCATCTAAATTTGTGACAGTACATAAAGACCTATTACCATAATAATGGGATTAAGGAATCTCACATTGTATTTTTTATTATGATCATGAATGTCAACCAGGGCTAGGTGAGTTTTACCCAAGTCCCAATAAATGCGCATATTCGACAAGAGAGGAGTGAATTCAAGGTCACCGTTGGACGAGCGGAGTTTAATATGTATAATGGCGGCGTATGTGAACACGAACTAACAGTATGAACTTTCATTGGTCCACAAACCCATATCGTCATTAATAAACGCTGACGACATACAATCAAATACGTATGAACCAGGGCGGTGGCTGTAAAACAATAGACGGTGACGTCATGTACACGACCACTTACATAACAATTACGTCTAACTCGCCCCCAGTCTTCAGTAACAACTCAGAGAGCACACACGCTCAACAGTATAGTGGGCAGTTTTGCCATAACAATGCAAAATTTGTTTTAAAAATGTAGTCACACAAGTAATTTAATATCAGTGGACAACCAATGTAAAAAATAGTAAATTCAGTGCACTCAAAAAAGACAGAGAAAAGTTCGGCCGAACATCTGCCAGCCAACATGGGAGTCTTATGAGGACAGTCTACGCCGCATCAGTTCAGGAAAGCCCTTTTTAAATTCTTTTTCTAAATAATAAAACAGAAAATGAGCTCTAAGTATAAAAAACAATAAATGTATTCAGTGTCAGAGTATGAATGGTTTGATTGAGAGTGTTAAAGTGAAAGTTGGCCAGCTTTAAATAAACAATATCTGAGATGTTGGTTTGTGATGAATTCTAGATTAATTATTAATGTCAAAGAAACAAATAACACTGTTGAAAGTTTAATTGCAGTAAATAAGTTTGATAAAAGAATTATTTCTAAAGAAAACAAGAGCATATAGAATTAAAAGCATGGTGAAAGGCGGAAGTAATGTAGCCGCCATTTTGGAATTTGTCAATCGTTTAATGACTCCAATTGTTTGTAACATTTAGGCACTGAAATAAATAAAATTAATCTGTTTACCATATGTTATGTGAATGGTCATTTCAAAACCCTGACTACCTCTGCCTTTTCGCTTAACGTAACTCTGGACCCGAAAAGCCTAATTTATGTTAATAAACCGAGCACATGTTTACACCGGATGTATGGTGTACATTATGCAAATACAATAAAATACATAAGAATAATTATCAGATATATTATTAAAAAAGACCGTAAGTTAACAAATTTTACACAACTAAGTGTTGTTATATAATGTAAAAGTGCAGTATTCATATAAACATGAAATAACAGTGTAACGTAACTTTAACAAAAGCTTTCATTAAAGTTTTACCGTCTATTAGTGCGTGTAACGATGCGACGTCTTCGGGACAGATTTGCAGCTAAGTAGCAAACTTATAAAAACAATTTTCAATATTCTATGTAAATTCAAATAAAATGAGCTCAGTTAGGGACGTCCATAAAATTGTACTGCATGAATGAGTGTGTGATTGCGTGAACATAATGTAAATATAAAATTAAGCAGTGCTGGGTTGTGAAATTATTTACAATTATGATATCATAAAAAATATAATTGAGTATGTTATTTTGGAGGGCTTATGAAATGCTTGAGGGAAATTTTTAAACTTATACAGTAGAATGGCGTCTCATGATGCAACGCCAAAAGGCATATAATAGCATGCTTGTTTTCGCACGGTAGAGTCGCATGTTTTTGTAGTAATATGTTATTAAAACATAAAAAATATAACTGAATGTTATTTTGGAGGGCCTATTGAAATGTTTTAAGGGGATTTTTGACTTAAATAATGTAACTGCGTCTCATGACGTAACACCTAAGGGTATATAGCTGCGTGCTTATGTCGCACGGTAGAGTCACATGTTTTGTAGTAAGATGTTATGAAAAGGTAATGTCATTTGGTAAACATTTCAAGCAAGAGTTATTATTTCAAATAACACATTCCGCTATCTTCTGGTTCGCTTAAACGAATTCTTGCCTTAAAGTAAGTAAATATTCTTGTATCATATCACGAGATGGCGCCCGGAACAAAAGTTGAATAAAATTATTGATATTACATAGTAAGATTTATTGGTCAGTAATAAAATAATATAACATTGGCGCCTGAAGAGGGACTCTACATAAAATTTTATTTTATGTGGGGTAAGCCTACGGGAAGTAGCAGACAGTTATCTGAAATAATAGATATAATTTTAACATAACCTGTCTTCTACGAGGTTATGTTATAAGATTATATGCATGCGTGTATTATAAATAAGCAAAATGAATACTGATGAAGATAATAATGCAAAAGTCAGCATAGCTGACGAAACAGTTACGAGTGATATGGATGTTCAATTAACCCCAATTAGTCAGATTGGCGAGTCGAATACGACTGCATCTGTAGCGACAGAGACAGTAACAGTAACCTCCATCTCACTTCATGAAAACAAAACAGACGAAACAACTGCTGCTTTGATGCAGTTATTATTAACGAAATTTGATAATTTTGATATAAAGCTGGATGAACAAAAAAGAGATTCCAATTTGAAATTTGGAGAAATAAAAAATGAAATTAAAACACAAAATATTCAAATTAAAAGTGATTTCAATGAGAAGTTTGACGAAATAAAAAATGAAATTAAAAGACAAAATTTTAAGTTAGATAAAAGAATCGATGAAATGCATACGCATTTCGATAAACTGAAAGAACAAATAGTAACGTTAGTAGACGAGATATCTGATATACCGAAGAGTAAAGTAGACGAGAATTACAAGAATAAAAGTGGTGGTAGTAATAATGATACATTTACAGAAAATAGTGTTAGTTTAAGTGCTAACAAGGTGAGTACCAATGATAATTTGAATAATGAGTGTTCACAGGTAATAATAAGGGCATAATTAAGAACATGGTGTTAGACAATGATGATGAGAATATTGTGAGTGATAATGAGATGTTTGTGTGTGTTGAGTCAGAGGGAGAGCTGAGAGAAAGTATATTTGTAAAAGGGATGCAGGGGTAAAATTTTCCCTTAATGTTGTAGTAGGGGGTGGAGAAAAGTCTTCACGTGTGTTTAGCAAGGACGTGAGTTCCTTAGATTTATATTTGGGAGACGATAGGTCTACAAATAGAATTCCCTGGTGTTTTTGTGTACCTCATAGGTGGTGTAGTAATTATTAGTTAGTGACCCCTGCATATTTGGAGAGAGAGAGAGAGTGTAACTTGGTGTTATGGTGAGAAATATATTGAGAGAGAGAGAAAGAGAGTAATAGAGATTTTTAAGATAAATAGAAAGTATAGAGAATTTGTAGAAAGGTTAGGAGTAGAGATGGTGGATGATTATAGTAAATACAAACCTTATAGTGAAATTGAGATAACAATAATAGTAGATGATGATAATAATGATAACAATTACTTACCTTGGGAAGTAACGGGTGTCGTAGTAGATAATTATGATGACGATAGAAATGACTTTATAACTTACATGATTATGACAGATAATACTGAGGTAGACAGAACCATACCCGATGATGACATGGTATATGATAAATTGATATGGAACAAGCCTATTAATTCAAACGAGATTGTGGAAGAATATAAAAATTCAGATAAATATTATAATGATAATAATAATATCATTTATTTAGTAAAAAATAAGTTGTATAGACCTAAGATTCGACTGTTATTCAATGATGGAGGATAGATTGTTTTATTGTGTATGAACATTAATATATGTGAATAGTGGTTTTAAAATGGATTGCTAATGAGCTGTTTTTGGTCAATGATAAAATAATAAGTTGGATTGTATATTTTTTTTGTGTATTAATGTCCATGTATTTGTGTATTTTTGATGTTGTGTATTACAGGTAAATTTTATGTACACCATGTATGTAACATTAAATTATAGTTTAATTGATTTAATAATAACAATTAACATTGTTTCTTGACTAAACAAGTGAAAGTAATGGTGAAAATTTTAAGTAATTGAATTAAATAATTGAAGATTAATTACTTAATTAATGTTGTACAAAATAAAGTTTGATAATGAAGTTAAATGATTTTATGAAGTTTCTAATGAATAATAAATGATTAAGCGTGTATATATATATATATATATATATATATATATTATAACTCTACTTCTATGCGTTATTGTTATGTTGTGTTGTGTGTGAGTACCCACCTGCTGTCTGATCTCGCAGATTCTTCCGACTAGGGCGTGTGGATTTTGGATTTGAAGTTCGCAAGCTAGTAATCTCAAATTTATTACAACAACACACAAATAGGTTACTTTAAAGGGGGAGAGTTTTGTGAGACTGGTAGGCTTTATCGTACAACAATAAAACACTGTTATATGGAGTAATAAAACGTTGTTTATTACACCAACAACACACAAGAATAGAATGATTATTATTTTATGATTTTCATATAGTCTAAACAATGAATCAATGTTTTTCGATTGGTCAATAGTTGAAAGAAACTGAACTCGTTCTTTGGCGAGTTAATTGCAATTTAAATTTTACTTTATTAATTGATTTGAATTTAATTAAATTTATTTAATTAAATTGAATCTAAGTGTTCATGAAACAAAATATAAAACTCTGAAATTAATTAGAATAATTAATTAAAATGAATTAGACGTGACAGTCTAGTTCACGTTATTTCATTTCTAGTGATTCTACTTCTGATATACTGCAGTATGATTTAAGATTAGATTGTCAGTTAAGATTTGTATAGCGCTTTTATACTACTCCTATTTCTTAACTATAACTTACTAAAGCCTTAAACTGCTATACAGATTATCACAACGAATTTACTTTTTAATTACTAGAGTCTTTGCTTTTTGTTTGGCACCTGAATTATTTGAATTACAATGTTTTAATTGAAAAATAGAAAATTTGATCTGAAAAATAAATAAGTGGATTTTGCTTTCCTGTTACTGAAGAGGATGTCGTCCCGATTTGTCCCTCGTCGATTCGAGTCCTTGGTTAGAGAAAGTAATCTGCTTAGAACTGCTGGATTCGGTCGTGGAGTTCAAAATTCGGCAACACTCTGCTTTCCTGCTGTTTGTGAATATTTTAACGTCTGCTGCTGTCCGCTGGAGCTGCTTCCTGTCCCTCGTCGATTCGCACGTAGCACGTCAGCGTGTGTGTGTGTGCTTCGTTCGGGTGGTCGCTCTGCTCGTCAGCTGTTCACCAATGATTTAGACGGCCTCTCTGCTGTATTCTTGAAGTCTGGTCTTGAAGTCGGGTGGATCTCTTGCGTGCTTATGACTAACTGGTAGTACACAATAAGCTTGGTTGATGTCCTGAAGAGTATCTCGCCTTTACGCAACAATTACGAGCTATACAGATGATCTGTACTTAGTGTGTTCATAATTGCGTGTGTGTGGACCACGTAGAGTCTTCTTGTTGATCTTCACCACTTTGGTTACTAGACGATCGAAGGACTACGTCTTAACTTCGTGAGTACTGACAGAAGAGTGAGGTTTCAACCAGAAAACACCGCACTGGCCGGGGCTCGCGTGAAATGATTTCATTGGCTGGCACACTCTCCCTACCACATAAAATTTTGAATTCCCTTGGTCCGTGAGAATGAAGTTAGGTTCCCACAGACGGAGAATTGATATTATTATCTAATATTCTTATTATAATTATCTGGTGCAACCAATTTCCCGCTCCGGATATCCTGTGCTTATTTAATTTTGCAATAACTTGGTTGCAAACCAAGTTGTGTGAAATCTAAAATATACAATCTGTCAGAAATTATTATCTTTATAACTTACTAAAAATCTCATTACTGTAACTCTATTTTTACAGAAGTTATTCAATTATTTTAATTAACTCTTTCATTTGTTAATTATATTGCATCAAATTTGCACACGTCATTATTAATATTTCTGTAAACATTTTGGCTATGTTAGATTTCGCCTTTATTTATTAGTTTCCGAGATATTAATAATTAACAGTTTGGGTGTGGTCGCTTCCTTGTACAGCGAACTGATTACATAATGACCACGTGTGCGTTGCTTTTCAAAGCATTATTTTCAATGCTCTACATTCAAATGGAGTTTTGACTGTTACTTTTTATTTAAATATGCTTTCAGTATGCGGTAAACATATAACCCCAAATAGTTAATATTTGGTGCTGTTATAATATATATATTTGAACATTGAGATGTATTGTTATTAGTAGGTGAGGGATGAATTTTCTAATGCAATTGTCAATGATCACAGTAATGCAAAGTTAAAAAGGGATAGGGCCTGGGTGTAAATAAAGGTATGTGAGTTAGTCAATTAAAGTTAATGGGAGTTAGATAGATAAGAATTTTAAAGAAAATAGTAGAGAGTATTAGATATTTAGGGACACAGTAGTAGTGATTATTTGTAGAGGTGAGTAAAGTAAAGGTTAAACATATATTGTTGATGATGATTATTTGTAGTGGGGGTGAGGTGATAAGGAGTGGCCAACGTATAGCGCTGTGGCAGGTAATAGCGTAGTTTAAGGGAGTGTTTGCCAATATTTTGGAAGGGCAAAAAATTATGAGTGTATATAGCCAGGTAGGGAACACCCATCTTAATACAAAGACGAGCGGTGCCATAGGATTTAAAATGGAATTAGTGAAGGTGTTTATAATTGAGATATGGGTGTCATGATAGGTAAATTTGATTGTTAGTTCGAAGAAAGGTGAGTAAGATTATAAATGTTAGTGCCTATATGAATAAGTCAAATCATAGTGAATACAGGAGTCACCCAGACTAATCAAGGATAAAAATGTGAAAGGTTAGGTAGAAAATTCAGAGTAGAGAGGTAACAAGAAATGAAATAATAATAATGTAATATGAATATTAATAACAAATTTGAAATTGTGATGAATTAAATGGTAGTAAATGATAAATAATTGGGGGCTAATTAATAAAAGTATAATAAATAAAAGTATTAATTATTTAATTAAAAAGTAATGTTATAATTTTATACGCACATTTAAAGATGTAGGGTGTTAAATTTTGATCAAAGTTAAATGTGAATTGTTTATTTTAATGTAATAATCGCAATGTTAATGATGAGTGTATTATGTATTATGTTTATTATGTATTAGTGTAGGAATTTATATGTATGTATAAATGTATTTTTTTTTGGGGGGCAATTACAAATGTAACTATATACGACACTGAGTGTCAAACTATTGCGATTCCCTACATTTTGGGCAATCTCGGCCTTACCATCCCATATCGTGGTTTTGGACAACAACCAGCTGTGGGCAGCAATTGTCAAACCTGACCATAGTTGGTTGGCTTTGAAATTGGTTAAATTTAGAAATTTAATGGGGTTTTTAAAAAGGGAGTCTAAGATTGTTTTTAAGCATAGGCTATTTCACCTTGGTAGGGGTGGTAGACCTTAGGGGCATATTATAAGAGTAAAAGTAGGGGTACTTACCTCGAAGTTTTTGTAAAGCTGAAGCAAGGATGGGAGAGAGAGAAAAGAAAAAAGTGCTCACTCCTTCTGCCTCAGTCCTTGTGGAGGCAACTGAACGCAACAGTTCAGGGGGGGAAATAGTGTGTGTGGAGGAGAAAGAGGGGTAAATATTGTTAACAGCGCCGGATTACTTACTGTTAATGATATTATTATGAATAATAATAATAATAAGAAAATGTTTCAGAATTGTAGAAAGAGGGAGAAGTAGATGATTTTATTTGAGTAAATTTTGATTATGTGTTTGAATATTTTAGAAAGTATTATTGCACTAGTATAAAGATTTGTGTTTCTTCTTGTTAATGGGAAAGGATTAATTATTATCGATTGGAATTGAAAAAATTTTATAATGTTAAGAGTAGTGAATTAAGGGAATGGAACTTCTGTATAATTCTTGTGGAGTTAAAGTAAACCCAGTGCTTCTTAACACAAACCAGCACGTAGCTAAGGGGAAACAGATCAGTTAGGGATATGGTATTATACCAAGCCACTATTTTGAGATTTTTGATTTATTGTTTCAGTGTTTGGTGATATTGTGACGGTGGTCCTGAGCTGCCCTGCGCGTCAGATCAGGAGCGTAAAGCGCCTGATTGGCCTTATGGTGTTGGGATCTCGTAGGAGAGTCCAGTAAGGTCATGCAGTAAGGGGGTTGTGGCTACATATCCTAGCTGATCCCTTTAGGAAGTATGAGTGTGTCAATGAGAGTTTTTATGCTTCGGCATAAAATCTTTCATTGAGGGGGTTTTGTAACAGTACAATTCTGGCCCTATTATATTTTGGGGAATAATCGATATAAAGTGTATTTTATTTTAAAGTCCCATATAAAAAAAAATTGGTAAAGTTGTATTGAGAGTTTGCAACTGCGCAATATATGGAGTGAACAAGGATTGCGTCAAGGTCAGGGATAGACGTCCAGAAACAGCAAAAACAGTCGTCATACAAATTTGTCACAAGCTGCGCACATGATTACATCAGCCAAGGTATGCCACTACGCATTTTCTGTGCCTATAAGCAACGTAGGAGTGTAGAAACACAAAGGAATGACGACGGAGTTTGTTCCCCACCTCTGTATTGCATAGTTGCAAACAAAGCCAGTCTCGACTCAGAAGCGTAGCACACCGGCCGGTATTTCTCCAAAAGCTAATTCCATCTAAATTTTACACAACTAAGTGTTGTTATATAATGTAAAAGTGCAGCATTCATATAAACATGAAATAACAGTGTAACGTAACTTTAACAAAAGTTTTCGTTAAAGTTTTAACGTCTATTAGTGCGTGTAACGATGCGACGTCTTCGGGACAGATTTGCAGCTAAGTAGCAAACTTATAAAAACAATTTTCAATATTCTATGTAAATTCAAATAAAATGAGCTCAGTTAGGGACGTCCATAAAATTGTACTGCGTGAATGAGTGTGTGATTGCGTGAACATAATATAAATATAAAATTTAAGCAGTGCTGGGTTGTGAAATTAGTTATAATTATGATATCATAAAAAATATAATTGAATATGTTATTTTGGAGGGCTTATGAAATGCTTAAGGGAAATTTTTAAACTTATACAGGAGAACGGCGTCTCATGACGCAACGCCAAAAGGCATATAATAGCGTGCTTGTTTTCGCACGGTAGAGTCGCATGTTTTTGTAGTAATATGTTATTAAAACATAAAAAATATAATTGAATGTTATTTTGGAGGGCCTATTGAAATGTTTTAAGGGGATTTTTGACTTAAATAATGTAACTGCGTCTCATGACGTAACACCTAAGGGTATATAGCTGTGTGCTTATGTCGCACGGTAGAGTCACATGTTTTGTAGTAAGATGTTATTAAAAGGCAATGTCGTTTGGTAAACATTTCAAGCAAGAGTTATTATTTCAAATAACACATTCCGCTATCTTCTGGTTCGCTTAAACAAATTCTGGCCTTAAAGTAAGTAAATATTCTTGTATCATACCACGAGATGGCGCCCGGAACAAAAGTTGAATAAAATTATTGATATTACATAGTAAGATTTATTGGTCAGTAATAAAATAATATAACAATTGTAGATTAGAAAATTCAGAGAAAAAATCCCATAAGGAGTAAAAATATTAATGTCACCATGGTTAGGTAGAAAAAGAAAAGATATAGTAAGAAATATAAATGCAAAATAAGTAAAATATGCTATGTTCAAAGGGATAATTAGTAAGATAAAATAATTGGTGTGTAATGTTAGTCACCAAAAGAGTTAAGAATAAACAAAAAATAAACAAGGTTAGCATAGTAACTGTTACAAGATTTGTTCAATTAAGTTTATGAGAAGGAATATGGCTGAAAAAGGTATACAGACTATAAACCTAGATTTTATGTTATGTTTTAAAAGTAATAGTAAATAATAGACAAGGCATGATTGTGTAAGGTAATGAGAACATACAATTATTATAAAACAACCCAAATCAATTCAAAAAGGAAACAAGTCATAAGTGACACTAAGCAAAATATATGTTAAGGCAAAATAATCGTTAAATTGTGTAAGATAAGAAAATATAGCCAATTACTACTTAGCCTATAAAATGCCTAACTGTATAAATCCAAAATCAACCAATTGTAAGAAATTAACTATTGTATTAGAAAATCCAAGGCAAGTAACTAGTTAAGTAAAATTAGTGAATCATATTAAGATGTAAAAGTTAAATTAAGAACATAAAATAAGAAAGAAATGTAATTACATAATATTAACGTTATTGTCAAAACATTAATACATAAACAAACCGAGCTTTGTGGGATGTCAAAATGATCTTTGAAAGAAAATAGGAACAGTTGTGATAATATCTCATACATAAATAAGAAGACAGAAGAATAATAGCAATCAGAAGATATTTAGTCATTTTGAATAAAAATTCAAATATCATAACAATAGACTTAAATTATGAACAGCCAATGAGAGACAGCCAGTTGCCATAACAACCGAACGTTATTTATTATTATTCCGTTAGAAACTGTTAGTTCATTATTGGAGCTCAAGACGAATAGACGCCAAGCCGTAATCGACTCAAATTTAATTTAAAACAATAAAAAAGTAACCAAAATTAATAACATGATAAAGTAAGAAGTCTGATGAGGAGCTAGTCCATCCAACCGAGGCCCAAGACCAGAGTATTAAATTCCAAATTAATAATTTAGACCAACTTAACCGAAAAAGACGCCAGGCGTAATTAAATTCAAAAATGATGGAAGACTGATGACAAAGAGGACCCAACCTATTTCGAAATGAATAACTCTTCACCATAATTCAACAGATTTGATAAGTATTGCTGAATTACCCGAAATTATGGAATACATTCTTTTTAACTTTTTCTCACAACACTATTAACTCTCACTACGAACTGATAATCAAATTTCTTTCAAGGATTAATTAAAAATAAAACACTAAACTTGTATGAAACCAGAATATAACCTGGACAAAAATTACTAACTTTTAACACACACTTTTTAAAACTTCAGGAACGAATTGTAATTAAACCTTATAGTATATAAGTACCATCAATGTAAGGTAGTGTACTTTATTGTAATCATTATTAATATTTTTTCGTAACCACAAGGACCCAGAATAATTGAACGAAATTAAAATAAACTTTTGTAGACGCCATGTCTAACTAAATCGTTCTGAATCGTTCGCCTACCTTGGGAACTAATTGTCTCTTTATTGCCGGAGCAACTTTGTTTAATAACAATATATAATTTTGTATATCATTGAATAACAACTAATTACAAGTTAATAAACTAGTACAGAGTTGTAACCACTGTTCTTTATTTCATAGGATATTGTATTATATGATTTGTGTATTTTAGCGACGAGCGAAAGTGACGGTAAGTGCTAGGCATCGGAAACTCTGCGAACTACCAGCGATATTAATCAACCCGCATGTGGTAGGAGTAATTTGAATCAACCATACCGTCTAGAACGACCGCTCAATCGTCATATTTTTTTTTTAAATTGTTTTCAGTGTAAACAATTTGGCGCCACCCGGGATTTACAATCACATATCAAAGGACAGGTAAGGTTCACACTCGTGAGTACTGGTAATTCGTGAGATCGCGACGGACATCGTCAGCATAAACATAAAGTAACGACTACAACGTGTGAGGTGAACACACGACACACACTTTACAGAGCACATACAGAGCTAAACGTTACAAGATTAATATACTGAAGACTAAAACTATGGTAATAGGAAATTCAGAAGAGAAACACAGTATAGAACTTGATAGAAAATATTTAGAACAAGTAAAAAGTTATAAATATCTGGGAGTAGTGATTAACAGCTAAGGGAATTTACAGGAAGAAATAAATGAAAGAGTAGCGAAAACAGGAAGATTATTCAATAGTATTAAATCAAGTTTCCTGGGTAAAAAAGAAATACCCACTAGGATAAAAACAGAAATAGTCAGAAAAATCATGAAGCCAGTATTAACTTACGGAAGCAAAACATGGACAACAAATGAGAGTATAAAAAGCAAGCTAACTAGTATTGAAATGAGGTTTCTTCGAAAAATACAAGGGAAGACAAACAAAAAGAAAGAAGTAGAATTCGAAATGAAATATTTAGGAAAAAGTCAGATATTGTTCGTGTAGCAATAACAGTAGAACAAGCACAACTTAGATGGCTGGGACATGTAATGAGGATGGGGGAGGAAAGACTGGTAAAGCAAGTGTTTGAATCCAGAGAAACAGGTAAAAGAAAGAGAGGATGACTGAGAAAGCTCTGGAAGGATGAAGCCCGCACACCTGCAGAAAGAAGAGGAGTAAAATGGAAGAAAATAAGGGAGCTCGCAGGAGATAGAAAGAAATGAAGGGATATGTGGAAAAAGACTCAGAGGACTCAACTCCAACATAGCTTTACACCGAAAGGTAGAAAAGCTAAGGATTAAGTAAAAGTAAGTATGTATATGTTCTTATATATATATCCTATGTATGTATATATATCACTTAAAAACTATAACAATACAGTACATTGTTAACAACAACCCGACGATATGTGTCCGGTTTCAGACTTTCTGTTTTTGTACTTGGGGACATACCATAACCCAACTACTACAGGCATACTAGGGCCTCCAGGATTCTTGAAAATAGTGAATGTGAATAGGCCTATTCATATTTTCATTATGGCGTAATTATTGTATTACAGTAGAACCCCTCAAATCCGAACCCCAGAAATCCGAAATCCCGGGAAATCCGAACATGATTTTTAAGAAAAACATTTGAAAAAACACATAAAGACATAAAAAACATATTTATTATTACATAAAACTATCATATGTAACCTAATTTTACATAAAGAATCATTGAAAAATTAATAAAGTATGTACAAGTATTGCTACTTACGTAAAACAGGATTGAAATGTAAAAAATATTGGAATTAACACTGTATAAAAACAACAACGTCATACAGCATTTCATTAACATCAGAGCTGAATGGCCAAGGAAAAACACAAAAGAAACACACACAAACACTACACTACATTTTTTCACTTAAAATCAGTGATCTTTATCTGGCGAAGTGACATAAACCTTCCCGAGGATGCGATGTTGCGCCAGCGTCGCATAAACATGACATCATTGGGTGTAGCAGCTGCGTGTTGTTCTACGTAGCGCAACGCGATGTCGAGAGCGACGGCAGCGTCAGAATGAGTCACGTTTGTTGAGGCATCTTCTCCCTCACTATCGCTACCTGATACATTATCATGTTGATCCTGGACCACAGACACTATGTCATGGTCGGTGCATTCTTCATTGTCGTCTAGTGCTGCCCACTCCTCCAGACAACCTTTTTCAGCATCCTCACATCCTGGTACTTTTTGAAAGAGATGAAGGTGTTCAGTTTCATCATCTCGTGTTGTAAGTGGTGTTTCCACAATTCGAGGCTGGGCCAAAGCTTCATCCAAGATCTCTGCAGTAAATTTTTACTGGTATTGTTCCAGGATTCTGCAACCCAGTAAATCACATCTTTTATTGTTATCTTCTTTAGCTTCTCAAGAATAGAAAGAGAACAATCTTCTTCAATAAGAGTTTGCAGAAGCATTTTTCTGTAGCTTAGTTTTATGTTCTGTAGCACACCTTGATCCATAGGCTGCAGCAGCGATGTCACGTTAGGTGGTAGAAAAATTGCTTTTATGTCTCTGCACGCCAACTGCATGTCTGAAGGATGTGACAGAGCGTTGTCTATCAAAAGTAGAGCTCGAGGTGGCAGTCCATTTTCTTCATTAAATCTTGTTACCGAAGGAACAAATTTCTTTTCAAACCACTCCTTAAAAAGATTACCAGTCATCCACGCCTTAGTCTGATTTCTGTAATAAACAGGGAGAGAATTCATGTTCATATTTTTAAGGGCTCGTGGCTTGGCAGATTTTCCAATCACCATTAATGGTAGCTTGTTTGTTCCTGCGGCGTTACTGCAGGCCAAAACTGTGAGACGCTGTTTGTTCATTTTAAAGCCTGGCACAGAAGATTCCTCTTTAGAAGCAAGACTTTTAGTGGGAAGTGCTTTAAAATTCAATCCAGTCTCGTCCGCATTATACACTTGCTGGGGCGAGTAATTTTCCGACGAAATCAAATCGGCGAATTCATCTAAATATTCTTTTACAGCAGTATTATCAGCTGATAACTTCTCTCCACTTATCGTCAGTTGTCTGATTCCATGCCTTCTCTTCCATCGACCCAACCACCCATTGCTAGCAGTAAATGCCAAATCTCCGTTCATTAGTTTGTTCAGCAGCAATGCCTTTTCTTGAATTAATGGACCACTAATAGGAACTCCTATCTGCCTCTCTTGTGTAAACCACAAAAACACTGCTTCGTCAATTTCTTCATTTACAGTAACTTTTGCGTGATGGCGTTGTTTCAAAGTTTTTTCACTTGTTGCACTGCAAAACTGTTCAATTTTCGCACGATTCTTTTTCCAGTCACTGATTGTTGCCTTACCATTACCAAATTCAACAGCCAACTTCGTCAAACTTTCTCCTTTGTCTAGTCGCATTAACACTTCGAGTTTTTCTTTAAAGTACAAGAACTATGTTTTCGTTTGCTTGCCATAATTTAAGAAACCTAAAAAACCCAATCTACACTGCTCACTTCAAATGCAAAAACATAAACATTAAACGAAAACTCGAACAAACTATGTACACTGGATGGAAACAGTAACAGCAGACAAACGCACAGGACAACAAACGCCAGTGGACTAACTGGAATACAAAGATTTCTAGACCTATTGTAGTAGGACTGGGCTATTTTTAGTGCACTTCCGCCCGACAGCAACAGTGATTCACGGGCAGTCAAGGTCAGCAACCTCCGGCGGCTTCGTCTCACCCCTACGCAACATTACCGGGCGGCGCGTACACCGTAACTAGTGTTGAGTACTATGTATGCAGATTTTTCGGCTAATCCGAACTTTTCCGAATCCGAACAGGCTACAGCCCCAATTAGTTCGGATTTGAGGGGTTCCACTGTATTATATATTTATTACTGTATTTCCTTAGACTTACTTCGTTAGTAACATATCTTATAATTGCGGTGTTTACTGTAGTTAAGACTTACATTTCATTTTCCATTATTATCAAATTACAGTTTTTAACCTTATTTGCTAAGTTTTTAGAAATTTTGGATAACAGGACCAACCACTTAATTGAGCCAACTTGATATAGTCCCGACGTGTCCCGATAAAGTAGAATACACTGTATTTTGCTTCTACAGTTCAACAAAGAATATAATGGGCCACTAGATTTTTCCATTTTTTTATTGTGCATAATATTTTTATTTCTATAATATTAGTCAGTTATATTCACACATGTATATTTATTTTACATTTATTACAGTTTTCTTTTAATTTGTTTTATCTTAATTTTAAATACACAATTCTTATAAGTTTTAATTAATTAATTTAATACTGTATTAGTACACTATTATTTAGTATTTGCTTATTTCATACCTCATATGAATATAATAAAAAGATGGTCATTAGTATCATACTTTTATATATCACTTGTGTTCTAAGCTGTCCATCTACATATGAACTTCAGCTATTTCAGTATTAAATAATTCATTACTCGTTTAATTTTATAAATTAAAAAAAAATATACACGTTACAATACAGGTACAAACTATACAATTAACATTAGTATTAATATTTGAAAAAATTCTATTCAAATGTTATTTATTTAGTAGACATAATTTACATATTAAGTATAACAAGAAATAAAAATACATACATGTCTTTTTACAACAAGATTTTTAACTCCTTCCATCACAAAAGATGATCCTTGTGAAACTAATTTTGAAAACATGCTAACGGTCTTTGTACCGCCACCCATATACTGGTTTGGTGCTGAAGCCATTTTTGTATATGCTCTGTCAACAAACATACAATAAAATAACAACAATAGTTCATAGTTGATATGTCACTAGATATCATTAATACCACCAAAATAGATAACTTCTACGTTATGAAAACTTTTAAGGAAATTTATATTTAATTTAACTCACTTCCATCGCTTTATATAACTTAAGGGCCGTAAATCACAACCAGCAGTTTCCAGTGCAGCTGAATATTTGTTAAATTCTGCCTGAAAATAAATGTACAATATCAATTTTCCAGTTTTGTGGCAATTAAATGCATGTGTGTGTGTGTGTGTGTGTGTGTGCGCACGCATGCGTGTTATTGTACAACG
Source organism: Magicicada septendecula (assembly GCA_034769895.1). Lineage (NCBI taxonomy): Eukaryota > Metazoa > Arthropoda > Insecta > Hemiptera > Cicadidae > Magicicada > Magicicada septendecula. Next base: position 62,758,550 of record CM068369.1, on the reverse strand, counting down.
TGTATCCGTGTATTATTAATTTTAAAATGTAAATAACTTTGTTGTTTAATGAAGAAAAACTCTGCTCTAATTTTAATCTATTGTGTCTGTTGATATTTATGTTGTGTGTTTACTCTTCATATTTGTTAAATTTATTAAATTATAATTTTATTTTTTCTGAATGAATATTCCTTATCTATTAGTTCGAGAATTAACTGAAGAGAAATATTCAGTCCATCTGTTCTAATTTGAATATAATGGTTGGATTGTCCCAAAACAAATTCTCAACGTTTATATTCGATCTTCTTCTTAACCCTATTCGTTGAGGTTAATTTTTGTTTTGTAGTTTCTAATATTCTTGCGGCTCACATACATCTTCTGGATCTCCGTGAATATAGAACGAATCCTGATTCTACCTTACATTCGAGAAATAAAACACATGGATCTGATTTTGGGAATATTAATATTTAATCTTTTCAAAATTAATTCAGTTTAGCAAAAATTCTCATTTCGAGATACACGCTAGCAATAATCGATTCTTTATCTCAGGGTCAATAGAAAAATGAATTAAATATATAAAGTGTGAATTCTTTTGGCTGCTACGAAAGGTTCCATTAATTAATAACAAACAATATAGAGTACATTACAATATAATCCTAATACTTACGATCTAACGTGATATTATAAATAATTATTAATGTTGAATAAAATGGCTTGCAATATTTCGATTCGTTAGGTGCGCAATCCATTCTGGTCATGACATGACATCATAAACATGGCCGCCTCGTGGTCAGTTAATGTGTGTAAAATCGTTCCAAATGTATTTTAATAAAATATGTTCACTTTGTATTCACTATTTATTATATACTATTTTTTTGTTTCTTTATAAAACGTCCATCGGTGATTAATTGTGATGTGAGTTATTGGTGTTACTAGTGATTGTTCATGTTGGATTACTAAAGTTGTTCGGTTAAAATAATTGTAGAATACGTTAACAGTTCTTAATTAGTTTAGTTTAGACTTCTTCTTGTTAATCACTTGATATTTTCTTATTTTCTTACTGGTAGTTGTTCATATTTGGTTAGATGACTTTTGTTAATAATTTCATAATTTTTCTGATTTTTGCTTATAATTTATTAAATACCACTATTGTATTAACGACTCGGAACACTAAGTTTTTTATAAGTAAAAGCATAAAGTTTTACCTTACAGCCTGAATCGGTTTTTGGCTTTAAAAGGCTTCTTCAGAGCCTCTAAAGAAGCCTTTTAAAGGCGAAAACCGGTTCAGGCTGTAAGGTAAAACTTTATGCTTTTACTTATAAAAAACTTAAGTGTTCCGAGTCGTTAATACAATAGTGGTATTTAGTTGAGTAACGGACACGTCATGGACAACGAAATCCAAGAATATAATTTATTCTTCTAAGTTTGGTTCCTGGTTTTAAAATTTGTTACATAATATTCTTCTGCGAGCACTCCTCAACCGTGGTTAACAATCAAGTGTCCAATTTCTTCTTTTTGTCATAGAAACTGACCAAAATTTCTGGGATTCTGATTGGCCCATCAGGTACAGTTCAAATGTTACATGACCAAGACCCTTCAAATACATTACATTTTATAAATTGCCTTTAACTTATTATTTTATCATTATACAATAATAGTTAATACAATGTCTATGTGGTTATTAAGAATAAAATTACAAATCATTTGATACTAAACATGTCCTGGTTTAGTCCTGTAAAATTTAGTACTTGGTGGATTTTCCATTTATCTTATTAAACAATTTATAATGGTGGATGACAGTTAACTATGACCCCTTGATATTACATTATTTTAAATTGATTTGCTGTTAACATGAAACGTTTATAATATAAAACAAAACTCTTAATGATACTCCTTATTTTAACAATTATAATTTACTACTTTAACTAATTGCACACTGTTAAATAATTATTTGTGTGATAATTCCTACATCACTATTGTCAATACTGATTGACCACTTCTTAATCTAAATAATAGCACCCTTTTCAACTGTCGTTTATGTGACTATTATTAGGCCACATTTTATGTGTTTGTTATCACTTATAGCACTATAAGGGGTTTGCCCTTTTTCTCACTTTAGTTTATAACAAGACAGATTTTTATTGGCCTATTATACCTATAGTTCACACCCATTTTACATTATGAAATGGTTGTACTCTTTATTGTTTTATTAGGTTTATTTGTTTAATGTTTGGTTATAGTTTTTTATGTTATTTTTATTGGTTTACTGCCCTATCCTACTGGGTGAAGTCTGGTTATATTGTGTTAGTCATAGTCAGGTCAATGGTTGGTGTTGTTGAGTTAGTTTTGGTTCATTCCTTCTCTTCAAATTTGGGGTTTCTGTTTGTTAGTTGTTGATCATAGTGTTTGGTTCCAGCCCTGAATAAGGTTTCATCGATTATTTTTTTATAATTATTCTTACAGCGTTCCGTTTCGTTACAAATTGCCCCCCCCCTTCAGAAGTAATTATTTCTGAACACTTCATTATGTGTAATGACATAATTACTTATGTTACATTTTCCTTTTCTTCTTCGTGATATCTATTTATCGACTGTTGATTATAATTGCCTTTTATTTTCTTAGTGTTTGGATAATTGGACTTGCTTAGTTAGATGAACTGTCTTCATTTGTTTCTTGCTTCTTTTCTCTTATTTTCTGGATTTCTTTTCTTCCTTATGGTTTCAGGGATTGGGTTGTGATGAATTTTCTTGAGTTGTGTTATTATATAACAATTCACAAATAACTTCCTTTTCTTCTCTGGGCAAATCTAAAAAATATATTATTTTTTCCTCATATTTCTTATACAGGTGGTTACCAACTGACTTTTCTTTTCTCTGGGGTTTCTTCTCTTTCTTCCTCTCCTTTATCTTCTGTTCAGGTTGATTTCTTGATCGGTGTTATTAATTCCCCCCTAAATTTAAATGGCACGGTGAATGCATATCACCTGTGAGTGGTACTAGTCTGACCTATTCCTCACCCGACCATTCCCCTGTACATGGTACAGTGCTCTTTGGCCTCTGCCCATAATAATAATTTTTGAGTGGCGCTGTAGCTTTCTACACTCTGTAAAATGGTAACTATTGTGTTACTTTGAACACCCTTGGAATCCTGTTGGCTTCTTAATACTATTCATTTTTATATTTTGCCTACCATCAGCTCCCCTTATTTTTTATATTATTTATTCTTAGTTTTGGTAAAATCCTTGGTATATTTCTTCTCTTCTATTTAATTTCCCTTCGTAGTTCATTGATTCATTTGCCACAGTGTCATTCATCTCCTTTTTCAATACCCTTTTTTATTGCAGCAGTTACGACTATGGTTTTTGTTATTCTATTTATTTCCAGAGATCGATTATTCTTCTGCAAGTTCATCCTTTCATTTATTTGCTTCAAGTACTTACTCTCTTCACTCATTATGATCCCCTTATTATCGTTATTAACCGTCATATTGTAACGGGGCTAAAAGAGGGGTATTTTATTTTATTAAATTCATTTCGTTTTCAAGTGTCACTCTCACGTATAAATACGGTAGCAAGTCCACTACATAAAACGGTGTTATTCAGACAAAGGACAATGGAATGCAGTGTGTGTCTGACACCGCAGTATAATTCAAAGAACTTCAGTGCTGTGTGACGCACGCAAACGTGTGAACACCAGCGGGGCGCACAGATGACGCTCACAGCCTCGGGCCAAGACGAACCAACATGGCTTTTTTGTGAAATTTGTTCACCATGTGGTCAATAGAGGCCGGAAATACAATTAAGAACACGCCCATTTGAGTGACGTAACTAGTGGCCTCAAAATTTCGTCAACGTCTAACACCCATGAACAACAGCGTACTTTAAGTACAATGACGAACATTTTATCGCCAGAAGGCATTGGTAATTTCCGTCTTGTCCAAAACTTGGGGAGTGGGGTACTTTGTTAACGCTCCTCGCAGTTACCCGCCGAAGCCACGTGTCTGGCCAGGCATACACCAAAACTCGCAAGTCAAAAAATTTATTAAAAAATCTTAAAAGTGAGTTTAACTAAACAGCAGATCAACATGAGCAAATTGTGAGACATTAATTAACCAGTGATATCAAAATTAACAGTGAACCCTATTCGGACAAAAAAGTGAACAAAATGGACTAAATTCGACTCGTGGTCATCATGGACACAATTCCAGGAAAGTAATCATTTAAAAAACCAACTAACAAATTATAATCAATGAAAGGCCTAAATAAATAAAAAGGGGATTTTTTTAATGGAATGAAAGAGTGAGTGAGCAAGCTGGGTTCATCTTATGTAGAAATAGAATTAGATTAAGGATATAATATTGAAAGAAATGTTTGGTTCTATATATAATTGAGATATTTAAATGGAGTGAAGAGATAAAGAATTTTAATAACTTAAAGTCAAAACATGAAATAAAGGTTGAATTGTGTGATAAAAATGCATTGCGTATGTTACTGAAATGGCCTTGAACCACACTTGCATTTCACAGTTCGTGTAGCGGACCTTGGATAAATTACGGTAAGTGGGAGATTATATAATTATTTAAATGTGGGTTAATAAAAAGTACACAATTGGCGCTGCGAACACAGACTCGATTTGTAAAATAGTTATAAATCGGCACCTACAAGCGAGTACAAGTATGGTTTAAAGGTTAAGTAACAGTACGTAAAAATTACGTAAAGTACGTAAAACAATAAATTAAGGTTAGATTAAATATAAGATGTTATATATGTAAATTAAAGATTAGTGAAACAAAAGTCAGTAAAGTTACAACTTAAAAAATGGCAGGAAATGATAAAAATGATGTAAATGAAATAACTAGTGTTGACAATTTTGATGAATCAAATATTATGAGTAATTTTGAGGTACATTCGACTCCAAGTGTGGGTCAAGATAAAATAGTAGAATTAAATGTAACAGATCAAAGCAATGTGACTGAGGACTCGGGAGTTCAATTAACCCCAACCTCAACAAAATGTAACAGTCAATTTAATAATGATGTAATGAAAATGTTGCAATTAATCTTGGAGCAAAATAGTAATTTTGACAGCAAATTTGACGAACAAAATAATAAATTTGACGCTAAATTTTATGAACTTAAAACTGATATTAATGAGGTAAAAAATAAGTGTGAGAGCAAGTGTAACGAATTAAAACGAGATACCGAGAAAGTGGTAGAGTCAGTGGAGGAACAAATTAAAAGTAAGTTAAATCAGATAGTTGACACAACGGTAAGTAACAGCGGTAGTAATATAACGAAAAGTAGTGAAGGAATAATTAACAATAGTAATATTTGTAGTAGTAACAACAGTTATAATAAAGAGTTCATAAGCGATAACAATGATGTTGAAAGTGGTAATATAATTGAAAATGTGGTATCAGGGGGTGATGATAATGAGGTTAATTACAATTCTGAGAGTGAGAGAGTAATGGGTTGTAAAGGGGTAGAAACAGATGTTGATCAGATAGAGAGAGAGTATGAAGACAGTGTACGAGTAGAGGGATGGCAGAGGGTAAACTTTTTTCAAGGTGTTGTGGGGGGTGAAGAAAAGTCTTCACGAAGATACTGGGTAGATAAGTGGTCTACTAATAATTGTTTTTTGAATTTTGTTGTTGTTCCTGGAGAAATCAGGAAATGTTTTAATGTAGCAGTACCCTCTGCATGGAGTGAGAGAGAAAATGTGACATGGCGTTGGGGTGAGAGATATTTAGAGAAAGAGTGGTGTGTAGATGGTGAGATGCAAGTATTTAAGTTAGATAGAGGTTATAAAGAGTTGATAGAGAGATTAGGATGGGAGAAAAACTATAAGAAATACTTACCTTGTAAAATAGAGATGGATGGTTATTTTAATAATGCTGTTGTAGATGAGAAACGCTTATTTGATGTAATTGATATAGTAAATGAATATAATGAGAAAATAAATTGCTTTATGTTGAACAAAAATACTTACGGAGACAGAATTGAAATTACCAATGTAGACGGGTTTTATGAATTAATAGATAATAATGGTGTCAAATATTATGTTGATAATGGTCATTATAATAATAATAATAAATTGAAGGTCAATAAAAATGATTTATGTTTTAAATATGTTAGATATTTATACGATGATGGAGGTTGATTAAAAAAATCAGTGTATGGACATTTTAAATATTTTAGTTTATGGTTCTGACCTTGCTAATTTAGGAAATGAAGTGTGGTAAACAGAAAAATAATGACGAAGAATTTGTAAATAAAATTCTAGTAAAATTGATTGTGTTTGTATTGTACAATGTTTTGTGTAAACAATGTGTGTATGTAGTAGAAATTGTAACAATAATAATAATATTTGAGCAGACTAAATGGATAACAAGAATAATTATGAAAGTAATTAATGAATTGCAATTGTTTTGGGGTAAAGTAATTAAAATATGTTGTGTTTTTAATAATTCATGGAATTAAAATAATTTGAGAGGTTTAAATATTTTTGATTGATTTAAAATGTTATATAAAGAAATTTTGATGATGAATTTAAATTATTTGTATGAGATTTAAATTTGATAATAATTAATAAATAAATAAATGTTAAATTGTGTTTAGTTTGTGGAATAACATGGTTGTTAAAATGTTTCAGAAGGTACATGGAGTTATTGGTGTTTGATGTTTATATTTGTTTGTCTATGATAGTGTTGAGTGATGTACTGTAAGTATGAATTTTTAATGCAATTTATATAAAGCAACATGTTTGATGTTTAAAAGTTAAAAGGTTCAATATATCTAAGAGATTTTAATTTACATGATGAGATGTATTTGAGATAGTTTGAGTTTTTAAGAGTTAAAATGTGAATGTGGTAAATGTTAGAATTTGGGTGATTATTATTTCGTTAGGACATTTAAATCAGTCCAAGTTAAGGTTAGAAGGGGAGTTGAACAAAGTAAGATTGTTGTGAATAAAAGTAATGTAAATTTGAGAAGTAATAGTGACACAGTAGCTATGGGGAAAATATGTAGAGTAATGAGTGATATATTGAGGTAGTAAATAAATGGAGATATTTTGTAGATGAAAGTGATGTAATGGGAGAGTAATTAGTTGATAGTGGAAATTTGTAACGGGGGTGGTGTGGTAAGGAGTCCTCAACGAAAAGCGTTGTGGTGGGAGGGGAACCGACATGTGCCGGAAAGGGTTACCTAGGGAGGGTCCAGGAACCAAAATAAGGGAATGAGCATTGGGAAGGGAACACACATCCTGAGTACAAAGGGGTAGAGAGTATTTTGTTAGAAGAGTAGAATGATGCGAAATGAGTTAGAGTAGTAAGTTGAATAGAGGCAGCAAATGGTTGGTAGATGTTTTGATAGAGGGGTGTCATACTAGATAAAAGCTGTTAAGTGAGTATTAGAGTCAAAAGGGGGGTAAGACTATAGGTAAATGCCAAGTTAGTAAATCAAATCATAATGAATAATTGAGTCACCCAAACTAATTGAGAATGAAAATATTAAAGAAAGAAAGTCATAGTCAGAATGTAAAAATAATTGAAACAAGTGACAGATTTTAATAGAATTTGAAAATAATATGAAACTATAAAATGTGTAATTTTGGTCAGGTTAAATGAAAATTTTATTGTTTATTGTAAGATAATAATAACCATGTTAATTTTGAATGTCGTATTTTATTATGTTGTACTATGTTTGAAGGTAAAGAATTTTACAGATGTTTCATGTATTTTATAATGTAGCTCTGTGTAACATATGTATGTCAAGGTCATTCACTTGACCCAGAGAGATCAGCTGATGGTTGATGTTAGAGACAAGACCAGTTTCTAGGAATTGATGGATGCCATTTTGTTTCTTGATTGAATTGAATATGTTGTTTTTCTGAAAATTAAGAAAAAAGATATTTTGGTAAATTTAAATTTTTGAAAAAAAAAAAAGTTTATTTTTTTTTATATGCCTGCCATATAGATGATGTTTGAGTTTCAAGCACATTATTGTTTATGTGTATTACTAGTGTTTTTATTGAATTACATTGTTTAGTATATATGTGTAGACAAATGTTAGGGTAAGTGAATTCATGTTTATTGAGATGTTCAGTTTATTTCTTTTGTGATTGTTAGCAGTAGTGAAGAAGATAGAGTTGATAGCTTCATGTAAAAGATTTTTTATTTTTTTGTTTTGATGAAAGTAAGGGGAATAAAACAGGTCGATTTGAACTTAAATGAAATTTTAACCAAATTTAATGATTTGAGTTTAATTTGTTTGTTATATTTTGATATGTAAAAAGGATTTTAAAATGTTTAAGGAGTTTGGTTAGAAGATATTATGAGTATGTGTACGCGCCCGGTACTTGCTAAAGGCAACCCAGTGTGCATGTAAGGGGGAACAGATCGGTTGAGGATCTGGTATGGTATAAAGCCAGGGTTTGGATTTTGGGGTGGAATGTTAGAAGGTGAGGTGTACTATGGTGAGTGTCCGTCCGATTTTATGGTGTTGGGATCTCGAGTAGAGAAGTCCAGTAATCTCGTTCAGGTGCAGCCATAGTCGCCGAACTAGGGGGTAGTTTACCCATGATGTGTTTAGAAATAAACTGGGGGTTGGTGGCGCCATATCCTCACCGATCCTCTTAGGGGTTTAGCAATGAGAGTTCTTCTGTTTCGACAAAAGATGTCTCATTGGGGGGGTATTGTAACGGGGCTAAAAGAGGGGTATTTTATTTTATTAAATTAATTTCGTTTTCAAGTGTCACTCTCATGTATAAATATGGTAGCAAGTCCACTACATAAAACGGTGTTATTCAGACAAAGGACAATGGAATGCAGTGTGTGTCCGACACCGCAGTATAATTCCAAGAACTTCAGTGCTGTGTGACGCACGCAAACGCGCGAACACCAGCGGGGCGCACAGACGACGCTCACAGCCTCGGGCCAAGAAGAACCAACATGGCTTTTTTGTGAAATTTGTTCACCATGTGCTCGATAGAGGCCGGAAATACAATTAAGAACACGCCCATTTGAGTGACGTAACTAGTGGCCTCAAAATTTCGTCAACGTCTAACACCCATGAACAACAGCGTACTTTAAGTACAATGACGAACATTTTATTGCCAGAAGGCATTGGTAATTTCTGTCTTGTCCAAAAGTTGGGGAGTGGGGTACTTTGTTAACGCTCCTCGCATTACCCGCCGAAGCCACGTCTGGCCAGGCGTACACCAAAACTCGCAAGTCAAAAAATTTATTAAAAAATCTTAAAAGTGAGTTTAACTAAACAGCAGATCAACATGAGCAAATTGTGAGACATTAATTAACCAGTGATATCAAAATTAACAGTGAACCCTATTCAGACAAAAAAGTGAACAAAATGGACTAAATTCGACTCGTGGTCGTCATGGACACAATTCCAGGAAAGTAATCATTTAAAAAACCAACTAACAAATTATAATCAATGAAAGGCCTAAATAAATAAAAAGGGGATTTTTTTTTAATGGAATGAAAGAGTGAGTGAGCAAAGCTGGGTTCGTCTTATGTAGAAATAGAATTAGATTAAGGATATCATATTGAAAGAAATGTTTGGTTCTATATATAATTGAGATATTTAAATGGAGTGAAGAGATAAAGAATTTTAATAACTTAAAGTCAAAACATGAAATAAAGGTTGAATTGTGTGATAAAAGTGCATTGCGTATGTTACTGAAATGGCCTTGAACCACACTTGGATTTCACAGTTCGTGTAGCGGACCTTGGATAAATTACGGTAAGTGGGAGATTATTTAATTATTTAAATGTGGGTTAATAAAAAACTTCACAATATGCTCTTCCAAACCTTGTATTGATGGGCTATTTGTTTATGTTTTCTTAATTCTTCATTTGTCGTTTGTTTTCTTAATTATCATTAATTTTTCTTAAGTCTCTATAGTGTTTATTTGTTCTTTATTTAATTTGGGTTTTAATTATCATTAATTTTTTTTTTCATTTCTCAAATGGTTTGCCTTGTCGGTAATCAGAAAATCAGTCCCATTTCTCGGTGTTCACCTGCACTTAGTTTATTCATGGTCCATTATTTCATCTGCACTTGTCGTTTGGATCACTCTGGTGTGCATAACTATTTCAGTCCTTGTGATATAGGTCTCTGCTACCTTGTACAGCAATTCTTCTAATACTACACATTCATTAGTCTCGATGCCTATATCAATCACTTTACTATTTTGCTTATTAAATAAATATGTTAATGGTATTTCAGTTATTGATGACATTACTGACACTTTACTATGTTAGTTAGTCGAACAAATCTAGTATGAGAATTTCAAAACGTTAAAACCAAACTCCACAAAACTATTTTGCACATCAAATTTAATAAATCTTGCTTGAAACACGGTGTCACACCAAACTATGCTACCATACATATGAAATGCTCAAATATTGCTGACAGAAAAACAAAAAAGCATGCTGAAACATATAGAATTAAAGAGGAATTAAAATCTCTTTACATCAAGAAAGCTTATTTAAACTCAAAATTACATAAAACACATTTGAAGTTACTAGACAGCACACATCCTGCCGCGTTGGAATACTATCTTGACTTTATAAACAGAGATATACAACAGATTACTTATCGCATGCGTATCACACAGGCAAACAAACTTCAAAGATTAATAAACGATCAGTTACAGACAGTTGATAATATTAAACATAAACAAACATTCTATACACGACTACAGAATTTAACTTCCATCAAATTAAACTCAGACGAAACTGAATTACTAAATAAAGGTTTGAAATATAATTTACCAGTACATACATCCAATTTTAGCCGCAAACATATCATTGCAGAAATTTTAAACGCCGAAACTGTCGTCAAAGCGATATCTGACCAACAAGAACAAAATAAGGTTCGGTTTTTAATAAATGATAAGTTTAATAAGATTATTGAAAGACATAACATCAATAAGAACATTCGCTCTGTTTTTTCAGCCAATTATAACAAAGAACGAAAAACTCTAATTAATCTCAAAAAGAAATTAACTGATAACCACGCTTTAGTTACTAAAGCAGATAAAGGCAACACTGTAGTTATCATGGGCACGAATATTTATAATGAGAAGATACAAGATTTTATAACAGACAATAACATAGTTAGATTAACTTCTGACCCTACAGAACAATATACTAAAAGTCTAAATCAATGTATAAATAAATGCATACATCTATTTGATGAACAGACTAGGAGACATTTGAAACCTATCAACGCAAAAGTGCCCTTGTTAACAGGATTACCGAAGTTGCATAAAGAAAATACCCCTATAAGACCTGTCACAGGACAAATGGCGCCAATCGTACACACTATAGTTTTTTAGGCCCTTAAAAGGACCGTTTGTCGGGTACGCTAAATCATTTGCGTACGCTGCCCGAGCCGCGCTGTGATGTTCGGCGGCTGCGTCCGCTGTTCCGGGCGTGCTGCGGTTCTCTTCTTTCGGCAGCGGTATGTAGAGCCCGCTGCTGTCCCAGTCGATGTCCATCACTGCTTCTCCTGCGTTCTCCATTCTTCCTTCTTCCTTTTCTTCCAGCTGGCTTGACGACGTCCAATGGAGTGCGCCAAAAATTTTTAGCGGCGCTGTTTTTATGCCCTGACAGGTCGTATGCCACGAACCTATCAGAGTGCCGCTGGTCCCTGGTTGGCTCGCCTCGAGCACGTTAGATGGTCACGTTGAGGCCAATCAAGCTGCTGCCGATCCTTGATTGGGTCGCCTCGCCTTCTCGTGTCACGTCTCGGCTGGCGCCGAGAGCAGATCTTCGCCTCGCTATGTCACAACTCCCCCGGGTCTTGAATGCTCTCCGGTGGCCAGCCCATTGTTCTTCTCCGGCGGGTTTGAGCCGTTGGCGGTGAACCTTGTATGGACGTCCGTCCTTCTCCACCGTGTAAATCTGCCCGCCGAGGGTTGCGGCAACGCTAAAGGGACCTTCCCAGGCTGGCTCCCATCCAGGGTACCTCCGTCCTTTGGCTGGTCCGGCGTGGCTCTTGACGTACACCAGCTGCCCTACGGCCAGTGTAGGGTCCTGTGTCCTCCGTTCCGGATACCGCCGCCGCTGATACTGCGTCTGGTGTGACCTGGCCGCCTCTTCTTGTTCCTCAATTGGCCGGACGTCCTGTTCTGCGTGTGGCCGACTCCAGTCGCCGGGTCGGCGTAGGTCTCTGCCCAGCAGAAGCTCGCTCGGTGTCACTCCAGTGGCGGCGTTTGCACGATTCCGCAGCGAGAACAGAATCGTCGGCAAACGCTTGTCCCAGTCGCCATGGTCCTTGCAGTCATGGAGCTGGATCCGCAGCGCCTTCTTGATCTCGCCGTTGCGCCGCTCGGTCGGGTTCGCCCTGGGATGGTAGTTGGCTGTAGTCCACGGTCCTATGTGCAGCTTGTCGCACATCTGCTTCCACTTGTGGCCCGTGAGCGGCTTTCCGTTGTCGGTGAGCAACGCCTCTGGGTATCCCCAACGAGGGAACACTTCTTCCTCCAGGTAGCGGATAATGGTGTCGGCGTCCGCCTTGCGCACGGCCTTTGCTTCCACCCATCTCGACATCATATCCGTGACCACTACGATGTACCGGTTGCCAGCTCGAGTCAGCGGATATGGTCCCATGACGTCCAGGGCGACAGTATTCCAACATCTCCTGGGTCGGTGAGGTCGCTGTTGGTCCTGTTCGGGATTTGTGCCGCGCTTGTGTAGGGCGCATATTCTGCAACTCCGGACGTATCTGCGGACATCAATGGTTAGGCCGGTCCAGACGAAGTCCTTGCCGATGGCCCGAAACGTTTCTTCGGCCCCCGGATGACCGGCTTCAGGGAAGTCGTGGAAGTGCCTGATGACCTCCATGCGGACACTCGGCGGCACGTACAATCCTGGTTCCTGGTTGCGTCTGTCCTTCCAAACCAGGCCGTTGTCCACCCGGTATCCTCTCGCTGTAGCCGCCGCAGGGTCGTTTCTCCACGCTTGGCACTCCTGGTCGCCTTCTTGCGCCTCCTGCACTGCCTGATGGATGCCGACAGCTGTGATTTCTTGTAGTCGGGGTGCAGCTGCCGCAACACTGCGAAGTGGCCTCTCTTCAGGCTGCATCCGTGGTTCTTCTTGGACGCCGGCAGTATCTTCAAGCCCAGGTTCCCTCGAGAGGAAGTCCGGCAACTCGTTCTCCTTGCCCGGGCAGTGGACGACGGTGAATTTGAAGCTCTGTATCAGTAGAGCCCAGCGAGCGTACTTCGTCTTCTGCCCCGTCGCCTGCTTCAGCCAAGTTAGCGCCTTGTTGTCGGTCCTTAGGGTGAAATGGCGATCCTCCAAGTATGGCCGGTATTTCTTGATGGCCCAGACGACTGCCAAACACTCCAGTTCGTTGGAGTGGTAGTTCTTCTCCGCCTCGTGGAGCTTGGCACTGGCGTACGAGATGATACGCCTCTCTCCGGCTTCGGTGCATTGATAAAGCACCGCTCCAAGTCCCTTTTGGCTGGCGTCGGTCTGCAGAAACATCGGCAAGTCTCGATCCGGTCGTGAGAGTTTTAACGGCTGCCGGAAAGCGGCCTTAACCTCTTCGAAGGCTCGCTGAGTTGTGTCGTCCCAATGCCACTTTCTTGTCCGCAGCAGGTCCGTTAACGGTTCCGAAATCATGGCGAAGCAGGGGATGTACTCTCGCAGCCAGTTGCAGGTTCCCAGGAAGCGTTGCAGCTCTTTCTTGTTGCTGGGGGCCGGCTGGTCTTCAATCGCTCTGAGATGTTGCTGCTGCGGGAGGTTGCCGTCCGGAGTAATCTCGTGGCCCAGAAAGGCGACTTCTTCCCGGCCGAAGTGACACTTGGTGAGCGAGCAGGTCAGCTGGTGCATCTGCAGCCTTTCCAAGACTTGATCCAGGTGTCGCAGGTGCGTTTCCCAGTCGGGGGAGTAGACAATGATGTCGTCCAGATAGACGAGGCAGCACTCCCGTAATAGTCCCGTGAGAACATCCTGCATCAGCCGTTGGAAGGTGCTGGGCGCGTTCTTCAGCCCAAAGCACATCACCCGGAACTGGTAGCGACCTCCGTCGGGCACCGAGAATGCTGTGTACTTCTTTGCTTCTTCCTCCAGCGGGATTTGCCAGTAGCCGCTCTTGAGATCTAGGGTCGAGAAGACTTGGGCCCCGCTGAGGTCCTTGATTGTTTCGTATATCAGCGGCAGTGGTGAGTCCACATCCTCGGTCTGATCGTTCAGCCTCCGGAAGTCTACGCAGAACCGGGGTGTGCTGTCCTTCTTCTTCACAATCACCACCGGAGAGCTGTATGGCGAGGTGGCCGGTTCAATGATACGCTGCCTCAGCATCTCTTCTACCTGTTCCCGGATGGTGCGTTTCTTCTCGTCGGAGTACCGGTACATTGGGAGCCGGAATGGCTGGCTACCTTCTATCAGCCGGATCTCGTGCTTGGCCGCAGATGTAGTGCGGAGCGGGCCACGGGAGAACAAACTGCGATGACGGTGTAACATTTCCAGAAGCCGTTTATGGTGTTGGCCACCTGCTGACGTTTGAAGGCTAGCTTCGTCAATGTCCTCTTCCTCGGGCTCCGCGCGGTCATTCCAGAAGACCGTCTGTCGGTTCTCGCTGCCAATGTGAAGGCAGCCCCGTCGGTAGTCCACAACTGCTTGGTTGGCCGTGAGCCAGTGGTGGCCCAATAAAACTTCTTCTTGCAGTCCGGGCACTTCAAGCAGACTGGTGGTGGTCGCGAGACTTCCAATTATAATGTCTGCGACGACGGTGGCCGTTGAGTGACATTGCTGACCGTGTAGCGCTAGCTGGACAACTCGGGGCTCCGTCTTCCTTCCTCCGGGCAGCAGACCGGCTCGTACGAAGTCGTAGTTTGCGGCGGAGTCCAAGGCTGCGGTCAGTTTTCGGCCGGCGATCTCTATTGGAATGCGCGGTATGTCCGCACCTAGTTGGTTCACGCGCCCCGGTGGGCTATTTACCGGGGCGCTTGGTCATTTCCCTGCCGGTTCTTCACAGGGCAGTCCCGATGGAAGTGTCTTCCCGGGCAGTAGCGGCACTTGGGCGTTAGGCTGTTCAATCTTTGTTCCTCTTTCGTGCTTGAGGCCGATCGACACTGCTTCGACCCCCCTACTCGATCCAGGGAGTTTTCAGCAGAGTCATCCCGACCTCGCGCACGACTATCTTGATCCAAGTCCGCCTCGATGCTCATTGCCCGTTGTAAAAGTTCCTCTAAAGTCATAGGCGGCGGGAACCTCAGCGCAGGTCGAAGGCGTGGCTGCAGCTGTTGTGTAAGCATGGCTATGCTCGTCCTCTCGTCACCTCCGGGGTACAGACGGCGAAACAGCTTGATTTTTCTCAGGATGAAGATTTCCGCCGATTCCTGCCGCTGCGTTTGTCCGTACAGCTCGGCCAGCAGCTCTGCGTCTCGTTGCATCCCGCAGAAGTGATGCCGGAAGCGGTCGCAGAACTCGGGCCAATTTATCTGCAATCCCGTGTATCTCTCTGCCCACGTGGCAGCTTCTCCTCGGAGCTGCCGCACTGCGTAATCTGCCCACTGTTCAGGTGGGACTCTGTAGTCCCGCAGCTGTCGCTCTAGCTGTTGAAGATATCGTTCTGGATCCTCGTACTTGAGGCCATGGTATGTAGCGGTGATCACCGGTGGCAACGTGCACCTCAGAGCTGCGGCGAATTGCGCAAAGCCTTACTCTACCTCGAACCCGGTGTCCCGCTGGGTGTAGCTGTTGGGCGCCATGTTGTTTTGTGTGCCGGCTGGTAGTTCTCTGGCGTGGCTGGATCCTGCATCCGCAAGATGATCGTCGCCCCACGTTGGGCGCCACTTGTCACAGGACAAATGGCGCCAATCGTACACACTATAGTTTTTTAGGCCCTTAAAAGGACCGTTTGTCGGGTACGCTAAATAATTTGCGTACGCTGCCCGAGCCGCGCTGTGATGTTCGGCGGCTGCGTCCGCTGTTCCGGGCGTGCTGCGGTTCTCTTCTTTCGGCAGCGGTATGTAGAGCCCGCTGCTGTCCCAGTCGATGTCCATCACTGCTTCTCCTGCGTTCTCCATTCTTCCTTCTTCCTTTTCTTCCAGCTGGCTTGACGACGTCCAATGGAGTGCGCCAAAAATTTTTAGCGGCGCTGTTTTTATGCCCTGACAGGTCGTATGCCACGAACCTATCAGAGTGCCGCTGGTCCCTGGTTGGCTCGCCTCGAGCACGTTAGATGGTCACGTTGAGGCCAATCAAGCTGCTGCCGATCCTTGATTGGGTCGCCTCGCCTTCTCGTGTCACGTCTCGGCTGGCGCCGAGAGCAGATCTTCGCCTCGCTATGTCACAGACTGTTAGTGAATTTTACCACTGCCCCGGGTTATAAAACCACCAAAAAACTACTCAACATAATCAAACAGAATATAATATTGGAGAATAACTACAGCTTAACTAATAGCATTGACTTTGTTAATAAGGTTAAAAAACTAAAAATCGAACCTTCATATAAAATGGCGTCCCTTGACATCGTTAACTTATATACAAATATACCGATATCCGATACTCTACAGTTACTGAAGAAGAATCTTATAAATACCAAAAAATTAGATATCAAAAGTATACATTAATTGATTGAGTTATTAAAGTTGCTCCTTGACCAAAATTACTTTACCCATAACAAATTATATTTCAGCCAACGAGAAGGATTAGCTATGGGTTCACCTCTATCAAGCCTTCTTGCAGATATATACTTAAATTACTTCGAGAATTCCTATATCTTTGAGAATGATATACATAGCAACAATATTATATTTTATGGTAGATATGTCGATGACACGTTCTTAATTTATAAAGGTACACAGCGGCAGATTGATCGTTTACATGGTTATCTAAATAATATTAACAAACATATGAAATTCACCTTGGAACATGAGGACAATGGACAACTAAACTTCTTAGATTGATAATCACAAAAAACACCAACAATAATTTACATTTTAATATATACAGAAAACCAACGACGACATACACATATATATAATAATATATAATGATATATATGTATATATAGTGATATATATATATATATATATATATATATATATATATATAGTGAATTATAGTGATTTAAAGTTATTTGTTAATTATTGTAATATAAATATTAATAAAATAATTTTAGTGATGAAACTTCTCTCGAACTATAATATTTCTGGTTTCTTAAGAATTAAATTTAATTTAAAATAAATATTATAACTTATATTTTAATATAAAGTTTTATATTTATTTAATTATATTAAGGATAAGCTAAATATAACTTCTATAATATTTTAGATTTTAATTAATTAAATAGGCTTGCAATTAGCCTTTTTATATGAGTAAGTTAAATTTTATTTTTTATTTTAATACATTTAATATATTTTAGGTATATATTAAGAAAATTAAATTAATAAAAATATTTTTATTAAAATGATTAAATTAGTAAATTATGATAAGTTGTATTTAAGAACTAGGCAAATATAATTTTCACCTGTTTACCAAAAACATGTCCTTTAGAAAAATATTAAAGGTCTATTCTGCCCAATGATATTTTAATGGCCGCGGTAAGTTGACCGTGCAAAGGTAGCATAATAATTAGTCTTTTAATTAAAGGCTTGCATGAATGAATGGATGAAAAATTTTCTTTTTTAATTAAAATAGATTGAATTTAGAGTTTAAGTAAAAAATCTTAGATAAATAAGTGGGACGAGAAGACCCTATAGAATTTTAAATAAATTTGTTTTACTAGAATTTAGAATTAACAACTGAAAAAATTATTTTATTTTTTGTTGGGGTGACATTATAATAAATAAAACTTTAAATGAACTTTTCATAAATTAATGCTTAATTGATCCAATTTTTTGATTATAAGATTAAATTACCTTAGGGATAACAGCGTTATTAATTTGGAGAGTTCATATTGATAAATTAGATTGCGACCTCGATGTTGGATTAAGAAAAGAGTTTAGAGCAAAATCTAAATATTCTGGGTCTGTTCGACCTTTAATTTCTTACATGATCTGAGTTCAAATCGGCGTGAGCCAGGTTGGTTTCTATCTACTAATATATTTTTGATATTAGTATGAAAGGACCATGTCAAATAATTTAATTTATTCTATTTTAGCAAAAAGTGCATTAAATTTAGAATTTAATTATGTAATAATATTACATGTAGAAAATGTTTATAATTACTGTTTTAATTACTGCTTTGTTTATTTTGATTGGTGTTGCATTTTTAACTTTGATGGAGCGTAAGATTTTAAGATATATTCAAATTCGTAAGGGTCCAAATAAAGTAGGATTTATCGGTATTTTACAACCATTTTCAGATGCTATTAAGTTATTCTTAAAAGAGAGAAATATACCAATGTTATCCAATTATTTAATTTATATAATTAGACCTGTGTTAGGCTTATTTAATTCTTTACTATTGTGAGTCATTTATCCATACTTAATCAATTGTGTTTCGTTCAATATGGGTATAATATTTTTTTGTTGTTGTACAAGAATAGGGGTTTATAGTTTAATGATTACAGGCTGATCATCAAATTCTAATTACGCTATATTGGGTTGTATTCGATCAATTGCTCAAACTATTTCATATGAAGTCAGTCTCGTATTAATTATTTTGTGTCCTATTGTAATGATTGAGAGTTTTAATTTAATTGAATTTTATTTTTTTCAACAATTTATATGATTAGTATTTCTGTTTTTTCCTTTGAGAATTTGTTGAATTTCATCATCAATAGCTGAAACTAATCGATCACCATTTGATTTTTCTGAAGGGGAATCAGAATTAGTTTCTGGATTTAATGTTGAGTATAGAGGTGTAGGATTTGCATTTATTTTTTTAGCTGAATATGCTAGAATTATTTTTATGAGTATAATATTTTGTTTAATATTTCTAGGTAGAAAAATTAATTCTTTAGTTTTTCCTATTCAACTAACATTAATTTCATTTTTATTTATTTCAGTTCGAGGTACTTTACCTCGTTATCGTTATGATAAATTAATATATTTAGCATGAAAATCATATTTACCAGTAAGTTTAAATTTATTGATTTTTTTTTTCATGATTAAATCTATTATTTAGTTCATTAAAAATTGTCTTAATATTAAGTTAATAGAACTTAATTTTCTTTTCTTTACTTTCAAAGTAAATGCTTTATTTATAAGCTAATTAACTATTTAATTAATTTATCTCAAAAAGATTTAATTATAGGGTCTAAAACAAAATATATAAAATAAATTGTTGTTAAAAGTATCCCGATCTTGATATATGGGTATTCAACAGGACAAGCTCCCATCCAAGTTAATAAAACTAAAACAATGAATAAGTATCAAAATAAAATCTGATTAATAGGGTAATTTAATAGTCCTATAAATTTTGAATTGTTTATGAAGGGAACAAAAATTAAAATAAAAATTGATATGAATAATGCAATTACTCCTCCTAATTTATTAGGAATAGATCGTAGGATTGCATATGCAAATAAGAAGTATCATTCTGGTTGAATATGTTTTGGAGTAACTAATGGGTTTGCTGGAGTAAAATTATCAGGGTCACTTAATTTATATGGTTCAAGTATCATATAACAAAAAAAAATAATTAAAATTAATAAAAATCCTAGCACATCTTTAATAGAAAAATAAGGATGGAATGGAATTTTATCATTATTTGAATCAATTCCAAGTGGATTGTTTGACCCCATAACATGCAAGAAAATAAGGTGTACAATTGTTAATGCTAAAACAACAAATGGTATAATAAAATGGAAAGAATAAAATCGAGTTAATGTTGCATTATCAACAGCAAATCCTCCTCAAATTCAATTTACCAAAGTTGTCCCAAGATATGGAATTGCTGACAATAAATTTGTAATGACTGTTGCTCCTCAAAATGATATTTGTCCCCATGGAAGGACATAACCTATAAAAGCAGTAGCTATTAAAGTTAATAAAATGATCACTCCTACAGCTCAAGTTTCAAAATTTTTATATGAACCATAATATAGTCCTCGCCCAACATGCAAATAAACACAAATAAAAAACAATGAAGCTCCATTTGCGTGTGAAATTCGTAATATTCATCCATGATTAATATCACGACAAATATGTCTTAATCTATTAAATGCACTTGCTACATCTGCATTATAATGTATTGACAAAAATAATCCAGTTAAAATTTGAACAACTAAACATATTCCTAGCAGCGATCCATAATTTCATCAATATGATAAATTCGTAGCTGCCGGTAAATCAATTAGTGAATTATTTATTATTTTAATTAGTGGGTGTATACGTCGAGTGATGTTTAACATTCGTTAAAATTTTCTCCGTAAAGGAGACAATTTAATTCTAATAATATTCACAACAACAATCAATGTAAATAGAAGATAAATAACTAACATAATAGTTATTATTCCTGACGGAAATATATATAATTTTTTAATTATAAATCTATCAAATAAATTATTCATTTCCAATAATTTATTAACTCTATCTATCTTAAATCTAATAGTATTTATAGTTATGATCAAAATTCAAATAATTATGTTTAATATTAATAATTTTATTGAAAAATAAAATTTTTCATTTGAAGCAATTCTTGATATATATATAAATAAAATTAATATTCCTCCAATAAAAACAAGAAATAAGATATAAGAAAAAAAATAAGAATTTATATAAAATATACAAATAATTCTGGTTAGTATTGTTTGTATTAATAAAATAGATCCTATTGATAATGGGTGCTTCATAAAAATAAAATTTATTGATAATAGAATTGTAATTGATATCATAATTTTCATACAGAAGATAATTTAATAAAAATGTAAGCTTTGGGTGCTTAAAATGATTCTTTACTCTCTTCTGAAGTTTTAAAATTATTAATTTATCTTAGATTTACAAGATCTAAATTTTTTTTTAAACTATTAAAACGAATGAATTTGTCATTACCTTTATTGTATTTAATTATATTTATATCGGGCATTATCTCATTATGTTTAAATCGAAAACATATCATAATAAGTTTATTAAGATTAGAATTAATAATTTTAAGATTATTTTGTATATTTTCTGCATTTCTATCAATTGAATTAAATGATATATATATATTAATAGTTTTGCTAACATTTAGTGTTTGTGAAGGAGTTGTAGGATTATCAAGATTGATTAATATGATTCGATCACATGGTAATGATCAACTATTATCAATATCTTTAAAAACATGTTAAAATTAATTTTATTTTCATTATTTTTAACCCCTTTATTATTTAACATATGGTTATTAAGAAATATACTAATTCTTTTAGTGCTATTTATCATCTTATTCTTTAGAAAAGATTTAATTATACTAAGATATAACATACATATAGATAATATTTCATATAGATTAATTATTCTTACAATTTGAATTACCTTCTTAATAATTAATTCTAGTCCTTTATATAAATATAATAATATAAATTTATTTTTGTTTATAGTGTTATTATTAATAACATTATTAATTTTATCATTTTGTTCATACAATATTATAATATTTTATATCTTTTTTGAAACTAGTTTGATCCCTACCATAATTATTATCATAGGATGGGGGTATCAACCTGAACGAGTGAATGCTAGATATTATTTATTGTTTTATACTTTATTCGCATCTCTCCCCATATTAGTTTCAATTATATATATGTATAGAAATAATATAACTAATATTATAATGTTAATGAGATCAGATAATAGGTTTATTTACTTGGGGATAACATTAGCATTCATAATTAAGGTTCCGTTATTTATATGTCATTTTTGATTACCAAAAGCTCATGTCGAAGCACCTGTTTCTGGTTCTATTATTTTGGCTGGAATTCTTTTAAAATTAGGAACTTATGGCTTAATTCGTGTTATATATATTATACCAGTAATATTTATCAATTATAGATTCATCTGGATTTCTATTTCATTAATAGGGGGAATTATGATTAGATTATCTTGTATAATGCAAATTGATATAAAATCTATAATTGCATACTCTTCTGTAGCTCACATAAGATTAGTTATTGGAGGAATTATAACAATAAATATATGAGGTATAGTCGGAGCATATTTCATAATAATTGGACATGGTTTATGTTCATCTGCTTTATTTTGCTTAGCAAATATTTCTTATGAACGTTCGGGAAGACGTAGAATCCTAATTAATAAAGGAATATTAAGATTTATGCCTTCAATAACTCTCATATGATTTTTAATATCTTCTAGAAATATTTCATGTCCTCCAACAATTAGTCTAGCAGGAGAAATTATAATTTTAAATAGATTAATGTCTTGAAATCCATTGTGTATAGTTTTCCTATCTTTTTCTTCATTTTTATCAGCTTGTTATAGTTTATATCTATACTCTCATACCCAACATGGAATAATTTTCTCGGGTTGTTACTCTTTTAATTCTGGGAACGTACGTGAATTTTTTTTAATTATAATACATTGAATTCCATTAAATTTAATTATTTTGAAATTAACATTATTGATATAATTCAATTAGTTTAAAATAAAACATTAAATTGTGGATTTAAAAATATAAATTTATATTGGATCATTACTAAAAATAAACTTAATACATATATTTTCTTAATTTTATTGATTTTAAGATTAATAATATTAATTTTATCAATAAATATGATTATTTTTGATTATGCAATTATAATAGAATGACTGATTGTTACAATTAATTCATGTAATATTTATATAACATTAATTTTTGATTTTATATCAACTTTATTTCTTTCAACTGTTATATTTATTTCATCAATGGTTATATTATATAGAGGTATATATATGATAAATGATAAATATATTAATCGATTTATTTATATTATTATAATATTTGTAATGTCAATAGTATTATTAATTATTAGACCTAATATAGTAAGCATTCTCATTGGATGAGATGGATTAGGATTAGTATCATATTGTTTAGTTGTTTATTATCAAAATTTAAATTCTAGAAATGCTGGGATACTAACGGCATTAATAAATCGTATTGGAGATGTTATAATCCTTTTATTAATTGCATGAATAATAAATTTTGGATCTTGAAATTTTATATCTTTTATTAATAAGATAATAATGAGTCCAATAATTATACTAGTTGTTATTGCAGGATTTACAAAAAGAGCTCAAATTCCTTTTTCTTCATGACTTCCAGCAGCTATGGCTGCTCCAACTCCAGTATCGGCCCTTGTTCACTCATCAACATTAGTTACTGCAGGAGTATATTTAATTATTCGATTCAGAAATTTAATTATATCATTCAATCTAATTCAAGTATTTTTAATGTTATCATTACTAACAATAATTATATCAGGTCTAGCTGCAAATTTTGAATTTGACTTAAAAAAAATTATTGCATTATCAACTTTAAGACAATTAGGAATTATAATATCAATTTTAATATTTGGTTATCCAATATTATCCTTTTTTCATCTTATTATTCATGCTTTATTTAAGGCGTCACTTTTTTTATGTGCTGGAGTATTGATTCATAGATTAATGAATAATCAAGATATTCGCATAATGGGCTGTATAAGTTATAATATACCAATAACTAGAACATTCATAAATATTGCAAATTTATCATTATGTGGGATACCCTTTATGAGAGGGTTTTATTCAAAAGATTTAATTATAGAAATAATATGCTCCAGAAATACTAACTTTTTAATTTTATTATTGATATATGTTGGAATTGGAATAACATCTTTCTATTCTGCCCGATTAACATATTTTTCAATAAGCATAAATTTTAGTTATTATAATTTTAGTTCACAAAACGAGTCATTTAATAGTATATTAAAGAGAATCATGGTTTTATCTATTTATTCAATTTTATCAGGGTCTATATTTAGATGAATAATATTTAATAATCCTGTAAGAATTATTCTCCCCATCGAGGGAAAACTAATAGCAATGGCTCTATCTTTTCTAGGGTTATTAATTGGATATGAAATATCCATGTTTTCATCCATAGTAAAAAAATTTACAAGAGAGTTCATAAATTCTATATGATTTTTAAAACAACTATCAACCTTTCATACTCAATTTCTTTTTTTAAAAAATTCACTTATATTTCAAAAATCAATTGATTTGGGATGAGGAGAAAAAATTGGGCCCCAAGGCATGATTGAATTGATAAAATTAATTATAATATTTAATATTAATATAAGAAAAAATAATTTCAAGATTCAAATAATAACATTTATTGCTTGATTTCTAATTATGATATATTTAAATAGCTTAAACATTAGAGCATAATATTGAAGATATTAAGGTAATAAATATTTTTAAATATTTATAAGGATTTTCCTCTCTTTTCAATGAAAATGAAATGTTTTATAAACTTTATAAATAAGGAAAAAACGGAGTTTAACCGCTTTAAAAGCTAGTTAGCAGCTGCTTTTATTCTTATTTCCTTTTAATTGGAAATTATATGTTCAATAACTTTATTAACAATAAAGTGCCTTATTTTTGGCTTCAATTAATAAACAAAGGAATAAAGATTCTTTTTTTAGGTCGAAACTAAATGTATTTATTACTTCATTGCTTTTAAGAATGGCTAATATGAGCACCTATTGATTGCAATCCAATAATTATAATTAAATACATTCCCATTAAATTCAATTTAACATACTATTTTTTCATTCATGATATAAGCCTAATATTAAAAATAATAAAAATAACAATATCACTAAATAAATTTCAATAATATTAATAGTTGTTATTACAATAACTATGGGTATAATAATCACTAATTCAACATCAAAAATAAGGAAGATGACTGCAATTATAAAGAAATGTCTTGAAAAAGGAATTCGAGATGACTCAAAAGGATCAAATCCACACTCAAATGGAGATGATTTTTCACGATCAATTATTGATTTAGTTGACACAAAATATAAAAGAGTTATTAAAGTAAATAAAATTAATAATATCATAATACAATAACTTACAACATTGAAAATTATTCTATTTAAAAATTAATCCTTTTAATTGGAAGTTAAATATACTTGTATACTAATAGAATATTTATCTACCCCATCAGTAAATTGATATATATAAAAATAGTCAAACAATATCAACAAAATGTCAATATCAAGCAGCTGCTTCAAAACCAAAATGATGAGTTCTAGAGAAATGAAATTTCAATTGACGTAATAAACAAATTATAATGAACGTTCTTCCAATAATAACATGAATTCCATGAAACCCTGTTGATACAAAAAATGTTGATCCGCATACAGAATCTGAAATACAAAACGATGATTCAAAATATTCATATACCTGAAGAATAGTAAAATATATACCTAATATTAAAGTTAATAAAATACCATAAACAGATTCATTATATTTACTTTCTATTATGGAATGATGAGCTCACGTAATTGTTACTCCAGAACACAATAAAATTATAGTATTTAATAGAGGAATTTGTATTGGGTTAAAAGGCATAATTCCAGAAGGAGGTCAATTTATATCAATTTCTATGACAGGTCTTAATCTTCTATGAAAAAATCCCCAAAAGAAAGAAATAAAAAAGAAAATTTCTGACACAATAAATAAAATTATTCCTAATTTTAGACCTCTCACTACAACTATTGTGTGAAATCCTATAAATGTCCCTTCACGCGAAATGTCACGTCATCATTGAATTATAGTTAAAATTAAAATTAAAAATCCAAAAGATAATAAAATAAAATTTTGTATATGAAATATTATTACTATACCAGAAACAAAAGTTAGAGCCCCAATTGACTCCGTTAGAGGTCATGGTCTAGAATCAACTAAATGATACGGATGATTATTCATTAAGATACTTCTCTATAATACAGAGTTCTTAAAACTGTAAAAACATAAGATTGAATTATACAAACTGCTGATTCAAATAATATCAATAGTATCTGAATTAAAATAATTAGATTTATATAAATTTCTAAATTAGTTGATCTATTTCCTAATAATGTTATTAGTAAATGACCAGCAATCATATTTGCTGTTAGACGAACAGCCAAGGACCCTGGTCGAATTAAATTTCTGACAGTTTCAATACATACCATGAAAGGTATTAAAATTATTGGAGTTCCTATTGGAACTAAATGACAAAACATATGATTTGTATTGTTAATAAATCCAAATAAAATAAAAGTCAATCAAAGAGGAAGAGCTAAACTAAGAGAAAATACTAGATGTCTTGATCTAGTGAAAATATATGGAAACAATCCAAGAAAGTTATTGAATAGAATAAAAATAAATAAAGAACAAAATAATAATGACCAAAAGATCCTGAACTTATTAATAAATTTAATTCAAAACTTATTGTATTTAAAACTTTATTTATAAAAACTACATAACGACTAGGAATATATCATAACCCTATAGGCATGAATAATAATAAAATTAAAGAACTTAATCAATTTAATGAAAATAACCCTGTTGATGGATCAAAAGTTGAAAATAAATTTGTTATCATAATCAGTTATATAAATTATTAAAATTATTAGTCAAATTTATCTTTGGAATTTTCATAAAAGAAAAATAAATAAAAGTTATAATTAAAGTAACAATTAATAAAAAAAAGAAAAACAAAAAACATCAATTTATTGGAGATATTTGTGGGATAGAAAAATACCATTCTTAGTTTCTTGAATCTGACAGATTGATGTTTTTATAATAAACTAACTTTTCATCATTAAAAGTAGTCGTTAGTTACTATAAATTGGTTTAAGAGACCATCACTTACTTTCAGTCACTTAATGAATAGCTTATTAATCAATTAATAAAACAATTTATATCAACTCTTTCAATAACAATAGGTATAAATCTATGATTTGCTCCACAAATTTCAGAACATTGACCAAATGATATACCAGGTCGATTAATAAATATTCTTGCTTGGTTTAATCGACCAGGCACGGCATCCACTTTAATTCTCATAGATGGTATAGCTCATGAATGAATAACATCAAATGATGAAATCAATAATCGAATTTGAGTACTAAAAGGTAAAATCGTTCGATTATCTACTTCTAATAAACGGAATTCTCTAATTAATATATCATTTTGAGATTTTATATAAGAATCAAATTCAATATTTAAAAAATCTGAATATTCATATGATCAATATCATTGATGACCAATAATTTTTAAAGTTATTAAAGGTTTATTAATTTCATCCAATAAGTATAATAATCGTAAGGATGGGAATGCAATAAAAATTAATGTTAAGGCTGGTAGAAGTGTTCAAAAAAATTCAATTAATTGTCCTTCTAATAAAAGTCGATTAACAATATTATTAAATATGATAACTGTTATTATATAAGTAACAATTGAAGTGATAATAATTAAAATAGTTAAAGTATGATCATGAAAAAATATTAACTGTTCTATTAATGGTGATATAGCGTCCTGCATATTAATATAAGATCAATTAGAAATTTCTAACAAAAGTTATTTATATATGAATCTTAAATTCATCGCACTTCATCTGCCATATTAGAATTGAACTAATAATGGAATCTCACTATATGAGTGCTCAGACGGAGGAAGTTTATGTAACCATTCAATAGAAGAATTTATATTAATTGAATATAAAATCAATCGATGTGAAATAAATCTTTCTCAAATAATAAACAATAAAAATAAAATTCCAATAAATGAAATTCTTCTTCCAATAGAAGATACAATGTTTCATGATATAAATGCATCAGGATAATCTGAATATCGACGTGGTATACCTCTCAATCCTAAAAAATGTTGGGGAAAAAAGGTTAAATTTACCCCTATAAACATAATCAAAAAATGAATTTTTAATCAATTAGAATTTAAAGATAATCCAGTAAATAAAGGATATCAATGAATAAATCTTCCTAAAATTGCAAATACTGCACCTATTGATAGCACATAATGAAAATGAGCTACAACATAATATGTATCATGTAATACAATATCAATTGATGAATTAGCCAAAATCACCCCAGTCAACCCACCAATAGTAAAAAGAAAAACAAAACCTACTGCTCATAAAATTGAAGGTCTTATCTTAATTTTAACTCCTCTCAGAGTTGCTAATCATCTAAAAACTTTAATTCCAGTTGAAACAGCAATAATTATTGTGGCAGAAGTAAAATAAGCCCGTGTATCAACATCCATACCAACTGTAAATATATGATGTGCTCAAACAACAAATCCTAAAATACCAATTGATATTATAGCATAAATTATTCCTAGTGATCCAAAAGATTCAATTTTTCCTCTCTCTTGAGTGATAATGTGAGAAATTAGTCCAAATCCAGGCAAAATTAAAATATATACTTCAGGATGTCCAAAAAATCAAAATAAATGTTGGTATAAAATTGGATCTCCTCCACCTGAAGGATCAAAAAAAGAAGTATTCAAATTTCGATCAGTTAATAATATTGTAATTGCACCAGCTAAAACTGGTAATGAAAGCAATAATAAAAAAGCAGTAATTAATACTGCCCACACAAATAAAGGTAACCGATCCATGTATATTCCCACTGATCGTATATTAAAAATTGTTCTAATAAAATTAACTGCACCTAGGATTGAGCTAGCTCCAGCCAAATGTAAAGAAAAAATAGTTAAATCAACACAAGATCCTGAGTGTGCAACGCCTCTTGACAACGGAGGATAAACTGTCCAACCAGTACCTGCACCTCTATCAACCATTCTACCAATTAATAATAATGTCAATGAAGGTGGTAATAATAAAAAACTTATATTATTTATTCGAGGGAAAGCCATATCAGGAGCACCAATTATCAAAGGAACCAATCAATTCCCAAATCCTCCAATCATAACTGGCATCACTATAAAAAAAATTATAATGAAAGCATGAGCAGTAACAATCACATTATAAATTTGATCATCTCCAATAAAAGATCCAGGAATGCCTAATTCAACACGAATAAGAACTCTTAAAGTTGTACCTACTATTCCCGATCAAATCCCAAAAATGAAATATAATGTTCCAATGTCTTTATGATTAGTTGAGAAAAATCACTTATTCATAACTAATCATTGATTTATTCCCAATTGAGATGACTGAATTAGGTAATAAACTGTAAATTTATTTATGGATATGCTTTCCTCTCAATAATCTAATCTAATCTAATATTTCTTCCCTATTCTCTTATTTTTTTCTTCAATTCTAGTCTTATATTTAATAATAATATTAAATTTCAAATTTAAAGGTGATTAAAATAAATCTAAGGCTTACAAGAAATTATATTTTTAACTTTGAAGGATAATAGTTTTATTAACTTAAAACCTTACTAATTCATAACATTAAATAAGGTTACAACTATAAATCCAATCAATAAAGAATTTACTATAAATAATGTATTATTTAATCTAAAAGTTGACAACTTTAAAGATATATTGTTTATCATTAACCCTGTCATTACAACTCGCAAATAATAAAATAACACTAATAAAGCAGTTATTACTAAAATTAAACATAAAAAATACATTTTATTAACCAAAAGACAATAAATTATCATAAATTTTGGGAAAAACCCTAAAAATGGTGGTAATCCACCTATTGACATAAAAATAATTATTAACATTAATGATTTAACCCTATTGTTAAACAAAATAAAAATTTGATTTAAATAATTTATATTATTTATTCAAAACAGATAACAAGTCAAAAATAAAGAGAGGGAATAAATTAAAAAATATACCAGCCATATATAATTTATTAATATAACCCCTCTAAAAATTCAACTTAAATTGTAAATTGATGAATATGCTAAAATTTTTCGAATTGATGAATAACACAGTCCCCCTAATGAGCCTCAAATACATGATAAAACAATAAATAAAATCAATCTTATATCTAAATAACTCAATAAAATAATGGGAATAATCCTCTGAACGGTTATAATTAAAAAAGACACTAGTCAAGACAACCCATCAATTACTGAAACATATCAATAATGGAATGGAGGAGATCCAATTTTAATTATTAAACTAATTATAATAAAATATTTTACTTGAAATAATATTCCTAAAATAACAACAAACAGGAATAATAGTCTTGAACCCATTCTCTGAATAATAAAATATTTAATTATTGACTCAGATGAGTAAACTCTTATTTTATTTATTATAAAAGGCAAAAATGATACCATATTTATTTCGACTCCTATTCAACAACCCAGCCAATTGTTTGAACAAATCACTAATATAATACCAAAAAATAAGAATGCCACAAATACTATATAAGAAGAATTTTTTTTAATTAAAAAGAGGATAATTTTCCATAAATGAGGTATGAACCCATTAGCTTAATTTTAGCTTATCTTTTATATGTTGTAGTTTATGAAGAACATTAATTTTTGATATTAAAAGACAGTTTAATTCTGTTAACATAATAAGAGTATAATATTACATAATTTATTCTATCAAAATAACCCTTTTTCACTCAGGCATCTTATTTTTTTTTTTTTTTTTTTTTTTATATATGGCTTATAATATCTGGTGTACGGTTTATTATACAATAGACTTACAGCCAATACTAGATTCGCAACTTTATATACTCTTTCCTTCATTTTTTCCTATCTCTATTTATTGATTAAAATAAAATTACGGAACTGAATAACTAGTAACAGTTAAAGAGTTAGTTAAAATACAATAATTACATCAATTTTTGTACACCCACATTTTGCAAATCCGGTTAATAAAATATATGCTTACAGTATATTTATAGTTAAATTAAAAATATTAATGTTAATACTACTGTATTACCATATTTATATATTCATATATAATAAATATATATACATATGTATATATATATATAATAGTATGTTTTTCTTTTTTTTTTTATTGAAGTATAAAAAAAAGAAAAACATACTATTATTATTATAAATATTTATATATAAATATATATTAATATATTATTTATATATAAATATATATATGTATATATATATATATACACGCCACGTCATTTCATCCCATATCGCAAAAAATGGCTGCGTTTCACAGCATCATACACTTTTATCTTTACCCCTTGATAACAAAGATTTTCTTACCGAGTTAAATACCATCAAATATATCGCAGTCGTAAATGGTTACAATACCAACGCGTAAACAATATTCTCAAGAAACATAAAAATAGAATAAGGACCATTAACCAATTATCAATGACTGCACGGGAGAAAAAGCCACATAGATATATCGCCGCAACATATACCAATTTCATGCCGAACATTTTAAAATCTCTCATAAACAAAAACACTGATATCATAGTCACTTACAAGACTACAAATAATATCTTAAATAATCTTCGTACCCACGAATCTACTTGTATTGAGAATAAAACGGGCATTTATAAATTCTCATGCAATGATTGTGACGCTTTCTATGTGAAAGGGCCGTGGTTTTCTCAAAAGATTCAATGAACACAAACCACCCACTATCCGTCGTAACTATGATACTATCAAATCAAGTTTTGCCAAACATTTTATTAATGAAAATCATAGTTATACTGATTTCAGAACTAATTAAAAACCCCTCCACTTTTGCAGTAAAGGACGTTATATGAACACACTCGAGGAATTTGAGGTGTACAAAGCGTTCAGGGACACTAATACCAAGCCACACATTTTGAACGACCAGTTACTATTCAAGTATAATGTATTGTATGACACCGCGTTGAGATATTGAGATAACTAGAATCAGTTGCGGTTAATGCGCGGTGGGTCGCTGTGCAGTGTACACTGTTCGCCCGATGCGCGTATTCAAGTTACAAATTAGTATAGTTCGTTATTTTACTAATCCGTTATTTGTGGTCATTATGACATGGTTTTTAACGTTTGACAAACATATCTGATAATGTGGTACAAATTTTATGCTTGACAATGGGACAAGAGTCTTGAAACATGTCATAATAAGAAGGGACATCAAAAGAGAAGTCACAGACGGTTAGTATAATATATTTTTCATAATTTAACTTTACTATGTATTTTAACTTCTGGTGTATTCAATTTATCTATGTATTTTCTTAATGTTTTACTCCCTGTTTGGTTGTGAGCCCCTTTGAAAACTTCTATTAAGCTCCTTCGGTTATTTGTAAAATTACCTATTTCTCTATGTTCAGTACTTAGGATGTTAAGTACATGAATTAGTCCATTGTTCATCATCTCCAACTCTTCCCGTGTTCTTATTAGCTTCTTTGGATGCTCCCAGATGCACATTTGTGTCTTAATAAATCTGGGAGAAATTAAAAAAAAACCTTAGGTGTCATTTTCAGTTTACACATAGGGTCTAAAGTTAAAAAAAATAAGAAAAACAACAAATATTACGATGATGTTCAAATGTTATTCTGTTTCAACTATAGAAAACGATGACCAGTGCAACCATTATAACAATATGAAGTATTTTGGTGTAAGTGTCTGCAAATAAAAGATCCAGTTCCTGAAAACCTCTATCAACTAATACTTCATATTAGGTAAACAGATACATTTTTGTAATGTAAAAGACTAAGTTTCTAAAAAACAAAAATTTTAGTTGTTAATATGACAGAATAATGAACTGAAAAACTCTGTAGCCCCATTTAAGCTGAAATAATTTGCAGATTACTTACACCTGAATTGGACCGAGTCTTTTGAAAGTGTGACGGTACAATTCTGGTACCATAATAATTTTGTAAACCTATGTTTCCATTGTAAAACATAATTATTGTATTTTTATTTTCTAACCAATTTTTAATAATAATAGTTTTATTTTGTATTCCCTATAAGAGTTTTGGTGAATATTTTAAACAACGCACATTTGAATTAACAGGATTTATGTCGAATTCAGTGGAAAATTACAAAAGCCGCAAAAAACTGTTTGTCACAAATAAGCAGTAAACACGACCAACCCATGTTTACGTCAGATGCAAAGAATGCAATGCACATTGTGTTCCACTGGGCTGGGCCATTTGAACAAAGAGCCAGTGACGTATTTTTGCCCCACCTCTGCAATGTTGACTGATGAAACAGTGTCATTTTCGTCCAGACGGTGAATCGAGCCGACCGGCATATTCACTAAGCGTATTTATTTAAATTTTACACCACCAAAAGTGGGTTAATAACTGTTAATAATATCATAACGGTGGTACCGTAACAAATTTTGAGTTGATGTCATTGGCCGAGTGAAACCGTGATAAAAGAATCTGGCAAAGTGTGATCCGAGGGGGGATACTACATCGAGAGTGTGTGCCCTAAGACGATGTGACGGTCCAGACGTTCTTACGTGCAGCCAAAAAATCTGGCCAAAGTGTGATCCGAGGGGGGATGCTACATCGAGAGTGTGTGCCCTAAGACGATGTGACAGGTCAGATTTTGCACGTGCAATCGAAGGATTCGAGTAGTGCGATGTCGTCAACCCAAATTTGCAGCTAAGTACCAGCTACAACCATTTTATATTTCAAACAACTCCAAAATGACCAAAATTCAGTAAATTCATTAACAAAAATGGTATACCGTAATCTGAAATGAGCTCATAATAATAATAATTGTACCAGAGAGTAAGAGAGAGAGAGAGAGAGAGAGAGAGAGAGAGAGAGAGAGAGAGAGAGAGAGAGTGAATAATAAAAGCTTATTAAAAAGTGCTGGGTTGTGCAAAATAAATGCCTATATATCTATACACATATTTAATATGTTTAATATTTCAATAAGGTAATAACTATGTATTTTGGAGGGCTTGTGAAGGGGAAATCTAATTTAAATTGAATGTCGCCACCTGGCGGATAATAGCTTGTTTGTTTCACGTAGTAATGTCTTATGTAAGTAAATTCCATATTATTAAAATAAAAAGGGTAATGTCATATGGTAAACAATATAACAAAGTGTCATTATTTCAGATAACACTTTCTGCTATTCTAGTTCGCTTAACCGAATTTCTGCCCTTAAAGGTAAGTAAAATTTCACGTTTTAATATATCACAAGATGGCGCCCGACATTTGAAATTAAATACAATTATTGGCTAAGTGTAAAGTTATATTTTATTAGCAGTAATAAAAATAATATAACATTGGCGCTTTCCGACCAGGGACTCTACATAAAAATTTTATGTGGAGTAAGTCTACTGGAGAGAGCGGGGAAGTTATCTGAAATAATAGACATAATTTTAAATACGTAAACATAACCTATCTTCTACGAGGTTATGTTATAAGGTTATATGCATGCGTGAATTATAAATAAGCAAAACGAATACCGATAAAGGTGATATGGTAGACAAAACAGTTACGAGTGAGATGTGGACGTTAAATTGAACCCAATTAGTCAGACCAGTGAAATCAGTGTCACTGAATTAAATCCGGTTCCATTAACCCCCATCTCAACTCAAGACGTAAATAAACCAGATGAGACAGCTGCAATGATGCAGTTACTATTAAATAAATTTGATGAAAAGTTTACTAACTTGAATGACAAATTTGATGAACAGAGTGTAAAGTTTGATGAAATAAAAAACGAAATTAAAAGCCAAAATTATTACTTTGATGAAAGAATTAACACAATAGAAACACGTTGTGATAATATCCAGAAACACACAGTAGAGATAGTAACGAGAAATTTAATACTAAAATAAGTAATTTGGATACTAAAATTGATCAAATTTATGAGACAGTTAATGACACAGTTAAAAATCAGATAGAGTCACAAAATACAGAAATAGAAAAGAAATGTTTAACTTATGTAGAAAGTCAAATAGAAATTAAAACAAATGTTTTACAAAGTCAATTAGAGAAAGTTGAATCAAATGTAGTAGACATTACAAAAAATATTGAAACTATAGATAATACCATATCAGGACATGAAAGAAATACCAAGAGTAGAATAAGTCTATTACAAAATAAGATCAAAGAAATCGATGATTTAGCTATACAAAATAATACTGATGTGCATGATAAATATGATTTAATTGTTAATAGTTTAACCAGTGTGAAAAATGAGTTACGGGGTGAAATTCATAAAAATATTTCAAGTATTAATGATCGAGTGGTAGTGACTAGGGATTTATATAATGAAATAGAACTAGAAAATTTTAGCCATGAAAACAGGGTGATACATCCCATGCGTTTTTTGAATCAGACACGGGATTATAATTATTTTAGTAGCAGTAGTTGGGAAGTAAAATTAACCAAAATAGTCAAGTGTTTTAAAGGTAATTCAGTAATATGGGCTGAGGCTCATAGGTTAGAATGGGATTGTTATGACACTTTTGAGAAAGCGTTTAAGGGCAAATATTGGATGGAAGAAGAACAGGAAACTTTAAGAAGCCGCATTATGGGAGTGGGTAATTTCATGGGACGTAACCCTAATAACAACAATATCACAATATATGTAACTAAACTGTATAACGAGGCAAAATACTTAGAGCCGCCCATACCGTTTAAGTCATTCGTTAGATACGTGAGTAAGCACTTACCAAGAGAGGTGCAGGTTATATTAATGACCAAAGAAATAGAGACTCTAAATGAGCTTGAAAGGGTTTTAGATATACTACAGAGTATTAATGACTGGGAAATGGGTAGATGACCCATACCCCAGACTATAAATAATAATAATAACACCGAGTTTAATCGACCAAGGAATTATTATAATAATGGAAATAATAATCATAATAAACATATGTATCGTACTGATTTACAGCAACCAGGCGAGTGGAGTTGTTCTAGGTGTAGAACGGGGAATCGTGCCCACATGCAACATTGTTACAAATGTAAAACACCAAGAAACGAACCAAGGAGTAGTAACAACCCCAAACAGTTCGTACCTACAACCAGAGGAGCACCGAGTACCCGAGGAACACCAAACCATAACCAGGGACCGACAAGGGGACACCAGGTACCCACCACCAGAAATAGCAGGCCACAGCCGGAAAACTGAAGTCAACAGTGGTAACTAGGACCCGACCACTGTTCAGGGAAGCTCATGAGGTCCGACCATTAGAAGATGTCCAATCTAACGTTATAACAACCGATATCATTGCTGACTTGTTGGAGGAGGAAAGTAACACAACTTTGGAGGTGAGAGCTGGACTCACGGAAATCCAGGTAACAATAGAAAATAGGAAATTTAAAACACTTGTTGATACGGGAAGTGAGATTTCAGTAATCGCTGAGAACATTTTAAGTGAGTTAAAAGAATTTAAAAATAATATTCCAGTTCTACCCGTAGCAGGGGTTACAGTAATAGGAGTCACGGGAGTACGTAGTAAACGTGTGAATAAACAAATACATTTAAGTTTTTCAATTGGAGATATGAATTTTGATAATACATTTTTGGTAGTCAAGGGGTTAAGTTTAGACATCATTTTAGGCAATGATTTTTTACAAAGAAATAAAGCTGTAATAAATTTTAAAGAGAAGGTGTTAGAGCTAGATGGGGGTGATCGGTCTGTTAAAGTTAATTTTGAAAATGTGATAAATAAAGTTAAAACAACTGGTATAAAATTGTTACAGAAGCGAGTAGTTGAGAATAACATAGATACTAAAATAAATTTTTGTAGACAGGGTGATTATTTGGAAGACGTTGATAATGAAATGAGCAATATTAATAATGCAGTATGGGAGATAAGGGCGGATGAATTCGGTAGTGGGGGTTAGGTGATAAGGAGTGGCCAACGTATAGCGTTATGGCAGGTAATAGAGCAGTTTAAGAGAGTGTTTGCCGATGTTCCAGGAAGGGCAAAAAATTATGAATGTATGTTACAGATTAGGGAACACACACCATTCATGCAGCGGAGCTATCCAGTGCCTTACTCTAAACGACGAGCGGTGCAAGAAGAGTTGGATAAGATGATGGAAGGTGGAATCATAGAGAGGTCAGTATCTCACTACTCAAATCCATTGGTGGTGGTAATTAAAAAAGATGGAGGAGTAAGATTGTGTTTAGATGCGAGGAAGATAAATCAGATCATCATACCAGACCGAGAATCACTGGAATCAATTAATGAAATATTTCAAAAGTTTAGTGGAGTGAGGTTCATGACATCATTGGATCTGACGGCCGGATATTGGCAAGTACCATTAGCAGAGGTAAGTAGGCCATACACAGCATTTTTATTTAATGGGAACAATTATCAGTTTAAGCGACTACCATTTGGTCTAAATACCAGCGTAGCTAGTTTCATTAAATGTTTGGATAGAATTTTGAGACCAAAAGATTTAGATTTCCTCACAGTATACGTGGACGACATTTTGATAGCGTCACGGACTTTTGAAGACCATTTAGAACATTTAAAGTATGTGTTAGAAAAATTAGAAGCGGGAGGATTAACCGTAAATTGGGACAAGTCCAAATTTTTACAAACAAAGATTAATTTTTTAGGATTCATTATTACGTCGGAAGGAATTTCAGCCAACCCGGACAAGGTCGAATCTATTATGCGCTTCCCTGAACCGCGGAACATCAAGCAACTTCAGAGTTTTCTTGGGCTGTGCAACTTTTATAGAAAATTTCAAAGGTACTACGCACACATCACAGCAAAGTTAAGTGCTGCATTGCAGAAGAACAGGCAATGGAAGTGGGGAGACATGGAGCGTGGAGCTTTTGAAGAAATAAAAAGAAAATTTAGTAAAATGATTATGATGAACCATCCGGATTTTGATAAAGTGTTTTATTTGCAGACGGATGCCAGCAATGTAGCAGTAGGCGCGGAACTGTATCAGGAGGATGATGAGAGGGAACATCTAACCATTGCATTCGCCAGCCGATCATTGTTGCCAGCCGAAAAGAATTATACCACAACGGAGAAAGAATTGCTCAGTATTGTGTTCGCAGTCGGCAAATTCAGAACGTACATCCTAGGCAACAAAACAATTATTCGAACAGATCATAAAGCTTTGTCATTCCTCAACACTTGTAAAGTTGCTCACAGTTGTTTGACCAGGTGGGTACTTGTTTTGCAGGAGTACAACTTCGAGTTGGAGTATATTAAAGGAACAGAGAATAAGGTGCCCGACACTCTTTCCAGAGTAGACTGCGAGAATAATAAAACAGGTAGGGATTTAAAAGAAATTGAAATTTTTCAGATTAGCAGAGAAGACAGGATCTTTGGAGAAGCGTTGAAGGATATCAAAACCATGCAGAGAGCAGATGGTAAGTCTAGGAAAATAATACCAGTTTGGAGACAGAGTTGGATGAATCAGAGTACAATCAATATTTTCAAATTTACAAAGGGTTGTTGTTCAAGAGGGTAGTAGGGGGTGAGCGTGACTGGAGATTAGTAGTGCCAGAAGTGTTGGAAGCGAAGATTATATAGGATTATCATATAAGATATGGTCATTTTGGGGCTAAAAAGTGTGTGAATGTTTTAAAAGAATCATGTATTTTCAAGAATATGGAGAGACGAGTGAGACAGCTGCTGAGGAGTTGTGATTTGTGTCAAAAGTCGAAGGTGGTAAACTACAGAGTGGAAGGTGAGTTAAATTATATTAAGGTATATAAAACAGAGACCTTTTGATTTAGTTGCTGTAGATGTGTTTGGACCATTGCCGAAGGGTAGAGGCGGAGTAGTTTATATATTTGTATTGCTTTACACTTTCTCAAAATATGTAAAATTGTATAGCGTGAAAAGAGCTACCAGTAAGGTATTGAGTGAAAAGGTGATGAAGGATTATATGATTAATGTGGGTAAGCCAAAGGTAATTTTATCAGACCATGGGCCGCAGTTCATCAGTGGAAGATGGCACCAGACCTTAGGATGGGAAGGCATCCTCACGAAACATACGGCTGTGTATCATCCCCAGTCCAACCAGGCTGAGCGTGTAATGAGAGAAATAGGCAGGATCTTCAGAGCCTATTGTCACGCTAAACACAGCGAGTGGCCATTGTATGTAAGAAAGTTAGAAACTTGGCTAAACAGTACCACCCACGAGTCCACCGGCTATACACCGCATGAGTTGGTAAGAGGAACACGCCCCCCAAGAATTTTGGAACAACTGTTTGATTATCCACCTGAGAGCAGGACAACTGATGTAAACATTAAAATCCGGTTGGCTAACGAAAATTTAATCAGCAAAGGCGAACAGAGAAAACGTAGACACGATGCAAGAGGTAAGTGGGTTAAATATAATATAGGAGAAATGGTATTAGTAAGAAGGCATAACTTATCGAGTGCGCAAGACAAAGAAATCAAGAAGTTCCTTCTACTATACGAAGGACCATATGAGTTAGTAGAGATTAAAATGCAAAATTCATATGTGTTGCAGAACAACGTAACTGGAGAAATAGTAGGAACACACAATGCTACAAATTTAAAATTGTACTGGTCCATCGTAGGTATTATAAATATTG
Organism: Magicicada septendecula; assembly: GCA_034769895.1. Taxonomy (NCBI): domain Eukaryota; kingdom Metazoa; phylum Arthropoda; class Insecta; order Hemiptera; family Cicadidae; genus Magicicada; species Magicicada septendecula. The sequence continues at coordinate 62,719,183 of CM068369.1, read as the reverse complement.
TTGTTTTTGATATTAGTGAGTGTATGAGTATTAATTTGGTATATATTATTTTTCAGAAGGGACTCTCCCCCATTTTCGGGCGATCACAGACTCACCACCTCTGATCGTGGATTTTGGCATTTTGGAGGCGGACCATGGTTGGCGGAACTGCCATCTGGGGGGGAAAGCAACGATGGTCTAACTCCACAAATTGGTGCAAGTAGAAATTTAATTTTATTGTTGAATGGGGAGGGGGACCCCTAGTGTCGTGGGATATAAAAAAAAAAAAATTTTTTTTCAATTGGCAATTTTTTCCACGAATGTTAGTTTTATTCTAAAATTATAGAATAGAACATTCAAAATTTGGTAACATAAAACTTTAACTCATTACGGAGTTATTTTTTAGTATAACCTAGAAATATAAGATGATCCATTGTTGTACTTGTTATCCTGTAGTGAGAAGGGTTTGGTTTTGAAAAGTGAAAGTTGGAACTTGAAAAGTGTCTATACTCAAATTTAATTATGTAAACTAAAGAAAGAAATCAACCGTTTTTTGGAGATGATATTTAAATTTTTAAATCATGTTTATATTTTATGTTTAAATAACAACCTTAAGTGGTTAAAAGGACATAGTGATACTATGGTGATGTATTGAGACTGCTTTATGAACAGTGATAATGTGATCACTATGTATGTTCGTCTTGTAAGGATTTAAGTATTTGTAATATGTATAAATTGTTAGTTTTAGGGTAGTTCCAAATGTGACTACATAAGACACAATGTGTCATACTATTGCGATTCCCCATATTTCGGGCGATTACTGTCTTACCAACACTAATCGTGGTTCTGGACGACAACCAGCTGTGGCCAGCAATTGTTAAACCTGACCATAGTTGGTTGCCTATGAAATTGGTATAAAGTTGGAAATTTAATGGGAGATTCAGGGGAATCTAAGATTATTTGTTTGCATAGGCTACTTCACCTCAGTAGGGGTGGTAGACCTTAGGGGCATATTATAAGAATGAAAGTAGGGGTACATACCCTGAAGGTTTTGTAAAGCTGAAGCAAGGATGGGAGAGAGAGAAAAGAAAAAAGTGCTCACTCCTTCTGCCTCAGTCCTTGTGGAGGCAACTGAACGCAACAGTTCAGGAGGGGAAATAGTGTGTGTGGAGGAGAAAGAGGGGTAAATATTATTAAAAGCGCCCGTTTATTAACTGTTAATAATAATAATAGTTAAATTTTTCTGTTTTTCTCCCTCTTACTCAAACAGGGAGATTTTGGATAAACGTATCCATAAACTTGGGATTTATATATTTATTTTATCCATATGTTTTATTTATATAAAAACTTGTGTTTCTTCTATAATTATATTAATTATGAAAACAGAAAAGGGTTAATTATTATCGATGGGAATCGAAAAGATTTTATAATGTTAAGGGTAGTCAATGAAGAGAATGGCACTTCTATATAATTCTTGTTGATTTGAAGCAAACCCAGTGCTTCTTAACGCAAACCAGCACATAGCTAAGGGGAAACAGATCAGTTAGGGATATAGCATATACCAAGCCACTATTTTGATATTTTTGATTTATTGTTTCAGTGTTTGGTAATGTTATGACGGCGATCCTGAGCTGGCCAGCGCGTCAGCAGGAGCGTTACGCACCTGATTGGCCTTATGGTGTTGGGATCTCGAAGGAGAAGTCCAGTAAGGTCATGCAGGTACTGTCATCATCACCGGACCACGGGTGAGTTATTGTATTTCTTTTCATATAAATAGTAAGGGGGTTGTGGCGACATATCCTGGCTGATCCCTTTAGGAAGTACGAATGTGTCAATGAAAGTTTTTATGCTTCAGCATAAAATCCTTCATTGAGGGGGTTTTGTGACGGTACAATTCTGGTACCATAATAATTTTGTAAACCTATGTTTCCATTGTAAAACATAATTATTGTATTTTTATTTTCTAACCAATTTTTAATAATAATAATTTTATTTTGTATTCCCTATAAGAGTTTTGGTGAATATTTTAAACAACGCACATTTGAATTAACAGGACTTATGTCGAATTCAGTGGAAAATTATAAAAGCCGCAAAAAACTGTTTGTCACAAATAAGCAGTAAACACGACCAACCCATGTTTACGTCAGATGCAAAGAATGCAATGCGCATTGTGTTCCACTGGGCTGGGCCATTTGAACAAAGAGCCAGTGATGTATTTTTGCCCCACCTCTGCAATGTTGACTGATGAAACAGTGTCATTTTCGTCCAGACGGTGAATCGAGCCGGCCGGCATATTCACTAAGCATATTTATTTAAATTTTACACCACCAAAAGTGGGTTAATAACTGTTAATAATATCATAACGGTGGTACCATAACAAATTTTGAGTTGATGTCATTGGCCGAGTGAAACCGTGATAAAAGAATCTGGCAAAGTGTGATCCGAGGGGGGATACTACATCGAGAGTGTGTGCCCTAAGACGATGTGATGGTCCAGACGTTCTTACGTGCAGCCAAAAAATCTGGCCAAAGTGTGATCCGAGGGGGGATGCTACATCGAGAGTGTGTGCCCTAAGACGATGTGACAGGTCAGATTTTGCACGTGCAATCGAAGGATTCGAGTAGTGCGATGTCGTCAACCCAAATTTGCAGCTAAGTACCAGCTACAACCATTTTATATTTCAAACAACTCTAAAATGACCAAAATTCAGTAAATTCATTAACAAAAATGGTATACCGTAATCTGAAATGAGCTCATAATAATAATAATTGTACCAGAGAGTAAGAGAGAGAGAGAGAGAGAGAGAGAGAGAGAGAGAGAGAGAGAGAGAGAGAGAGAGAGAGAGAGAGAGAGAGAGAGAGTGAATAATAAAAGATTATTAAAAAGTGCTGGGTTGTGCAAAATAAATGCCTATATATCTATACACATATTTAATATGTTTAATATTTCAATAAGGTAATAACTATGTATTTTGGAGGGCTTGTGAACGGGAAATCTAATTTAAATTGAATGTCGCCACCTGGCGGATAATAGCTTGTTTGTTTCACGTAGTAATGTCTTATGTAAGTAAATTCCATATTATATAAATAAAAAGGGTAATGTCATATGGTAAACAATATAACAAAGTGTCATTATTTCAGATAACACTTTCCACTACTCTAGTTCGCTTAACCGAATTTCTGCCCTTAAAGGTAAGTAAAATTTCACGTTTTAATATATCACAAGATGGCGCCCGACATTTGAAATTAAATACAATTATTGGCTAAGTGTAAAGTTATATTTTATTAGCAGTAATAAAAATAATATAACAAAAGGTTAAAAATGTCATACTCGATTTAATTGACTATTCTAAAGTAAAAATACTATAGAGTATAATTAATATTTGTTTCATTTCCTCTCTTTCTTCAATGTTGTAATAGCATACCTTACCTCAGTAATAGATTGTGAGCAAATGTAGTATATTATAAAAAGCCGCATTTTGTCTTCAGGATTGCCTAAATCAGGATCAGAAATTATGTCCATTAATGGTCTGTCCAACGATGCTTTGCTCATTATCTTCTCTTCTAATTCAAATAACGTATCAAGACGTCTTGATTTTATTGAATTTAAAATACCTGAAATCATCCAAATAATGAGTTGATTCATACGACAAACTGGAACAAATATTAATTTGGTAATGCAAAGTTTACAAAACAATCTGTATACTAACTTCAAATTCTTGATGTCTAACTGAACACCACATTTTTGTTAAAAGAACATGTAATGGGACAATTTTGAAGGGTATATTTTTTTATTCCATTTAATAATTATTTAGGGCCAATCTGTTTGGGCACTCTTTATGGCCACTAAGACCTGCTTTATGTAACACCCTATATTCAAATCCGTGCCAGTCCGTGCCTAGTACAAGAGAGATAAAGACATTGGAATGCGGGGGTATGTGCGCTCGTGTGCCGCTGTCGATAATCTTGAGACCAAAGTCGTGGACGGAAATGACCACCACGTGGCTAATTAACCTGCCACGTGACGAAATCGACGAATCAGAGAGAGAGCCGACGGATGTGGTTTTACCGACGCTTAGCGTGGAGTGACAGAGTCGACAATATACACACACACTGAGCGGACGTAAGTGATGTAACAATAAAAAATGGGCCGAAAATATATAAATACATAAAATCCACTACCAGGACTTACCTGTACGCAATCAACTACTTACCTGTATTTGAATTTTACCAGAAGACCAAGGTCGCCACGATTATTTTTTATATAGGATAAAATATCGAAAACCTTTACACTCCACCTTAAATAAAAAAGGACAATTTCGCTATCTGACCATACCCAATTAATAATTCAGAAAGATTCCGGTCCGTTAGACGAATTTCGCAACACAGAAATGAGAACGTGGTAATGACGAAATAACTTAGTCTAACACACAATTATATTGTAAATTCAATAACTTTAATTTCTCACACACATTTTATGGATACTACCGGAACACTACAAGATACAAATTTTTTAAATCTAATTTTGTTTTTTGGTACCATTTTTTATAATCATTGTTAAGACAGCCCATTCTGCAACATTCTCTCTTTCATTCAAATTCATACGTTACCCCTTGTTTGACTAATTTACAAATCTATTTATTTAGTCTTTCACTGTCACTATTCCGGACGAATAAAGCACGTGTCGGTCACCCGCGCCAAAAGTTTATTATTCATTATTGTAAGTCACCACGCCACAGCACAAATGATACTCGGTATTTCGTAACTTCCTCGAGTCCCGGTCGGTATTAGCGATATTGTTGTTTCACTCACATCGTATAAAACAACACCGACCGGGACACCGACAAAACTGTAAACGTTTGTTAACGGAGTCTGCTTCTCGTTGACTGTCTAGCGTCTCTGCCTAATGTAGACTGTTAACGTGGACCGCGAGCGGGAGGAAGCGGTGGTTCACTGCCACCTGATGTTCGTCGTCGTATAATGTTGATTTGCTGTGATGTATTCCTTCTATACATGGAACATAGTCGTTATTTGTGTGGTCACCGGGGACGATATTTGCCTCTGCTATACTGATGTCACTAGCAGCGGGCGTGGCTTAAATACATTTCCTGTAGCTGGCTGGTTGGTGTTACAAACTTTTCGTTCATGCGCCATTTTTTCAGCACCGGTTGAGTTTTCACGGCGTCACTAACAGCGCGCATGCTTGAGATTTTGAGTACGCGCGTCGCCACACATATACAGAGTTCTGAGAAAAATTAGGGTGGCGCGAATTCCTTGCCGCGTTACTCGACAACAACTGCGTCTTACTGCTTTGTTTCACCACTGTTTCTTACCACGTGTTCTGTTGTAATGGAAATAACGTTGCCGGGAAATAAAACTTTCACAACAAATTTATAAAATCCCACACAAAATGAAATAAATAAAAATACAAATACCCCATACTGTAATAAATAAAATAACCCAATTTTGGACACGTTACAATACCCCCTCAATGAGAATTCTGCTGTCCAGAACAGAAGAAATCTCATTGATAAACCCCGAAGAGGACCGGTGAGGAACTGGTGCCAACAACCCCCTTGTTCTTACTCTACATGGGTACACGACCCCCCTGGTTTGGCGACTATGGACCCATCTGAACGAGATCACTGGACTTTCTTAAAATTTTCCAAATTTATTATTAATAATTAGTATATATCATTTTCCATTTATTATTAGATATTTTAATTATCATTTTTATTGAACACAATTATTTCAAATAATCTCACTATTGAAGTTAAATCTGAGTTATACCTGTAAACATTTTATTATACATGATTCATATTGTAAAAGTTCTATACTTACAGTCCATTTAACATGATATACACATAACATATTCACCATACCATATTACTTTCACCTCACCTCTGAAACATTTAACACACATATCAGTTTACACCAAACAATTTATCATTTAATTACCCAATTCATCTCTTAAAAAAAAAATAATTTGAATTCATTGAAAAATTTAATTAATTAGCATTTAAATAATCAATCCAACTATTTACACATATCAAATTGGTCTAATTTCATTAATTATTGAAAATATAAATTATATAGTTATCGAAACAATTCCAATTAATCAATTACTGTTCTCCAAATTAATTCTGATTATTTATTTAACTTGCATATATTTTAATATTATTATTACAACAATCATCTTACGTACACACATTATTTACTTAACATTCCACAATGCACTCAAATAAATTTACTACATTTTATTTACAAATTTTTGTTATTAACTGTTCAGTTTTTCCGCACTTCATTGTCCAAATCTGCCATGTCAAAGCCCATAAAACATAATGTTTATCACTGTCTTTTATTGTGTTACAGTTTAACCTCCATCGTCCCAGATAAGTCTTGGTGTTATATAACATTTTTCAATCTCATTAACATACAAATCACTGTTTCGTGTGTTATAACCATAAAGACTAAATTCATTCATCTTACTCAAATACTCATTAAACCAGTCAACGTTAGGCATTTTTGTTACATCTCCATCGGTAAATACATTCATGATCGGGTTAATTACCTTAGTCAAATCATTATAGTCATTATTACTCAAATATACTTTTAAACTTTCTTTCCATTCGTCATACTGTCTATTCAAATTATACAATTCTGTTACATACCATTCTCTATTTACCTCTCTCTCTTCATAACACCACATCACACTCTCACAATTATTCCGGACAGAGGGTAAACAATTACTCAACAAAAATAAACACCTCAATTCATCTACCAATACGGGACTCTTGCCCTTCAACAACAACACTTGTGAACACATTAAATCATCATAAACATCATCAATAATAAAGGGAAAATTTACTCTCTGTCCCCACTCTACCACAACATTATTTTTCCACACTCTCTCTACTTCATCAATACACATTAACATTTCATTATCACTACATTCCACCAACTCATCAGTACTCTCATTCTTTATTTTTACCGTATCATTCTCCGATACTAATTCTTCAAATACATTACTATTATTCTCATGATTTTCAAAATTATTGTTATCATTTATTAATTCTTTCTCTGGTATCATATTTTCACACTTGTCATTACAATTCTCATTTGTTTTATTTTTCTCTGTCCTCATCGCATGTACTCCCATTCGCTCCACAATGTGTTCTAATTTATTTAAACTGGTTCTTATCGTTCCATCAGTACTTTCTACACATTTATTCAGTTCTTGTATTTCATTTTTTAACTCATTAAAATTATGATTTTGTATTTCAAATTTAATACTTTGTTGCTCCAAAATTAATTGCAACATATTCATAATTTTTTCATCTTTACCTATCTCTTGTTTACTTTGGACAGGTGTCAATAGACTTTCTATTTTACCGCCAGTGAAGCTGACTTCAGTATTATTTGCCATTTTTTATCTTGTACTTAACTGTAACTCATAACACAAACCTAACCTACGTGCGTAATTATATACGATAAATCATATTTATAAATTCGTCATTACCACATCCTATTTTCTGTGCATTAAAATAGGTCTATCTCGTATAAAATTACAATTCAACGAAAATCCTGGCAGCGAGAGCCAAATGTAACAATACAAAATGGGCCGAAAATATATAAATACATAAAATCCACTACCAGGACTTACCTGTACGCAATCAACTACTTACCTGTATTTGAATTTTACCAGAAGACCAAGGTCGCCATGATTATTTTTTATATAGGATAAAATATCGAAAACCTTTACACTCCATCTTAAATAAAAAAGGACAATTTCGCTATCTGACCATACCCAATTAATAATTCAGAAAGATTCTGGTCCGTTAGACGAATTTCGCAACACAGAAATGAGAACGTGGTAATGACGAAATAACTTAGTCTAACACACAATTATATTGTAAATTCAATAACTTTAATTTCTCACACACATTTTATGGATACTACCGGAACACTACAAGATACAAATTTTTTAAATCTAATTTTGTTTTTTGGTACCATTTTTTATAATCATTGTTAAGACAGCCCATTCTGCAACATTCTCTCTTTCATTCAAATTCATACGTTACCCCTCGTTTGATTAATTTACAAATCTATTTATTTAGTCTTTCATTGTCACTATTCCGGACGAATAAAGCACGTGTCGGTCACCCGCGCCAAAAGTTTATTATTCATTATTGTAAGTCACCACGCCACAGCACAAATGATACTCGGTATTTCGTAACTTCCTCGAGTCCCGGTCGGTATTAGCGATATTGTTGTTTCACTCACATCGTATAAAACAACACCGACCGGGACACCGACAAAACTGTAAACGTTTGTTAACGGTGTCTGCTTCTCGTTGACTGTCTAGCGTCTCTGCCTAATGTAGACTGTTAACGTGGACCGCGAGCGGGAGGAAGCGGTGGTTCACTGCCACCTGATGTTCGTCGTCGTATAATGTTGATTTGCTGTGATGTATTCCTTCTATACATGGAACATAGTCGTTATTTGTGTGGTCACCGGGGACGATATTTGCCTCTGCTATACTGATGTCACTAGCAGCGGGCGTGGCTTAAATACATTTCCTGTAGCTGGCTGGTTGGTGTTACAAACTTTTCGTTCATGCGCCATTTTTTCAGCACCGGTTGAGTTTTCACGGCGTCACTAACAGCGCGCATGCTTGAGATTTTGAGTACGCGCGTCGCCACACATATACAGAGTTCTGAGAAAAATTAGGGTGGCGCGAATTCCTTGCCGCGTTACTCGACAACAACTGCGTCTTACTGCTTTGTTTCACCACTGTTTCTTACCACGTGTTCTGTTGTAATGGAAATAACGTTGCCGGGAAATAAAACTTTCACAATAAATTTATAAAATCCCACACAAAATGAAATAAATAAAAATGCAAATACCACATACTGTAATAAATAAAATAACCCAATTTTGGACACGTTACAGTGAAGCATGGCCTCGGGAATACTTTGTCTGGTAGGTGTAAATGTAGTAAAAAGCCTACCAGACACTGCAAAATGCTACAACAGTTGTAAATAATGAAACAAAACCATAACGACAGTTTAATGTGGTCAAAGTGAGGAAAAAGTGAAAGTGAACAGAGCGATGGTGAAACAATTTGGATAGCAAGAGAAGTTAAGTACCGTGAGAAAATACATTTAGTTGTTGGTCGAAAGATTATAAATAAATCTTAAATATAAAGAGCTAAACAATAAAATATCGGTATGGAGAACCATACATGACTTCCATATTCTAAGATTTATATTTAAAATCATTTTCAGCCAAACAGCCAGGCTGTGTATTACCTGCCTTTTTATTGCTGTATTAAATGAAAAATATTATATTACATTAAAATGAAAAAATTATAATTTTATTGCCTGGCAACAAAATTATTTTATTTTTAACAATTACCATTGTTTCAAAAAGTTTAAATAAATTTTCAAGTACTTTACTCTTGTTAAAACGTATAAGGTTGCAGGTAAACTACCCCTTCCCCTTAACCGATCTTCACCAAAATCGAAAGTCATTGAGACCTCTACAATTCAGGGACGTATGCAAAAAATTATTTGATTCTGTTTGAATTTGCGGCTGTTATCGTTTGCCATAGAAAATACGCTTGATAAAAAAACGTTGCAGGTAAACTACCCCTTCCCCTTAACCGATCTTCACCAAAAACAATAGGTCTTGAGTACTCTACAAATCAGGACTGTATGCAAAACATTATTTGATTCTGTTTGAATTTGCGGCTGTTATCGTTTGCCATAGAAAATACCCTTGTTAAAAAAACGTTGCAGGTAAACTACCCCTTTCCCTCAACCGATCTTCACCAAAAACAATAGGTCTTGAGAAATCTACAATTCAGGGCTGTATGCAAAACATTATTTGATTCTGTTTGAATTTGCGGCTGTTATCGTTTGCCAAAAAAAAAATTTCCCTTGATAAAAAAAACCGTTGCAGGTAAACTACCCCTTCCCCTCAACCGATCTTCACCAAAAACAATAGGTCGCGAGTACTCTACAAATCAGGGCTGTATGCAAAAAATTATTTGATTCTGTTTGAATTTGCGGCAGTTGTCGTTTGCCATAGAAAATACGCATGATAAAAAACGTTGCTGGTAAACTACCCCTTCCCCTCAACCGATCTTCACCAAAAACAATAGGTCTTGAGTACTCTACAAATCAGGGCTGTATGCAGAAAATTATTTGATTCTGTTTGAATTTGCGGCTGTTATCGTTTGCCATAGAAAATACCCTTGTTAAAAAAACGTTGTAGGTAAACTACCCCTTTCCCTTAACCGATCTTCACCAAAAACAAAAGGTCTTGAGAACTCTACAATTTAGGGCTGTATGCGAAACATTATTTGATTCTGTTTGAATTTGCGGCTGTTATCGTTTGCCATAGGAAATACCCTTGTTAAAACATAAAACGTTACAGGTAAACTACCCCTTTCCCTTAACCGATCTTCACCAAAAACAATAGGTCTTGAGAACTCTACAATTCAGGGCTGTATGCGAAACATTATTTGATTCTGTTTGAATTTGCGGCTGTTATCGTTTGCCAAACAAACAAAATTACCCTTGCTAAAAAAAAACCGTTGCAGGTAAACTACCCCTTTCCCTCAACCGATCTTCACCAAAAACAATAGGTCGCGAGAACTCTGCAAAACCGGGCTGTATGCAAAAAATTATTTGATTCTGTTTGAATTTGCGGCAGTTATCGTTTGCCATAGAAAAAAAATCTACAGACAGACAGACAGACAGACAGACAGACAGACAGACAGACACACAGCAGACAGACAGACAGACAGACAGACACACACACAGACACTTTTCGGAAAATGACTTTTTTTCATGTTTTGAGTGTAGTAGACTCAGAATCTGCAATAATCTCGAACACGATTTTTTTTGCCATCACCATACTTCCATTCCTTAAGGAATATGGAAGTAAAAAAGGGGTTTAACATATATATTGTATTACCTCGCTTTCCTTCCTCTCTTTAATTATTTAATATACCAATTCCTTCTTATCTTAATTTATTAGGTGTCGTGGGATAGTTAATTATGACTACCTCATCTCTCTATTTAATCTAAAAGTGTCGGTGTGAATGAAACTTATATATGTTGGGTATTATTCAAAAACTCTGCCCAAGCCTATTCTGCTTTGGAGAGAATAAGAGAAATTTAGTATGTAATTCTCCTCTCTTTAATACCGGAGAAGTCCGCAACTAGTGCTGCAGTACCAAGACAAAGAAATTTAGAGGTTAACCCACCGCGTACGGTGATTAGCGGTTAAACTCTCTATTGGTTTGTTTCCTGTTCACACTTTATTAAAAAATACATAAATGATAAGATCTTGAAGTTATGTAATGATTCTTTATTAGTTCAATTATATTACATCCAATAATATTGTTCTTACTTGAGATACGAAAAGGCTATAAGTCTGAGTTAATCGATTATCGATCGGTACAATGTTTTATATTAAATTCAGTTATGATTGTTTTTATAATTATTTTTAGATACAGGGCGTGAAGGTTCTTTCAACTGCTGGGAAGATTAAAAATACATAAATAGGAATGCAAGATATTACAAGATTAAAGTTTATTTAATTTAATATTATTTAAATAATTGAAGTTTACGATTCTCTGGACATGCGACTCAGGATGGCTGTTCGCATCTAACCTTGTTCGTTGTAGTTCAGTATCAAATGCAGATGAGATGATTTTCTTCAGTCTTGTCTTCAAAGGTGTAATAAAGTGGAATCCTTGGTCCTGGGTTGATGCAGTAATACCGCTCCTTTTGTTCACCAACGGCCAAATTTGTGATTACGTGCTTCGACAAACTCTGGATCCAAATACGTTTTTCTATTGTATGATGTAAACTGTGATGTCCAATGTGATTTGATGGTTATTCTATTTTCGTTCGGTTTAGAGGATTAAATCCTTACTCAGGTAGTTCTTTATCTGGTTTTATTACTTCATTAATTTAACATTCGTTTCATGATCTGATATTGGGCAATCCAAGTCATTCCTTAGAATTCAATTACTTATTATCGTTTTGTACTATACAATTAAACAATTTGGTTAATGTTCAGTTGGCCCACATTATGGTAATTAGTCCTTCATTTATTGTGAATGTTGATATCTTTAATAATTTATATTAATTTAGTATTTTATTGACCATCTCGCGTTGTTAATCTCTTAAATAAGTATCACTATAATATTGACGACTCGGAACACAAAGTTTTTTATAAGTAAAAACGTAAAGTTTTACCTTACAGCCTAAACCGGCTTTCACCTATAGAAGGCTTCATCAGAGGCTGTCGCTAGTAGCGCTGCTCGTCTTGTTGTTGGCGACGAGAAAGTGTTTCGAAAGATTGAAGCTGTGTGTGTGTGGTGAGATGTGTTCGAATAATGCGTGCGATTTGAATTGTGTCTGTTCGTTTAGGATGTCGTTTTTATTTGTTTTTGTGTGTTTGTATATTTCTAATTGTTCTAGAGTGTCTAGTTTTCGGCCTTTTGTGTGTACGTGTAGTATGTTCATGTTATTGTCGATGTTTTTATATGTGTGGTTTGCTTCAATGAGGTGGTTTGCGAAGGTAGATTCTGTAGTGGTGTGGAGTGCTTTTGTGTGTTCAATGTATCTCTGTTTGAAGCTACGTCCTGTCTGGCCTATGTAGAATTTACTGCAATTTGAACAATTTAGTTTATATACACCGGGTAGATCGAATTTGTTTTGTGCTTTCGGCATGCGTTTTGATAGTGTGTGTTCTGTTTTGTTAGTAGTTTTGTAAGCGATTCTGTAACCTGCTTTTTTGAATTTGTGGGCAATTTTTTCTGTTTGTTTGTTGATGTATGTTAGTGTTATGAATTTGTTGTTTTCTGTCTTTGTCTGTTGTTTGTTTTGTGTTTTGTGTAGGAGTTTACTGACTATTGTTCTGTCATAACCGTTAGATTCTGCTAGATATTTTATCGTGTTTAGTTCGTTTTTGTAGTCTATTTCATCTAAGGGGATGTTGTTAAGTCTATGTATCATGGTTCTAAAAGCAGCTAGTTTGTGTTGTATTGGGTGATTGGAGGTGTTGTGTATTAGTGTGTCAGTTGTAGTTGGTTTTCTGTATATACTGAATTTGTGCCTGTGTTCTAGTTTTGTGATGGAGAGGTCTAAGAAGTTTATGGTATTGTTGTGTTCGTATTCGGCAGTGAAGGTTATGTTTTTATGTATTTTGTTTATGTGCGTTAGTAACTGTTCACATTGTCTTTTGTTTCCCCTGTATAGTATTAGAATGTCATCAACGTATCTGTGCCAGTATAGTATTTTATGTGAGTGTCTGTCATTGTTTGTGAGTATTTTTGTTTTTTCTAAGTGTTGGAGGAAGACTTCTGCTAGAATGCTGGATATGGGGGAGCCCATGGGTAGGCCGTCGTTCTGTGTGTAGTATTTATTGTTATAAGTAAAGTAGTTTTGTTTTGTGATAATGTTCAGAGTTTCTGTTATTTCATTGATAAGTTCGTCTGGTGTGTTGTTCTGTTTGAGTTTGTTTTGTAGGATGGTGATTGTTTCAGAGATGGGGATGTTTGTGTACAGGTTTTTAATGTCAAAGGAGGCTAATGTGGCGTTATGGGGGATGTGTATGTCTTTTATTTTTGTTACTAGGTCAGTGTTGTTTTTTACTGCAATGTTGTTGTCTATTTGTGTGTGTTGTCTAATAATTTTGTCTAGATATTTTGCCAGTTTGTGTGCAGGGGCATTACGGTAGTTGATAATGGGGCGGATCGGAATGTCTTCTTTATGGATTTTGGGAAGCGCTTGGAGCGTAGGTGCTGATGGTCGGATTTGTTTCATGTAGGGCTTTTGTTTATGTGTCATAATGTGTTTGGCTTTGTTGACTATTTGTTTTACTGAGTTTTGGTATCTGTCGGTGGGGTCGTGTTTTAGTTCTGTGAATATAGCATAATAGAATATGTGAACATAAAAACATAACCTTCACTGCCGAATACGAACACAACAATACCATAAACTTCTTAGACCTCTCCATCACAAAACTAGAACACAGGCACAAATTCAGTATATACAGAAAACCAACTACAACTGACACACTAATACACAACACCTCCAATCACCCAATACAACACAAACTAGCTGCTTTTAGAACCATGATACATAGACTTAACAACATCCCCTTAGATGAAATAGACTACAAAAACGAACTAAACACGATAAAATATCTAGCAGAATCTAACGGTTATGACAGAACAATAGTCAGTAAACTCCTACACAAAACACAAAACAAACAACAGACAAAGACAGAAAACAACAAATTCATAACACTAACATACATCAACAAACAAACAGAAAAAATTGCCCACAAATTCAAAAAAGCAGGTTACAGAATCGCTTACAAAACTACTAACAAAACAGAACACACACTATCAAAACGCATGCCGAAAGCACAAAACAAATTCGATCTACCCGGTGTATATAAACTAAATTGTTCAAATTGCAGTAAATTCTACATAGGCCAGACAGGACGTAGCTTCAAACAGAGATACATTGAACACACAAAAGCACTCCACACCACTACAGAATCTACCTTCGCAAACCACCTCATTGAAGCAAACCACACATATAAAAACATCGACAATAACATGAACATACTACACGTACACACAAAAGGCCGAAAACTAGACACTCTAGAACAATTAGAAATATACAAACACACAAAAACAAATAAAAACGACATCCTAAACGAACAGACACAATTCAAATCGCACGCATTATTCGAACACATCTCACCACACACACACAGCTTCAATCTTTCGAAACACTTTCTCGTCGCCAACAACAAGACGAGCAGCGCTACTAGCGACAGCCTCTGATGAAGCCTTCTATAGGTGAAAGCCGGTTTAGGCTGTAAGGTAAAACTTTACGTTTTTACTTATAAAAAACTTTGTGTTCCGAGTCGTCAATATTATAGTGATATTTAGTTAAGTAACGGACACGTCATGGACAACGAAATCCAAGAAGTTAATCTCTTCTCGTTCATGTCATAAATTTCAATAATCAAAATCAACAAATTATATTCATTTTGTCGTCCCTAGCAACAACTTTTTTTATTCTTATTCAATATTTAGTTATATAGTGATAATTTCATACAATATTCTTCCAATCATCAAAATAATTCCTTACTAAACTTCCATTATATCAGAATATAATCTTATTTATTGCTTGTTTACTAATTTCTATATATTCGGCTGGTTTTTCTCTCTTAGCCTGTTTCTTTTAATAAATATTGTTTTTCCGATATCAAACATTATCTATCGATATCACTGCACCATGGCTGTTGCGGTTTGGAAGCTCTTGAAGAATCGCGAGTTATTCCAAAGACGCTAATAAGGAAGGCTGGATTGTTTGTTAGAAAGAAGTGGACTGTATTTGAGATATTGAACATGCGTTTATTGAATAATTTGGTTTGTTAGTTACGATCGGCACGTGCGGAAGCATTTGAGGCGAAAATGCCCGAGATTAATTTTGAATGAAATCGTGGTGCGTCAGATGGACGCAGGTAGACGATTAAAGTGAAATGTTATAAATGCATGCTGTATAATAGCCAAAAGCCGCGGCTGTAAGAGAAGTGTTTAACGAGAGTTGCGCTCGGAGTCGTGTTATAAACTAAACTAATGCTGGCTTGCAGTCGGCTAGGCTGGCCGATTGCAAGGTTTGATAAAAGCGTGACGTCATCCGCGCGTGCCGTGCAATGTTAGTAGGCTGCTTACAACTGACAAAACAGTACAAAGTTTAAACATACTGCCCGCCAAAATCGGGACGATTTTGTACATTAACGGTTAGATTGAACAATATAATAATTAGACTTACATGTCGTAAGCGATACAATAATTGGCGCACTGGCCAGAGAGCAATGACATAATGGACATAATATAAATTCAATTAACAATCACCAAGCATACAATAAATTGATAACACCATAAAAATACAATAATTTCCCCATGATATTGACATAACAACCCCAATGAATTTCATAATGTTTTGACCCTTAGAAAATACAATACATATATAGAATAATTGCCACTATAACTGACACTTGTGGTTCTCAGAATTTGAATCACACAAACACATTAACGATACACAACATTCATAATAATTGATAGTACATATGAGACACAGTCACTATTTCTGTAATAGCTAGCGACACTTAACAATGTTACAATGCTTATGATACAATTGACTTGTATGCTCGCCCCGGGGAATGTCCCGGGCGTGTTCCATGTAATGTGACACGCGCACACCCATGCATACACACACACACACACACACACACGCCGTAAGGCACGCAAACGACTAGCTTGTTGCCACCGGAAGGGGGCATAATTTGTGGATGGGTCGGCGTAAGATACCTAGCGCGGTGCGTACTTCTGCGACGCGTACTAAGGAATCTTGACCCGGAAAAACATTGGTAATTACCCCACGCTTCCATTCTAGAGGGGGGGAATTGTCATCCAAAATGAGGACAAGTTGTCCGACCTTCAAATTTTTAAATGGGGTGCGCCATTTGTTGCGCTGCTGCAGCTGGTGCAGATAATCCCTAGACCACCGTTTCCAGATGGTCTGCGTAAATTTTTGGAGCAGAAGCCATCTGCCCAAATGAGTATTATTGCCTTGTGTATAGTCGGGTTCCGGAAGTGCCGTCAGTGGAGCACCGACCAAAAAATGAGCGGGTGTTAAGGGTTCAGGGTCTCTAGCATCGTCGGACACGGCGCATAACGGGTGTGAGTTAAGGCAAGCCTCAATTTGAGAAAGAAGGGTAGAATATTCCTCAAAATTCAAAATCGTACCGCCAATTACGCGACGTAAATGGAATTTAACACTCCTTACACCACTTTCCCACAAACCACCGAAATGAGGGGCTGAAGGGGGGATAAAGGACCATTTGATGCCGTGGAGACCGCAAAACTCCAGAGAAGATTGTTCAACTTCCTTGGAGGTTAAAAATTTGTACCAATCATGCAACGTGTGGTTGGCACGACGAAAATTCGTGCCATTATCCGAAAATATTTGCGCGGGAATACCTCTGCGCGATATGAACCTTTTTAAAGCCGCTATAAAGGCGTTGGAAGTAAGATCCGACACCAATTCTAAATGGATGGCCCTAGTACACATGCATATAAATAGAGCGATATATGCCTTGGTCGTGGACTTAGAGCGCTGCCCGCCATGGCGCAAAAACACTGGACCTACGTAATCCACGGCCGACTGTGAGAATGGCCTTGACGGCGTGACCCTAGAAGAGGGTAATTGACCGAGTAATTGATTCGCGCCTTTAGCCCGGAAACGAAAACAAGTGACACACTTATGTATCACTGAGCGGATATAGGACTTATCGTGTATGATCCAATACTTACGCCTAGGCGAAGCTTGAGTTGATTGCACTCCAGCGTGCAACAAACGGATGTGTTCGTATTCAATTATTAATCTCGTGAGATGAGAGTGCGGGTGTAAAATTATTTGGTGTTTAGTCTCGTAGCTAAGTGGGGAGAATTGCAAGCGTCCACCCACTCTTAAAATGCCTGATTTATCCAGGAATGGGTTGAGAGCAAGAATTTTACTACTGCGTGGAAGGCACCGGTGTGCCTCAAGTTCCCTAACCTCTACGTCGAAATGCAACTTCTGAGATTGCCGGACAAAAACCAAGAGCGTGTCAGACAATTCTTGAGCCGACAAAAAGGACGTGTCTCTTTCAACCACCGCGAGCCTAGAATTGCGAAGAAATCGACGGCAGTATGCGAAGACGCGAATAAGCCTCGTAAGAGATGAATAGTTTTCAATGTAACTATGTGTTGAGGACGCGACAATTAGTGAGGTTTGAGCCTGCTTGCGACGTTCCTCTTCAATGTCGGGAAAGGTACAGGGAGTATTAATGTCGAACGCGCTGACCGGCCATGAGGCCGCATCGCGAGCCAACCAGGAGGGACCATGCCACCATTGAGCATGACAGTGCAGACTACGAGGGAGGCAACCGCGCGATAAAACGTCGGCAGGGTTGTCATTCGATACTACATGACGCCAAGTTCCCCTGCTGCTAACAAGACGCTGTATTTCTGCGACACGGTTAGCCACAAATACCTTCCAGCGGGAAGATTGCTGATGTATCCAGTACAACGCTATCATCGAATCCGAATAAAGATATAATCCGTCAAAATTGTAATCGACGGCATTTAAAACCTTGGACGTTAATTGAGCCAACAATAAACAAGCACATAGTTCAAGTCTAGGAAGCGTTATCTGTTTCAGCGGAGCGACCCTAGATTTAGCACACAACAAGTTTGATGATATGGCGCCGTTCGAATAGACCGCCCGCACATAAATGCAACACGCGTAACCTTTAACCGAAGCGTCGGCGAATCCGTGCAGCTGCAATGAACTAACTGGGCAACTGTTCGAACTCTTAACCGACCTCGTAATCTCAAAATGAGTGTCGGAGACTAATTGGGTGTATAATTCCGACCATTGATTGGCTAGTGACCCGGACAAGGGTTCGTCCCAATCAGTGCCCGCCAACCACAACTGCTGCACGAAATGCTTGCAGCAAAATGTGATGGGAGCAATTAGACCTAGTGGATCATAGATCCCGGCAATGATTGACAACACGCTTCTCTTGTTGAGAACGGTTAGATTGTCATCACCCCTAACGGTGTACAAAAAGTTATCCCCCTCAACATTCCACTGTATGCCCAAGGTACGCACGTTTTGACCCTTGCTGAAGTCACGGGTTACTTGGGCGCGAAGAGTCATAATCTTATGGTGGTTAGAGAACCATTTGTGTAACGAAAAACCATACCTCCTCAACAACTTCTCGATCTCGCCTTTCATTTCAGCTAAGCTGTTCGGATCATCCGAACCCGTTATGAGATCGTCTACGTAAAAGTCATTTGCTATGGCCTTAGCAGCGGTAGGGTAGTCGGCTTTGTTTTCATATGCTATTTGATTGAGCCAGACAACGCGTAGCAAGGAAGGAGGCACTAGCAGTGCCATATGTAACCGTCCTTAACGCGTAATGTCGCAATTCCTTATGCGGTGCATCACGCCAAACAATGCGTTGCAAGTTTGAATCCTTAGGATTAACAATGATCTGGCGATACATCTTTTCAATGTCCGCAATAAGTACGTATCGGTGGGTGCGGAACCGAACCATTATCGAAAACAGATCCTGCTGGATCGTAGGACCGACCATTAAAGTGTCGTTAAGGGACAAATTATTGGTGGTTTTAGCGGATGCGTCAAATACCACGCGCAATTTAGTGGTTAAGCTAGAGTCCTTGAAGACTGCGTGATGGGGCAGATAAAAGATCTCTGACCTGTCAAGCGACAGATCGTATTCATTAAGCGGCGACATGTGGCCAAGTCTTAAGTAGTCACTCATGAACTCACTATAATCCTTATAAAGGGTAGGGTTCTGCTTGAATTTGAATTCTAACGATTGGAATCTTCGTATTGCTCCGCGGAGAGAATCTCCCAAATAAGATTTATCAGATCTGCGGGGCAGGGCTACCACGAATCTCCCGTCGCGATTGCGGCTAGTGTTTTTCACGAAATGCCTTTCACACGGTGAGTCCTCAGATCGGGTTTCGCGACTAGAGATTTCCTCCAACTTCCAAAATTCCTTTAGTTGCGAGGAAACCTGATTATCATCCTTACAGACCACAAATGAAGAAACCGTTCTAGTCATGTCGACGTTGAATGGTAAGTCACCGGCCAAAATAAATCCTAACTTGGTTTCCTGAATTATAGGAAAGTGTGGTCCGCGCGTATATTTCACAGGTTCAATTAATTGTAGAAAATATTGAGCGCCGATTAATATATCGACTTGCGATGAGCAATGTAGGTGAGGATCCGCCAGGAATATGCGCTTGGGTAAATTTAAAGAGGTAAGATTGAATGACTCCGCCGGTAAATTATTAGTTATACTGGGTAATACGGCACAATGTACGTTTAACGTGAAGGGTTTATAGCGTGAATGTAGCCTTACATTAGTGCTGAAGTCAGCCTGGGAAAGCGAGTTGTTTATACCCGTGATGGGCAATTGCGATTTAACTAATTGGAGGCCCATCCTACGGGCGAAATCCATTGTGCAAAAGTTCGCTTGAGAACCGGAATCCAGTAATATCCTAACGGGAAATTTTTTGCCGACCTTATTGTATGTCATACAGACGGCGGTAGATAACAATACCGATTTATTGGTCTGTGATTTCAGTGAGCACTGGTTGTTAACAGAAGTTACGTCCCTGTTGGGGACATGAATCATGGTGTGGTGACGCCTAGAACATTTTTTACACGAAAATTTGGAGGGACATTTTGAACCCTCGTGTCCCGAACGGAGACAGTTTAAGCAAAGTTTGTTTTTTAGTAACGCATTTTTTCTATCAGGGATAGACAGCGATATAAATTGTGGGCAATCGCTAAGTCTATGCTCACCGTTACATAGCCTGCATAAATTATTTCTAATATGTGAGTGGAATGCGCCCTTTGGATTGCTTATCTGTTTAACTGCCTTGCGATAAGGAGACTTATCGCTTTTGTTCAACCTGCTCGTTGGGCTAGTCGCGTTATCGATATTTTGCAGTAGTTTCCTACGTGAATTTAAAAAATTTATAAAATTATTAAAATCAGGGAGTTTATGCTCCGATAAACTCTCTTTCCACAAACGTAAAGTATAACTGTCAAGTTTTTTGGCTAGATAATTTACGACAATAATTTCAAACGTGTTGACTGGCAGTTTGAGATTATTTAAAGCGTTTATATTTGCAGAGATTTGATCAATAAATTGCGATATGCTACCTTGGGATTCCTGCTGCACTAATGGTACGTCTAGGACATTCCACACGTGGTGAGCGGAGACAATCAGCTTACTATCATATCTATTCCTCAACAGATCGATAGCCACCGCGTAATTTTCATGTGTTATGGGTAATGATTTTATTACGTTAAGCGCCTCGCCATGTAATGACGAGTGTAAATAATGAAGCTTCTGTATATCTGTCAGGTCTGTTCTGACATGAATTAGTTCCATAAAAATATGGTAATAATGTTGCCATTCCACAATACTACCCTCGAACCGTGGTAATTTTATTGGTTCCAATTGAATGGGGGTTGTTTTAGGCTGTTTACCATCAGTATTAATTAGTGGTTTTTGGTTCAAGTGCTCAGATTGCTCCAACAAGTGTTGCAATTTACATTCTATAGCACAGAGATCGTCCTCCGTTTGCACTCTATCACTTGTTGACGCAACGTCTGCTTCCTCAGCCTCGATTTGTGACTGTATCTCGTCATATTTGGTGGATAATTCCATCAAATGACGCAGTTTTATTTTGAGCGCATGAGGATCGCTGTTTAACAAATCAAAATTATCCGCGAAGGTATTTATTCGGGATATTGAGGCCTTAATTGTACCTCGTTTTTTTATCAGAGCCCTTACATCGGCCATTATTACAGTTTGAGATAAAAAATGGAAAGATATTTAGAAACAATTGAGCATCGAGCATGTGAACCACAAACTTAATTTTGAATGAGTTTAAATACGTTTGGTAGCTAGCGATCGTTGGTTTGAACATAAACTTACTCT
Source organism: Magicicada septendecula (assembly GCA_034769895.1). Classification (NCBI taxonomy): domain Eukaryota; kingdom Metazoa; phylum Arthropoda; class Insecta; order Hemiptera; family Cicadidae; genus Magicicada; species Magicicada septendecula. Next base: position 62,697,566 of record CM068369.1, on the reverse strand, counting down.
CTCTAACTAATCAAACTCGTTGGCAGTTAAATTATTGAAATTATAAATCTAAATGATTACAAAGTATAGCTTTATCTTTAAAATTCTGACTGATAATGAGCTGCCAACCATCTATTAATTTATATTGTGTAATAAGTTAATTGTTTATATAAATATGTCAAAAATACACACTGGGTGAAATATTATTAAAAATAAATCAAATATAGGTAAAGTTTATAGTCACGTGGCCGTCGATCCATTCGTGATGAAGCTGGCTTCGATCCCGTTTGGAGCTGCTACACCTCCTGTCTCTGCCGGTTAGCCGTTGCCTCATGTTGTACCCTCCATCATTTAAAGCTGTGGAATCTCGAAAATGTTGTCCTGTTTCGTCCCGTCGTCTCTGGTCTACTGCTTGGCTGAATCTTGTCGAGATGACTGCGACGTGCTTCACGATAATGGTGTCGCTCAGGACGAAAATGATGCCCGTCTGTCGTGATTAACTTCAGATTGGTTTTTCCAGAAATGATGTATATAAATAAATGTTGTCGCCTGTATACTCAGGTATGAGAAATCTGTGCCGTTGGGACCAAAAATGATGTAGTTTGTTTTGGCCTGAAAATGTGAAATCCTGCCTGATTGGACCAAAAATGATGTCGTTTTTGGCCTGAAATGTGAAATCCGGTCCGGTGGGACCAAAAATGATGTAGTTTGGAAGCTCTTGAAGAATCGCGAGTTATTCCAAAGACGCTAATAAGGAAGGCTGGATTGTTTGTTAGAAAGAAGTGGACTGTATTTGAGATATTGAACATGCGTTTATTGAATAATTTGGTTTGTTAGTTACGATCGGCACGTGCGGAAGCATTTGAGGCGAAAATGCCCGAGATTAATTTTGAATGAAATCGTGGTCCATTGCAGATGGACGCAGGTAGACGATTAAAGTGAAATGTTATAAATGCATGCTGTATAATAGCCAAAAGCCGCGGCTGTAAGAGAAGTGTTTAACGAGAGTTGCGCTCGGAGTCGTGTTATAAACTAAACTAATACTGGCTTGCAGTCGGCTAGGCTGGCCGATTGCAAGGTTTGATAAAAGCGTGACGTCATCCGCGCGTGCCGTGCAATGTTAGTAGGCTGCTTACAACTGACAAAACAGTACAAAGTTTAAACAATGGCATTATCAGAATTTGTTTAGTTTGGGTTTGTTTATTATTTATTATTAATTATTATTGGTTTCTACTAACTTATTGAATTATATTTAGTATTTGTTATTAAATTCTTTACCTAACCTTTCTGATCTGATTTATTACACAGTGTTATTGGCTGTTAGGCCTTTTATTATACTTTGATCTATTTTTGAATTTAACTTGTTAACAACTATAGCCTTTTTATACAAGTTTACAAACATAATCAACTTTTAACTACGTACATGTACACAAATAATTATCTTTATGATATCTAACAATAACTTTATCTTGACCTATAGATCACACATAACAAAAATGAAATTAATTAATACTCAATAACAGAGTTCAATCACAGTTCTACAACAGTAAACAAATAATACATATTACTTCATTATTTGATATTCTATCACTAAGTAAACTTTCATATGATAACACAAATTATAACAACATATTTATGATAACAACATAACATTATACAATTCATAGTAAGTACTTTAGATTAACTTATAACGTACATTTTTGACTCATTCTTATCTATTTTCATATCATCAATTACTTTAAAATAGTCAATATTAGTTTTCTTTTTACAACTTTTTATCAATGTTTTTTATTCATTTACCTCTCACTGAACATTGAGACTTATCACTATAATCTTTATTACATTCTTAATTTTTATTATCATTACTACCTTGCATTCTTATTACTTTTATACCATGATAAATTTATTTATCTGACCCTTTTATTAGTGTGGGATATAAATATTTACTTCCCTATTCTATTTTTAATACTTTTCTCTATGTAACGTCGGGGACCGCATTTCTGTTGCGTTACAATATATATATATTGTAACGTTACATAACCCGGTCCCAATAAATTAAATCATAATAACATCAAGGTCAGAAATGGGTAACCTATGGCTCGCTCAAAATTAAATTATATCACTCAACATGATAAACAATTCGAGTGATATACGGTGCAAAGTGAGTTATAGTGTACCCATTGAGGTAAAAGAAAATAAAAGTGAAGGTAACTTATTACAGAACTGTGCTGTAGGTTTGGAAATTATAAAACTATGAGAGTAGGCTATAATACTACTAACTGATTTTGTATTTTTATTTATTTATTGTAATATTTATATTGTATGAACAACCAATTGTTATACCTAAGTTGATGTTATATTTTTTTCAAATATTTGTGTTATAATATAAGATAACCCAGGGTTAGTTTTAAAAAAGAAAAAACATAAAAATTTAAATATCAAAGGATAATAAAAAATTAAAATAATACTATGAGGGAAATGGCAGCAGGAAGTAGTGCAGTGTAGGAATACTACGAGAGACTAATAAATAATATATATAAATTTATTTAAAGATAATAAAATTATCAAATATTTATATACAAGGTCATAAGAAAATGAACAAAAACTTATTATGTAAACCAAATTAATAAAGAAACCGGAATGGAAAAGAATTATTTTTCGGTAAATAAAATATAAATTTATAATAATTACAAACTGCCTGTATAATAAAAATACTATGGGTTACTAAGAGTGACGGAAATAACAAGTATTGTTAATAATAAATTTTGAAATAAAACCATAGAGGTGAAGAAATGATGCTACTACAAATATAATAAAAATAACCTTTTTTGGAACCTTGGAGGAGTGAAAATTAATACCAAATTAACAAGCAACACGACCACTATATAATCATCCATGATTTATCAAAATTAACTGGTTATACGCCTTAATAAACAGTGAAAGAAAACCTTCTGATGATTCAACCTGGTTTCGCCATAGTTCTAGTTGACGATCGAAAAATGCACCAGACGGTAAGGAAATTATAACGCAAGACGGACCTCACCAGAGAAAAAGCTTCATTCCAGTAAGAACCATACGGAGCGAGGTAATATAAACATTTCGTTTAATAGTTCAAGAAGAAAACGCATTCCGAACGTTGATATAGAACACAAAATAGTCATTTAATCACATGTTTTTTTTAAAGTAAACAAACGCACGCTGCTCTCTTACGGACATTCCTGGAACTACATACAAAACGAAAAATAAACAAATTTATTTAATATTTTTCGGTATTTGTAAAGCTTAGTAATTATCCATTTCTGACACTCTCGTAACAAAAAGAACTTACCCTGAACCCTGGGGAATTATTAAGAATTATATATTAATTGATGTTTTTTAAAATAGTGTAAAATTTGGTAAACAAAACCATATATGTTTTTCTCTTTAGACAATTCCATGTTTACTCTGTGAAATCGAGATTATATTTTATTTAAGGAAAGATTAATTGTGATACTTGTATTTTGGTGGCAGGAAACAAAAACCAATAATATCAATAAATAATATTATTGAAAAATAATCTTGAATAATAAAGTGTTATAATTTTTGTAGTGAGTAGTTGTAATAGATTTCAGCACAAAAACAGAAGAAATCAACACATCGGATCAAATTTTGCTACAGTGTAGGATGGATGAACTAAGCGTAGAAACTTATCTCACAATCAGCTGATTTAAATCACAGCGAACAATTTGAAAAATCCGAAATCGTCTAAACCGAGTGTAAATAATTGGTACTTACTTTCTCTTCTTCATAAGGCTGAACAACTTCCCTCCTTGACCCCAAATCACACACTCTCGATTTCTATTTAGATTGAGTAATACATTAAAAAATCCTTTATCTATTTTTTTTAAACATCAGTTATTATAATTCATAAGTGGCGACTGCGGAGAGGCGGAAACTTTAATATCTCAAACCGAGACGTTACAAGATTGGCGCATAACAATATTGGGAGCTTAATTAAATAAGATGAACACCCAATAAGCCACATACAAAGTTTTCGCTATTAACTCTAGAAAAACCGCTACGTTACAGATTGGCGCTCAACGTAAAAGGGCTGTAATTAGAAAAGAATTTTGATATATTTAATAAAAATATATACCAAAAAATCTAATTATCGTCGGCAGTTACGAGAAAACAAGAAATGCGTAATATCCAAGGCAGATCGAAGAAGAGGACAGAAGAAAAGGAGATTGAAGAAGGTGGACAGGAACAAGAAATAGAGTTAGTCACGGACAGTGAAATGGACAAACAGACAGGCGATAAAGAAGAAACCGAAGTAGTTATGGACCCGGAAACGGAAATAATTGAAGAGGATGCCCAAGGGGACCAACCAGAAAAAGCGGAAGCCAGAAGAGAACCAGATTGGCAAGAAATGATGAGGATGATGATGGAGAAAATTGATAGCATTAAGGAAAGCAATAAACAAACCATAGATGAAAACTCAAGGAAACAAAATGAAACCTTGAGCGAAAAATTTGATAAAATAAATGAGAACTCAAGGAAACAAAATGAAACCTTGAGCGAAAAATTTGATAAAATAGATGAGAATTTTAAGAAACAGGAGGAAAACTCGAAGCAAACCAATGAGGAAAATAAGGAGAATTTTAAGAAACAGGAGGAACAAAATAGACAGACCAATGAGAAAATCGATAGCATTCAGGAAAGTTTAGTCAAACAACTAAATGAAAAAATAGAGACCATTCATGGAAATATCAAACAAACCATGAATGAACAATACCATGAACTAAAAGAAACTGTTGAAGGACAAAGAGAAGAGATGAATGCAAAATTTGAAGAGAATAATGAGAATTTAAAACAATTTGAGTGTAAAATGGAGAATTTCAATAAGGAGATATGGGAAACTTTCGGAGAGAAGTTTGAAAATGTTAATACGCGTATCCAAAAAGCAGATACATACAAGGAGGAGATTAATAAACAAATGGACCATAGTGTCAAGAATTTGGATGAAACATCAGACAGCACTTCAGAAGGTATTAAAGTAAGTCTGAATACAAAGAGAGGAGGAAGGAAATAGAAATTACCGAATACCAAGGTGTAATGCCATCTGAAAATAAAAATAGCCACAACAAAAAGGATGTTCAAACCATGGAAAAGAAGACCAAGAAAATAATAAAAACATGTAGAAAGAGAATAATAAATACCAAGGAAGAATGGGAGATGATTACAGATGGATTAATTAATGTATTCAACCTTCCAATTAACGAACAGAGGGAGTTAATTAAGTTTAGATATCAATTAAATAGGTCGACGATTGAAGTGTATCAGACAATATCAGTCATATCTTCAAGACGGAATATAACGTTCAAATATTTGGCAAATAATCCAGAGGTAAAAGGGAATGAAATGAGATTAAATATGAGCAACTATGTTATGTTAGAGGAGGTACAATACTTGTTAGTTAAAAAGGAACGAACTATGACGGGAGACCGATACTTAATTAAAGGTTTCGTAGCAGCAAAGTGGGAGAGCCGGATGATAAGGAGATTATCGAGGAGAGAAGTAATTCCGAACACCCCAGTAATCCGAGGAAGAGGAATAACTGAGTTAATGGACCATGGTTGACCTAAATAATCACAAACCAGAAAAGGGGACTGAAATTCTGAGAACCGACCCAGCAACCCATTGAATAGTGGAAGAAAACCCCAAAATTCCAAAAGTACGTAAGGACAACTTACTCAAGTTATTTCGAACAATATAATTTAAAATGAAAAAACTAGAAACCCCAAAATTCTAAAAGCATGTAAGGACATCTTACTCAAGTTATTTTGAAACCATATAATTTAAAATGAAGAGACTAAAACCCCAAAATTCAAAAAGCACGTAAGGACAACTTACTAAATATTTATTCAGGAACAATATGATTTAATAAAAAGTATGTAAGTACCACTTACTTTAAATATTTTGAAACAATATAATTTGATTTAACAAACAACAAACCACCAAGGAAAAGAGAACAGATGATTAAATAATATTTATAAAGAATTGATTTAAAATGAAATAATAGGAAAAGTAATATTTTTAATGGTAACAAACAGAAGAAAAATTGAATGAACAAAAACAATTGATGGTAATGTGCTCAGATAAGAAGAATAAAGAATAATTTAATGACTCCAATGAAACTGAAGGAGGATGATAATTAATACAATAATTAGAATTTCTCGGAATTGAAGATTATATAAGAAGAAATGATACGGAGAAATATGTCACAAGAAGTAAAGTCAAAAGAATTTTAACATAAGGCCTATCAATAATGTTATATGCTATTAGTTAATGGAAAAGAAGAAGGAATCAAGGAGAAGAAGAAATATATAAATAAATGCAAACAGCTACAGTATGAAGAATCCCAAAAGTGTTTAGTACTAGTCGCTAATTGACTACTACTTATAAGTTTTTTATTTTTATGTATTGACCGTAGAAATGTTCCGGCAATAATTTTTATGAGCAGGGATGATGTTCCCCTGGTCTCAGAAGGTGTAAGGATGGACAGCGGAGAATGGACCCAGAGTGGCCACCCGACTGGTACCACCGCACAAGATAGGGAAAAATGTTAGGGAAATTGAATATTGTAACGATAATAAATGGGGTGATTGTTCGTAATCGGGTTACTTACGATCGAGATGTAGCCTCACCTCGGGTTCGTCTATTTGTAACCAGAGAATATTTCGTTACATACAATGTTATTGTGGATCAGTTTACTTGTATTTATGTAGCGTGCACTTGAATACACCGTCCGTTAGAAATGTCGACTTGTAATATGGATAAATGATGTAGCGACAAACTCGCACTGGAGTCGTCGATGTAAACTATAAATGTATTATGTCGAACGGCGAATGATTTTGTAAATTGCCGCTTACTCCCACTACGCTGCTTCTTTTACGTGACGTCACTCACCGATGCCAACTATCGGGTCAGCTACAACCTGTGAATTCTATTTACTAAATGTAACGGCAATAATAATGACTCACAATTAACATCAAACATATATCCTTGTGGAATCCTTTATTCGGAAAAAACACTGGTTAACTTGTTTTAATCATTTTTAAACAGAATAATCGCAATTGTAGTACAAAATATAAGTCTTCTTTACCAGTTGGCAGCAGTAGCTGTTCAGTATTTCTTGAGATCAAAACAATGCTTTTTGTTAACGTTTTAAATAAAAATATATCAATTATCTCAGGGCGTATATGGTTCGGGGATTTATAATTATACAAAATATTACACTATTAATCAAAATACAAGTTCACAATCATGGGATATTACAACGTTAGAGTGATAGGTGCACGCAGAAATCGTATAGTGGTTGCCAGTTTTAAAAAGGTTATGCCTAAATCAGGCTTTTATAGTTATTATGTGAATTAACGGTTCTTGTTGTGATTTAAAAAGGTGTTAATCTTATATGGTGTTATTAGTGGTTGTTTCTAGTGTTCGTGTTATATGGTGTCTGTAATTCAGTTGATTATTGCTTAAAATACGTGTATACAAGTGTATGTGTTGAAGTACGATATAATGAGATGTCAGATCACCAAATACTCTTCTTGTACTCTTCTTAGTTGTAAATAGGTCCCACGTACACGTCAGGTCTTCTTCTCGTCCCTCGTCCACGTCAAATCTTCTTTCTGGTTATTATTCCTTCTCATCCATCTAATGGGTAGTCTTCTGTTGTTGCAAAACGTTTGTATAGTGTACTTCTAACAATATTTATCTATTGGTATTGTTTTTTCACACTTTATAACATATAATGTAAGACGATTTAAGAACGCGTCTATCTGCTAAGATCGTTGTCAAAGAAGTCTCTTTTTATTTATCCGAAATTTCTGGTTGCTATGGGTAAACTTGGAACCTGGTTGGTCAATCCGAATAGACATTGTCATAAACTTTTATTATTTCAGAATCTAAATTTGTCAAAAATCTTTAAAATAACGTAACTTTTCTATACTGAATGGGAGTTTAAAACGATTATCAGCATTATTTTGATCTTCACATGTGTTATATTTAGACACCAAACATGCCTATTTTTGCTTAAGAACTATGGATGTTACAATTTTGTTATTTGGAATTTTCTTAAATAACTTGATATGTGTTATTTTGGTTCTATATTCCGTGTATACATTATTACCTATAAATACATCTATCCCTTCATATTTGCTTTACAAAATTTCTAATATAATTGTTCAAAATTTACTAAATTTGGTTTCACCTGGCCTATGTAATAGTATTATTTTCATCATCATGTTTTAACATCTCTAGCAATTAAATTAACTTCTAACATTCATAAAAATGGTTTAACATATAACGTTATTTTAACAACACAAAATATATATTATTCTAATATTTAAATTCATGTCCACATGGCTATGATTATACCACTTCCTTGTACAAATAATTGTTTTCTACTCAAACTGTATAGGTGTTTGACATTTAACAAAACATCTTTGTATTGTCCATTCTGCTTGGTTAATTAATTTATTTACCATGGCTTAATATCAGCTCTATTGGTATATTTGTGAACACAACATAAACAAAAAATGGAATTAATATCATAAAATTGGCATCCCTTTAAACTGACTGTATCATCTGTTACATACAAAAAACACAACACAAATACTATTATATAAAACACTGTGCTATAACATAAAACATGCACATTTAACAAAACAAATCCTATACTAATTATTTAGTCCTTTGTCAGCTAATTTATGACTTATTCTGACACTGTCCATGCCATATTTACTATTCATATGGGTTTAAACATCCGTATACTTACTGATGTTTTGTGTTACAAAAATTACAATAAAGTGAACACTGTTGCTCTACCTCACACACAGTTATAATAGCCTTGTTACATTTACTGTTTATCTGTGTTTTATTCTTGTTATAAATATAATTGTGACCATGTTATAATTTGTTGTTTACAGGACAACTCTATGAACTCTATATGTGACACTTTTTGTATGGTTCTTGTATCTATAATCATGTGTATCTATATTTTTGTTACATTGATTAACTTAATTATTTAACAATATTTCTCTTACATAATATTATATGTTTGGGTCTATTATCCCTCACTTTGTATTTTGATTATTTGGATTTAATGATACATCAACTGAAACCATTTGTTTCTTTATAGTCCTGGTTCATAAACCATTTGTCCTTATAAATCTTTGTTTGGTCAATACTGAAAGTTCATTGTCATAGTTGGGGTTTAAAGATATCTGCATCACTCAGCCTAAATCATTAATTTGGGTACGGTCAGTTGTCTTACTAGTCAGTCTAAAATTGTTAGTCGTTCCGCTTCACTATCATCTTGGAAGATATTGTTCTTCTTGTCAGCTTCTTAATCAAAGTCTTCATTAAGTCAGGTAAGATATTATGTTGTTCTAAATGTCATGTTACAATATTTAAGGGATAATAATTATAAAATAGCTGTAAAGAGTGATATTAGATTCCAGAAGTATAGATGAAGAAAATATAAGGAAGATAGCAGACCGAAGCTTAATTGATAAAGATAATTTATAGAAGTAAATAGAAACGAGTGTTAAAACAAGTTTAATATGATTAGTGTGACAGTCCTTATCAAATAAAATGTGGAAGTACCACTACCCAGAAATAAATAATTGATAAATTTGCCTCCAAGAGAGAGAGAGTTAAGTAAGAAAACAGCAATTACCACCAGTGTGAATTACTAGTCAGTTTATAACCAGTTTGAAATGAAACACTATTATGAAGATAAAGACAAGACTATTAGGAGAATTGAACCAATCAACAAATTATTTCTATAAACGAGCTAAATTAAAATAAATTTGTTCTAGTGGGGGGGCTTTATGTAACGTTACATAACCCGGTCCCAATAAATTAAATCATAATAACATCAAGGTCAGAAATGGGTAACCTATGGCTCGCTCAAAATTAAATTATATCACTCAACATGATAAACAATTCGAGTGATATATGGTGCAAAGTGAGTTATAGTGTACCCATTGAGGTAAAATAAAATAAAAGTGAAGGCAACTTATTACAGAACTGTGCTGTAGGTTTGGAAATTATAAAACTATGAGAGTAGGCTATAATACTACTAACTGATTTTGTATTTCTATTTATTTATTGTAATATTTATATTGTATGAACAACCAATTGTTATACCTAAGTTGATGTTATATTTTTTTCAAATATTTGTGTTATAATATAAGATAACCCAGGGTTAGTTTAAAAAAAGAAAAAAACATAAAAATTTAAATATCAAAGGATAATAAAAAATTAAAATAATACTATGAGGGAAATGGCAGCAGGAAGTAGTGCAATGTAGGAATACTACGAGAGACTAATAAATAATATATATAAATTTATTTAAAGATAATAAAATTATCAAATATTTATATACAAGGTCATAAGAAAATGAACAAAAACTTATTATGTAAACCAAATTAATAAAGAAACCGGAATGGAAAAGAATTATTTTTCGGTAAATAAAATATAAATTTATAATAATTACAAACTGCCTGTATAATAAAAATACTATGGGTTACTAAGAGTGACGGAAATAACAAGTATTGTTAATAATAAATTTTGAAATAAAACCATAGAGGTGAAGAAATGATGCTACTACAAATATAATAAAAATAACCTTTTTTGGAACCTTGGAGGAGTGAAAATTAATACCAAATTAACAAGCAACACGACCACTATATAATCATCCATGATTTATCAAAATTAACTGGTTATACGCCTTAATAAACAGTGAAAGAAAACCTTCTGATGATTCAACCTGGTTTCGCCATAGTTCTAGTTGACGATCGAAAAATGCACCAGACGGTAAGGAAATTATAACGCAAGACGGACCTCACCAGAGAAAAAGCTTCATTCCAGTAAGAACCATACGGAGCGAGGTAATATAAACATTTCGTTTAATAGTTCAAGAAGAAAACGCATTCCGAACGTTGATATAGAACACAAAATAGTCATTTAATCACATGTTTTTTTTAAAGTAAACAAACGCACGCTGCTCTCTTACGGACATTCCTGGAACTACATACAAAACGAAAAATAAACAAATTTATTTAATATTTTTCGGTATTTGTAAAGCTTAGTAATTATCCATTTCTGACACTCTCGTAACAAAAAGAACTTACCCTGAACCCTGGGGAATTATTAAGAATTATATATTAATTGATGTTTTTTAAAATAGTGTAAAATTTGGTAAACAAAACCATATATGTTTTTCTCTTTAGACAATTCCATGTTTACTCTGTGAAATCGAGATTATATTTTATTTAAGGAAAGATTAATTGTGATACTTGTATTTTGGTGGCAGGAAACAAAAACCAATAATATCAATAAATAATATTATTGAAAAATAATCTTGAATAATAAAGTGTTATAATTTTTGTAGTGAGTAGTTGTAATAGATTTCAGCACAAAAACAGAAGAAATCAACACATCGGATCAAATTTTGCTACAGTGTAGGATGGATGAACTAAGCGTAGAAACTTATCTCACAATCAGCTGATTTAAATCACAGCGAACAATTTGAAAAATCCGAAATCGTCTAAACCGAGTGTAAATAATTGGTACTTACTTTCTCTTCTTCATAAGGCTGAACAACTTCCCTCCTTGACCCCAAATCACACACTCTCGATTTCTATTTAGATTGAGTAATACATTAAAAAATCCTTTATCTATTTTTTTTAAACATCAGTTATTATAATTCATAAGTGGCGACTGCGGAGAGGCGGAAACTTTAATATCTCAAACCGAGACGTTACAAGATTGGCGCATAACAATATTGGGAGCTTAATTAAATAAGATGAACACCCAATAAGCCACATACAAAGTTTTCGCTATTAACTCTAGAAAAACCGCTACGTTACAGATTGGCGCTCAACGTAAAAGGGCTGTAATTAGAAAAGAATTTTGATATATTTAATAAAAATATATACCAAAAAATCTAATTATCGTCGGCAGTTACGAGAAAACAAGAAATGCGTAATATCCAAGGCAGATCGAAGAAGAGGACAGAAGAAAAGGAGATTGAAGAAGGTGGACAGGAACAAGAAATAGAGTTAGTCACGGACAGTGAAATGGACAAACAGACAGGCGATAAAGAAGAAACCGAAGTAGTTATGGACCCGGAAACGGAAATAATTGAAGAGGATGCCCAAGGGGACCAACCAGAAAAAGCGGAAGCCAGAAGAGAACCAGATTGGCAAGAAATGATGAGGATGATGATGGAGAAAATTGATAGCATTAAGGAAAGCAATAAACAAACCATAGATGAAAACTCAAGGAAACAAAATGAAACCTTGAGCGAAAAATTTGATAAAATAAATGAGAACTCAAGGAAACAAAATGAAACCTTGAGCGAAAAATTTGATAAAATAGATGAGAATTTTAAGAAACAGGAGGAAAACTCGAAGCAAACCAATGAGGAAAATAAGGAGAATTTTAAGAAACAGGAGGAACAAAATAGACAGACCAATGAGAAAATCGATAGCATTCAGGAAAGTTTAGTCAAACAACTAAATGAAAAAATAGAGACCATTCATGGAAATATCAAACAAACCATGAATGAACAATACCATGAACTAAAAGAAACTGTTGAAGGACAAAGAGAAGAGATGAATGCAAAATTTGAAGAGAATAATGAGAATTTAAAACAATTTGAGTGTAAAATGGAGAATTTCAATAAGGAGATATGGGAAACTTTCGGAGAGAAGTTTGAAAATGTTAATACGCGTATCCAAAAAGCAGATACATACAAGGAGGAGATTAATAAACAAATGGACCATAGTGTCAAGAATTTGGATGAAACATCAGACAGCACTTCAGAAGGTATTAAAGTAAGTCTGAATACAAAGAGAGGAGGAAGGAAATAGAAATTACCGAATACCAAGGTGTAATGCCATCTGAAAATAAAAATAGCCACAACAAAAAGGATGTTCAAACCATGGAAAAGAAGACCAAGAAAATAATAAAAACATGTAGAAAGAGAATAATAAATACCAAGGAAGAATGGGAGATGATTACAGATGGATTAATTAATGTATTCAACCTTCCAATTAACGAACAGAGGGAGTTAATTAAGTTTAGATATCAATTAAATAGGTCGACGATTGAAGTGTATCAGACAATATCAGTCATATCTTCAAGACGGAATATAACGTTCAAATATTTGGCAAATAATCCAGAGGTAAAAGGGAATGAAATGAGATTAAATATGAGCAACTATGTTATGTTAGAGGAGGTACAATACTTGTTAGTTAAAAAGGAACGAACTATGACGGGAGACCGATACTTAATTAAAGGTTTCGTAGCAGCAAAGTGGGAGAGCCGGATGATAAGGAGATTATCGAGGAGAGAAGTAATTCCGAACACCCCAGTAATCCGAGGAAGAGGAATAACTGAGTTAATGGACCATGGTTGACCTAAATAATCACAAACCAGAAAAGGGGACTGAAATTCTGAGAACCGACCCAGCAACCCATTGAATAGTGGAAGAAAACCCCAAAATTCCAAAAGTACGTAAGGACAACTTACTCAAGTTATTTCGAACAATATAATTTAAAATGAAAAAACTAGAAACCCCAAAATTCTAAAAGCATGTAAGGACATCTTACTCAAGTTATTTTGAAACCATATAATTTAAAATGAAGAGACTAAAACCCCAAAATTCAAAAAGCACGTAAGGACAACTTACTAAATATTTATTCAGGAACAATATGATTTAATAAAAAGTATGTAAGTACCACTTACTTTAAATATTTTGAAACAATATAATTTGATTTAACAAACAACAAACCACCAAGGAAAAGAGAACAGATGATTAAATAATATTTATAAAGAATTGATTTAAAATGAAATAATAGGAAAAGTAATATTTTTAATGGTAACAAACAGAAGAAAAATTGAATGAACAAAAACAATTGATGGTAATGTGCTCAGATAAGAAGAATAAAGAATAATTTAATGACTCCAATGAAACTGAAGGAGGATGATAATTAATACAATAATTAGAATTTCTCGGAATTGAAGATTATATAAGAAGAAATGATACGGAGAAATATGTCACAAGAAGTAAAGTCAAAAGAATTTTAACATAAGGCCTATCAATAATGTTATATGCTATTAGTTAATGGAAAAGAAGAAGGAATCAAGGAGAAGAAGAAATATATAAATAAATGCAAACAGCTACAGTATGAAGAATCCCAAAAGTGTTTAGTACTAGTCGCTAATTGACTACTACTTATAAGTTTTTTATTTTTATGTATTGACCGTAGAAATGTTCCGGCAATAATTTTTATGAGCAGGGATGATGTTCCCCTGGTCTCAGAAGGTGTAAGGATGGACAGCGGAGAATGGACCCAGAGTGGCCACCCGACTGGTACCACCGCACAAGATAGGGAAAAATGTTAGGGAAATTGAATATTGTAACGATAATAAATGGGGTGATTGTTCGTAATCGGGTTACTTACGATCGAGATGTAGCCTCACCTCGGGTTCGTCTATTTGTAACCAGAGAATATTTCGTTACATACAATGTTATTGTGGATCAGTTTACTTGTATTTATGTAGCGTGCACTTGAATACACCGTCCGTTAGAAATGTCGACTTGTAATATGGATAAATGATGTAGCGACAAACTCGCACTGGAGTCGTCGATGTAAACTATAAATGTATTATGTCGAACGGCGAATGATTTTGTAAATTGCCGCTTACTCCCACTACGCTGCTTCTTTTACGTGACGTCACTCACCGATGCCAACTATCGGGTCAGCTACAACCTGTGAATTCTATTTACTAAATGTAACGGCAATAATAATGACTCACAATTAACATCAAACATATATCCTTGTGGAATCCTTTATTCGGAAAAAACACTGGTTAACTTGTTTTAATCATTTTTAAACAGAATAATCGCAATTGTAGTACAAAATATAAGTCTTCTTTACCAGTTGGCAGCAGTAGCTGTTCAGTATTTCTTGAGATCAAAACAATGCTTTTTGTTAACGTTTTAAATAAAAATATATCAATTATCTCAGGGCGTATATGGTTCGGGGATTTATAATTATACAAAATATTACACTATTAATCAAAATACAAGTTCACAATCATGGGATATTACAACGTTAGAGTGATAGGTGCACGCAGAAATCGTATAGTGGTTGCCAGTTTTAAAAAGGTTATGCCTAAATCAGGCTTTTATAGTTATTATGTGAATTAACGGTTCTTGTTGTGATTTAAAAAGGTGTTAATCTTATATGGTGTTATTAGTGGTTGTTTCTAGTGTTCGTGTTATATGGTGTCTGTAATTCAGTTGATTATTGCTTAAAATACGTGTATACAAGTGTATGTGTTGAAGTACGATATAATGAGATGTCAGATCACCAAATACTCTTCTTGTACTCTTCTTAGTTGTAAATAGGTCCCACGTACACGTCAGGTCTTCTTCTCGTCCCTCGTCCACGTCAAATCTTCTTTCTGGTTATTATTCCTTCTCATCCATCTAATGGGTAGTCTTCTGTTGTTGCAAAACGTTTGTATAGTGTACTTCTAACAATATTTATCTATTGGTATTGTTTTTTCACACTTTATAACATATAATGTAAGACGATTTAAGAACGCGTCTATCTGCTAAGATCGTTGTCAAAGAAGTCTCTTTTTATTTATCCGAAATTTCTGGTTGCTATGGGTAAACTTGGAACCTGGTTGGTCAATCCGAATAGACATTGTCATAAACTTTTATTATTTCAGAATCTAAATTTGTCAAAAATCTTTAAAATAACGTAACTTTTCTATACTGAATGGGAGTTTAAAACGATTATCAGCATTATTTTGATCTTCACATGTGTTATATTTAGACACCAAACATGCCTATTTTTGCTTAAGAACTATGGATGTTACAATTTTGTTATTTGGAATTTTCTTAAATAACTTGATATGTGTTATTTTGGTTCTATATTCCGTGTATACATTATTACCTATAAATACATCTATCCCTTCATATTTGCTTTACAAAATTTCTAATATAATTGTTCAAAATTTACTAAATTTGGTTTCACCTGGCCTATGTAATAGTATTATTTTCATCATCATGTTTTAACATCTCTAGCAATTAAATTAACTTCTAACATTCATAAAAATGGTTTAACATATAACGTTATTTTAACAACACAAAATATATATTATTCTAATATTTAAATTCATGTCCACATGGCTATGATTATACCACTTCCTTGTACAAATAATTGTTTTCTACTCAAACTGTATAGGTGTTTGACATTTAACAAAACATCTTTGTATTGTCCATTCTGCTTGGTTAATTAATTTATTTACCATGGCTTAATATCAGCTCTATTGGTATATTTGTGAACACAACATAAACAAAAAATGGAATTAATATCATAAAATTGGCATCCCTTTAAACTGACTGTATCATCTGTTACATACAAAAAACACAACACAAATACTATTATATAAAACACTGTGCTATAACATAAAACATGCACATTTAACAAAACAAATCCTATACTAATTATTTAGTCCTTTGTCAGCTAATTTATGACTTATTCTGACACTGTCCATGCCATATTTACTATTCATATGGGTTTAAACATCCGTATACTTACTGATGTTTTGTGTTACAAAAATTACAATAAAGTGAACACTGTTGCTCTACCTCACACACAGTTATAATAGCCTTGTTACATTTACTGTTTATCTGTGTTTTATTCTTGTTATAAATATAATTGTGACCATGTTATAATTTGTTGTTTACAGGACAACTCTATGAACTCTATATGTGACACTTTTTGTATGGTTCTTGTATCTATAATCATGTGTATCTATATTTTTGTTACATTGATTAACTTAATTATTTAACAATATTTCTCTTACATAATATTATATGTTTGGGTCTATTATCCCTCACTTTGTATTTTGATTATTTGGATTTAATGATACATCAACTGAAACCATTTGTTTCTTTATAGTCCTGGTTCATAAACCATTTGTCCTTATAAATCTTTGTTTGGTCAATACTGAAAGTTCATTGTCATAGTTGGGGTTTAAAGATATCTGCATCACTCAGCCTAAATCATTAATTTGGGTACGGTCAGTTGTCTTACTAGTCAGTCTAAAATTGTTAGTCGTTCCGCTTCACTATCATCTTGGAAGATATTGTTCTTCTTGTCAGCTTCTTAATCAAAGTCTTCATTAAGTCAGGTAAGATATTATGTTGTTCTAAATGTCATGTTACAATATTTAAGGGATAATAATTATAAAATAGCTGTAAAGAGTGATATTAGATTCCAGAAGTATAGATGAAGAAAATATAAGGAAGATAGCAGACCGAAGCTTAATTGATAAAGATAATTTATAGAAGTAAATAGAAACGAGTGTTAAAACAAGTTTAATATGATTAGTGTGACAGTCCTTATCAAATAAAATGTGGAAGTACCACTACCCAGAAATAAATAATTGATAAATTTGCCTCCAAGAGAGAGAGAGTTAAGTAAGAAAACAGCAATTACCACCAGTGTGAATTACTAGTCAGTTTATAACCAGTTTGAAATGAAACACTATTATGAAGATAAAGACAAGACTATTAGGAGAATTGAACCAATCAACAAATTATTTCTATAAACGAGCTAAATTAAAATAAATTTGTTCTAGTGGGGGGGCTTTATGTAACGTTACATAACCCGGTCCCAATAAATTAAATCATAATAACATCAAGGTCAGAAATGGGTAACCTATGGCTCGCTCAAAATTAAATTATATCACTCAACATGATAAACAATTCGAGTGATATATGGTGCAAAGTGAGTTATAGTGTACCCATTGAGGTAAAATAAAATAAAAGTGAAGGCAACTTATTACAGAACTGTGCTGTAGGTTTGGAAATTATAAAACTATGAGAGTAGGCTATAATACTACTAACTGATTTTGTATTTCTATTTATTTATTGTAATATTTATATTGTATGAACAACCAATTGTTATACCTAAGTTGATGTTATATTTTTTTCAAATATTTGTGTTATAATATAAGATAACCCAGGGTTAGTTTAAAAAAAGAAAAAAACATAAAAATTTAAATATCAAAGGATAATAAAAAATTAAAATAATACTATGAGGGAAATGGCAGCAGGAAGTAGTGCAATGTAGGAATACTACGAGAGACTAATAAATAATATATATAAATTTATTTAAAGATAATAAAATTATCAAATATTTATATACAAGGTCATAAGAAAATGAACAAAAACTTATTATGTAAACCAAATTAATAAAGAAACCGGAATGGAAAAGAATTATTTTTCGGTAAATAAAATATAAATTTATAATAATTACAAACTGCCTGTATAATAAAAATACTATGGGTTACTAAGAGTGACGGAAATAACAAGTATTGTTAATAATAAATTTTGAAATAAAACCATAGAGGTGAAGAAATGATGCTACTACAAATATAATAAAAATAACCTTTTTTGGAACCTTGGAGGAGTGAAAATTAATACCAAATTAACAAGCAACACGACCACTATATAATCATCCATGATTTATCAAAATTAAATGGTTATACGCCTTAATAAACAGTGAAAGAAAACCTTCTGATGATTCAACCTGGTTTCGCCATAGTTCTAGTTGACGATCGAAAAATGCGCCAGACGGTAAGGAAACTATAACGCAAGACGGACCTCACCAGAGAAAAAGCTTCATTCCAGTAAGAACCATACGGAGCGAGGTAATATAAACATTTCGTTTAATAGTTCAAGAAGAAAACGCATTCCGAACGTTGATATAGAACACAAAATAGTCATTTAATCACATGTTTTTTTTTAATTAAACAAACGCACGCTGCTCTCTTACGGACATTCCTGGAACTACATAGTAAACGAAAAATAAACAAATTTATTTAATATTTTTTCGGTATTTGTAAAGCTTAGTAATTATCCATTTCTGACACTCTCGTAACAAAAAGAACTTACCCTGAACCCTGGGGAATTATTAAGAATTATATATTAATTGATGTTTTTTAAAATAGTGTAAAATTTGGTAAACAAAACCATATATGTTTTTCTCTTTAGACAATTCCATGTTTACTCTGTGAAATCGAGATTATATTTTATTTAAGGAAAGATTAATTGTGATACTTGTATTTTGGTGGCAGGAAACAAAAACCAATAATATCAATAAATAATATTATTGAAAAATAATCTTGAATAATAAAGTGTGTTATAATTTTTGTAGTGAGTAGTTGTAATAGATTTCAGCACAAAAACAGAAGAAATCAACACATCGGATCAAATTTTGCTACAGTGTAGGATGGATGAACTAAGCGTAGAAACTTATCTCACAATCAGCTGATTTAAATCACAGCGAACAATTTGAAAAATCCGAAATCGTCTAAACCGAGTGTAAATAATTGGTACTTACTTTCTCTTCTTCATAAGGCTGAACAACTTCCCTCCTTGACCCCAAATCACACACTCTCGATTTCTATTTAGATTGAGTAATACATTAAAAAATCCTTTATCTATTTTTTTTAAACATCAGTTATTATAATTCATAAGTGGCGACTGCGGAGAGGCGGAAACTTTAATATCTCAAACCGAGACGTTACAAGATTGGCGCATAACAATATTGGGAGCTTAATTAAATAAGACGAACACCCAATAAGCCACATAAAAAGTTTTCGCTATTAACTCTAGAAAAACCGCTACGTTACAATATATATATATATATATATATATTGTTACTAAACAAGTATATGTAATACTATACTGTGTACTATACAGTATAAGTATAGTTGTATTTAGTGATGTGTAGTGTGCTTGCAGATACGCTCCGGTATCTGCTGTGATGTTGTTTTTCTAAAAACTGCTCCAATTATAATTATTAGGAGTTATTAGTGTGATTGTATAATCTGTATAAGTGTCTCTGAATAATTCACTCTTCTGATTTAAGTAGGTTTCGCGCACTTTTGTTGTATGCCTTCCTCACTTACCACAAGTATCTGTTTCAGTCCTGTTCTGTGACGGTTGTTGCTGAAATAGATACACTTAAAATGCACACAAATATTCAATTTGAATATTCAAAACAGTTAGTACACACAATATGAATGAATTAGCACATATAGATAATACTTTAAATTACTCTCTGTTTGAATTCTTCCGCCACCTTTGGTAGAACTGATTTAAAAGAAATAATTTAATTTATATTTGAAATGATACTCTTGTTCATAGGTAAATAAGTGAAGGTTTATTAACAATTTTAAAATAGCAAATTTCAAAAACAATTAACAATCATTTGGGCTAATAACCCTTTAAATAATAATTACAATTTATTAATTTTAACATAAAACTCTGTCCAGGCTCAATGCTGGTAGTCCTGTCTTTGGTACAATAATTTGAACTTAATAGGTTATGTTTTCTTGTCAATGTATTATCAGGTTGTTAGGTTCTTTGAGGTGACATGATATCAGTGTCAAGATGTAATATTAATAGAATTGAGAAAATTGAATAATGGTTAATAAATAACAAATAAATATCAAAAATAAAAGTTGGTACCATATATCTGAGAATTATGGTACTGCCGTACGTGTGATTGCGCACGCACCTTATTACTTGTTAGCCAGCGTCAAACTCGTGGCTTGTACAGTTTCAATGTATCGTTTTATTTTCAACAATTAGTCTGATAAATATATATTTTCAAGAGAAAAAATTAAATAAATACAAAAAAACTCTTGATATGATTTCTATTTGATTTGGAAATTATTTGAGAACAGATGCAACAGTTAAATTAACAAGCTACCGCTACTATTTTGAGGTTAGCTATCACAGGTAATGTTATTATGGTAAACGATTTCTATTTGGTTAACATTTCTTAATTTATATTTCTGAACATATTATTAGTAACATTTTGACATGTTGCTATTAGAATTGCTTTTATACTTTTGTATGAAAGTTAATATTCTTTAATTCAAAACATCGAAATAATCAAAATATAATAAGTTGAGTCAAAAGAGTGACTAAATTTTAACTCTTGTAATTAATGACAATTACTTCAAACATAATTTTTAAAATTATGAAAATTAATTAAAATATTTATCTAATATTTTAATAAGTATAAATTGACATTTCTTGGAATTCTAATAATTCCATTATAATTTTAACCTTTCGCTAGTACTTGACTCGCGTAGTATTCATATATGTCTATTTAAAATTATTATTTCTTAAACCAAAGTTATTTAAATAAAATATTGTACTCCCTGTTTATTTATCACAACACACGCGAGTACGACCGGGATTATACACTATCGTACTTGTATCTCTCGATAATACCGCACATTCCACTCGGAAGTATTTTTGTTGTGTCAAGGTTATGTATGTTTATCAACTTATTGTTAATGGACGCGCACAAATTTGAAAATAATACTTTTCCATGGTGTAGAGATGCGTGGCCACTCCGTCTGAAAGCTGTTCGTAGACTGTTACATTTTGCCGGAGCGTCTCCTTCGAGTCTGACAAAATGCGTTGATTTGATTGGTTGTAAACACTATAGTCTTCACCCCAAAAGCCTATGTTTTATTAAAATATTTGGTGTTTTACCAAATTTTGACTTTGGGTTGGAGTTTATGTGACGTAAGCACTAGTGTAAAAAATAATTGAAAAGTTAATAATTACAATAACTTCCTGACTGAACGTCCTATTGTTACATGAGTTATGTCATTGAATTATAGACATTTTCTTCTTTAATTTAAGTCTAAACAACATTATTTTATTTACATCGCTTCTCTTAATATAACGTTTTTATTAATTATCTTTGGTGTTTCTTATTTTTATAAGTTTTTGTCACCAGATTTAATTATTTTTAATAAAAACACTTTCTAAATAAACACTTGGAGTCCGTTTCTCACTTGGTTTAGTTTATTATTTGGAAATAATTATTTCCTTAACAATAGCTCATTATAGCGTCATTAGGCGTCCATCTTTGTTTTTATATAAATGTATTTAAAATGAATTTCCCTTATTTAATACAAGTAATCTTACAATCTAATAATACTAAAACGATTATTTACATGATTTCACACTAAAATATTTTTACATGATTGTATTAAATATAATATACATACTGTCTTATTCCTCTTCTACCTGTTTCATACAATTGTCAATATAATTTTAGTCTTTTCTATATAAATTATATTATGTATTAAATATCATTAGTGTACATATATTGTACTTAATACATTACATATAGTGGTCAGCTTCTAGCTAGTTTAGAACCCTTCAATTCTTCAATAATGGGTTTGTTCCTATGGTGTCTCATCATAGTGGTCATTTATTTTTTATAAAAACAATAATTAAACTGTTATTGTTACATTTTGTTTGTGTTTCTATATTGGTATTAGACATTACTCCTACTTCTGGTAATGTTCTCAGTTACTCTTAGACAAATTTATAGGTCATATTTTCCTAAGTAACTTACTTAACATGGTTTGTTTACATTTGATTTCTGTCACTATGGTCAGTTGGTTTCTAATCATTTGCATATATACTGACTGTTTTTATAGTTCTAATCTGTTCTCAAAGTTGTATTGAGTTTCCCTCTAACTACTGGTAATATTGTGAACAATCTGTGTTTAATCTTTAATACACTATTTTCCTTAACTAATGGGCCATACAGTGGTCCATCTTACATCTGATTGTTTTTACATGGTTAGTTAGTTTACTTCATTTTGTTTATAATAATGTTGTTATTATGTTAATGATCTGTTCTCAAACCATTACCAGATATTGATCTTTCTACTGGTAATATTGTTATTCACTTTAGCATTGGTTTTGATATTGCACTTTGCCTAATTGAATTGGCATATTTGTTGCATCTTTGCTATCTCTATTTGCCATTGCATTTGATTGGTTTTATTTACTTGGTTGCATTTTAATGCAATGTCTATTAGGATGTATTGTTATTTATAACAATTCCTTAATTGATATCATTGTTGATAATCATTTATTTTCCTTGATATGTTTGGTTTTCTGTTTAACAGGTACCTTCTCTATGGGTTATGTAACAATGTACCATCTTCTTGGATTTCGTTGTCCATGACGTGTCCGTTACTTAACTAAATATCACTATAATATTGTGTTCCGAGTCGTCAATATTATAGTGATATTTAGTTAATGTACCATCTGTTTTAATGCAGTATGTCTCTACTACTTACATGGTATCAGCATGGTATTCCACAATAATATTTTACTTATTTTGTTACACATGTTTATACATTCCTTCTTAAACACTAACACGTATCTTATTGTATTATTTATTATATTTTTCTAGTCATAGGTTGAATTCAATTAAATCCATTTTGTTTGATACAAAGGTTTTTTATTTGTTGTCAGTTCTTTACCCAAAAAAAAAAACATAATTATATTGTTCTATTTTGTTTTATTCTGGTGGTCTTATGATTTTCTGTGTTTATCACAACTTTATTAAATGCGTCACACTCATTGTTCGTGTCTATTTGACTTATTTAACATCTTGATGTTTTCATCATGGAATTAACATATTTTCATATACTTATAAACTTCATCACTATAATTGTTTGTGTGGTTTTATCAGTAGAAATAGTTAGTTATTCACATGTTTCACACCTATTAAGTACGCACTGTTATTGTTTGTGTTTCCTTAAATGCTAAACACTGGTTTTCATCCTCACATTTGATAATCATTGTTTCACTTGTCACTTATATAGTCTTTGGTACACGTGGTTTATGTTGATTTCTGGAATGATTTATTCATCTTCTTCTCTCTTCTGAGTCAGCTTTCTTGTCCTTCTTCTTTCTTCTTCCTCGTTATTTTCATCGTAGTCATTATTTCTTAATTGTTCCTCTCGCTGTTTGAGTTTGTTAATCCTTATTTCGTTGTTTCCCCTCACTTTTGGATCCTATTGGGTCTAGTTACTGGTATTTTGTTTTGGCTCATGTCATTTTCTTTTTTATGTTTTGTAGTTGATGTCACTAGGTTGATATTATCTTATTCATAGTTGGATTTTCATATTAACACATTTGTAGATACACACAATATATACATGGATTTACTTATCTAGATTTACATTCATATTTTTCTCTTACTTGCCGTCCTTTAAGCTCATTTTATGTAACTGCCATATTTGGTTATGTTACAATATATATAAATTTGGTATACCATAAATTTGTAAACAGAATGTGTGTGCGTGTGGGGGTAAAGTACTGGCTCATAGAAAATAAGGTTATAGCTTATGGTAGTTTTTTTTTATAGTATTTAAAGAGAGAGAGAGAGATTTCAAGTTTGACTAACAAGAAAATAAAACAAGATTTGGTCTGATAAATAATGTGTTAGGCTTAGTCATTTCGCCTGTTACCATTTCCTAGTGTTCTGTGCTGAAAAATTCGTCTAACGTTTCCGTGAATCTTCTGAATTGGGGGGAAGTCAGATTGCAAAATTATCCTGTTTTTAATTAAGGAAAAGTGTAAAGGTTTCGATGTATAGCCTAAAACATCGTGGCGACCCTGAACTTCTGGTTGGATTTTATAAAAGGTAAGTAAGCGAGAATAGATTGCAGGTAAGGTTCTGGCAGTTTTATTTTATTTATTCATTTCGATTAGTTTGTTTATCAACAATTGGCGACTCGCTGCCAGGCTCCTAGTATAACTTTATACAAGGTAGACCTATTTTAAAGCACAGAAAATAGGATTTGAGTAACGGTGTATTTGTAGAAGTATTGTATAGATTTACGTACATGTAAACGAGGTTATGTTGTGGTAGCATAATGTGCTTATGAAATTATTGTAGTTACTCTTACATTGGGATAACGAGTTTGTGGTGGAATATTTTGATTGGGTATGTATAATTATTGTACTATGTAAAAGGGGATTATATAAATAATTTTTTTTGAACATGACCAAGGTACAAGATAACGATATTGGTTTTGCGTGGGATGAATGGGAAGGCGAATTCAGAGGGATTGTGGATAAAATGACGGACGATGAGTGGGGTAATTTGGACGATGATTTTAGACAAATGGAAGAACAAGAAGAGGGAATATTCACGGAAATTAAAAAACATAGTAAGGATAAAGGTAAGATAGTTGAAGTGATAGGAGTAGAAAATAAGACAGTGAATAGGCCTAACGAAAGTGTAGGGGTGGAAGAAAAAGAGTATACATTAAATGACATATTTAACGTTATTATGAAACAGTTTGATGAGTTAAACGCAAAGTGGGATAAACGAGACGAGAAGTGGAAACGAGAGGCAGATGAATTAAAGGAGAATACAGGTGAATCAAAACAGGTAAGTGATAGTGGAGGTAGTAATGATGATATGTTTACAGAAAATAGTGCTAGTTTAAGTGCTGTGAAGATAAAAAATGAGGTAGGGGAGGTGAATACAAGTGAAAATCAGAAAGAGGTTAGTTTAAGTGCAAACAAGGTGCTAATTAACAAGGTAAGTAATAACGATAATTGTGAAAATGAATTAATAAGTAGTAGTGATAAGAGGGTTGAAAACGAGATACTTAAAGGTGATATAATGAAAGTAGATAGTGATGATATAGAGATAGTTAGTGAGAGTGAGAGAGTAATGGGTTGTAAAGGGGTAGAAACAAATGTTTATCAGTTAGAGATGTAATGGGACAATTCTGAAGAGTCTATTTTTTCTTATTTTATTTAATAATTATTTGAGGCCAATCTATTTGGGCACCTTTTATGGTCACTAAGACCTGCCTTGTGTAACACCCTATATTCAAATTCGTGCCAGTCCGTGCCTAGTACAAGAGAGATAAAGACATTGGAATGCGGGGGTGTGTGCGCTCGTGTACCACTGTGGATAATCTTGACACCAAAGGCGTTGACGGAAATGACCACCACGTGGCTAATTAACCGGCCACGTGAGTGCATCAACCAATCAGAGCGCAGGCGGGTGGATGTGGTTTTTACCGACGCTTAGCGTGGCGTCGGGCAGTCAACGACTACACCAGACCACGCGTGGTTCTCTCAATCTTGTTTCTAACTAATTAAGGTCGGCCGGCCAAACCCAGGATAAATCAGAATGTGTAAATCAGTGTAAAGAAAAGAAAAAACTAAACAGATACGTAACAGTGAACACCAAGAAAATTTTATTAAAAGTGCACACATAAACTTTTGGAACGCAAATAGGAAAACTCCGTGGGACGCGACACGCGGTCGGGAGAAATGACCAGCTGCAAGTATTCATGTTAAAATAAAATTATTATTATAATTTTATAAAAAGGGGAAAACTCAAAAAGTGTGAATGAGCAAACTGGGTCGTTTTAAAATATATATTTAAAATAGTTTAAGTTTTTTTGTTTTCGATATATGTTTTGTCCTAAAAGGAGATAATACACCATATTTTGCATTTTCAATGATTAACGTAAATGTGTTGAAAGAAAGAATAGAAAAGAAATGTAGCATTTGTCTAACGAACTAAAATGTAGACCGATTATTTAGAGTTTTCACACAATGTTTTAGAGTACAACATTAAGCGAAGAATTTGATAAATTGTCAAAGAATTGCTGAATAAATATCAATATATAATGCCTAGATTGAGAGTATGATTTATTGAAGAGTGTTAACCTAAGTCACGCTTATTCTTCAAGAGTTCGTGCGAAGAACTTTGGACCCGAGAAAGGTAAGAGTGTAAGGGTTTGTATTCTTTTTAATAATTGTTTTCTAATTAATCAGTAGCTTCTCAGAGAGAGAGTATGAAGCGAGGTTAGGTGAGTATGGAGGGCAGAGGGCAAATTTTCCCTGTAGTGTAAGTGGAGTAAACACTCCACATGTGTTTAATGAGGACAAAGGTTCCTACAGAGGTTATGTGGGAGACATGGTGTCTCCAAAGGGTCCCTTAAGTTGTTGTAGTGATGTATCTGGTAAAGCCAGGAAGTATTTTAGTGGTTTTATGTTGCCCTTTGCATGGAATGAGTTGGTTCAGGGGGGTAGTGACAGGTGTTATGATGATGAGAGATGTTTTGAGAGAGAGTTGTGTGCAGATAGGGAGATAGAATTATTTCAGTTAAAGAGAAATTATGAAGAGTTGATAGAGAGGTTAGAAGTGGAGAAGACAAACAATATGAAATGCTTACCTTGGGAAATAAAGATTGATGATTATTTTGATAATACTGTTGTAAATGATAATAACTTACCTGATGTTGTGATTGATATAGTAAATGAATATGATGGTACAAATGACATGGGAATAACCAAAAATACTGATGGAGACTGGACAAAGATAACTAATGCAGACAAGGTTTATGAAATAATAAAAAGGAACAATCCTATAAATTATAATGGTATAATGAATCACATAGAATTAATGGGTTATTACAGTAATAATAAGAATGTAATTTATGTAGATAAAAATAACTTGTGTTATAAAAACATTAGACTAATACATGATGACGGGGGATAGATAAAACTCAGTGAATGGAGATTTTAACTATTTTAGTTTGTGGTAATGACCTGGCTAAATTAGGAAATGAGGTGTGGTAAACAAAAAAATAATGATGAAGAATTGTAAATAAATGTATAGTGGTACATCAATAAAATTGATGTAGTAGGAGGGTAACTGAAAATTCAGTGAGAGAGTGACGACCTCTGTAAACAGCGGGCGATCAATTTCACTTCCTCTATAGAGAGAGTTGGTGGTTGACGACCCAGTTCCTGTTCAGTAACAGTTGCTATAACTATGACTCGATGATTAGTGATGTATGTCCCTTATGAGAGCAAAACGATTTTAAGTACTAGATTCAATTGAAATGATTTCAGATAACACTATATGATTGTAATTAGGTAATTGTGTGTATTTAGGTTAGCTGTGGGTAGTGTGCCTACAGAAAGGCTATTCACATGTTATTGAGACATCAGCTGACTGCTGGGGTTATATATGTATTATGTCACTTATAAGTGATCTGCAGAATTTTATCAATATAATTAAATGTTTGAATATAATATTTTCAATGTGTTTAAAAAGTTCAATGTGTCTAAGAGATTTTAAGTCAAATGATGAAATTGATTTGAGATAGTTTTGAATTTTCAATGGTTAATATAATGTAAAATGTGGTAAAGGTTAGAATTTGGGTGATTATTATTTCGATAGGACATTTAAGTCAGTCCAAGGTAACGTTAAAGGGGTGTTCAACAGAATAAGATTCTCGAGAATAAAAGTGGTATAGAAATTGAGTATTAATAGTGACACAGTAGCGATAGGGAGTATATGTAGAATATGAAAGTGATGTAATGGGAGAGTAATTAGATGATGGAGAAATTTTGTAAAAGGGGTTGGTGTGATAAGGAGTCCTCAACGAAAAGCGTTGTGGTGGGAGGTGAATAGTTTTAAATGGGGTTTGGCGGGGTTACCTAGGGGGAGTCCAGGAACACATAAGGGTATGAGCATTGGGAAGGGAACACACGTCCTAAGTACAAAGAGGGTAGAGGGTATTTTGTTATAAGGGTAGAATGATTTGAAATGAGTTAGAGTAGTAAAGTAGTGGAGATAAATGTTTTGAGGGATTGTTGTCATACTAAGTAAATCTGTTAGTGAGTGTTAGAGTCAGAAGGGAGATAAGGTTATATTTAAACACCCATAGGTAAATCGAATTATTACGGATAATTAAGAGTCACCCAAAATAATTGATAATGAAGATGTTAAAGAGAAGAGTCATAGCTAAAATGTAAAAATAAACGAAACCAGTGAAAAATTTGATAGAATTTGAAAATAAAATAAAGCTGTAAAGTGTGTAATTTTTGGTCAATTTAAATGTGAATTGTTTATTGTAAGGTAATAACAACAATATTAATGATGAGTGTTCTATATTTTACCTTGTATAGTTTTTGAGATGTATCTACGGCAAGGTCATTCACTTGACCCAGAGAGATCAGCTGATGACTGATGTTTGATATATAGTGTTTTTTACAATTGATTCGTAGATTTTATTTGTGTATTTATACTGAAATTATTAAAGAATAAATTTAGCTGGCAAAATGATTCTTTTTTTGGGAATCAAAATTTTTTTGAAAAAAAAAGAAAAAAAAATTATTTTTTATTTTGCCTACCATATAGATGGTGTTTTGATGTTCAGAATATTTTGTGGATTGTATGCATTGTTGATGTGTTAACTGATTTATGTTATTCATATTATATGTGTTATAAACAAATATTAGGATAAGTGAATGTATGATTTAATAAGATGTTCAGTTTATTTGTTTTTTTTTTTTATGATTGCGAGTAGTTAGTGAAGAAGAACTGTAGATTCATGTAAAAGATTTTGGGGTTTTGCTGAAGTTAATGGTAATATAACATTTTGTTATTGGACTTAAATTTTTGAACAAAAAAATGATTTAAATTCAAGTTGTTTGCTTTATTTTGATTTGAAAACAACGTCAAGTAGATAAAATCTGAGAAAAGAAATTGAAAATAAAACAGAAATTATTTTGAAATTTGAAAGTAAGAAATGGAATGTAGATGTTATGATCAGTAATACTGAATAAGTATACCACCAGTACTTTGCTAAAAGGCGAGCCAGTATGTATGTAAGGGGGAACATATTGGTTGAGGATCTGGTATAGTATAAGGCCAGTTTTGATTTTTTTGATGGAATGATAGAAGGTTAGGTGGTACTATGGTGAGTATCAGTCCGATTTTATGGTGTTGGGATCTCGAACAGAGAAGTCCAGTAATCTCGTTCAGGTGCAGCCATAGTCTCCGAGCTACGGGGGTAGTTTACCCATGATGTGTTAAGAATTAAACGGGGGTTGTTGGCGCAATATCCTCAACGATCCTCTTAGGGTTTAGCAATGAGAGTTTTTATGCTTTTGGGCACAAAACCTCTCATTGGGGGGGGGGGTATTGTAATGGGACAATTTTGAAGGGTATATTTTTTTATTCCATTTAATAATTATTTGGGGCCAATCTGTTTGGGCACCCTTTATGGCCACTAAGACCTGCTTTGTGTAACATCCTATATTCAAATCCGTGCCAGTCCGTGCCTAGTACAAGAGAGATAAAGACATTGGAATGCGGGGGTATGTGCGCTCGTGTGCCGCTGTCGATAATCTTGAGACCAAAGTCGTGGACGGAAATGACCACCACGTGGCTAATTAACCTGCCACGTGACGAAATCGACGAATCAGAGAGTGAGCCGACGGATATGGTTTTACCGACGCTTAGCGTGGAGTGACAGAGTCGACAATATACACACACACTGAGCGGACGTAAGTGAAGCGTGGCCTCGGGAATACTTTGTCTGGTAGGTGTAAATGTAGTAAAAAGCCTACCAGACACTGCAAAATGCTACAACAGTTGTAAATAATGAAACACAACCGTAACGACAGTTTAATATGGTCAAAGTGACGAAAAAGTGAAAGTGAACAGAGCGATGGTGAAACAATTTGGATAGCGAGAGAAGTTAAGTACCATGAGAAAATACATTTAGTTGTTGGTCGAAAGATTATAAATAAATCTTAAATATAAAGAGCTAAACAATAAAAAAAAGGGGTTTAACATATATATTGTAACGAGATAAATGGAGTGGTGCCGTCCTCGTTTACAGCCCCGCGTTGGGTTCGTCAATATGTAACGAGAAAACGGGTGCGTACCTGTTAAAATGTGTTTACACTTGTTTATTATGTGTATTAGTGTTAATGTAGTGTGTTTGCCTCACACCGGTCGTTACAATAATCGTAGTCACTACTGGAGTCTGTAGCATTGTCAAAATTACCAGTACAACCTACCTGTTAATTCATAGGGGTTGCGAATCCCGGGTGGCGCCAAATTGTTTCTATCAAAACAATTAAAATAGTTAAATTACAAGTTGATAAGTGTTATTAGCGTTGACAGCTGGAGCGTTCAAATGGTTCCTGCCGCTATACAGGTTACCGTGTTGTCCACTCGTGACGAGCGCTAGTTGGTTATTGAATAAAACTTGCTCTCTCTCTCTCTCCTATGGCGCTACAGCCCAAGTCGGGCCCTGGCCTCCACCAATCTCCGCCTCCAATCCACTCTATCCACTGCAACCCTCCTCCAGTTTCTTATCCCCATGTCTCTCGCGTCCTCTGCAACGCCATCTTCCCACCTCTTCCTCGGTCTACCTCTAGGTCTCGTTCCCTCCCATGTACCCAGCAAAGCCCTCTTAGGGTTCCTGCCACCCTCCATTCTCATAACATGTCCGGCCCAACGCAATCTTTGAATTCTTATAAATTTTGAGACTGGTATCTCTTTATATATTTGATGCAGTTCGTTGTTGTATCTCAGTCTCCATGAGCCATTTTCTTGTATTGGGCCTATAATGCGTCTGAGGATTTTCCTTTCAAAGGTGTCTACTATGTCGACTGTTTTCTGTGTGATTGCCCATGCCTCACACCCGTAGCATAGCACCGGTCTGATGACAGTCCTATATATTTTCATTTTTGTTTCCCTGTGCACATCCCCAGACCTAAATGATGGCAGCAATGCGAAGTACGCCTTGTTAGCCATGGTGGTCCGTCTTTGGATCTCCGGCTCCTCTGATCCAGTCTTTGCTAGATTCACTCCGAGATACGTGAAATTGTCCACCACCTCAATTGTGTCCTCCTCTATCTCGATGTTGTTATGAACCTGGTCCCTTCTTGTTTGGATAAGAATTTTTGTTTTATCCATATTTATGGCTAGCCCAACTTCCTTGGCTTTGTTTTTAAACTCTATAAATATTTCTTTAGCTGTCGTGATCCGTCTTGACATGATGTTAATGTCATCTGCATATGCGGCTATCTGTACAGTTTTATTTGTTAACAGATTGGAGCTATTTATTGATAAGCCTCTAATTACATATTCCAATGCAATATTAAATAGTTATGGGGCCAACCCATCTCCCTGCTTTAGTCCCCGTATAATATTTATGGGTTCAGTTAGTTGGCTATCCACCTTTACTTGGGCTTCAGTCTGCTGCATATTATTAGAATGTATATAAAAATTTAGTTAGAGTTATTAAGGTGCTATTGCAGGGGTGGCCTGTGCTCCCGTAGATAGCGAAATGGGTTGGGGGTAACAGAGAGTGTTACCTCCATCGGAGGCGAAAATGTGCGATACATAGACGATCGTGTCGCACATACTAATGATGAATATAACAGGCACTGAAATGCAAGTTAGATTTCCCCGACTTTTCGGGCGATTACTGCCTTACCAGCACTAATCGTGGATTTGGCTAGCGGTTAGCTATGGTCATACCAAGTCCCTTGACCATAGCTGACTTGAAATTGGTATATAGTAGAAATTAAATGGGGGGTGAACTTTAGGGGAATCCAGGCACTACGGAACAGCGGCTACCACTCTGTTCGCGGAGGAATAGCAAAGCCAGGTGGTAGACCCGTTTAAGGGCGCTTAATTATAGACACGAATATGTTGATATTCAATAATTTTAAAATGTAACAGCCGAAGCAAAGACACGGAGAGATAAAACTACTCCAAAATATGCCGTCTTTGCAGAAGCGAAAGGGCGATACAGTCCCCCATAATTTGCAATAGAGTGTGTAATGTGAGTGTGTGGATGGGAGGTGGCTCAGATGAGCCACGAATTTAAATTTTACCACATAAAATTTTTTTTGCTAATTCAAAGTTTGATCCAATAAAATTGCTTGTGCTCTGTTACATAACTAGCTGCTCAGACATTCAATATAAGGTGTTCATTGCATGCTTTTAAATGTATTATTTTATTGTTGTACGTTAGATATAGGTATTGATAAAAATATGTGTTTTCATTATGTGTGTATTTTGAACCTAAGTAGATAATTAAGCCGTCTGGCAGGCGGTCAACATAAATGATCAGAATCAGAAAGAGGGGAAACAAAGAGGTCAGAAGGGAGTATTGATAAACCTATATATTTCATGTAATTTGTAAAATTTTGAGATGTGTTCATTGTGTTAGTAAGATCAGCTGATCAGCAATAAAATGTCACTGATATTGGGTTGTAAATGTTCCAAGTAATTAATGTTTAATGTAATGTTTTAATGTATTACAGATGTTTTAAAGTAATGATAAAAATAATTTGATAAAGTGAGAAATAACGTAATAATTTGTGAAAGCTAATAAAAAATAGTTTTGGGTGATAAATATTTTATGGGACACATAGATCTGTCCAAGTTGAAGTTAGAGTTGAAGTGGTAAAGATCGAAATATTGTTTTGAAGTAAGGTAATGGTGTTTTGAGTTAATGTAATGTTATAGAATTTTGAGAAGTATTGATGTTGACACAGTAGTTGTGGAGAATTTATGTGGAGTTTTGAGTGATATGTTTATAATTAATGATGTTATTTTGCTGTAGTTGTAGTAAGGTAATGAGATTGAGATTTTGGGGATGGCAATTTTGTAGTAGGGGGTAGTGTAATGTGGGAGTCCGCAACATAATGATAGTTGGGACGGGATTGGGATAGATTTTAGTGGGACGGGGCCGCCTTAGGTAGAATCCAGGGGCCAGATAAGGGAAATGAGTTTTTGGGGGGGGGGAACACGTATCCCAAGTACAAAGGGTTAGAGAGTATTTTTTTTATATATTGAGAGAAGGTGGCGATTTGAGTTTAATGATAAGTTGGGGTTAGAGAGTGTTTTGATAGAGATTTTGATAGAGATGGGTGTCATGTGAGTTACAGTTGTTAGAGGTTAGAGTCAGAGAGAGAAGGATTATATATGTATACAGAGCAAGTAGTAAATTAAATGAGATAAATGTTTAAATCACCCAAAGTAATGTAGAATAAGATTGTTAAATAAAGAAAGAGATTTATAATAAAAATATAAAATTTTAGTTTACAACCAGTGACAAAATTTTGATAGAATTTGAAAATAATGTAAAGTTAAGATTTGTTTATTTGGAATAATTTAAATGTCAATTTGCTTATTATTTATAATAATATTTTGTTATTTTAAATGTTTTATTTTATTATGTTTTATGTTTCAAGTTAGGATGTTACAGATGTTAAATGTATTCACAGATGTCACTTGTACATAACATATGTGGGTCAAGGTTTCAGGACTTGACCTAGTTTCCATCAGCTGACAGTGAGGTCATATAAGCTAGTAGCATGGAAGTCTATGCAACTTGTGTTTTTAATCAATTTAACCGAGTTTTAATTAATGTCTATATGTAAAGGAAACCTTTTAATAAATTTACATTTTTTTTTGAATTTTAAAATTTTCTGGAAAATATTTTTTTTAGAAAAAAAAAGGAATCTTGATTTTTCGCCTGCCAGCTAATGAATATTTTAAGTGTTGATTATTTTATTATTTGTGTGCTAACCATGTTAATTTTATTGATTTATTGTATGAACTTGTATTGTTAGACTCTAAGTATTCACATGTTAGGTTAAGGATATGTTTAATTAGGAGAAATGTTTAAATTAACTCATTTTAAATAAAACAGAAAATAAGGAAGAGAATTTTTTGATACAATATTTTATTTTGAATTCTGAATTTTTTTAGATGAAATAGTAAATTTTAAAGAATTTTTCAATGTATAATATGTAATGTGAGTGTGTGTGAGCCCAGTATCTGCTAAAGGCAGCCCAGCTTGCATACAAGGGGAAACATATCGGCTGAGGATCTGGCATAATCTGAGCCAGGGATTGAGGATTTTTTGGGGGTAGCATGTTACACGGCGAGGTGTGCTGTGGTACTTGTCTGTTCGATTTTTCGGTGTTGGGATCTCTTACGGAGAAGTCCAGTGATCTCGTTCAGATGCGTCCATAATCGCCAAACCAGGGGGGTCGTGTACCCATGTAGATTAAGAACCAGGGGGTTGTTGGCACCAGTTCCTCACCGGTCCTCTTCAGGGTTTATCAATGAGATTTCTTCTGTTCTGGACAGCAGAATTCTCATTGAGGGGGTATTGTAACGTGTCTAAATTGGGTCATTTTATTTCTTACAGTATGGGGTATTTGCATTTTTATTTATTTCATTTTTTGCGGGATTTTAGAAAATATTGGGAAAGTTTTATTTTCCAGCGAACGTTATTTCTATTGTAACAAAACACGTGGTAAGAAACAGTGGTGAAACAAAGCAATAAGGCGCAATTTGTGTTGGGCAACTCGGCAAGGAATTCGTCCCACCCTAAAAATTCTCAGAACTCGGTCTATGTGTGACGATGCGCGTACTCAACATCTCAAGCATGCGCGCTGTTAGTGATGCCGAAAAACTCCAACGGCGCGGTAAAAAATGGCGCATGAACGAACAGTTTGTGATATCAGCAAGACGAACTACAGGCAATATCGTTAAGCCCCGCCTACTGCTAGTGACATCAGTATAGCAGCGACAAATATCGTCCACGGTTACCTCACAAAAACCACACTATGTTTCATGCATAGAGCTAATAAGCCACAACAAATCCACCTGGAACGCCGACGAAATCCAACGGGCAGTGAACGGCAGCTTCCTACCGCCCAAACACAGTCTACCTTAGTCAGAGACGCCAGACAGTCCATTAGAAGGCGACTCTATTAACAGACGCTAACAGTTTGGTTTAGGGCCCGGTCGGTGGTGTTATAAAATGCGACTAACTCAATAATATCGTTAATACCGACCGTGACCCGACGAATTAACGACGTTCTAAATTGTGGCATTGCAGTGATGATTTGATAACAGTAATAACGGTCAGTGGAATCGGAACAAGCACGTGTTCGGTCGGCAGTGCGTACAACAAATTACCATAAAACGAAACTGGAATGTGTAATTGTTATTTGGACATAATATTTTATTGGGGTTTTTTTTTTTTTTGATATAGTGTGAATGCGTGTGTGAGCAAAGCTGGGCTACCTTGTAAGTGTAAGAACTATATTATCAATGTAAGAGGTATTTAACCTCCTCAATACATGTTTTGTTCTTTTGTGTTGTGGAGTAAGGAGGTGCTTGTTTCAGTAAGTAAAGTGTTCATTTCATAACAAAAAATGTGTTAGACTAAAAAATGTGTTAGACTAAGTTATTTCATCATTACCACGTTCTCATTTCTGTGTTGCGAAATTCGTCTAACGTTCCGGAATCTTTCTGAATTATTAATTGGGTGTGGTCAGATAGCAAAATTGTCCCTTTTTATTTAAGGTGGAGTGTAAAGGTTTTCGATATTTTACCTATATAAAAAATAATCGTGGCGACCTTGGTCTTCTGAGTGAAATTTGAATACGGTAAGTAGTTGCGATATCAAACAGGTAAGTCCTGGTAGTGGATTTTATGTATTTTATCAATTTCGGCCAATTTTTATTGTTACAGTTTTTAGTATGTTGATGGTACAATAGTGTGTGTGGCTGGGCGGTTACTACAGGGGTAGTAACGATAACACAATATTAAATTTTAAAAGAAATGATAGTGGTATTGGTGTTGGTCGTTAAGTCTATAATGATGATTCGTTTGTAAAGAAAAATAAGTGTAAAGAAGTTGAGTAAAGAAAATATAAAGAGTTTTGAAGTATTTGCCGTAATAGGTATATATGTTGCTTTTATATGAAGTAAATTAATAGAGATAGTGGTTGTTGCTTGTAAAATTATAATTTGTTTTACGTTTAAGATAAGAATACTTTTTCTTGGAGTAAAGAGAATAAATGTAGTTGACGGGAGTCAGAGAATTTTTTAAAAAATACAGGAGTGTTGAAAAAATGGAAGGATTTATCTGTTTTAAATCTTGTCTGTTGTTATTTGAAAACTTATGAATTAAGAAAACCAACGCCTCAAAACACAAACCAATGCATCTAAGGGGAGACATATCAGTTACGGATATGGAAATAGATAAGGTCACTATTTTAAAATTTTGTATTGCATGTTTCAGAGTTTTGTGGTGTTGTGACCGCGGTCCTGAGCTGGCCGGTGCGTCAGAACAGGAGCGTTAAGTGCCTAATGGCCTTATGGTGTTGGGATCTCTCCTGAGAAGTCTAGTAAGGTCAGACAGGTACGGTCAGCATCATTGGACCAAGGGTAAGTGATTATATTTCTTTTATATTAACACTACAGGGGGTTGTGGCAACATATCTGAACTGATCCTTTTAGAAAAGTGTGTATGAGTCAATGAAAGTTTTTATGTTTCGACATAAAACCTTTCATTGAGGGGGTTTTGTAACAGTACATACAGGCCTGTTGTCATAGTTATGGGATTAAGGGATTTCATATTGTATTTTTATTATATTTATGAATGTCAACCATGGTTAGGTCAGTTTTACTCATGTCCAAAGAAACAACGCATATTCAACAAGAGGGGAATGATTCCAAGGTCACCGGCTGACGTGTGAAACCAAACGCATACAATGGCGGTATAAGTGAAGACAAACTCTAAATATAAAATCTCATTGGCCAGCAATGTGTGTCGTCATTAATAAATGATAATGACGTATCAACAATAACGTATAAAGCAAGGCGTTGGCCGTAGAAACAAAAGACGGTGACATCATATATACTACTACATACGCAGATTTTGCGTATAACCCGTTCTCAGTCTGCATTACCAACTCAGAGCGTACACACGTTCAATTGTGTGCTGGTCAATTATTGCCAGCAGAGGTGTTGAAAACTTTGTAAAAATGTAATCTCATTAGAACATACATGTAGTCAGTGCACAGTTATAAAATTAAGTAAGCAAAATTAGTGAAACCAAAAGAAAACAGACAGATCACAAAGTTCGGCCGAACATCTGCCGCCAATCATGGAAAATGTCTGAGGAACGCCATCACCACTACAATTCAGGAAAGTCCTTTTAACACTCAAAATTCTAAATAGTAATATGAGCTCAGAAATATTATTAATCCGAAATGTAATCACAATCAATGCATGAAATGTGCAAATGAGAGAGTGAGAGTAAATGGTTGCCGGCATTTAAAAAACAATAATCTGAGGCGTTGGTTCGTGTTATGTACATATTTTATTTAATGAGTATAACGAAATAAGTAAATTTGAATTCAATACTGCAGTTTTACAATACATTTGAGTGAAAGATTAAAATCCAGAAAAAAAGCAGATGTTATATAGAGATTAAAGGATGGTATGGGGCGGAAGTCATGAAGCCGCCATTTTGCTAATTGTTTAGATGAGAGATGACTCCAATTGTTCATAACATTTAAATATTGAAAATAAAAATAAATCACAAGTTGTTTAACTACATGTTGTGCAAATGGTTATTTCGAAAACCCGACTACCTCTGCCTTTCACTTAACGAAGCCTTGGACCCTAAAGATAAAACTAATGCTGATAATAAAACCACATGTTTACACCGGATGTATGGTGAGTATTGCTTTATTTACAATTGAAAACATAAAATTAACTCATTACAGAAAGTGAAAGATATGAGAGTTAACAAACACAATGTGTGTGCGTGTGGGTAAAGTACTGGCTCGTAGAAAATAAGGTTATAGCTTAAGGTAGTTTTTTTTATAGTATTTAAAAAGAGAGAGAGATTTCAAGTTTGACTAACAAGAAAATAAAACAAGATTTGGTCTGATAAATAATGTGTTAGGCTTAGTCATTTCTCCTGTTACCATTTCCTAGTGTTCTGTGCTGAAAAATTCGTCTAACGATTCCGTGAATCTTCTGAATTGGGGGGAAGTCAGATTGAAAAATTATCCCATTTTTAATTAAGGAAAAGTGTAAAGGTTTCGATATATAGCCTAAAACATCGTGGCGACCCAGAACTTCTGGTTGGATTTTATAAAATGTAAGTAAGCGAGAATAGATCACAGGTAAGGTTCTGGCAGTTTTATTTTATTTATTCATTTCGATTAGTTTGTTTATCAACAAACAAATTATTTGGATAAACTAATTGCATAAGCTTAACCAGTGGCAGCTTGTCCATAAGGTTCAATGGTTCAGTGAACCCCCTAAATAATTTAATATGTTTAAGGATTTGTTGAGAGAATGGTTTTATAATTGAATAACGAGATTTGTGAGATTAATCTTGTCGACTGAACAGTAACTGATTCGTGTAATAGGTGAATTTCTCCCTACTACTACTTGATGTGCAAAGCAGCTCTCAGCACCTCCTAGACTGTATAGACAGCTTTGGAGGGGGAACTCACTATACGAAAAATTACACTGAACTGTCACTAAACTCGAATGTTAGCGACAGACATGAATAGTTTCGATGAAGCCAGACCCCGCCCCAACCAGGAATGCAACATTTTCATAATACCGCAATTCGCCGTTATTATGATTTTTACCACTCGATTTGTCCATTTACCTTCAGTTTTGTATCAAGATTTCTCTGTTTAATTTAGTATGCAATAAAAATGTGTGCAGTGAAGTCTTAAAATCAAATAAAATAGTGAAGTCTTTGTACCTCGAAAATAAAGTGTGTTTAATGTAGTCATTAAATAATTATACCTAGTAACATTAAGCTGACCAAAGCATGTAACCTCCGAAGTGCTTGCTGGTGTTTTGTGTGTGTTCAGTGTTCAGGTATTTCTTATTTTTGTGTTCAGTTCATTGACTTGGTGAAATTAATAGTGTCCAATCTATTTAAAAACAAATTTTTCATTTCTCTATTGAAGATAAATGCAAAATTAAGGAACTCTGTAGACCGCTTCCTGTTTTAAGTATTAAACAAAATATCTGACTGTCCTTTTATTTTAACTATATATTTTTTAGAATAATTTACAAGCAGTATAAACACGACCTAATATTACACCAACCTAAAGTTGTCAACAGTTATTTCTTCATGTTGTGACCCACCCTGTGTCTTATTTGGAATGGGATAATTGCTCTTATCTAAGTAGAAACATTCAGACATTGTACCCCCCAAACTGTCAAAACCGCGAGCCAATACTGAGCTTAACGAAACAGTTTTAATACTGTCAATGTTTTGACCATTTTCTCATTCATTTGCTCCACCCAACTGAACTGAAACTCCTGTTTAGGAATACGTAAGTCCTTGAAGAATACGCCAAGGAACACATCATTGAGTACACTGATGGGTTGAAGATGGAGAGCAGAGTGGGTAGTGCGTTTGTCATCGAGGGCACCTCCCACTCCTGGACAATGGCAAAAGTGGCAAGTGTATACACCACCGAACTGTACACGGTGTGGCAGGCTCTTCATTTCTGTGAACACTGAGGTGACAGGAAATTTGTTATTTGCACGAATTCACTGAGTTTTATAACTGCCTTGGACAATCAAAGCATAGTTGATCTGTTATTACAGCAGATAATGGCATTACACCATGTGTTAGAAAACCTTGGTTCATCTTTTACTTTTGTTTGGTGTCTGGGTCGTGTAGGTATTGAAGGTAACGAACAAGCTGATGCTGCGGTGAGAAACGCTGCGGACAGCTCACAAGTCAATATGATTCCCATACGACCTGACATGAAACTAGCTGCCACAATGTTAGTTTCATTAATGTGTGGCAGCAGACATGGAACACACAGCAGAGCAAACTTTCTGCCGTGAAGCAGAACGTCCATGAATGGCAAGTACCAGGTGATTACAGTTGTCGTGAACAAGTCTGCATCAAGAGACTGCACATTTGGCAAATGAACTTGATATCTTTGTACCTCCTACAAGGATAAGAATGACCCGTCTCCACTTGTATGGCAGAGCACTTATAGTGAAACACATCACTGCAGAATTTACAGTAGTGCTCTTGCGGAACTAAGGCACAGACACAGAGTAACAGGTAACCTGAAAGAAGACCTCGGAAACAAACAGCGATAGACAGAACTCTGTCCTTCCTAAAAGTAGCGACAATACTGTATAGCCTGTGACGCAGTAAGGCGAAGATTTACTCTTGGCGCCAGCCGAGACGTGACACAAGAAAACAAGGCGAGCCAATCAGGGACCAGCGGGACTCTGATAGGTTCATGGCACATGACCTGTCAGGGCATAAAAACAGCGCCGCTAGAAATTTTTGGTGCACTCCATTGGACGTCGTGACGCCAGCCGGAAGCAAAAGGAAGAAGAATGGAGAGCAAAGGAGGAACAGTGATGGATATCGACTGGGACAGGAGCGGGCTCTACATACTGCTACTGAAAGAAGAAGACAGCAGTACGCCTGGAACAGCGGACGCAGCCGCTGAACATCACAGCGCGGCTCAGGTGGCGTATGCAAATGAGTTAGCGTCCTCGACAAATGGTCCTTTTAAGGACCTCAAAAATGATAGTGTGTACGATTGGTGCCATTTGTCCTGTGACAAGTGGCACCCAACGTCGGGCAGCGATCAGCGTGCGGATGCACGGTACGGCCAGCGAGCTACCAGACGGCCCACAAACCAACAAGGCACCCAACAGCTACACCCAGTGGAACACTGGGTTCGAGGTAGAGCAAGGGTTTGCACAATTCACTGCAGCTCTGAGGTGCATGTTGCCACTGGTGATCACTGCTACAAACCATGGCCTCAAGTACAAGGATCCGGAACGATATCTTCGACAGCTAGAACTACAGTTGCATGACTACAGAGTCCCACTGGAACAGTGGGCGGATTATGCAGTGCAGCAGCTCCGAGGAGAAGCTGCCATGTGGGCAGAGATATACATGGGACTGCAGATAAATTGGCCCGAGTTTTGCGACCGCTTCCGGCATCACTTCTGTGGGACGCAATGCGACGCAGAGCTGCTGCCAACCTGTACGGTGAAATGCAGCGGCAGGAATCGGCGGAAATCTTCATCCTGTGAAAAATGAAGCTGTTTTGCTGTCTGTACCCCGGAGGTGATGAGAGGACGAGCATACCTATGCTCACACAACAGCTACAGCCATGCCTTCGACCGGCGCTGAGGTTCCCGCCGCCTACAACTTTGGAGGAACTTTTACAATGGGTAATGAGCATCGACGCAGACTTGGACGTGCGTTAATCGTGCGTGAGGTAGGGATGACAGCTGAAAACTCCCTGGATCGAGTAGGGGGGTCAAAGCAACATCGATCGGCCTCAAGCACAAAAGAGGAACAAAGAATGAACAGCCAAACGCCCAAGTGCCGCTTCTGCCCCGGAAGACACTTCCATCGGGACTGCCCTGTGAAGAACTGGCAGGGACAACCAAGCGCCACGTTAAATAGCCCTCCGGGGCGCGTGAACCAACTAGGTACGGACATACCGTGCATTCCAATAGAGATTGCCGGCCG
Organism: Magicicada septendecula; assembly: GCA_034769895.1. Classification (NCBI taxonomy): domain Eukaryota; kingdom Metazoa; phylum Arthropoda; class Insecta; order Hemiptera; family Cicadidae; genus Magicicada; species Magicicada septendecula. Next base: position 62,655,438 of record CM068369.1, on the reverse strand, counting down.
AAAACTGACCACAGCAGCCTTGGACTCCGCTGCAAACTACAACTTCGTACGAGCCGGTCTGCTGCCTGGAGGAAGGAATATGCAGCCCCGAGATGTCTAGCAAGCGCTACATGGTCAGCAATGCCACTCAATGGCCACCGTCGTCGCAGAGATTGTAATTGGAAGTCTCGCGACCACCACCAGTCTGCTAGAAGTGCCAGGAAGGCAAAAGGAAGTTTTGCTGGGCCATCACTGGCTCACGGCCAACAAAGCAGTTGTGGACTACCGATGGGGCTGCCTTCACATTGGCAGTGAGAACTGACAGACGGTCTTCTGGAATGACCGCGCGGAGCCCGAGGAAGAGGACATTGATGAAGCTAGCCTTCAAACGTCAGCAGGTGGCCAACACCGTAAACGGCTTCTGGAAATGTTACACCGTCATCGCAGTCTGTTCTCTCGTGGCCCGCTCCGCACCACATCTGCGGCCAAGCACGAGATCCGGCTGAAGGAAGGTAGCCAACCATTCCGGCTCCCGATGTACCAGTACTCCGATGAGAAGAAACGCACCATCCGGGAACAGGTAGAAGAGATGCTGAGGCAGCGGATCATTGAACCGGCCACCTCGCCATACAGCTCTCTGGTGGTGATTGTGAAGAAGAAAGACAGCACGCCCCGGTTCTGTGTGGACTTCCGGAGGCTGAACGATCAGACTGGGAATGTGGACTCACCACTGCCACTGATATACGAAACGATCAAGGACCTCAGCGGGGCCAAAGTCTTCTCGACCCTAGATCTGAAGAGCAGCTACTGGCAGATCCCGCTGGAGGAAGAAGCAAAGAAGTACACAGCATTCTCGGTGCCAGACGGAGGTCGCTACCAGTTCCGGGTGATGTGCTTTGGGCTGAAGAACGCGCCCAGTACCTTCCAACGGTTGATGCAGGATGTTCTCATGGGACTATTACGGGAGTGCTGCCTCGTCTATCTGGACGACATCATTGTCTACTCCCCCGACTGGGAAACGCAGCTGCGACACCTGGATCAAGTCTTGGAAAGGCGGCAGATGCACGATCTGACCTCCTTGCTCAACATGTGTCACTTCGGCCAGGAAGAAGTTGCCTTTCTGGGCCACAAGATTACTCCAGACGGCAACCTCCTGCAGCAGCAATATCTCAGAGCGATCGAAGACCAGCCAGTCCCCAGCAACAAAAAAGAGCTACAACACTTCCTGGGAACCTGCAACTGGCTGCCTGGCTGCAAGAGTACATCCCCTGCTTCGCCATGATTTCGGAACCGTTAACGGACCTGCTGCGGACAAGAAAGTGGCATTGGGACGAGACACCACAGCGGGCCTTTGAAGAGGTTAAGGCCATTTTCCGGCAGCCGTTAAAACTCTCACGACTGGATTGGCACTTGGCGATGTTTCTGCAGACCGATGCGTGCCAAAAGGGACTTGGAGCGGTGCTTTATCAATGCACTGAAGCCGGAGAGAGGCATATCATCTCGTACGCCAGTGCCAAGATCCGCAAGGTGGAGAAGAACTACCACTCCAACGAACTGGAGTGCTAGGCAGTCGTCTGGGCCATCAAAAAATACCGGCCATACTTGGAGGACCGCCATTTCACCCTGAGGACCGACAACAAGGCGCTAACCTGGCTGAAGCAGGCGATGGGGCAGAAGACAAAGTACGCCCGCTGGGCTCTACTGATACAGAGCTTTAAATTCACCTTCGTCCACTGCCCGGGCAAGGAGAACGAGTTGCCAGACTTCCTCACGAGAGAACCGGGGCTTGAAGATACCGCCAGCGTCCAAGAAGAACCATAGGTGCAGCCTGAAGAGAGGCCACTTTGCAGTGTTGCGGCAGCTGCACCGTGACTACAAGAAATCACGACTGTCGGCATCCATCAGGCAGTGCAGGAGGCGCAAGAAGGTGACGAGGAGTGCCAAGCATGGAGAAACGACCCTGCGGCAGCTACAGCGAGAGGACACCGGGTGGACGACGGCCTGGTTTGGAAGGACAGACGCAACCAGGAACCAGGATTGTACGTGCCGCCGAGTGTCCGCATGGAGGTCATCAGGCACTTCCACAACTCCCCTGAAGCTGGTCATCCGGGAGCCGAAGAAACATTTTGGGCCATCGGCAAGGGCTTCGTCTGGACTGGCCTAACCATTGACGTCCGCAGATACGTCCGGAGTTGCAGAATATGTGCTCTCCACAAATGCAGCACCAATCCTGAACAGGACCAACAGCGACCTCACCGACCCAGGAGATGTTGGAATACTGTCACCCTGGACGTCATGGGACCATATCAGCTGACTCGATCTGGCAACCGGTACATCATAGTGGTGACAGATATGACGTTGAGATGGGTGGAAGCAAAGGCCGTACGCAAGGCGGACGCTGACACCATTATCCGCTACCTGGAGGAAGAAGTGTTCCCTCATTGGGGGATCCAGACGTGTTGCTCACCAACAACGGGAAGCCGCTCACGGGCCACAAGTGGAAGCAGATGTGCGACAAGCTGCACATATGACCGTGGACTACAGCCAACTACCATCCCAGGGCGAACCCGAAAATGCGGCGCAACGGCGAGATCAAGAAGGCGCTGCGGATCCAGCTCCATGACGGCAAGGAGGATGGCGACTGGGACAAGCGTTTGCCGATGGTTCTGTTCTCGCTGCGGAATCGTGCAAACGCCGCTAGTGGAGTGACACCGAGCGAGCTTCTGCTGGGCAGAGACCCACGCCGACCCGGCGACTGGAGCCGGCCACACGCAGAACAGGACGTCCGGCCAAAGAGGAATGAGAAGAGGTGGCCCGGTCACACCAGACCAAGTATCAGTAGCGGCGGTATCCGGAACGGAGGACACAGGACCCTACACTGGCCATAGGACAGCTGGTGTATGTCAAGAGCCACGCCGGACCAGCTAAAGGATGGAGGTACCCTGGATGGGAGCCAGCCTGGGAAGGTCCCTTTAGGGTTGCTGCAACCCTCGGCGGGCAGATTTACACAGTGAAGGATGCATGCCCATACAAGGTTCACCGCCAACGGCTGAAACCCGCTGGAGAAGAACAGTAGGCTGGCCACTGGAGAGCATTCAAGACCCGGGGGAGTTGTGACGCAGCGAGGCAAAGATCTGCTCTCGGTGCCAGCCGAGACATGACATGAGAAGACGAGGCGAGCCAATCAGGGACCAGCGGCACTCTGATAGTTTCATGGCACACGACCTGTCAGGGCATAAAAACAGCACCACTAGAAATTTTTGGTGCACTCCACTGGACGTCGTGACGGCAGCCGGAAGCAAAAGAAGGAAGAAGAATGGAGAGCAAAGGAGAACCAGTGATGGATATCGACTGGGATAGCAGCGGGCTCTACATACCGCTGCCGAAAGAAGAAGACAGTAGTACGCCCGGAACAGCAGACGCAGCCACCGAACATCAAAGCGTGGCTCGGGCAGCGCATGCAAATGAGTTAGCGTCCTCGACAAACAGTCTTTTTAAGGACCTCAAAAATGTTAGTGTGTACGACTGGCGCCATTTGTCCTGTGACAAGGCTTTGAAAATGACATTGTTTGTCTTAATGTCCTACAAGTATCCACTGTTGTTGAGTCAACTAAAATGTAGGTGATAAAAAAACATCCATCGAGCAACACTCTTGGTTGACATTGCCGATACCCAATTCACGTATTAAAAAAATAAAATAATAATAATAATACTAAACAGAAATCTGAAATCAAAACATTTTGATATTCAATACTGCTTTGAAAATTTAATTTAAATATCCTCAAAACACTATTTACTCAGAAAAATGTTATGGCAAGTGAAAAATAGAACTTTAAATGGAATAATCTTCAGACACATTATCACTGATAAACTGATCATCACACTTTTGTTACAACACTGAATTTTACTAACGTTACATTTTATATTGTACTATTGAATTTTTACTTTGAATATACATGAAACAATACAAATTAGGTTTCACACATACACACAGCATTAAAGTATGAAAATGGAAAGCACACACACACACACACACACACACACACACACACACACACACACACACACACACACACACACACACACACACACACACACACACACACACACACACACACACACACACACACACACACACACACACACACAGAGTCCACTTAGTATGGAAATATGAAACAGTCCAAGTCTTCTGTAGAAAACATGAAGGAATTTTATAATACTGTAAAAACCACTATACTGTAGTACTGAAATTCACTACAGGCAACTGTTACAGTTGAAATGAAAACTGAAGATAACATACCAGTAGCAATGGTAGTGTGCATGTCTATTAGACGCTTTTTCTCCAGAAGTTGTGGTAATGAATTAACAGCTGAAGTCAGCTTAGCCGTGTTGTCTGACATCATTGAAAAAGCCACGTCACTCTCATTATCAATGCCCTGTTATAACACAATTCTATTATACATATATAATTTAATGCACACAATGCTTATAATCTACGAAGAGAGTATGACAATTGTACATGAGTAATATAGGCATATGTAGAATTTCAATTTACAAGGTTCAACAAAAAGTGGAGTGGCTACATATTATCGTGACCCATCTCCTAACATCTCATGTCTGTATATACAGAGAACTGACTGTTATTGGTTACTATAAGTAACACTTAGACTTACTTAAGGAAGATATAATAATAGGACAAAAGATTGGTTTTTTTTTTAGCTGAGTGAGGCATTTTGTGGGGTATAGATAAACCTTTCCAAAATCCTTCTTTACCTATGCCCATGTTAAATATTGTTATGTAATGCGGAAAAAGTGTTATACCATTACAGAACATGCTCGACTATTCCAGTGAAATCCGGCTGTAATGTGTGAGTACGTGATCTCAACATGCGTTAGCCAGACTGTTTCAGATTCGCCAGCCTCATGCACTGTGTCAAGGTCGCAATTAATTACGTTCTAGTGTTTCCTAGTAGCGTTCTTGATGCGTAGCATGGAATTTTCTGGAATTTAAGAGGGGTATAAATACAAGTATTCAGCGACGCTTTTAGTTGAGTTTGAGTTGCAATTTATTTCAGTGCAGTTCGAAGTATTGTGGCAAAGTGTTATGTGTTTTATAATTGTACGGGACAATTGTAATACAACTGTGTTTTATATTAGTTGACATTTTATTGCTTGTGAACAATTTTTATTTGATTTGTTGTAAGAGACTATCTTGTTGATTATAAACTGTTTAATTGTGATAATTAAAGCTGGTGATTAGCGACTTAATTGGTGTCTTGTATTTTGTTTTCCACTGTACCATACGATAATCAAGGAGACCATCGTAACAATATGTATGTTTGTACAAATATTTTATTTACGGGATTGTCTACAAAATGCTGTAAATGTATTTAGTGTTAGGAACTGTAAAAAAAAAAAACTGGACAAAAAGTTTCTCTTATCCCATGTGACATAACAGATTAAGAAATATCTTACAATTTAACACACTGTGACAGCAGCGGTATGCGAACATCTGCTCTCCGTTACCAGCAGCGGACACAGCGAGCCAATCAGGGATCAGCAGCCGAGATGTGACCAACTAACATGCACGGAGCGAGGCAATCAGCGATCCCGGTTAGTCCATAAAACCCGCGACAGTAGAAAATTTTGACACACTTCATCGCCATGCCATCTCCTCTCCTCTCTCGGACGACATCGACGTGGAGTCAGCCGGAAGGAATGGCCGAAGCATAGAACCGGCATTCTTGCGTCTTCGCCCTCCAGTTCCGGGTCAGCGATGGATTTTGCTGGGCCGGCACCCGACTCTACAACCGATGCCGAAAGAAGAGGAGGACTGCAGTACGCCACGAACAGCGGGGGCGCAGCCGCCGAACATCTCAGCGCGGCACAACCAACATCAGCCTTCTCGCCACACGGTCCTTTTTAGGGCCACCAAAAACACTAGAGTGTATGATTGGCGCCATTTGTCATGCGGCAAGCCTTATGTCCGGTGACAACACATTAATGTTTTAGCCAGAAACATATCAAAGCTAAGGTCTCATGAGTGTACAGTTATTATCAAACAAACTATGTGAATCCAGATGTGTGTGTGTGTGTGCATGCATGTGCGCATGCAGGACTATTATCATTAACAATGGACAAAGTGAATTAAACTCTATGCACAAAGAAATATTTAATTACAGAAAATTCATTGTGACAAAATGTAGAGAGGCCGTGCTTTCAAGTTCATGTGTAAAACATTTCAGTATTGTAACTACTTGTTGTCAATGATATTGTGACGATTTAAATAAAAGAAATAATCAAGAAAATAAAAATTTAAAAAAAAATTAAGGTTGCGAGCTCTTAAGCCATTTAAATCTCACTGTATTAATATAAAATACCTGTATGTACTCAGTATGAGAGGAAGCAGTAATTAATTAGTTATAAGATACTCTAATAAAAAGATAAATTGTAAAGAGTTATTAATATCGTATTTAACCCTTTGCGTGTAAGCAGGCGCTGTCCTGTTGATTCCAGACTCGACATGCTTTCCGAGTCTTGTGTGAGTTAGAATAAGATAAAAAAATTAATGTTAATAATAAAAAAATCTGAAGACATAAATAGTCGCTAAAACAACTGATTTAAATTATGTATATTTGTTTAGGGATAGTTTGTATAAATAAAAAATGTTAACTTAAATATAGTTAGGAACTATATTCTCGCGCGGAAATTGTCCCACTAACTTTTGCCCAGTACCAGGCGAAGGGAGCGGAATTTCTCTCTCTTGCAATGGTGACTTCGTACAGTATAGACGTAGGAGCTGTGCGCTTAAAATATGTTAACTACATTTTGTCTCACCTTAAGATGGTGTACCAGATGTAGCTGTTTAAAGCATCTGGATGTGTTAATTAATATAGTCATGTAAATAGACAAGAAATTTAAAGTAAAAAAATCGAAACGTAAAAAAAAAGGAGTGTAACACAAGATGACTTCGTGCTTCAACAAATAACAACAATTCCAAAGTCATACCCGGAGATGTGAACTATCAGAAGCCACAAACTCTACTGCACGTGACAGAATATGCAGATCAGGACATCCGAGAATCTACAAGATCATCGTAGATATCTACACGACATATTGTTCAACCTAGGAACTTTTGGAGCCCTTTACAGAGGAAGGCCAGACCGAGATGACGACGTAGCTGTTCCTGTTTCCCAAGATGGATACCCCAGTACGAGTCTTCTGCATACCAATTAAAAGGTGACTCGATAGCCTGTCTATCGAGGGTTACTAATATTTGTTACACAACACATCTCGAAAGAGACTTTTCAGAAACTATTAACTTTGTAAAGACTTATAAATTAAATCTAAGAATTTCATGTAACTATTCTAACTTCATACGTTGTAACAGTTTTGTAGCGGGTCAAATTTTGGGTGTTTTTATTTTAACGGTTTGGGGCATATATATATTTTTACTTATTTCGTTTTCGGGCGGACTTGTATAATAAATTTGTAAAACTGTAATTGTATTGTGCAACGTATAATAGTCAGTGTAACAGAACAGTGAAACAAAGCAATAAGGCGCAGTTGTTGTTGAGGAATGCGGCAGAGCATTTGCACCTCCACCAAATTTCTAAGAACTCTGTTAATGTGTGTCAACGCTCAAGTGCAACTACACCTGCACGCGCTCAAAGGACGCCCTAACAAAAACTCAAGATGGCCAGAGCGTAAAAAATATTCGTCGTCTTCTCTAAGAACTCCCGGAAACACTGCCAAGAGACCGGCCTTTCCAATGACGTCAGCGGAACCAAGTCCAATATCGGCCTCTGGACACACACACATACCAGCTTTAATCCATATATAAAGTGGTTACTTCCCAACAAATGATGCCGGAGCGACGAAAACATCGTGGCAGTAGAGAACCAGATTCCCTCCAGGAACAGGTACATGTACCTGTTACGCTCACCATGACGGAACAGTGGACATTAAGCAGAGACGCCATACAGTCAACAGGACGCCAACTACAGTAACAGACATCTAAAGTTTCGGTTTGGGCCCGGTTGGTCGAGTTTTCGCAAATGTATTTCACTCAATAAGACCGACCGGGACCCCAGAAGGTAATGAACATATCGGAGTGAGTAATACTGACAGTGATGTGGAGAGATTGAAGTGATAAAACAAATAGTGAAGTTACGGGACCAACCGCGTGTTCGGCCGGTATCGTGTTCGTGGACGGGCACCGCGGATAACAATCGGAATATTTAAAAATTGAATAAATAAAGGGGAATGTATATAAAAAACAAAAGGTATGGAAGAGTGCGTGGGCAATATGGGCTGCCTTAGTTGTAAGTATAGTTTAAGGTAATTAAAACTTGATGGTGTAGCATTCTCATTCTGGTAATTATAACAATTAATCATGACTAATTCTTTTGTACTCATAGCAGTGAACATTGACTTAATTCATTAAAGTGATTTAGTTTACTTTGAAAATGTGTTAGTCTAAGTTATTTCGTCATTACCACTGTCTTATTTCTGTGTTGATAAAATTCGTCTAAACGTTCCGGAATTTTCTGAATTATTAATTGGGTGGGTCAGATTGCTAAATTGTCCGTTTTATTTAAGGTGGAGTATAAAGGTTTTCGATATTTTATCCTATTTTAAGCTCACTACTGACTGTTGTTAATCCCTTTATACACTGTTGATTACATTACAACTGTTAACGGTGAGGTCGGCCGACCTAAAGAAAAAAACTGTTACTGAAATTTAGATGAACCGCATGCGGTCGGTAGGTAAGAGGCACTGGGCAGAAGTTTGTTCTCTGTTCCCTCTCCACAGTTTTCAACACTGGAACTCACTGCCTTGGGCGTCGTCGCCGAAGCTTCAGCCCATGCTATGCATGTTGTTTTTTGAGTCAATGTCGCATATGATCTTCTGTAGGCATTGGCTGACGTCATTATTGTCAAAGCGACTATCAAATTTATTATTCATTTTTTCTAATAAATTAAGTACAATACTCATTGGATCATCATCCACCTTATTGTATTTTGTTGAGGTCGGGGTTACTTGAATCCCTGAATCCTCTGTATTATCTTTTTCATTTGTGTTATGCACATTCATGTTTTTATCGTCTTGACCTACATTTGGTGTTGAATGTATTTCAGGACTACTCATCACAGCTGATTCGTCAACTTCAGCTGTTTCACTTATCACAGTCGAGTCGGACAAAAAAATTTATAATTTTCAAAATTTTAAAATTCCCCCCAAAAAAAGGTTAAATTTATTCATTAATAAATTTTATTAAATTTATTTATTAAATAACATCTATTAAAATTATTCAAATATTGGTTTGAATTAATCAAACAAACAAATTAAAATTGGATTCCTACTATACACAAGCTTAGTAGGTGTATGACCCCATCAGCTGATCGAAACTAGGTCAAGTCCAAAATCCTTGACCTACATATGTTATATATAAGTTCTGAAAATACATTGAACATCTGTAATATCCTAACTTGAAATACAAAACATAGTAACATAAAATATTTAAAATAAACAAAATATTAATATAATAATCAAGTTGACATTTAAATTATTTAGAATAAACAATTCTTACTTGTATCTGGTTTTCCAAATTTTATCAAAATTCTGTCACTGGTTTGAAAAAAAAAATAAACAATTGTAATTCTTTATTATAAATTCCTCTCTTTAGTTAACAGTTTAATTCTACATTACTATAGGTGTTGTAACTTATTTATTCTCATTTTTCTGTATTAGATCTGTATGCATATATAATCTTTCTCCCTATAGCTCTAATATTCATAAACTTCAACTCCCATGACACCCATCTCTATCAAAATATCTACTAATCAAGACACTCTAAGCCCCAACTTATCATTACACAAAATCGCCGCCTTCTCTACATATAAAATACTCTCTAACCCTTTGTATATAGGATACGTGTTTCCCCTACCCAAAAAACTCAATTCCCTTATCTGGCGGCCCGGATTCTACCTAAGGTGGCCCCTTCCCCACTAAAATCTATCCCTATCCCGTCCCAACCCTTATTACCACTGTCTTATTCCTGTGTTGAAAAAATTCGTCTAAACGTTCCGGAATTTTCTGAATTATTAATTGGGTGGGTCAGATTGCTAAATTGTCCATTTTATTAAGGTAAAGTGTAAAGGTTTTCGATATTTTATCCTATATAAAAAATAATCGTGGCGACCTTGGTCTTCTGGTAAAATTTCAATAACAGGTAAGTGTTGTAATTGCGTGCAGGTAAGTCCTGGTAGTGGTTATATTTATATTTTATATTTCGGCCCTTTTTTATTGTTACAAATGTCGACGCGCTGCCAGGATTTTCGTTTAATTGTAATTTTATACGAGATAGACCTATTTTAATACACAGAAAATAGGATGTGGTAATGACGAATGTATAAAAATTTTATCGTACATAATTAAGTAGGTTAGGTTTATATTAAAAACATGAATGTGCATAACACAAATGAAAAAGATAATACAGAGGATTCAGGGATTCAAGTAACCCCGACCTCAACAAAATACAATAAGATGGATGATGATCTAATGAGTATTTTACTTAATCAATTAGAAAAAATGAATAATAAATTATTTGAAAAAGTGAGTAGTAAATTTGACAGTCGTTTTGACAGTAAGGATAGACAAAGTAGAGACTTAAATGAGAAATTCGAGGCTCAAAAGAACAGTTTTGATGAGCTAAAAAACAAAATTAACGAAATGAATGAACGTCTAGAAAATACCCATGAGACCACAATGACCAGTTTAAATAAGTTAGAACAGAAGTTTGAAAAATTAGGTGACAATGTTTTAAATATGACAAAATGTAAAAATGACTAAATAGTAGACAATTCTGAGAGTATAGTAGTTGTGAAGAATAATGTAGAAGCGAATGATGAAAATATAATAGCAAATAATAACAATAATGTCAAAAATAATGAATTTAATATTGAGAATAATAATGTGTTTGAGAAATTGGTATCAGAAAGTGATACGGAAAAAATAAATAAGGAGAGTATTAATGAAAGTGTAGAATGCAGTGATTATGAGATGTTAATGTGTGTCAGTGAGTTAGAGAGAGAGAGAAAAAATAATGTTGTAGTAGAGTGGGGACAGAGGGGAAATTTTCCTTTTATTATTTATGATGATTTAATGTGGTTACAAGAGTTTTTAAAGGGCAAGGGTCCCGTACTAGTAGAAGATTGGAGTTGTTTATTTTATTTGTATGATATTATACCCTCTGTGTGGAAGGATTTTATAAGTATGAGATGGTGTTATGATGAGAGCGATTTAAATAGAGAATTGTGTGTTGAGAGAGAGATAGAGTTATATGAATTAAAGAGAGATTATGGTGAGTTGAAAGAAATATTAGAAGTGTATTTGAACAAGAATGATTTAATTGATAATACAAAGGTAACTAACCCGATATTGGAAATATTTACTGACGGAGATTTAACAGAAATACTTAACGTAGACTTGGTGAATGATTATTATGGTATAACGGATAAATTGAAATTATTTGGTTATGACACACAAGACAACAATATGTATGTCAATATAATTGAACAGTGCTATACAAAACCAAGATTAATCTTTGACGATGGAGGGTAGACTGTAAAACAATAAAAGACAATTAAACATTATGTTTTATGGTTTTTTTGACATGGCAGATTTGGACAGAAGTGTGGAGAAAATGGAATAATAATTAACAAGAGTTGTAAATAAAATCTAGTGAATAATGTGTGTGTAGATGATTGTTGTAATAATAATATTAATACTTGCAATTTAAATAAATAAACCAAATTAATTTTGAAAACAAGTAATCAGAGAATCATAATTGTTTGGATGGTAATGAATTCTATATTGTTAACAATTAATTTAATTAAAACAATTGATATATTTTAAATATTTTAATTGATTATGTAAATGTTAAGTAATTAATTTTTTCTGAATGTAAATTATTTTACGAGATGGAAAGTTGGTAATGAATGATAAATTATTTAATTGAAGCTAATAAATTTTGTGAAATGTTTCAGAGATGGTGGTGATTATGTTTTGTGGGCATATCATGTTAAATGGATTGTAAGTAGAAAAATTTTATAATCATGTGCAATAAAAATATTTACAGGTGTAATTGAGATTCTAATTCAGTAATAAGATGTTATTTGGAAATCAGTTGGTTCAAGAAATAAAGATAATTAAAAAATTTTAATAATAAATGAAAGATGATAAATAATGATTATCAATAATAAATTTTGAAAATTTCAAGAAAGTTAAACGGTAAAAGGTTATGAATGGGTTAAATGAGTGTTGATGCAAATTTTATTATGTGTGTATTTGTTTAAGTAAATAAGTAAATCGTCTGGCAGGCTAACATAAATAACCAGAATCAGAGAAATTGGAAACAGTGAGGTGAGAAGGGAGAATAAATAAAAATAAATATGTATATTCCATGTAATTTGTTCAATTTTGAGATGTGTTTTTATTATGTTAGGATATCAGCTGGTCAGCAATACAACGTCACTGGTATATTGGTTTGTAAATGTTACAAGTAATTAATGTTTCGTGTACTACAGATATTTTGAAGTAAGGATGCAAAGAATATGAGAAATAAAATAACAATAATTTATGCCAATTAATAAAAGATAATTCATGGGTGATAAATGTTTTATGGGACACGTAGACCTGTCCAAATTGGATTAAAAGTTGAATGTGAAATGATAGAGATGAATATGATGTAATGTTGTTTTTGAGTTAATGTAATGTAACAGAGTTGGTGAAGTATGAATGTTGACACAGTGGTAATGGAGACTTTATGTAGATTTTGAGTGACATATTGTTGTTTTTATATTTAATGAGGTTATTTTGTGTAATTGTAGTAATGTAATGAGATTGAGAATTTTGGGGATGGCAATTTTGTATTAGAGGGTAGTGTAATGTAGGAGTCCGCAACAAGGGTTGGGACGGAGTAGGAATAGATTTTAGTGAGGAGGGGCCGCCTTAGGTAGAATCCGGGCCGCCAAATAAGGGAATTGAGTTTTTTGGGGGCGGGGAAACACGTATCCTATATACAAAGGGTTAGAGAGTATTTTATATGTAGAGAAGGTGGCGAATTGTGTTAAATGGTAAGTTGGGTTTAGTGTGTTTTGGGATAGATATTTTGGTAGAGATGGGTGTCATGATAATGGAAGTTGATGAAGATTAGAGTCAGAGAGTAGAGTTTATATATGTATAGAGATCTAATACAGTAAATGAGAATGAATAATTTACATCACCCACAGTATATTAAAGCAAGATTGTTGAAAAGAAAGAGAGATTCATGATAAAGAATATACAATTGTTTATTTTTTTCAACCAGTGACAGAATTTTGATAAAATTTGAAAATAATGTAAAGTCAAGAATTGTTTATTTTAAATAATTTAAATGTCGACTTGATTATCATTAATATTAATATTTTGTAATTTTAAATATTTTATGTTACTATGTTTTGTATTTCAAGTTAGGATATTACAACTGTTCAATGTGTTTTCAGAACGTATATATAACATATGTAGGTCAAGGATCTTGGACTTGACCTAGTTACGATCAGCTGATGAGGTCATACACCTACTAAGCTTGTATAGTAGGAATCCAATTTTAATTTGTTTGTTTGATTAATTCAAACCAATATTTGAATAATTTTAATAAATGTTATTTAATAAATAAATTTAATAAAATTTTTTAATGAACAAATTTAAATTTTTTTGAATTTTAAAATTTTAATGGGAAAAAAAAACTTGATTTTTCGCCTGCCAGCGAATGAATATTTTAGATAATGATTATTTTGTTATGTGTGCATTAACCATGTTTCTTTTATTGTATTGCATTATATTGGTAGACTATAAGTGATTCTCATGTTAGAGTAAGGATGTGTTTATATTATTAGAAAGGTCTAGGTTAAGTCATTTGAAACAAAAAAAATTAGAAAAAACAAGGAAGAGAATTTTTTGATAAACGATTATTTTTTGAATTTTGATTTTTCTAAATTTTTGATAAATTTTAAAAGCAATTTTTCTACTTTTAATGTGTTATGGTAATATGTAATGTTAGTGTGTGAGCCCAGTATTTGCTAAAGGCAGCCCAGCTTGCACAAAAGGGGAACCCTATCGGCGGAGGAGCTGGAATAATTTTAGCCAGGGATTGAGGATTTTAGGGGGTAGCATGTTAGAAGGTGAGGTGCTCTGTGGTACTCAGGTGTTTGATTTCTCGGTGTTGGGATCTCTTAAGGAGAAGTCCAGTGATCTTGTTCAGATGAGTCCATGATCGCTGAGCCAGGGGGGTCGTGTACCCATGAGATTAAGAACAAGGGGGTTGTTGGCACTAGTTCCTCACCGGTCCTCTTCGGGGTTATCGATGAGATTTCTTCTGTCGTGAACAGCAGAATTCTCATCGAGGGGGTATTGTAGCGGGTCAAATTTTGGGTGTTTTATTTTAACGGTTTGGGGCATTTATATTTTATTTATTTCGTTTTCGGGCGGACTGGTATAATAAATTTGTAAAACTGTAATTGTATTGTGCAACGTATAATAGTCAGTGTAACAGAACAGTGAAACAAAGAAATAAGGCGCAGTTGTTGTTGAGGAATGCGGCAGAGCATTTGCACCTCCACCAAAATTCTAAGAACTCTGTACATGTGTGTCAACGCTCAAGCGCAACTACACCCGCACGCGCTCAAAGGACGCTCTAACTAAAAACTCAAGATGGCCAGAGCGTAAAAAATATTCGTCGTCTTCTCTAAGACCTCATGGAAGTCGCATTAAACTCCGCCTACTGTTGGTGACATCAGCGGAACCAAGTCCAATATCGTCCTCTGGACACACACACATACCCGCTTTAATCCATATATAGGGTGGTTACTTCCCAACAAATAAGGCCGGAGCGACGAAAACATCATGGCAGTAGAGAACCAGCTTCTCTCCAGGAACAGGTACATGTACCTGTTACGTTCACCGTGACGGAGCAGTCGACATTAAGCAGAAACGCCATACAGTCAACAGGACGCCAACTACAGTAACAGACATCCAAAGTTTCGGTTTGGGCCCGGTTGGTCGAGTTTTCGCAAATGTATTTCACTCAATAAGACCGACCGGGACCCCAGAAGGTAATGAACATATCGGAGTGAGTAATACTGACAGTGATGTGGAGAGATTAAAGTGATAAAACAAATAGTGAAGTTACGGGACCAACCGCGTGTTCGGCCGGCATCGTGTTCGTGGACGGGCACCGCGGATAACAATCGGAATATTTAAAAATTGAATAAATAAAGGGGAATGTATATAAAAAACAAAAGGTATGGAAGAGTGCGTGGGCAATATGGGCTGCCTTAGTTGTAAGTATAGTTTAAGGTAATTAAAACTTGATGGTGTAGCATTCTCATTCTGGTAATTATAACAATTAATCATGACTAATTCTTTTGTACTCATAGCAGTGAAAATTGACTTAATTCATTAAAGTGATTTAGTTTATTTGGAATTAATTAAACAAACAAATTAAAATTGGATTCCTACTATACAAGCTTAGTAGGTGTATGACCTCATCAGCTGATCGTAACTAGGTCAAGTCCAAAACCCTTGACCTACATTGTGATGGTACAATCATGGTACATTTCATAATTACTCAAAATATGGTAAAGAGATCATAAATATTGTATTTTTCTATTTTTTGACATACCCAATCCAACCTCAAACACCCGATATCGAATTTACAGTGAGTGGACTATATTACAATATTTGCCAGGATTTGAACTAATTCATGACAAAAAACGGTGTCACATCACAAAAACAGTGTGCAGTTATTGAGATAAGCAGAGCCAAGCCTTCGTTATGTCAGAGGCTGAGAATGTGTTGACAACTACAAACGGCGATGTCAACACGTTAGACAAAGAAAATGTGACGTCAGTACTCCCCACTTCCGCAGATTTCAACCAGGAATTGCCGTCATTCTGTTGCAACAACTAAGCAGCGCCGGCCGGCTGCTCATTCACTTACGAGTGAATTTTAACTTTTTAGACCACTATAGGTGGTTAATAAACAGTATAATATCTACAATCAAAATGTATTAAGGAGAGTTATAGTTCGGTTTGGTGTAGGCGTCCTCGACCGATTAAATCGTCCGTACAAGATCGACGTATAGAATCGGTCCCACGACAGTGGGTTACGTGGGTTGACACAAAGTCCCGTCAAGCGCCGTAAAAATATACCGATTGTGCCGATATACGAACGAGACTAGCAGTGCGAGGAAGCCAACACGAAATGGGTGAGATCTTTCCTTAATTCCTGATTTCATAATTTCCCAATATCATTTTATTGTAGAAATTCATTTTATTTTAAAATTTCAATCTAATAAAAGGAGCTCCAAAAGTTAGAAAAGTTATAAATGTTTGTACCATGAGAATGAAAGGGTGAGTGGTTGTGTGCGTGCGTAATTATTCTAAGTGCTGGGTTGAGCAACACCTATAAAAACATATAAATATATATATATATAATTTTGTCATATATATATTATACTTACAGAAGTTGCAACACATATAAATATATATATATATAATTTTGTCATATACTTATTATATTTACAGAAGGTATTATTACACTATGTATTTATTTTGGAAGGGTTAAAGATAGGGTTGAAAACAAGTATGTAAAACGAATAAATAATAAAAAGGGTATTTCATTGGTAAAAATCAGAACAGCTGTTTTTATTTCAAGCAATTTCTGTTCCCGCATGACTTCGTGTAACGAAATTCTGGCCCATGACTTAGGTAGTAAAAGATGGCGTCCTAGTTTTGTATACATAACCACATTTGTGAGATATAATATATCGTATTTATAAATTCAAAAATAACGTAAGTATACAGATGTCGCCCGTAAGAACAGGGACCCTATGTAATATTATGTATATATATTATTACATGGGATACGCCTAGAAAGAACACGGGAAAAAATTGCTTGAGGTAACAGACAAAATTTTATAACTAGTAAACATAACCCCACAATTAGGTTAGACAATTGTATGCATGCGTGCATTACACAATTGCCAAAATGAGTACAAGTGACGATAGTGACATAAAAACCAGTACCACTGACATAACTTTAACTGGTGAAATGGATATGCAAATAAATCCCATTAGTCAGACTGACGGGGCAAATACGCCTGTGTCTGTCGAAATAAAACAAACTGACACATCCATTTCAACTAATTTAGACAGTAAGTCAGATGAAACTAATGCAATGATGCAACTTTTATTAAATAAATTTGCCAGTTTTGATAAAAAACTAGACGAACAGAAAAGAGATACTGATATTAAATTCACGCATTTGAATGACAAATTCGATAAGTTACAAAATCATTTAGAAAACCTTGAAATAAACGTGATAGATATCACTAAAAATTTTGAAACTATAGATAATCTAAATAAACTATAGATAATCTAAATAATACAGGTAGTAAGATTGTGGGGTTAGAAGAGGATAAACCTGATAATGAAAGTATAATGAATGATAATGAAATATTTGAGTTTATGAAGTCAGAAAGAAAGTAGAGAAAGTATTTTAGTACAAGGAGTGCAGGGGGTAGAATTTTCTTTTAATGTTGTATTAGGGGGTGAAGACAAGTCTTCATGTAGTTTGATAGACGATAGTTCTACAAATAAAGTTTCTTTTAGTTTTTGTGTACCTGAGAGGTGCAACGATTTTATGATAGGGACCCCTGTATATTTGGAGAGAGAAAGTGTATTTTGGTGTTATGGAGAGAAATGTATTAAGAGAGAAAGTATAGAGAGATATTGTGAGAGTAAAAGAGTAATAGAAATATTTAAAGTAAACAGAAATTACAGACAACTGTTAGAAAGGTTAGGGTTAGATGTGGTATATGAAAATGATGAATACTTGCCTGATAATAACAATAATTTGACAATAACAAGAAATGAGAATAAAGACATTAGGTACTTTCCTGTGGTGGAATATTATGGGGATAATTATAATATAAACCGATTAATGACATATGATACTAAGACAAACTGAACTCTACTTGATCGTGATTGGGAATATTTGTTTAATAACCGTTCAATAACATATGAATATAATGTAGCTAATAAAATCTATGTATTAAATAAGAATTTATATAGACCTAAGATTCGTTTGTTGTTTAATGATGGTGGATAGACTGTTATATTGTGATATGAACATTAAATAATAATGTGCAAAGTGGTTTTGAATTGGACTGTTATGGACTGATTTCGATTAACGACACAATAATGAAGTTGGAGTGTATATTTTTATTGTAGTTATCCATGTATTCTGATGTGTATTATGTATTACAGGTACCCCAGTGTGTATTATTATATATTATATATATAACATGTTTAATAATAATATTTTAATTAATTATTAATGAATAATAATGAATGTTTAAATAAATAATTATATTTGAATTTTGAAAAGAGGTATAAGTAGGTAGGAGAGGAATTTTATAAGACAATGGTAAATGATTACAGTAAGGTAATTGTTTAAACAGGAATATAACCTGGGTATTGAATTAGATGCAGGTGAGTTATTAATTAATGTAAATGGAGTTAGAAAGATAAGAATTTTTAAGAAAATATAAAGAGAATTATTAGATAGTTAGGGACACAGTAGTTAGGGATTATTTGTAAAGAAGGTTTAAGTAAAGGTACATACATATATTTGTTGTTGATGAATTCTGTAGTGGGGGTGAGGTGATAAAGAGTAGCCAACCAATAGTGTTGTGGCAGGTATTAGCGTAGTTTAAGGGAGTGTTTGCCGAATTATTTGGAAGGGCAAAAATATTAGAGATGTATATAGCCAGTTAGGGAACACCCAACCCATTGCAAAGACGAGCGGTGCCATATGATTTAAATGGAATTAGTAATGAAGTATATAATTGAGATATTGGTGTCAATGATAGGTAAATTTGATGGTCAGTTAGAAGGTGAGTAAAATTATATAATGAAGTATAGTGAATATAGGAGTTATCCAGACTAAACAGTGATAGAAGGTGAAAGGTTAGGTAGTTAGGTAGATAGAAAGTTCAGAGGAGAGAGAAAGTAAGAAAATGAATAATGAAATAATAATGTAATATGAATAGTAACAATAAGTTCAAAATGTATTTTATTATTATAAATACAACTTTTAAGTAAATTATACAAATGTTAATGCATATCTTAGATATGATTAAATATGATTGAGTATTTAAAATGTATTAACTGTATTATTAATATATCAGTGTTAATTATTAATGTATTATGTATTTATTTGAAAACTTTTGAACAGGATGTTATAATATGTGTAGGAAAAAAAAAAAAAAAAATTTTTAAATGGCGTTGTTAATAATATTTATCAGCCAGACGATTAACTGTTAATAATAATAATAATAATAATACTAATAATCATAATAAAAGTTTATTTTAAGAGTTATAAATAAATAAATCGATTTATTAAATTGCTTGATTTGTTTTCTCCAAGTTTGGGAGATATATAATTATATTTTATATTATATATATTTTATATTTTCAATTATATTTCATCCAATTTTAATCCTTTTTCATATTCTTTTTAATCCTTGAGATTTATTATTTTTATACTTTCTAATTTTATTTAATATAATTTATAATTTTATAAATAGTAAGCCAACCCAGTGCTTATTGGCACAAACCAGCACTTAGCTAAGGGGAACCAGATCAGTTGAGGATGAAGTGATTTACTAAGCCACTATTTTAATATTTATTATATATTGTTTCAGTGTTTGGTGGTGTGACAGCGGTCCTGAGCTGGCCAACGCGTCAGAGCAGGGGCGTTAAGAGCCTAAGTGGCCTTATGGTGTTGGGATCTCGCAGGAGAAGTCCAGTAAGGTCATCTAGGTACGGTCCTCATCACCAGACCAAGGGTGAGTTATTGTTATTTTTTTATATAAAATTGTAAGGGGGTTGTGGCGACTTGTCCTGGCTGATCCCTTTAGGAAGTATGAAAGGGTCAATGAAAGTTTGTGTGCTTCGTCACACCATCTTTCATTGAGGGGGTTTTGTGATGGTACAATCATGGTACATTTCATAATTACCTAAAATATGGTAAAGAGATCATAAATATTGTATTTTTCTATTTTTTAACATACCCAATCCAACCTCAAACACCCGATATCGAATTTACAGTGAGTGGACTATATTACAATATTTGCCAGGATTTGAACTAATTCATGACAAAAAATGGTGTCACATCACAAAAACAGTGTGCAGTTATTGAGATAAGCAGAGCCAAGCCTTCGTTACGTCAGAGGCTGAGAATGTGTTGACAACTACAAACGGCGATGTCAACACGTTAGACAAAGAAAATGTGACGTCAGTACTCCCCACTTCCGCAGATTTCAACCAGGAATTGCCGTCATTCTGTTGCAACAACTAAGCAGCGCCGGCCGGCTGCTCATTCACTTACGAGTGAATTTTAACTTTTTAGACCACTATAGGTGGTTAATAAACAGTATAATATCTACAATCAAAATGTATTGAGGAGAGTTATAGTTCGGTTTGGTGTAGGCATCCTCGACCGATTAAATCGTCCGTACAAGATCGACGTATAGAATCGGTCCCACGACGGTGGGTTACGTGGGTTGACACAAAGTCCCGTCAAGCGCCGTAAAAATATACCGATTGTGCCGATATACGAACGAGACTAGCAGTGCGAGGAAGCCAACACGAAATGGGTGAGATCTTTCCTTAATTCCTGATTTCATAATTTCCCAATATCATTTTATTGTAGAAATTCATTTTATTTTAAAATTTCAATCTAATAAAAGGAGCTCCAAAATTTAAATAAGTTTGTACCATGAGAATGAAAGGGTGAGTGGTTGTGTGCGTGCGTAATTATTTCTAAGTGCTGGGTTGAGCAACACCTATAACTATATATATATATCTTTGTTGAAAATATGAAAGTTAATTTGAATAAATAATTAATTAATCAATAAATGTATGCAGCGTATATTCCTTGTATAATGTAACTTCATGTGGACAACGCCCATGGCGCAATATATCGATCAGAGACCTATGTCTATGTAATACTTTATATTCAATGTTTACTCTTAATAAATACTTTTATATGTTATTTGATGTGTCTTTATTTCAGGTAATTGGTTACACTAAACTGGTACGTGTTAACACGAATTTCTGGCCCTAACAATAAATTTCGATCAGGTTGCTTTATAACAAACATGGCGCCCGAAACTTATTATTTACGTATAGACAAAATTTATATTTTCAACCTGAGTAATAAAACAATAAATGTATATGATTACATTTGGCTCCCGAATAGCAGGGACTAAATTGATTACAACATATGTTATGTATGATTTCTGAAAACACTGAACATCTGTAATATCCTAACTTGAAATACAAACATAATAAAACAAAATATTTAAAACAAACAAAATATTTAATATAAATAATCATCAACTTGCTATTTAAATTATTTAAAACAAACAATTCTTAATTTTACATTATTTTCAAATTTTATCAAAATTCTGTCACTGGTGAAAAAAAATAAACAATTGTATATTCTTTATCATGAATCTCTCTTTTTGCTTAACAATCTTACTTTAATACACTGTGGGTGATGTAAATTATTTATTCTCATTTATTCTGTCTACATATATAATCTTTACCCCTTTGACTCCAATATTCATCAACTTCAATTATCATGACACCCATCTCTACCAAAACATCTACTAATCAGGACACTCTAAACCCCAACTTATCATTTAACACAAAACGCCACCTTCTCTACATATAAAATACTCTCTAACCCTTTGTATATAGGATACGTGTTTCCCCTACCCAAAAAACTCAATTCCCTTATCTGGCGGCCCGGATTCTACCTAAGGCGGCCCCTTCCCCACTAAAATCTATCCCTATCCCGTCCCAACCCTTGTTGCGGACTCCCCAAATACACTACCCCTAATACAAAATTGCCATCCCCAAAAATCTCAATCTCATTACATTACTACAAATACACAAAATACCCTCATTAACTATAAAAACAACAATATGTCACTCAAAATCTACATAAAGTCTCCATTACTCCTGTGTCAATATCAATACTTCACAAAACTCTGTTATATTACATTAACTCAAAAACAACATTACATCATATTCATCTCTATCATTTCAAATTCAACTTTTAATTCAATTCGGACAGGTCTACATGTCCCATAAAACATTTATCACCCATGAATTATCTTTTATTAATTTGCATAAATTATTGTTATTTTATTTCTCATATTCTCTTTATCTTTACTTCAAAATATCTGTAGTACACTAAACATTAATTACTTGTAACATTTACAAACCAATATACCAGTGACGTTATTGCTGATCAGCTGATCCTCCTAACACAATGAAAATACATCTTAAAATTGAACAAATTACATGGAATATACATATTTATTTTTATTTATTCTCCCTTCTCACCTCACTGTTTCCAATTTCTCTGATTCTGGTTATTTATGTTAGCCTGCCAGACGATTTACTTATTGGCTTAGGAAAAAACATACACACATCATGAAATTAACTATTTTTACAATACCTATACCTAACATACAACAAGTAAACACTACATTTAAAAACGCATAATGAACACCTTATTTTTAAATATCTAAGCAGCTAGTTACCTGAACAGAGCACAAGCAGTTTTATTTGAATTAAACTTTGAATAAGCAAAAACTTTTAGGTCATAAACTTTCAATTCGTGACTCCTTTGCGTCACCTCCCAGCCACACACTCTATTTCAAATTATGGAGGACTGTCTCGCCCTTTCGCTTCCACAGAGACTGTATATTTTGGAGCAGGGTTTTACCTCTCCGTGTCTCTGCTTCCGCTATTAAGTTTAAAGTAGTGAACATCAACATGTTCTTGTTCTAAAATCATACACCCTTAAAAACGGATCTGCCACCGGTCTTGCTGTTCCTCCTCGAACAGAGTGGCAGCCGCTGTTCCATAGTTTCTGGGAGATTTCCTCTAATTGTCCCCCCATTGAATTTCAAATATATACCAATTTCAAGTCAGCTATGGTCAAGGGACTTGATATGACCATAGCTGGCCGCTAGCCAAAACCACGGTTAGTGCTGGTAAGGATAAGTTGGGTGTCATGGGAGTTGAGGTTGATTAATAATAGAGTCAGAGGGAGAAAGTTTATATATGTATAGAGATCTAATACAGTAAATGAGATAAATAGTTGACATCACCCACAGTAATGCAGAGTTAAAATTGTTGAAAAGAAAGAGAGATTTATAATAAAGAATATACAATTGTTTATTTTTTTCAACCAGTGACAGAAATTTTAATAGAATTGAAAATAATGTAAAGTCAAGAATTGTTTATTTTAAATAATTTAAATGTCAACTTGATTATTATATTAATATTT
This sequence comes from Magicicada septendecula, assembly GCA_034769895.1. Lineage (NCBI taxonomy): Eukaryota > Metazoa > Arthropoda > Insecta > Hemiptera > Cicadidae > Magicicada > Magicicada septendecula. The sequence goes on along the minus strand of CM068369.1, from coordinate 62,631,984 downwards.
TGTTTATTTTAAATATTTTATGTTACTATGTTTTGTATTTCAAGTTAGGATATTACAGATGTTCAATGTATTTTCAGAACTTATATATAACATATGTAGGTCAAGGATTTTGGACTTGACCTAGTTACGATCAGCTGATGGGGTCATACACCTACTAAGCTTGTATAGTAGGAATCCAATTTTAATTTGTTTGTTTGATTAATTCAAACCAATATTTGAATAATTTTAATAGATGTTATTTAATAAATAAATTTAATAAAAATTTTTAATGAATAAATTTAAATTTTTTTTTTGATTTTTAAAATTTTGAAAATTTTTAATTTTTTTTGGGAAAAAAAAAAATTTTTCACCTGCCAGCGAATGAATATTTTAGATAATGATTCTTTTATTATGTGTGTATTAACCATGTTTCTTTTATTGTATTGCATTATATTGGTAGACTATAAGTGATTCTCCTGTTAGAATAAGTATGTGTTTATATTATTAGAAATGTCTAGGTTAAGTCATTTGAAACAAAAATTAGAAAAAAGAGGAAGAGAATTTTTGATAAAATATTATTTTTTTGAATTTTGAATTTTTTGTTAAATTTTTAATAAATCTTAAAAGCAATTTTTTACTTTTAATGTGTTATGGTAACATTAATGTTAGTGTGTGTGAGCCCAGTATTTGCTAAAGGCAGCCCAGCTTGCAAAAAAGGGGAACCCTATCGGCGGAGGAGCTGGAATAATTTTAGCCAGGGATTGAGGATTTTCGGGGGTAGTATGTTAAAAGGCGAGGTGCGCTGTGGTGCAAGTCTGTTCGATTTCTCGGTGTTGGGATCTCTTACGGAGAAGTCCAGTGATCTCGTTCAGATGAGTCCATAGTCGCTGAGCCAGGGGGGTCATGTACCCATGAGATTAAGAACAAGGGGGGTGTTGGCACCAGTTCCTCACCGGTCCTCTTCGGGGTTATCGATGAGATTTCTTCTGTTATGGACAGCAGAATTCTCATCGAGGGGGTATTGTAGCGGGTCAAATTTTGGGTGTTTTTATTTTAACGGTTTGGGGCATATATATATTTTTACTTATTTCGTTTTCGGGCGGACTTGTATAATAAATTTGTAAAACTGTAATTGTATTGTGCAACGTATAATAGTCAGTGTAACAGAACAGTGAAACAAAGCAATAAGGCGCAGTTGTTGTTGAGGAATGCGGCAGAGCATTTGCACCTCCACCAAATTTCTAAGAACTCTGTTAATGTGTGTCAACGCTCAAGCGCAACTACACCTGCACGCGCTCAAAGGACGCCCTAACAAAAACTCAAGATGGCCAGAGCGTAAAAAATATTCGTCGTCTTCTCTAAGAACTCCCGGAAACACTGCCAAGAGACCGGCCTTTCCAATGACGTCAGCGGAACCAAGTCCAATATCGGCCTCTGGACACACACACATACCAGCTTTAATCCATATATAAAGTGGTTACTTCCCAACAAATGATGCCGGAGCGACGAAAACATCGTGGCAGTAGAGAACCAGATTCCCTCCAGGAACAGGTACATGTACTTGTTACGCTCACCATGACGGAACAGTGGACATTAAGCAGAGACGCCATACAGTCAACAGGACGCCAACTACAGTAACAGACATCTAAAGTTTCGGTTTGGGCCCGGTTGGTCGAGTTTTCGCAAATGTATTTCACTCAATAAGACCGACCGGGACCCCAGAAGGTAATGAACATATCGGAGTGAGTAATACTGACAGTGATGTGGAGAGATTGAAGTGATAAAACAAATAGTGAAGTTACGGGACCAACCGCGTGTTCGGCCGGTATCGTGTTCGTGGACGGGCACCGCGGATAACAATCGGAATATTTAAAAATTGAATAAATAAAGGGGAATGTATATAAAAAACAAAAGGTATGGAAGAGTGCGTGGGCAATATGGGCTGCCTTAGTTGTAAGTATAGTTTAAGGTAATTAAAACTTGATGGTGTAGCATTCTCATTCTGGTAATTATAACAATTAATCATGACTAATTCTTTTGTACTCATAGCAGTGAACATTGACTTAATTCATTAAAGTGATTTAGTTTACTTTGAAAATGTGTTAGTCTAAGTTATTTCGTCATTACCACTGTCTTATTTCTGTGTTGATAAAATTCGTCTAAACGTTCCGGAATTTTCTGAATTATTAATTGGGTGGGTCAGATTGCTAAATTGTCCGTTTTATTTAAGGTGGAGTATAAAGGTTTTCGATATTTTATCCTATATAAAAAATAATCGTGGCGACCTTGGTCTTCTGGTAAAATTTCACATAACAGGTAAGTGTTGTAATTGCGTGCAGGTAAGTCCTGGTAGTGGTTATATTTATATTTTGGCCCTTTTTTATTGTTACAGTTTATATGCTAATGTAGAGTAATATAATTCAAGCAATAATACCATTCTTCCAATGGTTGAATAAAAGAAAGTCTTGCAAGCTAATATCATGAAATGAGTATAATTAAAAGTCTTAATTACAGAAATACAGAAAGTTGACCCAGATCCGAGGTATAGCTATATAAAATCAAGTTTGATCTCAAAGTTTAAAGAAACCTTTCAAATAACTTAATAATTGAATTAGTAATGTCATGGGATCTGTCAGTATATGTTTTTTAAATGTTAAATAAAGAGAAGTCTTCTTGTTACACACATATGAGGAGTGCTTAAATCAATTGTATACCTTGCCATTGTTTCCTTACACAGTTAGTAAGTAATTTGTTACATTAATTATTTGTGATCAATTCTGTTACAACGTAGGCAGCCCATCTAATTAACGGAGTTTAATTACGAGGGGTTCCCTGGATTTGTAACGCAACGAATAGACGTTACAAAACTGCGCAACTCTGCTTTCTTGTAAAACAATAAAAGGGTAATTGTTTACAGAGTGTCACAAAAGTGCGCCACTGCTAACTTTTATAAAGGTGTTTTAAGCAAACAAAATTGCGTCATTCAAAAAATAAAGGAAACAAAGGAAAGAGTTTTAATTGTGTATATAGTGTCACAAACAAAATTGCATTCACTATGCGTGGATAAAGTGTAAGATCAATAACTAAATATATAATATTGATATATGCACTCAGAAAGTTACTTTAATAAATGTAATGTTCAAAACATATTTAATAGTGTATTAAGTGACGTAGATGGTAGTATGTATAAGTAAAATATCCTTAGCGTCATACAATGCATGTAGCTTTTGCATTCTATAGGCCAGTAGGAACCTGCATAATTCGATGTAAGTACTTGCATACATGAATTGTGACCAAGCATAACAATTTTGGTCAACCGAACAATCTGTAACAGGTTTGTTTACGACAATCTATGACCTGTTGTTTCCTGAATCATTCTGCACAGTGTATGTCCAACTATCTAGCTTACATACACTAGTATGTGTTATAAAAAAAAAATTGATTAAAAATAACTTTGTTAATAATAATAAAGTAATTAAGTAGAAGTTCGTGATTTAAAACTTGTGAACAAAATAAGTAATTATTTAATTGAGAAAAGTTTATGAATGAACGGAGCCAAAGTGTTGTCTAAGCGGAATAATAATAATAGAATCAAGCGTCTGCGCTCCCCTTCTCTTGTTTAAACCGGTATACAGTAGTTGTGTTATTCAGTCGCATTGTGGAGAACAATAAGAGTAAAACCCCCTCTCTCACTGACACGCTCAACCCTCCTTTGTTAACTAAATATGTAGGCCACCCTCTGACCTACATTCCAGTAAACAGCTGATCGGCTATTTAACCTTGAAAGATATGTGTGTGTGATTTCTGTCTCTCCCTTAGAAGAGAAATTGTTCTTTTCTAATTTGTGTAAATTTATTACTTATGAATTTATTATATGTATATGTAATATATGTGTAATATACTAGTATTAATTGTAAGTACGTGCTAATGTGTTAGAACAAAATGGCCCAATTTAACCCGGATTTGTTATTAAAAGACGAGCTGTCTTACGAAGCCCTTTTGCGTGGACTACCCCATGCTGATGTAACAGTCGCGGAATTACGAAGTTCAATTCGCGAATGTGGATTTGATGCGCCCGTGCAATTAAACAATCTAAGCCAACTCGATTATGAAAGCGAGAAAGAAATTTGTAATGCCAAGTATAGTGAACTATACTTATTGTCTCAAACACTCCAAGACGAGAAATCTCCGGCAAAAATTTTGTGGACTACCCAGAGAATAGAGCATTTAACCAGGCGAATAAAAAATTTGTCGATCTGGCCGAATCTCACAGAAATACCCGTTGATGTACAAAAGCTAGCAGACGAAGCTCTACGCCGCTTACCTTCAATTATCAACGATTTAAGACGAAAATCCGACTCATTCAGGATGGACGAAATAGAGAAATCATTAATGAAATTACACATCTCCCCAGTACAATCCCCCACCACTGGTTTTCCGCCTAACTCGGATCGGAACTCACCTATCGTATCGCAAGTGCAAGCGAACCCAGAACAAAATAATGATACAGATGTAAATGTCCCTCCTCCCGAACATTTTCAGTTTCGTCCCGGAAATAATGAATTGACCAACACCCCCAATGAATCTAATCACCCTCATCGAGGAATTACCCCTATGAACTATAACGCAGATCTATACGGAAAAATGACACCCTGTGGAGAAGATTTTATCCGAAATCCCTTATACAGATGGTTTAAATGTTTCCAAGTTACTAACATTTATTAGTTATCTTCTTCAGATAAAGGATCTACAGCAGCTGAATGACTGGCAAATTTTACAAGTTCTGTTACCAAAGTGTAAACCCCCATTAAAAAATCGTGTGCTAGAAGCCCTAACCTCTACTTTCCCAGTAGAAGAGCTACATAGATCTTTAATAAAATACTTTATTCCCACCGGCATCTATGAGGAAATAAAAAGGAAGACAGTACTCCGAGTACAAGGACATCAGGAGAGATTAGCTCACTACATCTCCGATATTAGGGAGTCCTCTCGACTACTACGTGTAAGCTGGAATGAAACACAACTGGTGGACACCATTTTAATAGGAGTGTCACCTGAAGAAAGATCTCGACTATCATTGATGAATAGACACAATACAATTGCTGATCTAGAACAGTGCAGTATCCATTCTTCAAATGTATGGTACTCAGATCAAAATAGAGAAGCAATGAAAACCTCTGGAACTAATAGACATCAATTGCGAGCACTACTGCCTGATGTAACAACCTCGTATGAAAGACAAGTTTCTAGTAGACCTCACCATGTGCGCAAAGCTGGTAAGTTAACTGTAAACCCAGATAAAGCGGAAACCAAGTACCCACCTCGCAGAAAACCCACCTGTTATAATTGTGGCAAATATGGGCATATAAGAAGAGAGTGCAAAAGTAAGCCATTGGAACGGAATAACCCCAATTCAAAAAACATGTAAGGCAGGGAGACCCGAAAACCTGTGTCTTCCGCAGCTACTCAAAATTGGGTAAACTAAAAGAAACCAGTAATAATAATAAGAATGAACTATTCTGTAACCAAGTGAAAAACAAAAAAGGTGCGAAAGATATCGACCCCTATGTGCGAGAATTTCGTGAAAAGTATAATGCGATTAATAGATGTAAATGGAAAAAAAATCTACTACCATTAATACGAGTCGACTTAGGCGTTACATCCCCCATCGCCTTAATTGATTCGGGATCTAGTAGAAGCTTAATCAGCCAAGAAATAGCGGACATGTTAGCTAAACATCATCTAGTAAAACGGAACCAACCTGTGAATATAAAGTGTGCTACCGCTGATAAACGTAAAATAAATATAAACCTGAGCATTACCGTTAAGGTTAAAATAAAAAACCTAAGTTGGATATTTACAATGTTAGTATGTAAAGAATTAGGACCTGATTTAATATTAGGTGCAGATTTTATTAGTAAGACAGGAATGATTCTTGACATCTACGAGCGAGAAATTTATTTCAGATTTGACCGTGCAAGATAACATAAATTTGATAGTAATGAAGATAAACGTTGTTCATCTACTGCACATGTAATACACCAAGATTCAGATTTATCTCACCTAGAACGAAGAGATAGAGTCAAAATAGTAAAACTAATAAAAGAATTTTCCTCGGTTCTTACACCAAAACTAGGACTGACGGACCTAATAGAGTATAAAATTAATCTGAGTGATCAGAAAGTAATATGACTACCCCCGTACAAGTTGTCTCCCCCCCAGATGGAAGTCATGCGAAACCATATCAATAAGTTATTGGATCAAGGAGTCATAGAACCCTCTACGTCCCCATATTCTTCACCCTCCTTTTTAGTACCGAAAGGACCAGATAAACACCGACTAGTTGTAGACTACAGGCAATTAAATAAAAGAATAGAATTTGAATCAATCCCTCTTCCAGACATCCATAGTGTGTTTCATTATTTTACTAAAGCAATGGTTTTTACGGTAATGGATCTAAATCAAGCTTTTCACCAAATACCTCTTTCAGAAGAATCCAAACGTCTAACCGCGTTTGCAGTTCCTTTTAACTTGTACCAATTTACTAGGGTACCCTTTGGAATATCTCAAGGAAGTTCCGTATGTAGTAGACTATTGGAGAAGATATTTCACGACATTAAATTTAGATATGTGTACCACTATTTGGACGACATCGTAATATACAGTGAATCAATGGAACAACATCTCAGACATTTGCGTGAAGTGTTATCTCGTTTACTAAGAGCAGGATTAACGGTGAACCCAAATAAGGTAAGTTTTGCTGTCCCTCAGTTTTCTTTCTTAGGACACATAGTGAAAGCGAATGGAAAGGTAAGCATTGACCCCGAACGTACCCGTGCTATTAGAGAATTTGCACCCCCACGAGATGCAAAAGGTATAGCCCGTTTTTTAGGTATGGTGAATTATTTCCACAAATACATTCCCCATCTTGCCGAAATAGCAGCACCCCTAAACTCCTTACGAAAGAAGGGAACAAAGTTCGAATGGAGCTCAATACATCAAAACGCGTTTGAGCAACTTAAAGAAAGCATTATATCTCCCCCAGTTTTGCAATTAGCTGATTTCACAAAACCATTCGTCGTGCAAACCGACAGTTCCAGTGTAGTGTTAGGTGCAGTGATATACCAAGAGATAGATAACTGTAGACTACCAATTAGTTATGCATCACGAACACTGAGCGATCAAGAAAGAAAGTATTCTGCATATGAATTGGAATGTTTAGCAATTGTTTTTGCATTTGAAAAGTTTAAACCCTTCCTAGAACATAAAGAATTTCTTTTAGAAACCGACAATCAGGCGTTATCATGGTTATTGAATCACCCTAAACAATTAGGACGAATTGGCAGATGGATATTGAAATTAAACTGCTACAAATTCAGAGTGCAGCATATTAAAGGTACTCAAAATGTAGTCGCCGATACCCTGTCCCGTATGTTCCAGTCACCCACTAAAACTTCCGAAAACGTAGTGAAGCCGGAAATAGCAAGTGCGAACGCCGTAATTACTGAATTCCCCCTTGCCTTTACAAACATTGCCCTATATCAACAACAAGACCCCTTACTGAAGCCTATTATAGAACAACTTACCCAAGGTATTAAATCCGAGAAGTACGTATTGAGTAAGAATGTACTGTGTCTCAAAATAAGAGACGGAAAGGAATTAAGAATAATAGCCCCGGATGTAATTAAGCCCATGCTAATGGAATACTTCCATTCATCTACCATAGGAGCCCATATGGGAATCAATAAGACGATACATAGTATTCGAAAGGAATATCATTGGAACAATATGAACTGCGAAATAGCTACCTTCGTAAAGAAATGTTCATTATGCGCCCTTAGCAAACCCGCCAGAAATACTCAAGTAAGCCAATTGATATCAGAAATCCCAAAGACCCCTTTTTCAAAACTTTATCTAGATTTCTCAAGTCCGTATCCACGATCCAAATCAGGAAATACCATGTTACTGATATGTGTAGATTCGTTCACCAAATTTGTTTGGATGTATCCCATGCGACGAGCATTAGCGTCGACAACAGTTAAAATACTACAGGAAAGATTATTTAAAGATTACGGTACTCCAGTACGTATAGTATCTGATAACGGCCCGCAGTTTAAAGCAAAAGAATTTAGGAATATGTGTTTCAAGTTAGGGATAGACCATATAACCACTACAGAGTATCGACCGCAAGGCAATATTGCTGAAAGGTATCTACGAAACCTCGAATCTGCGCTAATCGCCTATCATGCGAACGATCACACGTCGTGGGACCAAAATCTATCCTGGATTCAATACGCTTTTAATTCAGCTTACCACGAAGGTCACAAGTCGACCCCGTTTGAGTTACTATACAAGTATCGACCAAACCACCCTTTTTCCACAAGATGGAATATACACGATCTGCTGCCTCCGCAAATAACGGATAAGCAGATAAAGCGAATATGGAACAAAGCCCGCTCTAACTTGAGAGCAAGCTTGGAAAAATCCAGAAGATACCACGAGAAAGGTAATCATAGCAACTCAGTCAGGTACCAAGTAGGTGACTTAGTAATGTACAAGACTCACCCCATTAGTAGTGCGATTGATAAGACCACCTCGAAACTATCATTCAGATGGTGTGGCCCTTACCAAATCCAAAAGTACCTAACTCCAGTTACAGTAGCCCTGTGCGAACCTGCAACTCAGAAATATGTGCGGAGAACGCATATTTCGCAACTAAAGTTGTATAAGAAGAAGTGACGGTATAGTATAACCCAAAAAGAAAAGGGATACTAGGCAGTAAAGAAAATTATATTTCTGAATCCACGTAAGAAATGTAAAACGTAGAGTTTGGAAACGAGGCCTGATCAACCTGAGTTCCAGTTCTGCGAAGCATGCATTAATGAATAATCATTAACTAGATGGGTACTAACACTCATTAACTACATGAGTTATATAGGACTCACAGAAGAAAAGATAGAATTCTAAATAGTAAAGATTTAGAAAGTTACTCTATAGAAGAGAGAGTAAGACAAACAAAAAACCGGTAGTAAAATTAAGTGATAGAGATAAGAAAGAGTTTTGTGTTTTAATTGTGTAAATATTTAGTGTAAATAGTATGTAAAAAAAAAAGGTAGTTCATAAGAATATAAAGTGTACTGTGTTGTAACTATAGGTAATAACTATGTGGACAACGTTGTAAAGTGTACAACAACTATGTGAAAGAAATTACACACTAACCCCATTCAATATCCCAGTGCCCAATAGTGAGTTAGACTCAAAAAGCTTAACCGTAGCGTGCAATTTAAGCGGTGGAGTATGTGACGATTTAAATAAAAGAAATAATCAAGAAAATAAAAATTAAAAAAAAAATTAAGGTTGCGAGCTCTTAAGCCATTTAAATCTCACTGTATTAATATAAAATACCTGTATGTACTCAGTATGAGAGGAAGCAGTAATTAATTAGTTATAAGATACTCTAATAAAAAGATAAATTGTAAAGAGTTATTAATATCGTATTTAACCCTTTGCGTGTAAGCAGGCGCTGTCCTGTTGATTCCAGACTCGACATGCTTTCCGAGTCTTGTGTGAGTTAGAATAAGATAAAAAAATTAATGTTAATAATAAAAAAATCTGAAGACATAAATAGTCGCTAAAACAACTGATTTAAATTATGTATATTTGTTTAGGGATAGTTTGTATAAATAAAAAATGTTAACTTAAATATAGTTAGGAACTATATTCTCGCGCGGAAATTGTCCCACTAACTTTTGCCCAGTACCAGGCGAAGGGAGCGGAATTTCTCTCTCTTGCAATGGTGACTTCGTACAGTATAGACGTAGGAGCTGTGCGCTTAAAATATGTTAACTACATTTTGTCTCACCTTAAGATGGTGTACCAGATGTAGCTGTTTAAAGCATCTGGATGTGTTAATTAATATAGTCATGTAAATAGACAAGAAATTTAAAGTAAAAAAATCGAAACGTAAAAAAAAAAGGAGTGTAACACAAGATGACTTCGTGCTTCAACAAATAACAACAATTCCAAAGTCATACCCGGAGATGTGAACTATCAGAAGCCACAAACTCTACTGCACGTGACAGAATATGCAGATCAGGACATCCGAGAATCTACAAGATCATCGTAGATATCTACACGACATATTGTTCAACCTGCGAACTTTTGGAGCCCTTTACAGAGGAAGGCCAGACCGAGATGACGACGTAGCTGTTCCTGTTTCCCAAGACGGATACCCCAGGACGAGTCTTCTGCATACCAATTAAAAGGTGACTCGATAGCCTGTCTATCGAGGGTTACTAATATTTGTTACACAACACATCTCGAAAGAGACTTTTCAGAAACTATTAACTTTGTAAAGACTTATAAATTAAATCTAAGAATTTCATGTAACTATTCTAACTTCATACGTTGTAACAGTTTATATGCTAATGTAGAGTAATATAATTCAAGCAATAATACCATTCTTCCAATGGTTGAATAAAAGAAAGTCTTGCAAGCTAATATCATGAAATGAGTATAATTAAAAGTCTTAATTACAGAAATACAGAAAGTTGACCCGGATCCGAGGTATAGCTATACAAAATCAAGTTTGATCTCAAAGTTTAAAGAAACCTTTCAAATAACTTAATAATTGAATTAGTAATGTCATGGGATCTGTCAGTATATGTTTTTTAAATGTTAAATAAAGAGAAGTCTTCTTGTTACACACATATGAGGAGTGCTTAAATCAATTGTATACCTTGCCATTGTTTCCTTACACAGTTAGTAAGTAATTTGTTACATTAATTATTTGTGATCAATTCTGTTACAACGTAGGCAGCCCATCTAATTAACGGAGTTTAATTACGAGGGGTTCCCTGGATTTGTAACGCGGCGAAAAGACGTTACAATATTTTAATTTTATATTTGGTCCATCATAACTTTAGAGGAGAAGTAAATAAAGCCATGTGTAGACTTAACTTGACAAGCATTCTGACTGGTGCTGTATGCTTTCTAGTTCCTTCGTGAATATAGTTTGTTTGAGTCTTTCTTTGTGCCACTGAAGCAGTTTATGAGAGAGGTAGAGTTGGCAGTGGTCAAGGCAATAGTAGCCCATACACTTGGAAAAGTGTGGCACCATTTAAAATCATGTGAAAAATTGCATATGTTAGTAGGTGGTTCATGCTCATAGTAGAACACGGAAGTATCCTCCTCACACATTTTCTTCTGGAATGGTGTGGAGTTTTGTCATTGTTAAAGTCACACTCGCCAGGCTGCGCTATCAGTTGTTTCGTGTTGAACAAGATGAATGCCATTAGACATGTGAGTAAAGAGTTCCTTAAACAAATTCAACAAAATTTACTGTGTACATCAAGCTTTGTAAAAGTGAAATCAAAAGAATATGTCAACAGGAATTAAAAAAATATTGTCTATGACGCACTTGTCCAGTTTTATTGAAGTGTGGACACTAATGCTGATAGGGATTATGTGGTAAAAAATGCAGTCCATGAGAAACTCATTTAGGAAAGAGTTGAAGAAATATTTACAATTTAAAGAAACAATGGCACATCTATGGATGACCAGTATGTACCTAGCGTTTGGTACTTTGGTTTTTTGATTGTAATGGAGCATCACAAAAAATCAACTGCCAGTTTGGAGAGTACAGTGATAAGGCCTTCATCTCAATCTGAAGACAATAGTACTGATGATGCTGAGCTGATTCCAGTGAGCCAACCTGCCATCCCAGAAAAGCATAACTACACAAGCTACAAACAGGATTTTTCTCTTACAATCCATAACTGCAGTGATTTATAGCGATCTGTAAACTAACGGATTGTAACAGAAGAACTACTTGCCAAGCTACTCATGGCTGTATACAGGAGACACCAAGGGATAAACCATGGAATGCTGAAAATTTTTAGGTGACAACATGCAACAATAAATGACATGCCAAATGACAGATTTTGGCAATACACATACAATCTTTCCTTTAGAAATCAAATGTTCCACACTATCATCTGCAAAAACAGTTCATGTCTTCTTACCATTTGCGGGCAATGGCAGTTTTATCTACATGCGCTTCTTACACCACGATTTTACAGAGGGAAGAATGTGTGTGCATGGGCCGATAATGTGAGACAAGAAGTATATACAGATGGTAGTATGAGGAGTACACTATAGTGCCCATTATTACCATTTCTGCAGAGTGAGTTTACCTGGGAGTTCAAAAGTACATCTTGCTTTTAAGGTGCCCCATGGAATTTACCCTCCAGATTGACAGCTAGCTGGCCTTTATTATGATACATTCCTAAAATTTCCAACTACAAAAAAAAAATTACAGAACTATGGTTGTATGTAAAACTACAGCCTATAACGCCAAATTTGCATGCTGTGCAAATTTACTATCAATAGAAAATAGTCAATATTAAAATATGTCAAAAACAGATATACAAATATAAGGTAAAGAGAAACTACAGTTATGAAATGTCAAAACGGTGTTTTTTTTTTAAAGAACACACCCTTGTGTCTGGCGACAGAAAGTCGGCACAAAATACACACAAAAATAAGCACGTAGTGGACGCACCGTAATAAAATTGTATTATGCTAAAAATGAACAAAAAATAGGTAGAACATTGTAAAAGTTGAGTGCTTTTAACAATGGCTCACGTTATGTGAGAGTGAGACATTTAGACAGAGAACTCATCTAAAGCGTCTCTTCCCACCACGCGGACGACCCCAGTGAACGCAATGTTATCCAGCAAGCAAGAAAACGCGTCAGTTTTTTAGCAGTAACATTCTAGATACTACATTGGGTAAAATTGAATATCGCGGCACCCAAGTCCAATGTTTAGATTGAAAATTAGGCGAGGGTAGGCCCAGTTTGTGTATAAAAATCCCTGACCGAGAAGTTTAAAGCAGTCATCAAGGAAGTTACAACAGTAAAGACTCATCAATTAAGTTATCGGAGTCAGTTTAAATTAGTAAGTTAAAGCATTCGTCGGAAGGTTAAAACAGTGACTCAGTTAACCGTCATCCAAAAGTGACCATTCAATTAAAGATTGTCAATTAAGTAATCGGAGAGTTAAAACAGTCGTTCAGTTTAAAGAAGTCAGATTTAATCAAGTAATCAGTCATCAGAAGGTTAAGCAGCTTTATTCAGTTGAAAGTTACCGTTGAATTAGGAGTGACAATTCAGTCGGAGTTTGTCTAAAGTCAATCGAAAAGTTACGCATAATCCGCGGAACTCACATAAAGAATCGTGATTAAATAGTCTGACGTTATCAATCAATACAATCCTTGTTATAAGCATCTAGCTTAAATTACATCTATGAACTTTGTAACGGAACAGTTTAGGTTTACCCAGGGTAATTTGGGGAAAAGAGGTCACAACATAATAAATGTAAATTTTATTCCTAAATTATAACGACGCAGGCAAGTGAGCAAAATAGTGTCAAGGTCACCAGCGAATTGCAAGCGAGGCAGCTATTTAAGCAGTATAAACTTTGACCTATGTAATCATAAGTTACGCTAGATGATGTCAGAGCTGATCCCAGTTTCATGTCACCGCTGGAATGTAGATTCAAATTAACAATCCCGTCAAAATTGCCTTCAAAGCACGAAAGAGCAAAAGATTGAAATCACATGATTCCCTCACTACTTCGGAAATTGACACAGTAAATTTTGCCCCAGTCTGCAATAACAACTCGTACTATACGGCCGTATAAGTCCGCGGACAAAATTTCGGGCGCGCCCAAACAAACAAAAATGTAAAAGCGAAAGAAATCAGTTTTATTAAATAGTACAAAATGAAATAACAGTTTCAATGTGAATGGTGAATAAATGAAAAAAACGGTGAAAGTAAGAAAATTTGCGGAGTGACGGGAAGTACGTCAGGACGCTGGACTCTTTCGGACATATCAGCTAAGTAATCAACGAGGATAAAACTAAATATTTGTAATCAGGGCACTTATAATTGCAACTACATTTTTATTTAAAATGGAGATCTCCTAAAGTCTTGGGGCATATGTGTGTGCGTGTGAATGGAAGCGCTGGTGTGCGTTAGATAAAGTTAAGTTTGTAGCAAGTCATATTATTTATTTGAATATTACTAAAGAAAAATGTAAGAGAGGGAGAAGAAATATTTTGTATGTAATAATGGGATTAAAAGGAAAGTACAATTTTTTTGTTTCATTGAAAAAGATGAATCTGATGGGGTTTTAAATTGTAATAAAGCAAGATTGATTTGAGCATTAGTTAATGAATTATTAGTTATTTCAAACAACCATTTTGTTCTTTCAGCTCGTCCAACCTCGAACCTGGACCTGGTAAGTAAATTTTCAAGGTTGGTACTACACAAAATGGCGGCTACAATAGTCAAAAGTCAATATTTATAAACAAAGTTCACTTATAAGTTATAAAGAAATTAAATTGTTTCAATGGCGCCCGAACAGGGACATTTGCATAAATTTCATTTATGCAAATGTGGACCTGTTTTGAGGAACAGGATGGTTGTTTGAGATGAGTAAATTGGTATGTACGCAGTGGCGATTCTTCCATATAGGATGTGAGGATCATCCTACACTTAAAAAAATAAATTAATTATTTTTTGAAAGAAAATAGTATAAATTACCTTACCCCAATGGGTAGAAAAGGGAATTGATTGAAAAAAAAATAGTATAAATTTCTGTAAACATTAAATTGAGAACCAATTACGAGTGCCTCATGTTGTAGGACAGTGAAAACTCGTCCTCAAGCATACGCTGTACGGCATATGACTAGTGGCGCGCGCAACGACTGACTATAGTACTGTAGTAAGTGACTAATACGGACGCAATTGAGGACGTGGTGATATGTCCTACCTCAACAATAATAGTTAGTATACATTGTGGCATATGTCGTTAATGAATCAGTGTAATAGTGTTTGTAAGCTTAGTTAAATGAATATGGAAGCTGTTAATTTTAGTGAAGAAAGTGAGTGTAATTGTGCAATTGAACAACTGTTCAAAAAACCGTTTAGTTCACTCAGTTTCACTGAAAAAAGGGATTTAGTTTCAAAAGGTAGGCCTACGCCTTGTTTGCCTAATTTAGTTCAAGAACGAAAAACAGGTGGCAAGACAGTTAAACTTAAATTCCATACCAGCAAATATAGTGATATTCCTTGGTTGTGTGGATGTAAAAAATTATGAAAATTATTTTGTTGGCCTTGCTTATTGTTTTCCATTCATAAAAATGTGTGGAATAAAGATGGGGTTGTGGATATAAATAATTTGGGGAATATATTACGTAAGCCCCATCAACAAACTAAAGAACATGTAGCAGCTTCTGTTACTTTTAAGCAGTTTACCATTACACAAACTGAAAATAGAATAGAATTTTATTTAAGCAAAGCCCATAAAGAAAGTATAGAAAAACATAATAATAAAGTTAAAAGTAATCAATATGAAGTTCAAAAGTTGATAGATATAACTTGTTTTCTAGTACTCCAAAAACTACCATTCCGCGGGCATAATGAGTCGGAAAATTCGGTGAATAGAGGGAATTACAGGGAATTATTGCATTTATTAGCAGAAAATGACGCACAATTACAAATCCATCTACAAAATTCTACTGTTTTTAGTGGAGAAACTTCAATAATTCAAAATGACTTAATCGAAGCTTGTAGTGAGCACTTGATGCAAAATATTAAAAAAGAAGTTTCAGAAGCAAAATTCATTGCTATTATTGTTGATGAAACTACAGATATTGCCAAAAAATCGCAACTTTCCACGGTTTTCCGGTATGTACACGCAAGTGGTGCAGTTCAGGAGAGGTTCATTAGATTCTTAGATGTCAGTGATGATCGAACAGCTGATAGAATTTCGAAATGTATATTTGGCCACCTGGATGAATTTCGTTGTTGTAATAAGTTGGTAGCACAAACTATGATGGCGCATCCGTTTGTTTTGAACAGGGCACTTATAATTTCAACTACATTTTTATTTAAAATGGAAATCTCCTAATGTCTTGGGGCATATGTGTGTGCGTGTGAATGGAAGCGCTGGTGTGCGTTAGATAAAGTTAAGTTTGTAGCAAGTTATATTATTTATTTGAATATTACTAAAGAAAAATGTAAGAGAGGGAGAAGAAATATTTTGTATGTAATAATGGGATTAAAAGGAAAATACAATTTTTTTGTTTAATTGAAAAAGATAAATCTGATGGGGTTTTAAATTGTAATAAAGCACGATTGATTTGAGCATTAGTAAATGAATTATTAGTTATTTCAAACAACCATTTTCCTCTTTCAGCTCATCCAACCTCGAACCTGGACCTGGTAAGTAAATTTTCAAGGTTGGTACTAAACAAACTGGCGGCTACAATAGTCGAAAGTCAATATTTATAAACAAAGTTCACTTATGTTATAAAGAAATTAAACTGTTTCAACTTAACACGAATCATAGTATTGCTGAGTGAAAATTTGTTAACTATATATAAAGATTTGTGTTGAAATAGTACACGTTAATTATTAATTAAAATATTGAAATTCGTCCCTGTTTCGGGCTTCGTTGAAATAGTACTCTTTAATTATATTATTAGAAGTATTTAAATTTAAATTACTTTACCTTGTTCGGACGCAGAAATTAACCAAGATATCGTCTAGTGTACTCAGCAGAGAAAAATAGGTCAATGCAAATAAACAAGTACATAGTTATAATTCACATAACACACTACTTTATTGTATTTTCATCTCTTCTCCTTCTCTATTTGCTAACATTTCACTTACACACAATTAACAGGGTGTCCACAGAAATTCTGTTTTAATTTTCCCTGACTTTCCCTGACCTACTTACAGAAATTTCCCTGACTCACTAAAATGCATAGTACGTTAATTCTTTGAGCATTATATTTTACAAGGAAGAAAAAAGAAAACCCAGCCTCCACCTTCCCCATAGCTGGCCTAATTCTCTCTCCACTTTCTTTTTTCTTCCTCTTTTATTTTATTTATTTTTTATTATTTATTTATTGAAAAATACAAATACAATGATGGCATTTTAAAAATAAATATTTCCATTATTACCTTAGGTAACATAAGAATGAGAGTATTTTCACTAGAACTTAATAAAATAATATATGAACAAGATAAAATGGACTAATTAATAGAACAACTTACATGGTAACAAATAATTATAATAATCAGCTATAGCTTTCAAAATTGAAAATGAACCAGTCCGACAGGATGAGAATGAAAAAGAAAAATATGCACTCCTAGTGTGATCTCTTCATGTTCTCCAGCAGTTTTTTCTTTTCCCCAATTTCTACAGCCTCCATTTCTCTTTCAAGTTTCAACTTTTTTCTTTTTTCTTCCAACTCTTTCAACTGTAATTCAATTTTCCTTTTCTCTATTTTCTTTTTTTCCTCTTCTGACTGCATTTCTTTTTTCTTTTCCAAATATGATTGATTCTTCTTCTTGAAGATCTGACCGAGGTAAGCATACTTCTGTTGATAGTCACATTCCTCAAACCACCTAGATGCTTTATGCTATCACAAATAACTCTTTGGGACACAAGGGATTCTTCTAGAAGATTTTCAACTAGTAAATGCTTATTGACAGAAAAGCCAGATTCAACTGATGCATTACCATGGGACAAAATGAAACACAGCTTCATTGCAGACCAAAGCTCTTCATATTTCTTATCTTCTCCTAAAAGGCCGTAGTAAAATTCGTCCAATCCCATGTCATCAGATGTTTTGGAAATGAAATCATTAGCTTCTTCAGTTAGCAAAGATTACTGTCGTTTGGCCTTTTCAGCACTTTTATCACATATTCTTCTATGGCTGTGCAGGATTTCTAGAACAACATCAATCCTTTTTATTGCCAAACTGGGTTTGAGCATTATCATTTTAGGGTCTAAGGCAGTGAGGCCTCGTGCTAAATGTGATTTCAAAGGACTTTTCTCTCTGAGTTTTTCTATCATGGTGGTAAGGAGATTTTTGAACTCATTTTTAAAAACAAGTTTCTCTTTTTCTGAGCATTTAATTTGTTTCATTAAGCTTTCTGCAGCATAACCAACGTCCACCTTTTCTACTGAAACCAGATTGGCACTGTCTTGCAAGTCCAAGTTCATTAATTTTTTAGTAGTACTTGCTTCAGCTATTTTTTCATATTTTACAAATCTCATCATTAGGTTTTTCATAAGTTGTTCAAGTGAAGTAAAGAGATAAGGGACCATAGGCTTCTGACTTTGGAACCTTCTCAGGAACGGCTCAACGTCTGACAATATGCTTCTGAAAGCACTTAGTTTTGCCTTAAAAATGGATTTTTCATAGCTTCTCTAAGGTATTGCAGGTTTTTGTTGTATTTTTCGTTGTATTCTTTTACAAATTTATCGACATGATCAAATATTTTGAGAGCTTGATCTACACAGCGACCATTTTCCAGCCATCTTACTGCTGTGAACTTAAAAGGGAAAGAGGTGCTGGTTGTAATATCTGAGTATTTTGCTCGCCGAGCTGGGCTATCTTTGAAAAGACTGTAGAGAGATCTAAAAAAGTGAAAACGTTCCCAACCAGTTTTGGAGATCCCAGTCTTCAGGGCTCCATTAACTGTATGCAAACTGCATATGCCAATATCAAGAAGGGACTTTCCCTCTGGATTTAAGACTTGCAAATGGCTCTCGAGTTTTTTCATAAAACTGAGGTTAACATTCGGCCCGTCCATTGAGATTTGCAAAATATTTCCTAAAGGTAAGGAGAGCCCTTGAATAAACCCATCTAACAAGTGATCTGCAGTTGCCCTGCCTAAAAATACACTATTCCAATATCGTGTTGAAACTTTCTGAAGGTTTACTTCCCAAAACCTTACACACAAGTCCATTTGTCCTCTTTGAACAAATTTGTTCAGAGATTCATCAAAACAAACAACATAGTCAGAGCACTGTTTCATGTTATTTTGCAACATTTCTTGAAAATATGGGGCTAACCCATGATTTATTACATAGGAAGCCTTAGTCTTGCCCATAGAAAAGCTCCGAGTGATTTTACTGTCTGGAAACATATTGTTGAAGGCTGCAGAGGTTTCATCACAAGAGTAGAGAGACATTTTCCCAGTGATGATGTGGAGAGCCCATATTGCTTCGGCTGACGTAACATCATCTTCATTCACACTGAAACTCTTTAAACTTGTTTGACTTGTTCCTGGCACTACTAATAATTCTTTTGTAGCTGAAGTTGAAGGTGTTGGCTGCACATCTTTTAATGGAGATGGAGTAGTAAAAAAAGAAATTGCCGGCTGGGAAGCCTTTGCTCTCATGTTTTTTACATGAGTTGGTCCCTTAGCATGAGAAACAATTGCTTGTTTCCCCATATTGCTTAGTTTAAAAGATTTGAGACACACTTGACAATAAGCCGAATTTGCATCACTAACCACCAAGTCCAACCAACCACTAAATTCCGGAAACACTTTACTGTCCAGCCAAAGTTTATTAAACAAACATTTCTTGTTAGCCATTGTAATGAGTGTAAGTCAGCAGCCTAAAAAAACTTAAAATAGAAAAAGAATTAGCTAAATCGGTTGAAAAAAGGACACAAGGGCACAACAAAAAATATATAATTGTTGTGCACTTCTTGTGAAAAATACCTGGAAAAAATGCTACAATAGTCTGGGTTACGGCAGACTAGAGCATTCAAAATTCCCCTCAAATCCATCATCAGGGAAGATTTCCCTGACTTTTCAGATTTTTCACGGGTTGCGGCAGACTAGAGTAAAAAATTACCCTCAAGTCTGTCATCGGGGAAGATTTCCCTGACTTTCCAGATTTTTTGTTTATTTCCCTGACTTTCCCTGACCAACTTTTTTTTCCCTGACTTTCCCTGACTTTCCAGAATGTGGACACCCTGATTAAATATTGAGGTGATGACACCATCTGATTGAAATAACAAGCTTATCTCTTATTTCTTATAGTTAAATCATTTATTTAAACTTCTAAAACTTATTCATTAAATTTTTTAATTAAAAGCAACCCAGAATTTCGCTCACACACGCACTCATATCTTTTAAACTCCTTTATTTACATTTAGCGCTTTTATGAATTTAGATATATTGATTGTTTTAAGTTTTTTCTGTTACTTGACTGGCGGCATCTCTGCAGACAACGTGTCACTCTTATTACATTTTTGTTCACTGGTTGCATCTAAAAGATGTTGCACTGATTAACTTTTGAAGATTTCACTGTTTACTGTTACTTTGTATCATGCCAATTTTATAGTTTAAATCACATTTTCACTTTTAAACAAATTTTCGGCTCGCGAGCCTTTGTGTTCGTCTGGCCAGATGGGAGTTTTGTAGTCGACTGCTTGTTCTCGGCGTGCACAGCGCTGAGGTATTTTTTCAGACGTGCCCAAACCATGGGAACTTTGGCCGCCTGAGCGCGCGTGTGGGGGCGCGTATGGACCCTCGTTGAAAGTCTGCATTCTTGTACCGGGCCGCGACAGTTTTGACGATACAGTCAATTCACCATATATGCTTGTTCACAATTCCTAATGCGCAACTTACACTGATGATCACCGAATAGTACCAAGATTGGTTTAAAAATAATTAAAATTGGTTTTACCCTTTTTTCCCCGTTACAATACCCCCCCCCCCAATGAGAGGTTTTCTGCCGAAACAGAAAAACTCTCATCGCTAAACCCTAAGAGGATCAGTGAGGATATGGCGCCAACAACCCCCCTTTAATTTCTAAACACGTCATGGGTAAACTACCCCCCTAGTTAGGCGACTATGGCTACACCTGAACGAGATTACTGGACTTCTCTATTCGAGATCCCAACACCGTAAAGTCGGACCAAGGTACCACAGTACCACCTAACCTTGCAACATTCTGAATAAAATTCTAAAACTGGCTTTATACCATACCGGATCCTCAACCGATATATCTCCCCTTACATACATACTGGGTTGCCTTTAGCAAGTACTGGGTACATACACATTTTCATTATCAACTACATACTACCTCCACCTATCAATTATTAAAGTAAGCTTCACAAGCATTCTATATTTGTTTCTACACATATTAATTCTCCTTTTTCAAACAAAAAAAAATTTTTCTCTCTTGATATTATTTCTAATCAAATTCAATTAATTAAATTTTATTCAACTAGTGAACACAACCTAGGTCTATTATCAAAATCCACATCCAAGTTAGTGTAGCTTATTTCTTTCCATTCCTTAATTTCATTGCAAATTTTAAATTTTTCCGAAAATTTCCAAAATCTTTCAAATGAATTTACTTTATCCTTCTTATTAATTAGATGCTCACACTCATAATAAACAAATAAAAATAAACAACTTATTTCTACCATAAATTCAAAAATAGCTACACTTGATTACAAAGATAACATAAGATACAAATCATGAGTCAGCTGACCTCTTCTCTACTTATAGCGAATATTAAAAATTAAAATAAAAAATTAAATAGATTTCTTTACGGCAAAGAACAAAAAAATTTTTTTTTTTTTTCAAAAAAATTTAATTTCCAAAAAGAATGATTTTGTCAATAAAAATTATTAATCAGTCATTTAGTTAAATTGATTAACAAAAGAATGTACAAATCAATTATAAGGAACATACTACATATCTAACACCAGTCATCAGCTGATGTCTCATGGTCAGGCGAATGACCTTACCCTAGATACACTTCAAAAAATTATACAATGTAAAAGGCATAACACATGTTTATAATTCTTACACTCTAACATAGTACAACATCATAAAACATAATAAACTCCTTCTCTCTTAGAATTAATCTTTTCAATCAGTAAAGTCATTTATAAAATATCATATAGAGCCACAGATATTGAAATCAATTACTTCTGCACAAGTTATCTATTGGAAAACGTTAATCATCTGCCGTTTGCATAGTATCTCTTGACTAAAAAAATAAAATCATTTAATTAGCTTATCAGCTAGTCAGCATCATTCAGTTTCAAATTTTAATTCGTTACTCCCCTGAGAACCTCCTTACCACACACACTATGAGCCCCCCTGGACTGTGGCGTCCACAAGGACTGAATTTGGGGAGGAATTTTGGCATCTCCTGTCCTTGCTTCGGCTTTACATTTTAAACTGCCAGATATCAGAACATCTGATTTTATATAGTTATAACCTTAAAACGGGTCTATCACCTTTTTTGCTGTTCCTACTCGAACAAGGTGATAGCCGCTGTTCCATAGTTCCGGGGATTTCCCCTAGTTGCCCCCCGTTAATTTCAATTTTCACCAATTTCAAGGGCAACCAACCATGGTCAGTTTTACAATTTCTGCCCACAGCTGGTTGTCGTCCAAAACCACGATTAGTGCTGGTAAAACAGTAATCACCCGAAAAGGAGGGGAAATCTTCTCTCATTCGCATGTTTCACTTCATCAATATTAACGCTGCACGGTATCAATTAACACATAATATAAAATTATATAAGTGGTTGTGCAGTGTATACACACCCTCTTGAGGCCGCCGATGATGGTAACGTACCTTGACGTTACCACCAACACTCATCGCTATCTGCAGTGGCACATGTCGCCACTGCAATAGCATAACTAAATTCTAAACTTATGTCCTTCTACATGTACTGTCACTACATTCCACAATTGATTTTCTCTTCTATTAACACCAAGCAACCCCCCAAAATCACCCATTAATAACAAGTCTCTTTTTTCTTTTTCTTCAATAAAATTTTTTATATAGACATTTACTACAAGGCCCATCTTTCACTTCGTACAAATAGTGAGTACCACCAAATATTTACTTGTTTACCTAGCCTAATTTATTCATACTTGTACAATCTAGCACCAATCAATAGTTTTAATTTAATGCTATTAACTCTTTATCTTGTTATATTTTACTACCACATTTCAATTGTGAGTTACCATTAATCATTTCCCTAACATGCCCATCAAAACTTTCAAATTTATTACCAAATTCCTATCTTTTAACTGAATTTAATTTTTATTATAAACACTCATAATTATATCTTGACAATTGTTAAAACATAACAAAAATTGTGTTCTATCTAAAAAAATTTTATTTGTTATTAACAATCATTATATCACATTTCAAATTCAGATTTTATCAAATAATTTACACAACTTACAGCTTTATTTTAGCTTTAAATTCTATTAACTCTTTTTATATCAACTTTTAACTATTTATCATTTATTATGCCATTAAATTCTCCACAATTTCAAATCTATTATCAACCTTCATTTTGCATAACATTTCACTATAATATTTTACCTAAGTTAACTTCTTTCAAACTCATTTAGTGCCATTATAAGACTTTTACTTTACTTCAAGGTCATTATCAAATTCATACTTACATATGGTCAATCACTCTCTCTAATAAACACATGATTACTGTCATTAATTCCAAATATAAACAAGTCATTACAACAAATATAGCGTACATAACTCCATGTATCTTCTGAAACATTATAACAATCATATGACTCCACAACTAAACACATTTTACATTTATTCATTTATTATCATTTTCAAATCATATATAATCATCTAGTTAATTAATCAATTAATTCATCTACAATTTATTTTAATTCAATCAGTTATTTAAACACAACATTACTTTAATTACCTTATTCCAAAACAATTACAATTCAGTTGCTTTATAAACTTCCTTTTTACTTTTGTTATTTGTTTAGTTTGATAAAATATTATTATTAAAATCAATTACTACTGCAGACATACATTGTTCACGTAAAGTACATCTTACAACACAAACACAATTAATCTCCCTATAAATTTATTTACAATTTTTTCGCCATTATTTTATTATAATATTTTATTATAAAATGTTTTAATAAATATGGAGTAGATATAGCTATTAAAAAATGTGAAACGGTATTTGATAAGATAAGGAATAAGAATATAGAAAAAATTCCAGTATTACAGAAAGCGGAATTTATAAATTAAAATGTAAAGACTGCAACAAAGTGTACCTAGGTGAGACAGGACGAAAGTTCGTATGCAGGTTGTCTGACCACAAACGTGGAGAAGGTAATAGAACAACCAATTTGTTATATGCAAGACATTTCACAGAAGACAACCATAAGTTTGTTAATCCTTTGGAAGAATACGAAATTGTAAAAGTAGTAAATAACACAGTTGAAAGGAAGCTTAGAGAGGAGTTAGAAATATTGAAAGAAAGAGAAAAAGGGTTAGACAATTTAATTAATATTAAAATTAAATTTGATAACGAAGAAATATTTTATAACATGATTAAGAAGTAAATGATAGAGGACAGATAGATAAGATTAAGAATTATATTGCATAGTACTAATTGGATGTTTTAAAATAAGGGTGTCTGACTGACCCACGTGTGTGGAGAGGAAGAGGGTAAGTTTAAAAGGATGCACACACACACACACACACACACACAACACTGAAACACAAGGAATTTGCTAGAAAAATATGTAACTGTACAGATGGTGGGACAGGGTTTAGGGGGTGGGGAAGGGTCATTTATATTATAGCTTGTTGTGTGTGAGCAGGGTGGGGGAGAGGGGTGAAGGGTTTGTTTTCACATATTTCCTGTCTATTCCGATCTGACGATGGGCTGTGAAGCTTGAAAGCGCTAATCGGGATAATTTTTATATAGTGGTGTGCAACAGTGATCATTCTGATCATTATTTTATTGTTTACCACACCTCATTTTATAAAACAGTCCAATTCAAAACCATTAAGCACATAATTAAACGTTCATAAACATTAATTGCTTACCCCCCAACATCGTATAATAACCTGGTTTTATGTCTACACCACTCATTTACAGTTACAGACACATTTTTATTATTATAATTATAATAATCATTACCATTACTTTTTTCCATTGTATCGACATAGTAACTACAAATATTATTGCATACTATCAATTCAAAATTCCTGTCAACATTGGGTATAGTAAATACTCCATTAATATTTTCCGTTAGCATTAGGTAAGTTATATCATTATATTCACTTACTACACCAGTTATCTCATAAGGTACGTAATCAATATCCCCAATTTTATCATCATTTGCAGTACTACCTATTTCGCAAGGTAAGTATTCAATATTATTAACTCTCGTAATATCTAACCTCTCTGCTAATTCGTTATAACCCCTGTTCAGCTTAAATAATTCTATCATTCTCTCTCTCTCATAATCACTTTGTATTTCCATCAAAACTCCATTGCCACTATTATTATTTATTTTATCTTCTAACACCACATTTTTAACTATATCATCATGATTATCACTAGTTTTAAATTCGTCACTTACCTTAGCACTGGTACCTTCATTATTTTTATTTTCGTTATACTCACCTGTAACTGTATCACTTTCTACCTCCTCCTTCAGAGTTCTACTTTCGTTTATTTCGTCTTGTATTTTATTTATATTTATAATTATCCCACCTTTCATTCCTGCAATAATCTCACTCCATTTTTCTAGTTTCTCATTTATTTCTCTTACTTTTTCGTCTTGTTTGTTTATTTCAGTTTTTAACTCTATGTTACGTGCCCTTATTGCTGACTTGATTTCATTTCTAAATTCATTCAAACTTGTTCTCAAATTATCTGACTTTAACTCTACGCTACTTGTATTTATCGCTGACTTGATTGCAACGTTAACTTCATTCCGGCTCGTTTTTAAATTATTATTTTCTGCTTTCATTTTCTCGTCTTGTTTGTCAAGCTTATTATTTACGACATTTAATTCTGATTTGATTTCAGAATTGATTTCAATTTTAAATTCATTTAAACTCGTGATTAATTTATCGTTATTCTTATTCATTACCTCCATAATCAACGCTAATTGGTTAGATACCTTATTTAAAAAAAATATTTCTATTACTATCTTGTAACGTTTAAAATTGATTCCCCCTCTACACCCTCACATACATTTGCACTCCTGTTTTTCTCTGCCATTTCGACAAGGTTGTAAATTGTAACGGTACGAAATTGTAGGGCCAAGATAACATTTTAAAATTACATTCTCCATGCAGTCGTTGTTCACCCTTGTAGAACCCCGAGTTAGTCAACCAGATAGGCTGTGTTTATTACAGAACAAAACGTCTATGTTTTGTCTCCGCACTCAAGCAACGTAGACCGATTGTGAAATAACACCTAACTTCGCATCAGCCGTGAATCACGAAAGAGAGTAATGTAACTGCACATTGCGCCAGGTGGCAAAATATTGCTAAATCCTATGCCTAAGTTATAGCGCTCTTTGAACAACACCAATGGGAGAGCAGACTCAAGATCACGTGACCAGCTCTGTATGCTCAGCTTTAGCGAACTAACGCCAGTTCCATTGTAACTCACGGCCGCGCGGCCAGCCCACAACATGCAAGGGCAAGTAAAGTTACGTCGGCCGACTTTTTCATAATAATAATGTGGAACCAGTGAACCACTTAACTTAATGTGAATTAAAACAAAAGAAACAGTGAAACTAGTACAAAAGGCGTGTGAGACGGGCCGAAAATAGTATCGGTCGATTCAGTACAATAACGGTACAAATGTGAAGTGCGGAGTGATGGAGTAAACGTTATTTTCCACGCGCGATGGTGTAAACAACTAGAACTTCACAGGACTTGGTTAAGTACCAATAAACCCTTAATTAAAAATTTCAAGTAAAATATTCAATTACTATCTACTAAAAGTTTAATGAGCTCTAATTTAATTAGAAAACGTATTGGTTCATATGGCATAATTTGTAAGAGGTTAGAGTTAAAAGGTTTTCCAACGAGTGTGATTTTATAATATTATATTCTTAGTTATTGATTCCATGTATCATTTATCATCCAAGTAAACTAAAATGAAATAATTAACTTGTTCAATAAATTAGAAGCATTTGTTTTCACATAAATGGTGTATGTATATGTATACCGTTCATTCCAAATAATCCTTTCTGTAGCTGTTTTCGTCTGAACGACCCTGGAACCGAACCCGAAAGGTAAGAGTAAGATATAATATATTTGTTGTAAATCATAAAGTTACAAAATCAAATTTAATTTAATTTTAATTTACAACGTCCCTGTAAATTCAGGCGCCATTGAAATAGTACACATTAATTATTAATTAAAATTCGTCCCTGTTTCGGGCGTCGTTGAAATAGTACTCTTTAATATATTATTAGAAGTATTTAAATTTAAATTACTTTACCTTGTTCGGACATAGAAATTAACCAAGATGTCGTCTAGTGTACTCAGCCGAGAAAAATAGGTCAATGCAAATAAACAAGTACGAGTCGTGTCCGGAAAGTAAAGATACAAAGGTCGTAATTGATTAAAAATATTTATTTACAAACCATTAACTGACGATTACGTAAATACATATATCTTTATTTCTCTACATAATTACCGCCATTATCCAAGCACCTATTAAGTCTGGGAACCAGCTTTTGTATCCCCGTGTCATAGAAGTCTGCCCCCAACCCTTTGAACCATGTCATGACCTCTTCTTTTACCTCGTCACACAGATGCATATTGTGAAACACTGAGACGTCTTCGATGGGCTATTCAAAACAAAAGGAGAGGAATGCTGACACACATGGCATCTGCCTGCTCCACGACAATGCTCGGCCCCATACTGCACGCGTGACATCTGCGCTGCTCGGCAGTTGGAAATGGGATGTTTTGGATCACCCGCCGCATAGCCCGGACCTCGCGCCCAGTGATTTTCACTTGTTCCTTCACCTGAAACAATATCTGGCCAGAAAAAAAGTTCGATGACGATGACGAGGTAAAAGAAGAGGTCATGACATGGTTCAAAGGGTTGGGGGCAGACTTCTATGACACGGGGATACAAAAGCTGGTTCCCAGACTTAATAGGTGCTTGGATAATGGCGGTAATTATGTAGAGAAATAAAGATATATGTCTTTACGTAATTGTCAGTTAATGATTTGTAAATAAATATTTTTAGACCAATTACGACCTTTGTATCTTTACTTTCCGGACACGCCTCGTACATAGTTATAATTCACATAACACACTACTTTATTGTATTTTCATCTCTTCTCCTTCTCTATTTGCTAACATTTCACTTACGCACAATTAAATATTGAGGTGACGAAACCATCTGATTGAAATAACAAGCTTATCTCTTACTTCTTATAGTTAAATCATTTATTTAAAATTCTAAAACTTATTCATTAAATTTTTTAATTAAAAGCAACCCAGAATTTCGCTCACACACACACTCATATCTTTTAAACTCCTTTATTTACATTTAGCGCTTTTATGAATTTAGATATATTGAT
Organism: Magicicada septendecula; assembly: GCA_034769895.1. Lineage (NCBI taxonomy): Eukaryota > Metazoa > Arthropoda > Insecta > Hemiptera > Cicadidae > Magicicada > Magicicada septendecula. The sequence continues at coordinate 62,603,744 of CM068369.1, read as the reverse complement.
TTGTTTAAGTTTTTTTCTGTTACTTGACTGGCGGTGTCTCTGCAGACAACATGTCACTCTTATTACATTTTTGTTCACTGGTTGCGTTCAAAAGATGTTGCACTGATTAACTTATGAAGATTTCACTGTTTACTGTTACTTTATATCATGCCAATTTTATAGTTTAAATCACATTTTCACTTTTAAACAAATTTTCAGCTCACGAGCCTTTGTGTTCGTCTGGCCAGACGGGAGTTTTGTAGTCGACTGCTTGTTCTCGGCGCGCACAGCGCTGAGGTATTTTTTCAGACGTGCCCAAACCATGGAAACTTTGGCCGCCTGAGCGCGCGTGTGGGGGCGCGTACGCATCCTCGTTGAAAGTCTGCATTCTTCTACCAGGCCGCGACAGTTTCGATGATACAGTCAATTCACCGTATATGCTTGTTCACAATTCCTAATGCGCAACTTACACTGATGATGACCGAATAGTACCAAGATTGGTTTAAAAATAATTAAAATTGGTTTTACCCCTTTTTGCCCCGTTACAGTGTTAAGAAGATATATTGATTATAACAGTATGTTCGTACTGTAACTAAGATATTTGAGATGTGTTATTGTGAATGTGATGCCAGTGTGTAAATCAATCTGTGATAATCAATCAAGTGCAGCCAACTAGGACCTCCATTAACAGCAGCCGTCCGCAGAGACATACTACAGACGACATTCAAGTAGATGCGCCTCTTTGCAGAATAGGAATTCAACCATCAAGTAATCCATATTGAACAAATATACTTTATTCACTATTTGCAACTCAATCAGATCTAAAAGAACCCACTATCAAATTAAAGAAAAGATTAAATTTTGTTATCATCAATATTATGTCATTGTAATAAGTAACTGAAAGTGAGTTATTAAAGTAACAATTTATGATATATTTTGTGTTCATTAAATTATTTATTACCCTGAGATATTATCCTTAAACAGATAAAAGAGTCTGAATATTGTAAGCCAGTTAGTCATGTTGAGATATGCAAACAGAAGGACATGTACAGTTTTTGAAACCAACAACTTAAACTATTATTCTTATTAATACTACCAATTTACACTAAAAATTTTGAGTTTTCATGGTATTCTTTGATGCACAATACGGCTCTTCAAAAAAAGAAAAAAGTATATGAGAGACTGATTTTTAGTGAGACACAAAACATAATGTAACTACATAATGCACATTTTGCTCAAATGATGTAGTTTCTATGTCGCTCAACACTTTTATTACGCATGCCAAAATATGACTAAATACTAGCGTCACTTCACTTTTAGCATTTGAAAACATACTTCAATATTTGTGTTAAAAATCAGAAGACATTTAATCTTACCATTGATGCTTTTAGCCTTTTCACTTCCTCTTCAGAAGATCTATACTGCTCAAGCTCTTCTTGGATAGCTTCTGCTACAGTTGGGAATGGACTGAAATTTTGGAAAACATGTTATGATAAATATGTACTAGTTTTTACAACGGTTTTTTATTTTCATAAAAACTGTTCGGTATAGTGCACTGAATATTAGGTAATGTATGGACAAGAAAATATAAACCATATTTTTATGTCTTGTAGTTACTGAAACTGGTACTATTTAAAAACTAAATCATTTAGGTTATATTTACATGAATTTCAGTTACTGTTTAGTATTCGTCAAATACACAAATAGGTGTAAATATCTAGACAAGCATGTGGTAGTCTGGTTACAAAATTTGTAACAATTTTGATACATCTTTTTAATAAAATATTGAATCAGTATGAAACGTCTAGTTTAAATTTAAAGTAAGCTGTTGGAGAAATATAAAATGATGTATACAAGGTCTGCAGAACATCTACTATACAGTGTCTGATAGTTCACACATGTCAAATTGACAAGACGTTGTCAATGATGATTCAAGAGAAAGTTGCCTTTGTTCTTCATACAAAAGATCCTGACCTGTTGCATTGTCAAATGATACAAATAACCATCATAAAAGGCAGCTCTGTATTAGTGTATTATATCTCAATAATTTTTAAGAATGTTTAGACCTGTGCAAAAAATTTTTCTAAAAGTTTTATATCCATGAGATAACTCATTTTACAGATACTGGATCAAGACTCAGGAAAGAACAAATACCCTTACACATATACAGATTCTTAAGTATGGTTATTATGCCACACGTTGGTTGCGTCAAATATCACTTACGGTTCTACGTTAAGGCGCCAAATACAACTACTCGTGAAGCGCGCGTAATTTTCGAATGTTGACTAAATAATTTATTCAAGACAGTATTGCATGTAATCGGTAATTACATTGATTTATTGTGTTGCAAATTATATTTAGATATATTTATTACTGAATACTTCTACTCATTTTTGTATTATTGATAAATTTGCTTGGGCGCCAGAGCAGAGTATCTCAGGATTGTTATGAAATAATAACACTTCGTTCAGATACTAATATTTATATTGTTATCTTCTTATTACATAATACATCTGAGAATTAATCATTAATATCATCTTTCAAATCTATACTCATTAATATTCTTTATAACTAATAACAAAATTATTAATATCTCTAGCTTACGGATTCTTCAAAATCATATTAATCAAGTATTATTCAAATGAGCAAGCAGTAGATTCAAATTTACTCCCTTAATATATTTAAATCTTCAATATATTAATCAAACATATATGTATCATAAATTCTTAATTACTATGAACTTCTATAATCTTCAATAGATTCAATTATTCAACTTCGTTACCATTTCTCCATTTCTATAATTATTATAATTTGTTTCCTTACTTTACTATACAATAACTCTCCTAACATGTCATATAGCATAAATTGTAACAGTTAGTATCTGAACTCGTGGGTCTTTTGAGAATGAGATGAGTTATTTTTTAGATGCAAATTCTATGTTAAGTTATTGAGTTGTGAATCATAAATGATATACTGTTACTTGTTGCTGGATTCCAAGTAAAAGAATGATGAACTGTAATCCTGCGTTGAACATCACACTACACTTTGCACTAATCACGCTTGATTAAACCTTCTTTATTTACTTCACTCGCTCGCGTTAGTACTAAACGTTGCGCACATATAAATAAGTGTACTTCTTGCTGCAATCTATGCGCACAAGTTAAACATCTTCTGGTCCGTACGTACTATCGCGCACACATATAAAAAAAACTTCTTGATGACTGTAATTCTTTCTCAACTATTTAACCGAGTTAATCTATTGATTTGAACTTAGAATTATAGTATTAAAAGGCTCACATCGAGTGACGCAGGTTTCCCGTGTTTTGCGTGAAAAATTAAACTTAGACTTCCCTCTTTCGTTTGCTTCACTTGTTTTTTATAGTTTTCAGAGTCCTTCCCTCACTACAGCTCTTGTTGATCATACTTCCATTGGCCTGAATTTGAAATATTTGCCAGTAAATTCAAATGTACCCATTCCGGTGCTGTATCTTTTTCGCGCTCACTACCGACGCTATCCGTGATTGGTTGCCAGAGAGTGGGTGATAGACTTACGCGGACGTTCATTAGACTCCTAAAAAGTGACGCTACTTTCTAAAATAGTCATAATTATTGGCGTGTCATCTACTGTCTGTTGACGGACACAGTACCGTTAACCTAATGGTACATGGGCGTTTTTTGCTGTATTTACTCTACAAAACATTTTATGCTTTTATGACATGTAAGGGTGTTTTGGGTCTATTGTAACTTATTTTGTCGGCGCCTGACTGTCGCATAGTCGAGCCTCTTTTGATTCAAAATTTCATTTATATTTTACTTACATCTATGTACATTACAATGTTTTATATTATTATATATTGTTATACAGTAGGTGGCCAAATTATTAAGGACAGTACTTATATTTATGCATTTTCTAGTTCAAATTCTTTTTTTGAGCAAACAAATTGGTTTTCATAAGGTTGTTTTATTTGGTATTGCTGCTGGTATCATTATTATTGTTTTTGATAAGTGGCAACACTGGTAGACTGCGTCATTTATCAAATAAGTGAGGTTACTTCTCATTTGGTTGTCGTTTGTTAAAAACTGCTGTTGTAGTGACGTCATATAAAATATTTTCGAATCGTTTTTCACGAGTTTTTCCTGTCCGAAATAATCAAAACGTAAGTAATGTTTCGTCTTGAATTAACTTTACTACATTTTATGAGTGAATTTCATTTTCGTCAACAGTATGCCGTCATAACCTCAAAATTGTTTCTTTTTAGTATGGGCAAGGCTTCAGACACGTCCCCAAGGAAATGTAGAGAAATACAAACATTATTACTTCACTCCACACATTCCCAGAGAGACATAGCAACTATTGTAGGTGTTTCGAAGGCTGTCGTTAACCGAACTAAAATAAAAATGGATCAAAACAAGACCCTGGAAGCGGGCCGCGTAGGAAAATGTGGCAGGAAAAGGATCACCACTCCTCGTACCGATCATAAAATTAGGGATATCTGCCTCGAAAATCGTAAAAAGAGTGTGGCCTGTCTAACTACGATGATAAACGATGAGGGAATTGAAGTTTCCAAAAGGACAGTCCGGAGGCGGTTGGGCGAAGAGAACCTGATCGGTCGTCGGCCTATCAAAAAACCACGCCTCACCGAGGCCATGAAGAAGAAGCGACTGCAATGGGCCAGACAACACCGGAATATGACTGTTGCAGACTGGAGTCGAGTAAGTACAACTTTTTTAAATAGTGTAGTTCGTGAATAACGATTTTTTTGTGATTATTATAATATTTTACAGGTATGCTTCTCCGACGAATCAACATTTCAGATTTTGGTCGACAAAAGTTCATTCGTCCGACGACGCCCTGGAAAGCAGTTCCATCCAGACTGCCTTGTGGAGAGAGTTAAACACCCGGATAGTGTTATGGTGTTATCTGTGATCTCAGCCAAGGGCATGGGGCCCCTATACATCGTGGAAGGGACCATGAGGCAGGACCAGTACAAGCGAGTACTAGAAACTCGGCTACTGCCACAGCTCGAAGAATGGTTCCCTGGTGATGAAGAGTACATTTTTATGCACGATTCGGCACCGTGCCACAAAGCCAGGAGTGTTACTGCATTCCTGGCCGAAAAAAACATTACTGTTTTGCCCTGGCCGGGGAACTCACCTGACATGAACCCCATAGAGAACATGTGGGAACTCACCAAACGGGCGATCGCCAAGGAAGTGATCACCACCAAGCGCCAGTTGGTTGAAACACTCATCAGAGAATGGCATCACAACACCGAACTCCAACAAAATGCAAAAGTCTGTATAGAGAGCATGCCCCGACGCATAGAAGCTATAATTGCAGCAAAGGGTGGCATCACTAAATACTAAGATTAATTTTATTAGATTTTTATTAATGCACATATTACTTTTAAGAAAAACATAAATAGTTTCGCTTACGTAACTTGTTGTTTTTATGATCTCAATAATACACTCTTATAAATAAAAAATACCTACAAGACCTAGAACCAATTATTTGTTCAAAAAATTCAGTCAAACTAGAAAATACACAAAACTGAATACTGTCCATAATAATTTGGCCACCCACTGTAGTTACCATTAATAGTTGATTTATTATTATATGTGTTTATATACATATTAAATTAATACACAGGTTCACAGTAACGTTTCATTTGTCCCCCAAAATGATTTCGAGAATTGTTTTATAGAATTTGTGAAATCATTTTGTATGCCTCTACCAAACGTTTATCAAAAGGTTTGTTTAGATTTTGTGCGACCTACTTTAGTACAATGCGGTCAAAACTAGTTTCTTTAGTTGTCACTTTCACTTTCTCCCTCTAGGTCCGTTACACTATACAACTCGCACCCTCTATTCTAAATTAACCTAATACAAACGTCCCTTGTCAACAATATAGACATACTATTTAAACAATCACTGTCCCTTTTAAATTTACATTACTTTATATTCTTATCACATTATATTAGATTACACATTTTGTTTTCTTGTCCATTTAGCTATGCACACAAAATTTTCTTTGTATGTTCTTTACATACACAATATTCACGTTATGTTAATTACATTCCAACTTTAACAAACTTTATCCATATTAAGTTATTTATATACATATTCTTTTGTGTTAAAGTAGTTATATACATACATTTTTTTTCAAGTCAAGTTCATTACATACATAATTCATGTTAAGTTAAATTAATTACATACATATTTCGTGTCAAGGAATTTTAATATATTTTTATCTTTTAAATTCCCCATTATCGTAGTGAATCATTCATGGTAGTATGGCTTCATCTGTCTGATGCTGAAAATTCCACGCACAGTATCAAGGTTGTTGACCTCGGCTACCACGTATGTTGCACTGCCTTTTAATTCTTTGACTAGGTAAGGGCCTTCAAAGAGTTCACTAAACTTGGCCGTAATCTTATTTGCTAGGTCAGAGATCGGGTTTGTCCGAATTAATACTAAATCTCCGACGTTAAATTTCATCTGATGTCCTTCGGCATTATGTTTCTATGCTCTTTTCTCCCCTTTCCTCTTTATCCTTTGGTATATGTCTCTAGGACTCATCTTTCTTTCTTCTTTCATTAATTCCCTGTCTATGTATTGCTACGACAGCACAGAACAATCTACGCGTTTATTGAATACGCCAGAAGGATCTCGATGTAAGCGTGTGGTGTACGTGCTACTAGACGCATTTTGCGAGAATCTTCTCGACTGTGCCAGGCTTCGCTCGGGCGCTCAGACTGTGTCAAGGCCGTAGTAATTACGTAGTTCACGAGAGATAAGACGCAGTTTGGAAGCTTCTGGTGTGTGAGCGTGACTATAAATACATCGGGTAGCGGCCTTAGTTTTCAGTTCCATGCGAGATATTGGATAGTGCGGTTCGAGAGTATTACTGCGATATATTTCCAGAGCGGTTCGAGTTATTACTGTGTACGTTCAAGTAGTTATTATGGAAGTGTTGCGTTTTATAATCAGACGGTATTTAATATTTGTGGACATTTTATTGCGTGTGTACAATTTTCATTTGATTTGTGGTAGAGACTGTGTTGTTAATTACGAACTGTTTTACTGTAACAATTAAAGGTGTGATTAGTGACTTAACTGGTGTCCTGTACTTATTTTGTTTCCACTGTACCTACGACGATCGAGAAGACCGTCGTAACAGTGGTGTCAGAAGTGGGATAGAACGGTTAACAGTGGAAACAGTGGATACTTTGTACAAGACGAGTGTAATTCGTAATTAATCGAAAAACAATGGATGCCAGTCAGATGATGGAAAAATTCCAGGCACTGTTGTTGCAGACAGAAGAACGACGACGACAGGATGCAGAAGAAGCAGAAAGACGACAAAAAGAAGAACCAAGACAAGAAAGAGAAGAAGCAGAAAAATGACAGGATGAAAAACGCAGGCAGGAAAGAGAAGAAGCTGAGGAACGTCAGAAAGCACTAATGCTAGAAACAGAAGAAAGACAGGATGAAAAACGTAGGCAAGAAGCAGATAAAACGGAAGCTCTCTTTGAAGTTATGCAGAAACAGTTGCAAGAACACAGTACCGCAGAATTGGGTATCCTACGAGGTGAGCTTAATAAACAAGTTACTAAAATATCGGAGGTACAAGAATCAATGACATTAAAAACAGCTGAAGTAGAAAAATCTGTCTTGATTGTTGAAGAATCGATGTCTACAAAAATATCTGTTATAGAAGAATCTGTGTCAAATAAAATATCTGCAGTAGAAAACTCAATGGCAAACATAAGAGAACAAATTAAAAGTGAAGTCGAACAGTGCATGAAGATTCGACCAAAACAAATTTCTGAACAGACTGTACCAGTGATAAAGACAGAAAAAGACACAGAAAATAAGTTAACAGAGAAAGTCACTTTGCCTGCAGTAGGGACAGTTCATGTCAAAGCTCCAACCTTTGACGGAAGCAGTCACTGGGCAACGTACCTCTGCCAATTTGAAGCTGCTGCATGCGCAAATAATTGGATAGAGAATGCCAAGGCTGTTTCACTTGTTCTTGCATTAAAAGGACCCGCGGCAGAATTACTAGAGAAAGTGCCACCTGAAAGCCAGAACATCTATGCCGAGTTGATAAAAGCTCTAGAATTACGCTACGGTGATAAACATTTGCGAGAGGTGTACTACGCTCAGTTGAGAACAAGACGACAACGTTCCGGGGAAAGTCTTCAAGAATTTGAAGCAAGTATCGACAGATTGATTAGATTGGCCTATCCTGAAGCACCAGAAGATTTCCGAATAAGGTTTACAGTGCAGACATTTATTGATGGCATCGGAGATTGTGAACTTCAGCAAGTGTTACGAATGGCAAGACACCGAGATAGCTCAGAAGCTCTTGTTCACGCCCTAGAGTTTGAAGCTGCCAAGTCAGCGTCCCGCTACATTAATGGGTTTGTGCCATCACGTTGCAGTCAGAAGATCCCTGTATCACATTACCGTTACGATGGGTGCAGAAAAACAGTGTTGTCGGACAAACAATTCAAAAGTTCAAGAGAGTCGCAACGATTTGAAAAAGACAGAAGACCGAAATGTTACAACTGTGGAAAACGTGGTCACCTACAGGTAGACTGTTGGGAGAAGAAGATACCGAGAGAAGAGACTGATGCACCAATTGGAGAAGTAAAGGCCCAGAACAGCACACAGTTTCCACGCTACATAAGATCAGTGGAAACTTGATTGTTAATGGATTTGCGGATGGTAAACCAACATCATTTACAGTTGACACGGGCGCAACAGTGTCCATTGTGCACCCTGGCTTAGTCTGTAACTGCCATCCTCTAATTAGCTCTTGTACAATACAGACTGTGACTGGAAGCCCCGTCAAGGTGCTAGGAAAGGTAGACGTACGTGTACGCCAGGGTCTTCTTGAGTTTAGCCACCAAATGCTCATTGCAGACATTGTCGATGAAGTGATTCTTGGCACGGACATTATGAATGCCTACGGATTTGTTGTGGACTTAAGAGAGAATGTCCTGTGTGTCGGCCAAGAGGAGATAAAGCTTTCCATGGCTAAAACGACAGGGTCTACCAACTATTCGATTAAGCGAGTGGCATTAGTCGAAGAAAAAGTCAACAAGTCTGGTCAAGAGGAACCCTCCCTGTTGCCAGCGGAAATGGAGGAAGAACTAGCAGAGGAAGTACAAATAAGTATAAGGACAAAAGAAGTGATTGGAACGCCAACTATGGGTGTCGAGACAAAACTCTTGCTTGTTCCTGAGCTGATAGAATCGCCCGAGGGTAAAGTGGCTGAAGATGAGGTTACGCAAGAGGTTGTTGAAGAGGACCAAACAAACTTGGATCAGCCAGTGGTATTTCGGTCATCAGTACATGACGCAACGGGAGTGATTCCAGCAAAACTAGTGGTTGCGCAAAAGACTCGCATTCCTGGGAACGTGGTGTTCGGATCACACGAGACTGAATTCGAAGAACGGGAAAATTATCCTTTGCAAGGACGTCCACCTAGATCGCCTGGTCGAGTATTACTTCGGAGACGCTTTGCCAGTTCGGGACGAACAGGCTTAAGGAGGGGACAGTGGTACGACAGCACAGAACAATCTACACGTTTATCGAATATGCCAGAAGGATCTCAATGTAAGCGTGTGGTGTACGTGCTACTAGACGCATTTTGCGAGAATCTTCTCCACTGTGCCGGGCTTTGCTCGGGCGCTCGGACTGTGTCAAGGCCGTAGTAATTACGTAGTTCACGAGAGATAAGACGCAATTTGGAAGCTTCTGGTGTGTGAGCGTGACTATAAATACATCGGGTAGCGGCCTTAGTTTTCAGTTCCATGTGAGATATTGGATAGTGCGATATATTTCCAGAGCGGTTCGAGTTATTACTGTGTACGTTCAAGTAGTTATTATTGAAGTGTTGCGTTTTATAATCAGACGGTATAATTGTAATACAATTGAGTTTTAATATTTGTGGAGATTTTATTGCGTGTGTACAATTCTCATTTGATTTGTGGCAGAGACTGTGTTGTTAATTACGAACTGTTTTACTGTAACAATTAAAGGTGTGATTAGTGACTTAATTGGTGTCCTGTACTTATTTTGTTTCCACTGTACCTACGACGATCGAGTAGACCGTCATAACAGTATTTTTCCCACACTCTTCTTGGTCTGACCCCACTGAGCTCGGTGTGGCGTCATTTCAATTGTATCGTGGTACGTTTCATTTATGGTCTTCTCCACCAATTTAATGTATTTCGCCCACTTCGTGTGGTGTCCGCCCACTAATACACGAAACACATTTCCCAGCTGTCGGTTTACCCTTTCTGCCAACTTTGTGCATGGGTTCCGGATGGCGGTGAACTTCGGTTTGATTTCCAGGTTAGCTAAGTTCTTCACCCATGACCTGCTGGTGAATTGGGCTCCATTATCCGTCAATATAGCTTCTGGTTTACCCAATTCTCGTATATGTTTTCAGTTTATTAACTGTTGTGGCGGTGGTTGCCCTTTTCATCGGATATAATTTCACATACTTTGTAAAATTATCTACAATTATCAATAGATATCTTACTCCGCCCGTTGAGGTTGGTAGCGGTCCGTAAAAATCCATACTGATCAACACGCCTTTGGATTTTGGTAGTATTGGCCTGGTCTCACCAATACCCTTCCCTTTCTGTGGTGATCCTTGCACTTTTGGCAGACTTCACAGGTTCGAACCAATTGCTTTGTGAATTTATACAAGTGGTCCCCCGTGAAATCCTCTTTGCTTAATTCATAAGTTCTCTTTATGCCAATATACTGTATGCTGTATACTGTATGTATCTCTTGAATTAACTCTTCACCTAATTCCTTGGTTAATACTAGTCTCCATCTTCGCCTTTCCTGTCGGTATAGTTTCTGGTTGTGCCATCTATATATTGTTACGACGGTCTACTCGGTCGTCGTAGGTACAGTGGAAACAAAATAAGTACAAGACACCAATTAAGTCACTAATCACACCTTTAATTGTTATAGTAAAACAGTTCGTAATTAACAACACAGTGTCTACAACAAATCAAATGAAATTGTTCATACGCAATAAAATGTCCACTAATATTAAAACTCAACTGTATTACAATTATACCGTTCGAATACAAAACGCAACACTTCACTAATAACTACTTGAACGTACACCGTAATAACCCGAACCGCTCTGTAAAATATATCGCACTAATACTTTCAAACCGCACAGTTAAAAATCTCACATTGAACTGAAAACTAAGGCCGCGACGCGATGTATTTATAGTTACGTTCACACACAAGAAGCTTCCAAACTGCGTCTTATCTCTCGCGAACTACGTAATTGCTGCGGCCTTGACACAGTCCGAGCGCCCTGGGCAAAGTCGAGAAAATTCTCGCAACATGCGTTTAGCAGCACGTACACCACACGCTTACGTCGAGACCTTTCTGGCACATTCGATAAACGCGTAGATTGTTCTATGCTGTCGTAGCACTGCCCCCTCCTTAAGCCTGTTCGTCCCGAACTGGCAAAGCGTCTCTAAAGTTGTATTTAGCCAGGCGATCTAGGTGGACGACCTTGAACTTTCGCTGTCCTTCCTGTTGAATCCGATAAACAACATCGTTAATCCTTTTTTTTACAGTGTAGGGTCCTTCCCAGTTAGACTGAAGCTTAGGTGAGCGACCACGACGGCGCTTTGGATTGAACAACCAGACCTGATCTCCTTCTTGGAAACCCACACTATTGCTGCGAATGTCATACCGAGTTTTCATTTTATCACTGGCAATCTTCAGCCGTCCTCTTACCAAGCGATTCATTTCTCGCAGTTGGTTTTCTAATTGCGAGGAATAGTTCTTTGGCTCTTGGGACTGAGTCTCAGGTGATCCAAACATCAAGTCCCCAGGAAGACGAATCTCCCGCCCAAAGACCAATTTTGCTGGAGTCATGCCGGTTGTGTCATGTACTGATGATCTATACGCCATAAGGAATAGTGGTATACGTTGGTCCCAGTCTGTTTGGTTCTCGTCAACAACTTTCGAAAGATGCTGCTCAAGTGTCCTGTTGAATCTCTCAACCATCCTGTCCGACTGAGGATGCAGAGGCGTTGTCCTGGTCTTTCGAATTCCAAGTAGACGGCATAATTCTTTAAACACTCCTGATTCGAAATTTCTCCCTTGATCCGTATGGATTTCCATAGGGGCTCCATAACGGCAACAGAAGTTGTGAACTAACTGCTTTGCCACAGTGGTAACCTCCTGATTTGGAATTGCGTAGGCTTCCACCCACTTAGTAAAGTAGTCACCTACAACCATGATGTACCGGTTTCCATCGTCAGTAACTGGGAATGGTCCAGCAATGTCTATGGCAATTCTCTCGAAAGGTTGTCCAACGTTATACTGTCTCATTTTTCCCCTGCTTCTGGTTTGTGGGCCCTTGCTTGCAGCACATATTTCACACGTCCGAACCCATTCCTCTACGTCGTGGCGAAGATGAAGGCAATAGAATTGCTTCCGTATTTTGTCAAGGGTTTTGTTAACGCCAAGATGGCCTCCAGATGTTCCATCATGCATCTCCTTCAAAACAGACTGCACTTTACTTCGGGGAACTATCAACTGCATGACCACGTCTCGTCCATCTTCACTTTCCCAAGCCCTTTTCAGCAATCCGTTTTCTAAGGTGAGAGATTCCCATTGTGCCCAGTAGCCCTTCAGCACTTCGGAACCATGGCAGATATCTTGCCAATCCGGGCGGCGACCTTCCTCTTTTGCTGTCAAGATCGGTCCAATGTCTTCATCAGTCATCTGTTCTTGTCGACAGTCTTGTGTTGTCCAGCCATCAGCCATGAAATCTACAGTGATGGCTTGAACATGTTCACTTGAGTTTTGTTCTTCCTTTCTGTGGCAATGTCGGCAGTCTTCCGGGCATGGTCTTCGTGATAAGCCATCTGCATTACCGTGCAGGCGCCCCCGCCGATGTTGTACCTTGAAGTTGTACTCTTGCAGACGTTCGAGCCACCTTGCCAACTGTCCTTCCGGATTTTTAAATCTCAAGAGCCATGCAAGTGCAGCATGGTCGGTACGTAGTGAAAACTCTCTCCCATAGAGGTATTTATGGAAGTGCTCCAAAGCTCTGACAATTTCCAACAATTCTCTTCTTGTAACACAATAATTTCTCTCTGGTTTAGAAAGCGTCTTGGTGTAATACGCTATTACTCGTTCTTCACCGTTCTGCACTTGAGACAAAACTGCTCCTAGACCAGTATTGCTTACGTCTGTGTCTACGATGTACTTCCCTTCGGAAGCTGGAAAAGCGAGAATTGGCTGCGAACATAATGCAATCTTCAACGTTCTAAATGCTTGTTCACACTCTCTCGACCATTGGAAGTTTCGTTTATTTTCCGTTAGCTCATGTAGTGGTTTAGCAATAGTAGCGAAGCCTTTCACAAAACGTCGGTAATATGAGCATAACCCCAGGAAACTCCGAACTTCGTGTTTATTCTTCGGAACTGGCCAGTCTCTTACGGTGTCTACTTTATTAGGATCCATGCTAACGCCCGCTGCCGAAACCAGATGGCCCAAATACTGTACTTCCTTCTGGAATAGAGAACACTTCTTCGGGCTCAGCTTCAGTTGTGCACCGTGAATTCTAGTTAGAACTTCCGTAAGGTTTTCCAAATGATCCTCGAAAGTCTTCCCGATCACTATGATATCGTCTAAGTAAACAAGGCAAGTTTTCCACGTCAGGCCTCGGAGTATCAGGTCCATCAATCTCTCAAATGTTGCCGGTGCATTACAGAGTCCAAATGGCATGACGTTAAATTGGAATAAGCCACTTGGGGTCGAGAAAGCGGTCTTTTCCTTGTCTTCTTGATGAAGACCCACTTGCCAATATCCACTCTTCAGGTCCAATGTGGAAAACCACTGTGCTCCGGACAACGTGTCGAGTGTATCGTCAACGCGAGGTAATGGATAGCAGTCTTTCTTTGTAACATCATTTAACCTCCGGTAGTCTACGCAGAAACGCAATCCACCATCCTTCTTCGCTACCAGCACTACAGGGGAAGACCAAGCACTTGACGAAGGTTCAATTACTCCCTCTGTCAACATGTCCTGTACTAACCGAGACATATCCTCTTGTTTAGATAATGGAGGCCTTCGAGGAGGTTGGCGTATCGGTGTTGTGTCCCCAGTATTGATGCGATGTTGCACAAGAGAGGTTCTTCCCAGTGACTGTCCCCGAACTGCAAAACAATCTTTGAATTCGTGTAAAAACTGTCCGAGTTCTTTTACTTCACCACTTGAGAGGTCGTTAGAAGATCTGTTCAATAATTCTTGCAGTTCCTCTGGTAATTTAGAAGTATCCGAAGAACTGGGTCTTCGTTGCGTTATTCCGGCTACCCAGGCCACAGGAGTCAATTTGCCTAGGAGCGTATTGCTTTGTAAAGTGATAGCTTGATCCAAAATATTCGCCACTCTAATAGGTACATTTCCGGTTTCGTCAGGTTTTACTAAACTTCTGGCAATTAGTATGCCCGGTGTGCTGACTACCTGGGGTTCGAATATAGAGCACTGATTGCCCCTAGTATCTACCGCAGTTCTAACCATGATGATCTTTTCGGAGTTTGGCGGAACAGTTGCGGCCACTTGGTTTATGACGTCCATCGATTTTTCTGCTGTCGTCATTGTTGATAGCATTACCTCTTCGCCTCCGATTCTCAAGACATTGTTTTTGAAGTCGACTATAAATCCGTATGCGTTCATAACGTCCACACCAAGAATTGCTTCATCCACAATGTCTACAACAAGTACTTGATGATTAAACTCAAGTCTACCGAGGCGTAGGTGTATCTCCACTTTTCCATACACTTTTACAGGCCGTCCAGTAGCTGTTCGCAAGCTGCAAGAGCACCAGATTGGCTTGAGATCTTTCACCACGTCGGGGCGCACAATAGAAACTGTTGTGCCTGTGTCAACTGTAATCGAGGTTGGCCTTTCTTGAACAAATCCGGTAACTACCAAGGTCCCGCTGGTTTTCTGAAGTGTAGAAATTGCGTATTCTCTAGGGTCTTCGTTCCTCCAGTTAGTCAGCACACGCCCCGTTGCACCGACTATTGCTCGTTTCCCTGCTGCTGAATTCTAACCCGACAATCTCGTTGTAGATGTCCAGGTTTCCCACATCGATAACACTTCGGTCTTCCATCCTTTCTTATTTTATTCTGTGGCGCCGACCGTCGAGTCTCTGTTCCTTGTTCTTCTTCCTCATCGTCTGTGCCATCTCGATCTTTTAGCTCGCGCACTTTATGACTTGTCCAACCAGACGCTGATTTGGCGGCCTCAAATTGCAAAGCATGTACCAGGGCGTCCGCACTGTTCTGGTGTCTTGCCATTCGTAACACTTGCTGTAGTTCGTTATCTCGGACACCGGCAGTAAATGTCTGCATCGCAAAACGCGTTCGAAAATCTTCTGGCGCTTCAGGATAGGCCAGTCTAATTAGTCTGTCGATACTTGCTTCAAACTCTTGAAGACTTTCCCCGGAATGCTGTCGCCTTGCTCTCAACTGGGTGCAGTACACATCTCGCAAATGTTTATCACCATACCGTAATTCCAGAGCTTTTATCAACTCGGCATAGGTGTTCTGGCTGTCAGGTGGCACTTTCTGTAGTAGTTCTGCCGCGGGTCCTTTTAATGCAAGAACAAGTGAAACAGCCTTGTCTTTTTCTGTCCAATTATTTGCGCATGCAGCAGCTTCAAATTGGCGGAGGTACGTTGCCCAGTGAGTGCTTCCGTCAAAGGTTGGAGCTTTGACATGAACTGTCCCTACTGCAGGCAAAGTGACTTTCTCTGTTAACTTATTTTCTGTGTATTTTTCTGTCTTTATCACTGGTACAGTCTGTTCAGAAATTTGTTTTGGTTGAATCTTCATGCACTGTTCGACTTCACTTTTAATTTGTTCTCTTATGTTTGCCATCGAGTTTTCTACTGCAGATATTTTATTTGAAACAGATTCTTCTATAACAGATATTTTTGTAGACATCGATTCTTCAACAGTCAAGACAGATTTTTCTACTTCAGCTATTTTTAATGTCATTGATTCTTGTACCTCCGATATTTTAGTAACTTGTTTATTAAGCTCACCTCGTAGGATACCCAATTCTGCGGTACTGTGTTCTTGCAACTGTTTCTGCATAACTTCAAAGAGAGCTTCCGTTTTATCTGCTTCTTGCCTACGTTTTTCATCCTGTCTTTCTTCTGTTTCTAGCATTAGTGCTTTCTGACGTTCCTCAGCTTCTTCTCTTTCCTGCCTGCGTTTTTCATCCTGTCGTTTTTCTGCTTCTTCTCTTTCTTGTCTTGGTTCTTCTTTTTGTCGTCTTTCTGCTTCTTCTGCATCCTGTCGTCGTCGTTCTTCTGTCTGCAACAACAGTGCCTGGAATTTTTCCATCATCTGACTGGCATCCATTGTTTTTCGATTAATTACGAATTACACTCGTCTTGTACAAAGTATCCACTGTTTCCACTGTTAACCGTTCTATCCCACTTCTGACACCACTGTTACGACGGTCTACTCGGTCGTCGTAGGTACAGTGGAAACAAAATAAGTACAAGACACCAATTAAGTCACTAATCAAACCTTTAATTGTTATAGTAAAACAGTTCGTAATTAACAACACAGTGTCTACAACAAATCAAATGAAATTGTTCATACGCAATAAAATGTCCACTAATATTAAAACTCAACTGTATTACAATTATACCGTTCGAATACAAAACGCAACACTTCACTAATAACTACTTGAACGTACACCGTAATAACCCGAACCGCTCTGTAAAATATATCGCACTAATACTCTCGAACCGCACAGTCAAAAATTTCGCATTGAACTGAAAACTAAGGCCGCGACGCGATGTATTTATAGTTACGTTCACACACCAGAAGCTTCCAAACTGCGTCTTATCTCTCGCGAACTACGTAATTGCTGCGGCCTTGACACAGTCCGAGCGCCCTGGGCAAAGTCGAGAAAATTCTCGCAACATGCGTTTAGCAGCACGTACACCACACGCTTACGTCGAGACCTTTCTGGCACATTCGATAAACGCGTAGATTGTTCTATGCTGTCGTAGCAATATTCTATGCAATTTACTGTGTGGATCGTTTTGTAGTTGAATTAAGATTTTGTTCAGCTTCTCATCATCTTTCTGTAATTGTGAAATATTCTGTAGCTGTTTTTGCAACTTCGGGTTGATCTTAATTTCCACTGCGCTAATTTCTAATTCTTCCTCCTGATACATTGGCATTTCCACCAGTGAGTCTTCAGGGTATCTGCTGAGTATATCAGCCACTATGTTGTCCTTGCCCTTACAGTGTATCACGTCAAAATCGTACTCCTGCATGGCCAAGATCCATCGTGTAATGCATGAATTAGTTAGCTGGCATTTTTGCATAAAAGTTAGTGCCTTATTATCTGTTATTGTCATCAATGGACATCCCAACACATACGTCCTGAATTTTATTAAACAGTGGACCACGCTTAACAGTTCTAATTCAGTAGTAAAGTAATTTAGTTCCGCTCCTCTGAAGACACGACTAGTGAAAGGAATCACCCCGATTTGGTTGTCCTCGTCGATCTGGTATTATTGCCCCCCCTAACGCATACTTGCTTGCATCCGTTTGTAAGTAAAACCTTTTGTTAGGGTTGGGATGCCTGAGCATGACGGTGTCCACAAACAGCTGTTTCACCCTATCAAACTGTTGGTCCAATTCCTCTGTCCATTTAAATTTCAATCCCTTTTTCAACAACTGTAGCAATGGTTGATTCGCTTCGGTGTATCGGCTGGTAAACTTGTTATAGAAATTAGTCAGACCTAAAAATCCCTTCAGCTGTTTTGGATTCTTCAGTCGAGGAAACTTCATTATTGCTGCAACCTTGTCTTGTGATGCACTAATACCCTTTGTTGAAAGCTTGTAGCCTAAGTAGTCAATCTTTTGCCGGAAAAACTGGGATTTTTTTTATGTTCACAGTCAGGTTACCCTGTCTTAGATTCTCCAATAGCAAACTTAGATGGGTAATTCTCAAACAACTGGCAATTTTGTGTCCATCACTTAGTTGTCATTTTTGATAGGTTAAATAATTTTTATTTTATTTCGAATATTTATTTTTACTTAATATAAGTATAGTTGACTATAGAAATTACTTACGTTTTGTTAACATTACCGTGGCATGTGATATTTTAATAACTATGTCTATGAAAATTAAAATATTGTTACTATAATATAGTCATTAGATGTGTAAAAGTCAGCAACAAACCGCAGTAGATTTAAACGAGTTGGTTAGCAGATATTGTAGCGGGTCAAATTTTGGGTGTTTTATTTTAACCGTTTGGGGCATATACAAGTATATTTTTATGTATTTCGTTTTGGGCGGACTTTTCATAAAATCATTGTGCAACGTATGTGTCAGTATAACAGTCAATGTAACAGAACAGTGAAACAACGTAAGACGCAGTTGTTGTCGAGGAATGCGGCAGAGAATTCGCGCCAACCACAAAATTCTGAGAACTTTGTACTTGTGTGTGGCAGCGCACATACGCAACTGCTCAATCACGCTCCAAGTGACGCTCTGGCAAAAAACTAAGATGGCCAGAGAGAGAAATTTTCATCCTTCATTTGGTTTCACTACGGAAATGCTGTGTTAAGTCCCACCCACTTTTATGACATTAGCCAGTGCCTATTTGAAATCGTCTGCTATCGTCACTCCAACAACTACGTGACTAGTATGATTCGAAACTGGGACGACTAACTGGAAGGCATTGATGTCCGTCGTCTTGACTAAAATGCTCCCGGAGTGGGGAACGGAAAGACGCCGGCAGTTGGTTGTCGACTCCAGCCTGCGCAGGCCGCCCGTCAACCGGGCTCGTCACAAATTTATATATTTTTAACAGTAAAAAGTTGAATAGGAGAAAAGTTTATGTGACCGTGGTCGAGTAGAAAAGGGTAAAGAAATTAACTGTATAATTTTCGGACAGTAAACAACAAGAAATTAACAGAAGATGAGTGCGCGCGCGAACCACGTTGCCGGCGGTTTAAGTGCAAGGGCTGGGGGCTTTATTAGAAAATGTTAAGGGGTTCATAATTTAGTGTGTTTGAGTGAGTGTGGAAAATTTGCAGGCTGGGCTCTGTCTGTATGTCTGTTTTATATAGTGATCAGGAAGGTAAGAGATTAGCGTAAGTTAGTATGTAGAAGACGCCAACAGAAAAAAAAAAAAAGAAACATGTAACTGAATCTGTAAAACAATGATCAAGAGTTTTTGAACAAAATTTAAATATGATTCTGAATAATTAAAATGTTAGTTCTCTTCATAAAAAATGTGTGTAACTCATTCATACAACCTTAGAAATTACGTCTGCATCCCAAACATACGTATGACGAAACCTTGAAGCCACGCGATGGTAAGTAGGAGTGAATTAACATTAATTTTAAATTATTACGATATCATTTTTAATATTAATAATAGAGAAAGTTTCATTGGCGCCCGAACAGGGACGAATTTAAAAAATAAATTCCATACCTATAAATGGGATGCAATCGTAATTTGGAAGTTGTGTGAGAATACGCAAAAGACACTTATGTAAAGTTAAGTTACGCTAAGTAAGTAAAGAATATTTAAAATATAAATATATATTTAAAATATATATTATTTATATTGTAAACAGAATAAATACCTAAAAAATAATAATAATAATGGAAAATGCAGAGAACGGAGTCGATTTGTCCGACTCGACTGTGATAAGCGAAATAGCTGAATTAAATGAATCAGCTGTGATGAGTAGTCTTGACATACATTCAACACCGAATGTAGGTCAAGACGAGAGAATTATGAATGTAAGCAAAACAAATGAAAAAGATAGTACAGATGATTCGGGGATCCAAACGACCCCAAAATCGAATAGAGAAAGTAAAAATAATAATGGTGAAGTCAGCTTCACTGACAATAAAACAGAAAGTCAGTCGACACCAGTCCCGATTAAAAAATCTGAAGATCAAGATATAATGAAAATGATACAATTTCTTTGTACCAGTTTCAATAAATTTGATGTAAAGTTAGATGAACAAAAAAACGATATGCAAGAGTTATTAAAAAATCTGAATAATGAGTTAAAAAATGAAATACAAGAAATGAGTAAATGTGTAGAAAGTACTAATGAAACGATAAGATCCAGTTTGAATAAATTAGAACAGAGTGTAGAGCGAATGGGAGTACAGGTGATGAATGCAATGCCAGATAATGAGTTGACAAGTAATAACAATGATAATACAAATAAAAATGTGGTGTTAGAAAATGATGGTGTAGATGTTGAGAGTGATAACGTAATGGTAGAAAGAGTAGAAGTTGATAATGAAATGTTAATGTGTGTCAGTGAGTTAGAGAGAGAGTGGAAAAATAATGTTGTGGTAGAATGGGGACAGAGGGCAAATTTTCCCTTTATTATTTATGATGTTTATGATGATTTATTGAGTCCACAAGTGTTGTGGTTGAAGGGCAAGAGTCCCGTATTGGTAGATGAATTGAGGTGTTTATTTTTGTGGAGTAATTGTGTACCCTCTGTCCGGAATAATTGTAAGAGTGTGATGTGGTGTTATGAAGGGAGAGAAGTAAATAGAGAATGGTATGTAACAGAATTGTATAATTTGAATAGAAAGTATGATGAATGGAAGGAGGGCTTAGAAGTGTACTTGAATAATAATGATTACAATGATTTGATAAAAATAATTAGACCGATAGTGAATGAATGTAATGACGGAGACTTAACAAAAATACCTAACGTAGACTGGTTTAATGAGTATTCTGGTAAAATGAGTGAATTTGGTTGTTCTGGTTATGACACACAAAGTAACCATTTGTTTGTAAATAAAAAGCAACAGTGTTATATAAAACCAAGGTTGATTTGGGACGATGGAGGGTAGACTGTAAGACAATAAAAGACAATTAAACATTTTGTTTTATGGTTGTTTGACATGGCAGATTTGGACATGAAGTGAGATACACTTGAACAGTTTTGACGTATATTTTGTAAATAATAGTGAATTCATTTGTGTGTATTGTGAAATGTAATGTGTATATGTTTTAGAAAATGTTGTATTAATAATAATAATATTATTAATATTTTTGCACTCTAATTAAATAACAAAATAATTGTGAAGACAATAGTTAATGATTTATAGAATGTTGATAATAATTGAAATATGTTATTTTAATAATCAAATGAATTAAATAAGTTGAGATGTTTAGATAGTGTGATTGAATATTATGTGTTTGAATTTTATAAGGTAATTAAATTGTGTGGTGAGATGTTGATTTAATAATAATTAATAAGTAAATAAATGTTAAATGGTTTATTTTGTGGAACATAATGATTAAAAATATGTTCATAATAAATTTAGAATTGTTGAAAATCTGATTACAACATAGGATAAATTCATCATGATGATAAATAAAAAGAGTTAATGAAAAATTTTAAATCATAATGTTTATAAATTTTTATATAAATTATTTAAAAGAGAATTGTTTGTTTGATGTATGCTAATAATCCAGGTTTATTGCTATTCGTAAAATAAGGTCCATACTATAATTTGAAAGGTATCATTTTATTGTTGTGTGTTAGATATAGTTGTTGATAAAATGTATTTTCATTATGTGTGTAATTTTTTTCTAAACCAATCATTAGACGCCTGGCAGGCAATCAACATAATAGAAGTAAGTGTTGATAATGTATTACATGTAATTGTTCAATTTTGAAAGGTATCCATGGTGTTTTAATTATGTTAGGATATCAGCTGATCAACAATACCATGTCACTGGTATATTGGTTTATAAATGTTACAAATAATTAATGTTTTGTGTGCTACAGATATTTCGAAGTAAAGATAAAAAGAATATGCAGATTAATAAAAGATAATTTATGGGTGATAAATGTTTTATGGGACACGTAGACCTGTCCAAGTTGAATTAAAAGCTGAATGTGAGGTTGAAATGATGAATATGATGTAATGTTGTTTTTGAGTTAATGTATATGTAATAGAATCTTGTGAAGTATTAATGTTGACACAGTGGTAATGGAGACTTTATGTAGATTTTGAATGATATATTGTTGTTTTTATAGTTAATGAGGTTATTTTGTGTATTTGTAGTAATGTAATGAGATTGAGATTTTTTGGGGATGGCAATTTTGTATTAGGGGGTAGTGTATTTGGGGAGTCCGCAACAAGGGTTGGGACGGGATAGGGACCGATTGGCGCCGGAAAGGGTTACCTAGGGAGGGTCCAGGAACCAACATAAGGGGATGAGTTTTGGGAAGGAAACACGTATCCTATGTACAAAGGGTTGGAGAGTATTTTTTTTATATATGTAGAGAAGGCGGCGAATTGTGTTAAATGGTAAGTTGGGGTTTAGAGTGTCCTGATTAGTAGATATTTTGATAGAGATGGGTGTCATGGGAGTTGAAGTGGATGAATATTGGAGTCAAAGGGGTAAAGATTATATAGGTAGACAGAATAAATGAGAATAAATAATTTACATCACCCACAGTATATTAAAGTAAGATTGTTGAAAAGCCAGAGAGATTCATGATAAAGTATATATATAATTGTTTATTTTTTTGTTTCAACCAGTGACAGAATTTTGATAAAATTTGATGTAAAGTCAAGAAGTGTTTAATTTAAATGATTTAAATGCCAATTTGATTATTATTTATATTAATATTGTGTTTATTATAAATATTTTATGTTATTATGTTTGTATTTCAAGGTAGGATATTACAGATATTTAAAGTGTTTTCAGAAATCATACATAACATATGTAGGTCAAGGGTTTTGTACTTGACCTAGTTAGGATCAGCTGATGAGTTCATACACCTACTAAGCTTGTAGAGTAGGAATTTAATTTTAATTTGTTTGTTTGATTAATTCAAACTAATCTTTGAATAATTTTAATAAATGTTATTTAATAAATAAATTTAATAAATATTTAATGAATAATTTTTTTGAATTTTAAAATTTTGAAAATTTTAAATTTTTTTGAAAAAAAAAAAAAAAAACTTGATTTGTCGCCTGCCAGCGAGTGAATATGTTGAGTAATGATTATTTTATTGTGTATGTATTAATGATGTTCCTTTTGTTGTATTGCTTTGTATTGGTAGGCTATAAATTGTTCTCATGCTAGAGTAAGGATGTACTTGTATTAATAGGAATGTTTAGGTTAAATCATTGAAACAAAAATCAGAAAAAAGAGGAAGAGAATTTTTTGGTAAAAGATTTTTTTTGAATATTGACTTTTTTGAATTTATAATAAATTTTAAAAAGGAAGTTTTTAGTTTAATGTGTTAGGGTATCATGTAACGTGAGTGTGTGTGAGCCCAGTATCTGCTAAAGGCAGCCCAGCTTGCAAAAAGGGGAAACATATCGGCGGAGGAGCTGGAGTAATTTTAGCCAGGGATTGAGGATTTTGGGGGTAGCATGTTAGAAGGCGAGGTGGGCCGTGGTGCGAGTCTGATCAATTTCTCGGTGTTGGGATCTCTTACGGAGAAGTCCAGTGATCTCGTTCAGATGAGTCCATGGTCGCTGAGCCAAGGGGGTCGTGTACCCATGAGATTAAGAACAAGGGGGTTGTGGCACCAGTTCCTTACCGATCCTCTTCGGGGTTATCGATGAGATTTCTTCTGTCATGGACAGCAGAATTCTCATCGAGGGGGTATTGTAGCGGGTCAAATTTTGGGTGTTTTATTTTAACCGTTTGGGGCATATACAAGTATATTTTTATGTATTTCGTTTTGGGCGGACTTTTCATAAAATCATTGTGCAACGTATGTGTCAGTATAACAGTCAATGTAACAGAACAGTGAAACAACGTAAGACGCAGTTGTTGTCGAGGAATGCGGCAGAGAATTCGCGCCAACCACAAAATTCTGAGAACTTTGTACTTGTGTGTGGCAGCGCACATACGCAACTGCTCAATCACGCTCCAAGTGACGCTCTGGCAAAAAACTAAGATGGCCAGAGAGAGAAATTTTCATCCTTCATTTGGTTTCACTACGGAAATGCTGTGTTAAGTCCCACCCACTTTTATGACATTAGCCAGTGCCTATTTGAAATCGTCTGCTATCGTCACTCCAACAACTACGTGACTAGTATGATTCGAAACTGGGACGACTAACTGGAAGGCATTGATGTCCGTCGTCTTGACTAAAATGCTCCCGGAGTGGGGAACGGAAAGACGCCGGCAGTTGGTTGTCGACTCCAGCCTGCGCAGGCCGCCCGTCAACCGGGCTCGTCACAAATTTATATATTTTTAACAGTAAAAAGTTGAATAGGAGAAAAGTTTATGTGACCGTGGTCGAGTAGAAAAGGGTAAAGAAATTAACTGTATAATTTTCGGACAGTAAACAACAAGAAATTAACAGAAGATGAGTGCGCGCGCGAACCACGTTGCCGGCGGTTTAAGTGCAAGGGCTGGGGGCTTTATTAGAAAATGTTAAGGGGTTCATAATTTAGTGTGTTTGAGTGAGTGTGGAAAATTTGCAGGCTGGGCTCTGTCTGTATGTCTGTTTTATATAGTGATCAGGAAGGTAAGAGATTAGCGTAAGTTAGTATGTAGAAGACGCCAACAGAAAAAAAAAAAAGAAACATGTAACTGAATCTGTAAAACAATGATCAAGAGTTTTTGAACAAAATTTAAATATGATTCTGAATAATTAAAATGTTAGTTCTCTTCATAAAAAATGTGTGTAACTCATTCATACAACCTTAGAAATTACGTCTGCATCCCAAACATACGTATGACGAAACCTTGAAGCCACGCGATGGTAAGTAGGAGTGAATTAACATTAATTTTAAATTATTACGATATCATTTTTAATATTAATAATAGAGAAAGTTTCAATATTGCAACCATAACCTCGTTTTGACATTACCATGGATTTTATAGTTGACACTACCGTGGATATTAGATGCCCATGGAAATGTCATCTTGTCCACGGTAATGTCATTTTCAGATTTGAATTAATAAATATGTAATTTTTTATTGATTTAATTATATAATTGATTTATTATTATTGATTTTGTTAATTAAGTTACTTATGTGGTTTAGATATCACATAGTTTTATTATAAGATAGAACACATCTGATCTTGTTTGATGTGCTCAGCTATTTTTGTCATACGTACTTTCAAGATTAAAAAAAAACATTCTAAGAGAGAATTTATTTAAATTTCTTTCCTCTGGCAAGACTCTTGAGAGGGGAATTTACAAAATTTTGCAAACTTCATGTGTCAATACATTGTAATAAAACTTTTTCCATTTCTTATGTTGTAATCAATTACATTTATTGTTTTATTACTTATGGTGAAAATGTAAATTTTGTCTATACGTCAATAATTTTCAGGCGCCATGTTTGTTAAGTTAAAAGTAACATGATCGAAATCTACTTTTAGGGCCAGAATTCGTGTTAATACGTACCAGTTTAGTGGAACCAATTACCTAAAATAAAGACACATCAAATAACATATAATATTAAACATTGATATTTGTTACATAGACATAGATCTCTGATCGATATATTGCGCCATGGGCGTTGTCCACATGAAATTACATTATACCAAGAATATACGCTGCATTAATACATGTTATAGGATAAGACATACATTTATTAATTCAAAGTAAATTTCATATTAATTCAACACAGATATATAGTTATATGTGTTGCTCAACCCAGCACTTAGAAATAATTACGCACGCACACAACCACTCACCCTTTCATTCTCATGGTACAACTTTATGCATAGTGGAGCTCCTTTTAAATATAATGAAAAATTTAAATGATTTTTTAAATAATTGATTTAAAATTTGGTATTTGGAAATAATTAAAGGATTGAAAATGTAAAAGGAACGTTCTCACCAATTTCGTGTTGCTGGTTGTTATAGCTGGCGGTAAAACTTCGCGTCCAGTACCGCGAGTTTTACGTGTACCCGTACCGGTCACATTTTTGTAGTCGACGCACTGTACGGTGTTTTACACAGTTTATTAACCACCTTTAGTGGTCTAAAAAGTTACAATTCACCCGGGAGTGAATTGGTTTGGCCGGCCGGCACTGATCAGTCGCTGCAGCTAAATGACGGCAATTCCTTGTTGAATTCTGTGGAAGTGGGGTGTACTGACGTCACATTTTCTTTGTCTAACGTGTTGACATCGCCGTTTTGTCGTTGTCAACACATTCTCAGCCTCTGACGTAATTAAGGCTTGGCTCTGCTTATCGCAATAACTGCACACTGTTTTTGTGATGTGACACCGTTTTTTGTCATGAATTAGTTCAAATCCTGGCAAATATTGTGATATAGTCCACTCACTGTAGATTCGATATCGGGTGTTTGAGGTTGGGTTGGGTATGTCGAAAAATACAATATTTATGATCTCGTTACCATATTTTAGGTAATTATAAAATGTACCATGATTGTACCATCACAAAACCCCCTCAATGAAAGATGGTGTGATGAAGCACACAAACTTTCATTGACCCTTTCATACTTCCTAAAGGGATCAGCCAGGACAAGTCGCCACAACCCCCTTACAAATTTATATAAAAAATAACAACAACTCACCCTTGGTCTGGTGATGAGGACCGTACCTAGATGACCTTACTGGACTTCTCCTGCGAGATCCCAACACCATAAGGCCACTTAGGCTCTTAACGCCCCTGCTCTGACGCGTTGGCCAGCTCAGGACCGCTGTCACACCACCAAACACTGAAACAATATATAATAAATATTAAAATAGTGGCTTAGTAAATCACTACATCCTCAACTGATCTGGTTCCCCTTAGCTAAGTGCTGGTTTGTGCCAATAAGCACTGGGTTGGCTTAATATATTTTAATACGCTTCATAAAATTATAAGATTATATATTATAATCTTCAAGAATTAAAAAGAATATCTCTTCTTCATATTAACAAATACTTCTACCCTGAGTTGAAAAATGGTTTCGATTCCTATCGATAATATTTATCTTCATTCTTTTACAATTACTAGAATTGTAATATAAGCACATTAATATAATATAGTTACCAAAATTGAATAAAATATAATTAAAAATATAATAAGAAAATTACACATTACAATCTCCCAAATCTGGAGAAAAACAAATTATAAAAGAATTAATAACTCTATATATTTATTTATTGAAGACTCTTAGTGCATGATAAAATAAAAAAAATTATTATTATTGTTATTATTATTATTATTCTTATTATTAACAGGTAATTATTTGGCTGATAAATATTATTAACAACGCCATTTAAAAAATTTTTTTTTTTTTCCTACACATATTATAACATCATGTTAAAAAGTTTTCAAATAAATACATAATACATTAATAATTAACACTGATATATTAATAATACAGTTAATACATTTTAAATACTCAATCATATTTAATCATATCTAAGATATGCATTAACATTTGTATAATTTACTTAAAAGTTGTATTTAAATTAAAATTTACCATTGCAGTTATTAATTAAACATCAAATTTATTTATTTATAATAATAAAATACATTTTGAACTTATTGTTACTATTCATATTACATTATTATTTCATTATTCATAATTCACTTCTTACTTTCTCTATACTCTGAACTTTCTATCTACCTAACTACCTAACCTTTCACCTTCTATCATTGTTTAGTCTGGATAACTCCTATATTCACTATACTTCATTATATAATTTTACTCACCTTCTTCTAACTGACCATCAAATTTACCTATCAATGACACCAATATCTCAATTATATACTCCATTACTACTTTCATTTAAATCCTATGGCACCGCTCGTCTTTGCAATGGGTTGGGTGTTCCCTAACTGGCTATATACATCTCTATTATTTTGCCCTTCCAAATAATTCGGCAAACACTCCCTTAAACTACACTATTACCTGCCACAACACTATTGGTTGGCTACTCTTTATCACCTCACCCCCACTACAGAATTCATCAACAATAATTATATGTTTATACCTTTACTTAAACACCTTCTCTACAAATAATCACTAACTACTGTGTCCCTAAATATTTAATAATTCTCTTTGTATTTTCTTAAAATTCTTATCTTTCTAACTCCATTTACATTAATTGCATAACTCACCTGCATTTTATCTATACCCAGGCTCTATTCCTGTTTAAACACTTACTGTAATCATTGACAATTCTTATAAATTCCTCTCCTACCTACTTATAACAATACCTCATTTCAAAATTCAAATATAGTTATTTATTTAAACATTCATTATTATTCATTAGTAATTAATTAAAATATTATTATTAAACATGTTATATATATAAAATATATAATAATACACACTGGGGTACCTGTAATACATAATACACATCAAAATACATGGATAAATACAATAAAAATATACACTCCAACTTCATTATTGTGTCATTAATCGAAATCAGTCCATAACAGTCCAATTCAAAACCACTTTGCACATTATTATTTAATGTTCAGTTCACAATATAACAGTCTATCCACCATCATTAAACAACAAACGAATCTTAGGTTTATATAAATCATTTTTGATTAAATACATTATCTTATTATTATAAATGTAAAGGTTATTCAATTTTTTATAATTTTCCACAATACTATTATAATCAATATGATCACTCCATATCATTATCTCATATAATTTGTCATGATCGATTATGGTCCTGTCACCTTTAGTATTATCTGTCACAACCAGGTAAATTATAAAGTCATCATTAATAACATCCTCTCCTGCTGCTGCTATATCAGCTTCAATATAGGGTAAGTACTTACAATAATTATTAATTCTCTCTCTACTCACTCTCTCTCTTAATTCTGTATAATTTCTCCCAACTTCAAACAACTCTAACTTACTATCACCATACCTATCTCTCTCAAAATATGCCTCATCATAACACCAAGTCACACTCTCTCTCTCCAGATATGCAGGGGTCCCTATCATAAAATTGTTGCACCTCTTCTTAGGTACACAAAAACATAAAGAAACTTTATTTGTAGAACTATCGTCTATCAAATATAAATTAAAGGCATTCTTATCCTTATAACAATTACATGAAGACTTGTCTTCACCCCCTAATACAACATTAAAAGAAAATTCTACCCCCTGCATTCCTTGTACTAAAATACTTTCTCTCCACTTTCTTTCTGACTTCATAAATTCAAATATTTCATTATCATCCATTATACTTTCATTATCATGTTTATCCGTTTCCAACACCACAATCTTACTACCTGTATTATTTGGATTATCTATAGTTTCTAAATTCTTAGTGA
Organism: Magicicada septendecula; assembly: GCA_034769895.1. Taxonomy (NCBI): domain Eukaryota; kingdom Metazoa; phylum Arthropoda; class Insecta; order Hemiptera; family Cicadidae; genus Magicicada; species Magicicada septendecula. Next base: position 62,574,416 of record CM068369.1, on the reverse strand, counting down.
TATCTATCACGTTTATTTCAATGTTTTCTAAATGACTTTGTAAAACATTGGTTTTCACTGCCACTTGTTTGCTTACTTCAATATTGGTTTTAACTTCTAATTGACTTTCTACAAAATTTAAACATTTCCGTTGTATTTCTGTACTTGTTGACTCTAATTTACTTTTAATCATGTTATTTACTGTGTCATAAACTAGATCGATTTTAGTGTCTAAATCATGTATGGTACTACTGAACTTATCATCAACAATTGCTAGTGTAGTTTTCTGTATGTTATCACAACGTGTTTCTACTGTGTTAATTCGCTCATCAAATTGACAATTTTGTCTTTTAATTTCATCTTTCATCTCATCGAAATTAATTTTAAAACTACTTTGAATTTCTTTAATTTCACTTTTCTGAACATCAAATTTAAAATTCATGTCCCCTCTGAGGTCATTAAAATTGCTACACATCATGTTATACAGACGTGTTAACATTTCGTCTGTTTTGTTTTCATGAAGTGAGATGGAGGTTACTTGTTCAGTCTCTACATTTTCGGTCGCACTCGCCTCGCCAACCTGACTAAGTGGGGTTAATGGAACATCCATCTCACTCATCACTATTTCGTCAGAGAGGCTGACTTTTTCAGTTTTATCTTCATCAGTATTCATGTTGTATTATTTTAGGTTACTAAAACATGTATGTTTATAACCTAGGAATTTAACCCTATTCTACGCACGTGTGCATGTACTTACGCTATTACTTCAGGTAACTATTCCACTTTCCTGGTAGGTATTACTCCACATAAAATTAAGTTTTATGTCGAGTCCCTGTTCGGGCGCCAAATGTAATCAATTACATTTATTGTTTTATTACTTATGGTGAAAATGTAAATTTTGTCTATACGTCAATAATTTTCAGGCGCCGTGTTTGTTAAGTTAAAAGTAACATGATCGAAATCTACTTTTAGGGCCAGAATTCGTGTTAATACGTACCAGTTTAGTGGAACCAATTACCTGAAATAAAGACACATCAAATAACATACAAAAGTATTTATTAATATTAAACATTGATATTTGTTACATAGACATAGATCTCTGATCGATATATTGCGCCATGGGCGTTGTCCACATGAAATTACATTATACCAAGAATATACGCTGCATTAATACATGTTATAGGATAAGACATACATTTATTAATTCAAAGTAAATTTCATATTAATTCAACACAGATATATAGTTATATGTGTTGCTCAACCCAGCACTTAGAAATAATTACGCACGCACACAACCACTCACCCTTTCATTCTCATGGTACAACTTTATGCATAGTGGAGCTCCTTTTAAATATAATGAAAAATTTAAATGATTTTTTAAATAATTGATTTAAAATTTGGTATTTGGAAATAATTAAAGGATTGAAAATGTAAAAGGAACGTTCTCACCAATTTCGTGTTGCTGGTCGTTATAGCTGGCGGTAAAACTTCGCGTCCAGTACCGCGAGTTTTACGTGTACCCGTACCGGTCACATTTTTGTAGTCGACGCACTGTACGGTGTTTTACACAGTTTATTAACCACCTTTAGTGGTCTAAAAAGTTACAATTCACCCGGGAGTGAATTGGTTTGGCCGGCCGGCACTGATCAGTCGCTGCAGCTAAATGACGGCAATTCCTTGTTGAATTCTGCGGAAGTGGGGTGTACTGACGTCACATTTTCTTTGTCTAACGTGTTATCATCGCCGTTTTGTCGTTGTCAACACATTCTCAGCCTCTGACGTAATTAAGGCTTGGCTCTGCTTATCGCAATAACTGCACACTGTTTTTGTGATGTGACACCGTTTTTTGTCATGAATTAGTTCAAATCCTGGCAAATATTGTGATATAGTCCACTCACTGTAGATTCGATATCGGGTGTTTGAGGTTGGGTTGGGTATGTCAAAAAATAGAAAAATACAATATTTATGATCTCGTTACCATATTTTAGGTAATTATAAAATGTACCATGATTGTACCATCACAATGTTCTTTCAAGCGCTCACTATCCAGTTACCAATTTATTTCTAACTATTTTGCTACACTTGCACATTCAATTTTTTTCTAAGTAGTACTTCTTTTGTTTCTTTCAGCATTTAAATATTACCTAATGATGATAAAACCAAAGTTTAGAGGCCAACAAAAAATGAGCCAAGAAGAGAGATTAAAGAGAAAACGAGAGTGCGAAAAGAGAAGGCGGGAAGCAATACACAATGATCCAGATAAGTGGCAGCAAGAAAAAGAAAATGAAAGGAAAAGATATTTAAAGAGAAAGGCTGAGAACAAAGTAAAAATTATTGGTGATTTAACTTCATGGGAACAGAGAGCAAAAAGAAAGAAATGGAATGAGAATAACAAAAGATCAAGAGAAAGGAAAATTCTTGGATTTCGTTGTCCATGACGTGTCCGTTACTTAACTAAATACCACTATTACATTAACGACTCAGAACACTAGGTTATTTTATAAGTAAAAGCATAAAGTTTTACCTTACAGCCTGAACCGGTTTTCTCCTTTAAAAGGCTTCATCAGAGGCCTCTGAAGAAGCCTTTTAAAGGAGAAAACTGGTTCAGGCTGTAAGGTAAAACTTTATGCTTTTACTTATAAAAAAAACCTAGTGTTCCGAGTCGTTAATGTAATAGTGGTATTTAGAAAGGAAAAGGAACGACAAGAGGCTTCAGGCGAATTTGATTAACGAATCCCCACCTAGAAGTGATGAAGAGGAAAGAGCTGAACCTAACAATCAAAGAGAACAGAATGTGATAATGCCATTGAGTGGAAGTAGTATGCAATCCAGTGGATGGAAGCGTGTACGTAAGGATAGAGCAAAGGCCTATAGAATGTTGACAAAGGTTCAAAATCAGAGTGAAATCTACAGAAAAAAAGCTGATAAATACAGAAAAAAATATGAACGACTTTTAGAAAAAATTAGTAAAAAAGAACGCGAACTAACCCCCCCTAAAAAAGTACAAGAAATAACTAAAGGTATGAAAGTAAACGAACAAATTAAAAAACAATTGCTTTTTGGGGATGTTTTGCAACATCAGTTTACTCATAATTTCAATAAACTATGAAATGAGAATTCCAAGCAGGTTTTTACAAAGGCTATTGCAGGGAAGATATTGAAAAAATATCGGCAAATTAAATATACTAAAGAATTTTTACCATACAAAGTATATGTTTCAAATAACTGTAAAAGGAATGCCAACGAATTAATTTATGAAAAGGAGAAAAAACATTACATTGGTAACTTGAAAAAAAAAAGTTATTGAGTTTCTAGAGCAGAACATAAACAGTAGATTATGTCCCGGGAAAAAAGATATTGTTGTTAAAAACAAAATAAAAAAACAAAAGCGTTACTTAAATGGAAGTCTGCAGGAACTTCATCTGAGATTTACTGAAAGCAGAGAAAATATAATCAGCTATGCAACATTCTGCAGGTTAAAGCCTTTTTGGATAATGTCTCCCAAAGTAGCTGATCGTGAAACTTGTCTCTGGACCGATGAAGAAAATTTCAAAATTATGGTTGATAAGTTGTATTCCCTCAATATTATACTACAGAAGAACCCTACGGAAGTATTGAGCGTGCGTGCTGCAGTAAAAATTCTGAAAAATGTTTACCTAGAAAGTGTCATAAATGAAGAAATAATAATATACCTTACCAGGAATTTAATTATAATGATAAAATTTACTACTATCAGTGGGTAACGAAAAAAGAAAATCTAATTAGTGCAAAAACTGGCAGAAATATCATTGTCCAACGCATGCTAAAGGATGAAGTATTGTCTCAAGTAGGATACCTAGTTAAAAAGGTAGAAGATTTTTTACCTAAATATCTGGTTCACATAATGAATATTAATCATCAGTTTGTCGTGTTAACAAAAAAGAAGCAGAATCTGACTGATCGAGAAATCTTTATTCACATAGACTTCTCTGAAAATTATTCATGTAAATATGCCTCAGAACTGCAAACTATACATTATGGAGCCTCAAGACAACAAATTAGTCTACATACAGGAGTAATGTATAGTAAGTTGGAAGAAAAATCATTTGGCACATTGTCTGAGTCTTTGAAACATGATGTTAAAGCAATATTAGCCCACATGATTCCAATCCTGACTGAATTTTTAGAAACGTACAACAATGTGGATACCTTACATTTCTTATCCGATGGTCCAACCAATCAATATCGTAACAAAACCATGTTTACCATCATTGGCAAGTGCATCCCTAGGCTGTTTCCAAATATATCGTTAATATCATGGAACTACAATGAAGCAGGTCACGGTAAGGGTGCACCTGATGGCATAGGTGCTGAAATAAAACAAAGTGCTGACAGACTAATCAAAATAACTGTAATATTAAAAAAGTTTTAAAACTTTTTTATGTCAGATGATTCTTTAAGTATTGGTGATTGGGTAGCGGTGGAGTACGATGATATAAATTACCCTGGGGAAGTGTTATCACTTACTCAAAATAAAGTGCAAGTTAACGTGATGCTGCCTACTACTAGTGGAACCTATAAATGGGCACGTAAAAAAGATATATTTTATGACTTCAAAAATATTGCAAGAAAAATTGAAAAGCCAACACCGAATGAACATAAAACTGGACAGTCTTTCATTGTAAAAGACTTATGTTAAAACTTATTTTAAAACAAGACATTTTATTGAGAAAGACTCATAATTTTCAAAATGTAAAGATGTGGATGTGTGTTAATTTGAAGAGTAAGAAGCATGAATGTGTGTGTACGCGCGCATGTAGTAATCTGTTATAAATTTGTTTAAAATTTGTTTAAAATAAGTTGTTCCTTTTATATTTTTTGTTCTTATTTTGCTGTAATATTAGCATACTATAAATCTTCATAGAGGTAAATTTTTGTAATTTTTCAACTTGTTTTTGTAAATTTACTAGAACATAATAGTACAGTATCTGTTATTTTGAAATTTTAATTAATAAAAATTTTGTTCTATATCCAGAATTCATTAAATATCTCCCTTTACATGAAACTAAAGTTAAAATGGCAATCTTCTGACAAAATTAGGTAGGAAGTTTAAGTGGTGACATTACCATGGACTTATTGATATTACCATGGATTCAAAAATTTTCAAAATTTTATTTTTTGGCCCTGAGTAAAGTTTGACTTTTGCTCATGGTTGATCAGTAATCTAGGACAATGTAGAAGTATCATAAATTTTTCCCAAACAAATTTGAAGAAAATTGTTAAAAAAAATAAGGCTGAAAATTACTATTGTTTGAGAATGACCCAGATGTCTGATATGTTCCTCTTCGCTCCTGAATACGCATAGGCAGTCATCGACGTATATTATTGTGAACCGTTTTACCTCTTCCGTTAATACCTGGTCCAATCCTCTGGCCAGGCTCGCCAGGCTGGTCTTGAGGCCAAATGGGGTTACAGTGTATCGGTAACATCGCCCTTTATTTAGAAACCCTGTGAAATTTTGACACTCCTCAGCTAGTGGCATTTGCCAAAAACTGTTTGTTAAATCAATGCTACTCATCACTCTTATGTCCCCGCAGCTCGCCAACACTTCATTAATCGGCACTGCCCCCTCATAGTCTGGGACGGTAACTGAATTAATCCGCCGCGCATCGAGACATAGACATATCGATTGATCCTTCTTAATAACCGTTACCAAAGGGTTATGGGCTGGCCACACATTCGATTACCCCGCACGCCTCCATTTTCTTCACATCCTTGTTGACGGCTTCCTGATACTTCAAAGGATGGGCCATCCTCTTATACAGTACGGTGTTTTATCTGTTACGACGGACCTATGCTCATATCCGATTGCCCTGCTTGGTTCCTCTCTAAATATCTGACGATTTCGTACTAGCACCTCTTCCAACTTCTTTTTAGTTTGATTACTAATTTCTGTAACTTTCTCCAGTTTCTCCCGGATTATGGGTGTAGTAGGCTCCGCTTCTTGGTGTCTTTCCATCACTAGCATCTCCCAACTCTTGGGTATATCACCTGTTGTAATTTGATTATTAAATGTAATTCGATTATTTTGTAAATTAATAATGCATCCCCTTTCTTGTAGTATTTCAATTCCCATGATACAGTCACGTATTAATTCAGGCACGATGATAAACACACTATCCACTACGTATTCCCCGAAATTTACTTCTAATAACACTTGTTGTGTAATTTGCTTCGACTTCTTACCCACGGCTCCCTTTACGACTGTATTCGTTAGTCTTAATACATCCAGTTTTCCCATTCGGTGTTTATTTTTATTGAACGACTCGGCAGAAATCGCATTGATCTGACTACCTGTGTCAATTAACGCTATGACAGGTACATTATTCAAACTGATTTCTAATTCTGGACATTTAAATTTTTGTGTCCGTTCCATTTCTTTATATATTTCTAATAAATCATCACGTATATTCAAAAATGTGGTGCTGATTTCCTTACAACTAATTGCTACATCTATCTTATTCCTACGGTAATAGTTTAGTTTTTTGAATTCGTACTTTGCACATTTGGGGTCGATGACTGTCCTTGAGTTCCACTTGTACTTAAGAGAGCGTTGACCTGAATTTGCTGTCCCCTATTCACGTCTCTTCTCCCCTGCTCAAATTTGTTTTGCCCATAGTTACGTCCGGTGTCATTAGGGTAGTCAGCCGGTCTGTCAACTCTCCAATTATGCCACGGGCGATTGGGGCGTTCTTTATGTTCCGTCTTTACCTGGTTTTGTTCAACTGAGTTATTCGCATGTCCATTGTTTGCCTTTCGCATAGCTGAAAACTCAGTTAACATTACTTGGAATTTGGCGATGTTCTTTACCCCTCTCGTCACTGTAGCTACTGCTATGTCGTGGCGATAAGGGCGTGCAAGCTTTCTAATTAAATGTTGCCCCGATATGGGTGGTATCAATTGACGATTCTGCAGGATGCACCTTTCCATATATTGGACCATGCTGAGACCACTCTCGTACCTATATTTTCCGAACTCTAGGCGGTCCCGTACCTCCTCTTGAATCATCTGATTCCAATACTTTGCTATGAAAGCTTCTTGGAATTCCTGGAACGTATCTACTTCATGTCGTGTCAACTTCCACCAGATTTCCGCCTCTCCCTCTAGATGCCTCGCGATCCAGTTGATGCCGTCATTCATATAGTATTCTTTTCTGATCTCCTCCATTTCTTTGATAAATTCCATTGGGTACTCACCTTCCCCGTTGAATTACACTCTTTTTAAGTGTTCCACTGTGATTCCTCGTTGTATTGGTGTTGCGCCTATTTGTGCTAACCGCATCTTCATATCTTCTTTCACCATTGTCAACTGCCTACCTACCTCATTTAACTCACGGCTAACTTCCGCTCGGTGTAGATTCAGTTGTTCTTCGTGTTTCTTGTTGTTGATAACTAGTTTCTTATTTATTATTTTTATCTCTTGTGCGACTGCCTCCTGGGTTTGGCTGATCGCTTGTTCACCTCTTTCTAGGTGTTCCCGCACCTGCATTTGGAGTGTCTCTATTTCTTCATGTACCACCTCTTTCGCTTCTGACCTTAACTTCATTGATATTTCTTGGCTTTCTCGCTTAATCTCTTCGATTTGTTGATCTACCCGTTCTCTGTGTTCGTTTACTTGTTGTGTTACGTATTGTTCCACTTCCTTCCTTATCTGGATGTTGTTTTCTTGTATACTCTCCTTACCCTCATCAATTCTTTTTTCCAGCTTCCTGGTGCTTTCTGTCAGTTGTTTTGTTTGTTTATGGTTTTCTTCTATTTTTTGTGTTACTTGTGATATGTGTTCCGCTATTTGTTGTTTTGTGCTCTCCTCCAGTCACGTTATTTGTTGTGTTAATTGTTCTGTTATTTGTTGTGCTACTTTTGTATTTTCCATTATTAATTGTTTATTATTCTCCGCTAATAGTTGTAGCATTGTGGCCATGTCTATATTTGCGTTTGTGTGTTGTATTGTACTTGTTGTGTTTTCTTCAGTTTGTCCCCTTGCCTCTAAAGAAGCCAATACGACTTCGTTCTCTGTTACTTCTTCAAATCTTTTTGTTTCCCCCATCTGATTATTAATGTCAAATTCTACTTCATCACTACCATTTATATCACCGTTACTTGCCATTGTAATTTCACTACTTTTAAATTTCTTAAAATTCCTTAACTTTCTAGCCTTACTTCAAGTTAACATTATTTTAAAATTTATATTATATTTCTTATCTAACTCATCTCATTCTGCCAAGCTTATTTAAATTTTGACTTTAAGCTCCACGTTGTTGGGCGTCAACATAAAGATTCTTAAGTATGGTTATTATGCCACACATTGGTTGCGTCAAATATCACTTACGGTTCTACGTTAAGGCGCCAAATATAACTACTCGTGAAGCGCGCGTAATTTTCAAATGTTGACTAAATAATTTATTCAAGACAGTATTGCATGTAATCGGTAATTACATTGATTTATTGTGTTGCAAATTATATTTAGATATATTTATTACTGAATACTTCCACTCATTTTTGTATTATTGATAAATTTGCTTGGGCGCCAGAGCAGAGTATCTCAGGATTGTTATGAAATAATAACACTTCGTTCAGATACTAATATTTATATTGTTATCTTCTTATTACATAATACATCTGAGAATTAATCATTAATATCATCTTTCAAATCTATACTCATTAATATTCTTTATAACTAATAACAAAATTATTAATATCTCTAGCTTACGGATTCTTCAAAATCATATTAATCAAGTATTATTCAAATGAGCAAGCAGTAGATTCAAATTTACTCCCTTAATACATTTAAATCTTCAATATATTAATCAAACATATATGTATCATAAATTCTTAACTACTATGAACTTCTATAATCTTCAATAGATTCAATTATTCAACTTCGTTACCATTTCTCCATTTCTATAATTATTATAATTTGTTTCCTTACTTTACTATACAATAACTCTCCTAACATGTCATATAGCATAAATTGTAATAGTTAGTATCTGAACTCGTGGGTCTTTTGAGAATGAGATGAGTTATTTTTTAGATGCAAATTCTATGTTAAGTTATTGAGTTGTGAATCATAAATGATATACTGTTACTTGTTGCTGGATTCCAAGTAAAAGAATGATGAACTGTAATCCTGCGTTGAACATCACACTACACTTTGCACTAATCACGCTTGATTAAACCTTCTTTATTTACTTCACTCGCTCGCGTTAGTACTAAACGTTGCGCACATATAAATAAGTGTACTTCTTGCTGCAATCTATGCGCACAAGTTAAACATCTTCTGGTCCGTACGTACTATCGCGCACACATATAAAATAAACTTCTTGATGACTGTAATTCTTTCTCAACTATTTAACCGAGTTAATCTATTGATTTGAACTTAGAATTATAGTATTAAAATGCTCACATCGAGTGACGCAGGTTTCCCGTGTTTTGCGTGAAAAATTAAACTTAGACTTCCCTCTTTCGTTTGCTTCACTTGTTTTTTATAGTTATCCGAGTCCTTCCCTCACTACAGCTCTTGTTTATCATACTTCCATTGGCCTGAATTTGAAATATTTGCTGGTAAATTCGAATGTACCCATTCCGGTGCTGTATCTTTTTCATGCTCACTACTGACGCTATCCGTGATTGGTTGCCAGAAAGCGGGCGATAGACTTACGCGGACGTTCGTTAGACTCGTAAAAAGTGACGCTACTTTCTAAAATAGTCATAATTATTGGCGTGTCATCTATTGTCTGTTGACGGACACAGTACCGTTAACCTACCGGTTAATTTACTCTACAAAACATTTTATGCTTTTATGACATGTAAGGGTGTTTTGGGTCTATTGTAACTTATTTTGTCGGCGCCTGACTGTAGCATAGTCGAGCCTCTTTTGATTCAAAATTTCATTTATATTTTACTTACATCTATGTACATTACAAGCTTTATATTATTATATATTGTTATAGTTACCATTAATAGTTGATTTATTATTATATGTGTTTATATACATATTAAATTAATACACAGGTTCACAGTAACGTTTCACACAGTCATCACAGAATATGAGACTACGTACATTACGGATTAAACCAAGTCACATCGTAGACTGCAATATAAATATATAAGATGAACTTAAATACCAACAAAAAGACAATCCTCACAATTACCAGTCACGAGTGGTGGCCTGCAATTATGCCGAGTTCACACGGGGCGTGAATCATGAGAGTCAGCCATTGTAGCGAGCTTGCATTAGTAGTTCTCATGAATGCCTGGAATCATAAACAGTTCACATTTCCATGACCAGTTTATAATGAAACGCCAGCCATTAACGAGCTAGGTGCTGAAAGCTGTGCTGTTGTGAGTTCCATTTTTTGTACTATTTCGGACAAAAGGTTGGTTCACATACGTATCATGATGACAAGAAAGATGCTGGTGGGTAAGAAAGTGGACACTGGGAAGAGGAATTTCGGGAGCAACAAATTTCGTTGATATGTAACTGAAAAATCAGTATGCAGATGATTTCAAAAACCTACTGTGGATGACTGAAGACCAGTTTGAATAGCTCTTGCAATGTGTTGTAGTTCTAATTTCAAAAATCTGTTACAAACATGAGTAATCGATTAGTGCAAAAACAAATTTAGAAGTGATGTTATGCTATTTAGCCACAGGAGGCTCATTCAAAAGCTTGGAATTTTTCTTCTGAGTTCCAAAAAAATACAATAAGTATATTTATTCTGGATACTTAAATAAAGGAGAATGCACAAAGGTAAGTAATAATACCTTTTTGCTTATTCTCTTAGCTGTGGCTACTCACAAATCTCTATCCCAATAATCTTCCGAACTTGGATCACACAAAACTTTTTCCATTTCATGTAGTTTGAGGACACACGCAGTTTCATTATTGTTGACTTCATTGCTCATTGAATCTTGCTTTCACGAAGACCTGCCCATGACTGAAATATCAAACAGTTTGATCCCTTCACGCTTGGATCATATGTGGTTACTAACGAATGCAAGTTTAACAACTGTGCATTTACACAGGAACATGACGTACCAGAGCGTGGCTCACTCTCATGATTCATGTCCCATGTGAACCCGACATTACAGTGCCTGCATTTTTGCCTGATTTGCACTAGATGGTTTCCTTCTTAAGTCAAAATATTTGTTGGGCAATGAGGATGCTGTAGAGTAACTAAAGAGGAATCAACATTCTCTGAATAATATTGTTACGAGAAGCCTACTGAACAACCCAGAACATTCGCCACTTCCCCTGTCCAATGTGGCAGCTGTTGCGTGATTCAAGTAGATGATTCTAGTAACCCGCTGGCGTGCAGTTAAGGAGGGAAAGCTGTATTGGACCTCAGCATGGCTTATATAAAGCCACAGCAGCCGGGTTGTCAGTTCAGTTATGTGAGCGATTTTTGCTACCGCGGATTGAGTGTTTGTCTAAGTGAAGTAGTATTGTGTTAATAATTGTGTGAAACCTTATTAATAGACATTGTTATTGTGTGTGGACAAATCTAAATGGAAATATTGTACGAGTTAATTATAAACTGTTTAACTGTGATAATTAAAGCTGGCGATTAGTGACTTAATTGGTATCTTGTATTTTGTTTTCCACTGTACCATACGAGGAATAGTAGACCGTCGTAACAATATGTTCAAGATGATGATGAACCCTAAAACTTTTCCAGTTGAAAAAGCATTCTAAAGAAACCTCTGTCCAACTTGAAACAGAATCAACAAGATGCACTATTCTGAAGCGGATAAACAATTACTGAAAAATAATTACAACCAACATATTAGTTTAAATGCCCACAGAGACTTTTTAGCTATCCTAGTACACTACTGAATGGAATTCGCATTACCTTCCTTTGTGACTAAGCCAGAATTTGTCTTTGTTGTCTAGATCACACGCCCTTGTCTTACTTCGGGTGCCACCTCCTGGCGATTTTCCTGAACTTTCTTCAACAACAACTCTGTTCAACGTTAAATCTAGGACGTCATGAGCTAATGCTTGGTATGTCCATGTATGATGGAGAGGAGTTGCCATATCCATATTCCGATCTAAAATGATTAACAGTACCCTCTGAAAACTAAAAATTCAAATTATTCTTTTTTCTTATCATGAGTTTCTTAAAATACAATATTTTATTATTCATAAATCAAGGGCGACATTCAAGGTTAAAAGCCTTCTACTTCTGTCTTAACAACTGTCACACTATATGTCAATACCATTTCTTGTACGCTGTCTTTCAAAATATTTAAATAAACACATTAACTTAACGAGTAATTAAATAATACATCCCTACAAAATCAATATTATCAATAATATGTCACTGAATAATGTGTCCCTTAAGGCATTAGATCTCTTATATAATTTTTTGCATACATCATCATGGTCATCACCTGCACAGTAGCACCTGTGTGTCCACTGGTGAGTGAGCGGCTACCCAGTCAGTATTTGTCTAACCATAACAAATTTTGTCTACCATTATATAACGCAAGTTTAGTAGAGCATAGTATAAAGTAGTATAAAGGTGGCTACAGTACATTCCAAGAGGGCCGCATAGAAAATTGCATAATGGAATCACAGTTTGAGAGTAGTGAGCCACAGAGAAAAAAGTAGTTTGTCCATGTGCTGTTAATGCACCTGACATTGATATTCCTTTGCAAGAAGCTCTCATGAAGCTGGCGACCAATACAGTAACCAAAGTAACTTTCAATCATTAAAAAACGTCCCTTTTTGGTAAAGTACAATTATAAAAATGTTCCACAGACTTGGGATAAAGCAAAATTGTTTTACACAGCATTTCCTATTTCTTATCTAGTAGAATCAGGTTTCAGTTGAGTTGGTTAATTACCAGCCAATCAAGTAACTGCCTTATCAAGATAGGTCACAGATATCTCTCTCTACAATACAACTGGATATAAAAACATTTGTTTCTTGTAACTGGTCAGAACAAAATGGCGAGAAACCCTGGTAGAGAGCAAGTCACACCTCTATCTTCAAATGCACAATGTTCGGATTCCAATAAAAAAAAAGGGTAATTACCTTTCATCACACTTCTTAAATATCCAAATTTAGGATACCTCGAGATTCGACATTATTATGTCATCATCAAATCCTTAGAATATTGTTGAAACTACATTTATTGATGTCCACACATCTTGTCAAACGATAAAACAACACACACGAAGGGACAAAAACATTTAAACACTCAAAACATTTAAAATATTCAAAATAAATAAGGGGCGAAACACACAATACCCGAACGTTGCAGACCTGTACAGGACAACGTTGTTCTCATTATCATAAGAGAAATAATTTTGTTTGAGTATTGTTTTTAGCAGTTGCATAAGTTCATCAATTTCATTTCTCAGCTGAAGAGAAAACTGGAGTGTACAAGCTTGAATGCGATGACTGTGACAAATTCTATATAGGACAAACGGGCAGGCCGTCAGCCGAACGTTTTAAAGAACACCTGCCCAAAAGTGATATCTCGAAAACTAGATCCAGTTACGCTCAGCATTTAATGCTGTATAATCATAAGTACTCAGACTTCCGCACAAACTTTAAACTGCTTCATAATTGTAAAAAGGGTGCATACATGAACGCTGTGGAGGAATATGAGATATACAGGGCTTCTAAGTTACAAACGGACCAGCTACTTAATGACAAAGTTTCGTTCCGATCGAATCTGCTGTACAACACGGCCATCGATATCGATGGGTCAGCGGGCAATGATAACGGTCGTATAAGACAAAGTGCAACAGTTGGTCGTTGGCGGCGAGACGATGCGCATCGGACTGTGCCGTGACTGTGTCGGTGTTTAATTATGTGTGGTGTTTTTGTGTTTGTGTATTTTAAATAGTTGACGACCCCCTTTTGGGTGAATTTGATGTTTTTATAATTTTTTAAAAAACCTGATGATGAGAATTTATTCTCGAAACGCGTTGTTTTAAGGAAAAAACTAAAGAAGTCACAAGACGGAAGTTAATACAGGTAATTGCCTAATATTAATTCTAAATAAACAATGTAATTCAATAAAACACTAGTAATACACATAAACAATAATATACTTGAAATTCAAACATCACCTATATGGCAGGCATAAAAATAAAAAAAATTTTTTTTTAATTTAAATTTACCAACACCTCTTTTATTAATTTTCAGAAAAACAAAAATATTTAATTCAATCAAGAAACAAAATGGCATCAATCAATTACTAGAAACTGGTCTTGTCTCTAACATCAACCATCAGCTGATCTTTCTGGGTCAAATCAACGACCTTGACATACCTAAGTTATACAGAGCTACATCACGAAATACATGAAACATCTTTAAAATTCTTTACCTTCAAACATAGTACAACATAATAAAATAAGACATACAAAATTAACATGGTTATTATTATCTTACAATAAACAACAAAATTTAAATTCTTGGATTTCGTTGTCCATGATGTGTCCGTTACTTAACTAAATATCACTATAATATTGACGACTCGGAACACTAAGTTTTTTATAAGTAAAAACGTAAAGTTTTACCTTACAGCCTAAACCGGCTTTCACCTATAGAAGGCTTCATCAGAGGCTGTCGTAAGTAGCGCTGTTCGTCTTGTTGTTGGCGACGAGATAGTTTTTCGAAAGATCGAAGCTGTGTGTGTGTGTGGTGAGATGTGTTCGAATAATGCGTGCGATTTGAATTGTGTCTGTTCGTTTAGGATGTCGTTTTTATTTGTTTTTGTGTGTTTGTATATTTCTAATTGTTCTAGAGTGTCTAGTTTTCGGCCTTTTGTGTGTACGTGTAGTATGTTCATGTTATTGTCGATGTTTTTATATGTGTGGTTTGCTTCAATGAGGTGGTTTGCGAAGGTAGATTCTGTAGTGGTGTGGAGTGCTTTTGTGTGTTCAATGTATCTCTGTTTGAAGCTACGTCCTGTCTGGCCTATGTAGAATTTATTGCAATTTGAACAATTTAGCTTATATACACCGGGTAGATCGAATTTGTTTTGTGTTTTGGGCAGGCGTTTTGATAGGTGTGTGTTCTGTTTTGTTAGTAGTTTTGTAAGCGATTCTGTATCCTGCTTTTTTGAATTTGTGGGCTATTTTTTCTGTTTGTTTGTTGATGTATGTTAGTGTTATGAATTTGTTGTTTTCTGTCTTTGTCTGTTGTTTGTTTTGTGTTTTGTGTAGGAGTTTACTGACTATTGTTCTGTCATAACCGTTAGATTCTGCTAGATATTTTATCGTGTTTAGTTCGTCTTTGTAGTCTTTTTCATCTAAGGGGATGTTGTTAAGTCTATGTATCATGGTTCTAAAAGCAGCTAGTTTGTGTTGTATTGGGTGATTGGAGGTGTTGTGTATTAGTGTGTCAGTTGTAGTTGGTTTTCTGTATATACTGAATTTGTGCCTGTGTTCTAGTTTTGTGATGGAGAGGTCTAAGAAGTTTATGGTATTGTTGTGTTCGTATTCGGCACAACAATAACACAACTTGTGTTAAGTGATATTTAACAAAATTTACATTTAAATTGACCAAAATTACACATTTTATAGCTTCATATCATTCTCAACTTTAAAATCTGTCACTGGTTTCAATTATTAGTACATTTTAACTATGATTCTCTTTCTTTAAGCCTTTCATTCTCAATTAGTTTGGGTGACTTAATTATTCATAATAATTTGATTTACTACCTTAGCATTTACATATAATCTTACCCCTCTTCTGACTCTAATACTCACTTAACCGCTTTATCTAGTATGACGCCCACCTATCAAAACATCTACCAACCATTCTCTACCTCTAACTTACTACTCTAACTCGTTTCGCATCATTCTACCCTTATAACAAAAATACTCTCTACCCCTTTGTACTCAGGATGTGTGTTCCCTTCCCACTGCTCATTCCCTTATTTTGGTTCCTGGACCCTCCCTAGGTAACCCTTTCCGGCACACAACGGTTCCCTTCCCGCCACAACGCTTTTCGTTGAGGACTCCTTATCACACCACCCCCCTTACAAAATCCCCATCAACTAATTACTCTCCCATTACATCACTTTCATCTACAAAATATCACCTGGTTTATTACCCCAATATATTACTCTCATTACTCTACATATTTTCCCCATAGCTACTGTGTCACTATTACTTCTCAAATTCTACATTACTTTTGATCACAATAATATTATTCTCTCTAGCACCCCTTTAAACTTAACTTGGACTGATTTAAATGTCCTAACTAAATAATAATCACCCAAATTCTAACATTTACCACATTTCACATTTTAACTCTTGAAAATTCAAACTATCTCAATTTATTTTACCATTTAATTCAAAATTTCTTAAACACACTGAAAATCTATTATTCAAACATTTATTATACTCAAACGTTTAATTATATTGAAAATTTGCAAATCACTTATAAATGACCTATTACATATATAACATCAGTAATCAGCTGATGTTCTTGGCCAGGTGAACGACCTTTCTCTAAATACCTTTCAAAATTATACAGATTATACATGTTATCAACCCTTATTCCTAACATACTACATACAATTAATACAAATACACAAAATTATATAGTTATTATCATACAATGTTATCTGAAATCATTACAATTAAATCTGGCACTTAAAATCATTTTGCTCTCATAGGGACATACATCGCTACTCATTGAGACATAGTCATAGCAACAGTTACTGAACAGCTCTATGGATTGTCAACCCCCAACTCTCTCTATAGAGTCGTGTTATAAGCTGTCCGCCCGCTGTTTACAGATGTCGTCACCCTCTCACTGAATTTACAGCTACACTCCTACTACATCGTTACTTAAAATCCCCCCTTTTTACCCAGTTACAATTAGGTAAACCACCTGCCGGTCGGTCTAGGTATTTACCTTGTGCACAGATGCGTTATCTGTGCCCCTGGCTTGTAACTGCCAGCTCCTTTACCACACACACTATTGTTTACTGCTGGTGGACTGTTGCGTCCATTTGCATTCCCAAGAACTGAAGTTACATATATAAGGTAATAAGGTATAATCGCTGCCTATACCGTTCTTGGTTCAGCGTTACATAAAAATTCGGTATTACTGATGTCCGAGGACACCAGTAATCCTACTATAATGATTCACACACCCTTAATCACGGCACTATTGACACCTTCGACGATAGCCGCTGTTCCATAGTTATGTAGTTTCCCCTATTTACCCCCTGGTTCAACTTCAAAGTTCACCAATTTTGTAACTACTTACATAACTCCACGGCCAGGGTCTGGTGAAACCGTGACCGCCCGAAATGTGGGGAAACTACCAAAAGACATATAAGGCTCACACTGACACTGCTACTACAGTTCACAGAAGGTCAACTCTTATATGTTTGGGTATATTATTAATTGATTAATTTTCATTCTTAACATAATACATACAATACATTCATAATTAACATTTCGATTATTCCATTAAAACAAATAATTCACATTTAAGGTTGATCCGAAATTACACACCTCACATCCTTACATTTGCATATAAAATTATAAACGTTATATTTTAATTTCAATTGGACTTCTATTAATTAATTATCAATTATTTATCATTTACTATATCATTAACTTTTCCAAATTTTTTCTTTGTTATCAACCTTCCTTTTACATAACATTTCAATTAAAATTTGCTATTCATTTGAACATTTTGATTTACATAAATTGCATTATAAAATTCATACTTACATTACATCACTCACATACTGTCATAAACACAAAATATAAACACCAAACACCAATAACTCCATGTACCTTCTGAAACATTTTAACAACCATGTTCTTCCACAAACTAAATACAATTTAACATTTATTTATTTATTGATTATTATCAAATTTAAATCTCATAAAATCAAAATTTCTTTATATAACATAGTAAATCAATCAAAACATTTAAACATTTCAAATTACTTTAATTCCATCACTTATTGAAAACACAACATTTTTAATTACCTTCTTCCAAACAATTACAATTCATTAATTACCGACTCATTATTTCTTTTGTCTGATAAAATATTATTATTATTATTAAAACCATTTCTACTACACACACATTATTTACATTACATTTTACAATACAGATACAATTAATTTCACTCTAATTTATTTACAAATCTTTGTCATTAATTTTTCTGTTTACCACACTTCATTTCCTAATTCAGCAAGGTCACAACCACAAATTAAAATATTTAAAATGTCCATTTATTGAGTTTATAATCTACCCTCCATCATTGTATAAATATCTAACATATTTAAAACATAAATCATTTTTATCGACCTTCCATTTATTATTATTATTATAATAATAACCATTATCAACATAATATTTGACACCATTATTATCTATTAATTCATAAAACCTGTCTACCTTTGTGATTTCAATTCTGTCTCCGTAAGTATTTTTGTTCAACATAAAGTAATTTATTTTCTCATTATATTCCTCTACTACATTCATTAAAACCTCAGGTAAGTTATTATCATTTATAAAGGTATCATCAAAATATTCATCTATCTCTATTTCACAAGGTAAGTATTTTATATTGTTTATCTTCACCACTTCTAACCTCTCTTTCAACTCTTTATAATTTCTCTTTAACTGATATATTATTATCTCCCTATCTGCACACAACTCTCTCTCAAAACATCTTTCATCATCATAACACCTGTCACTACCCCCCTGAACTATCTCATTCCATGCAAAGGGCCACACAAATTTACTATATGTCTTGGCACTTCCAAGATCATCACAAAAAATAAAGGGACCATCTGAAGACACCTCGTCTTCCATACAACTACAGGAGGAAACTCTGTCCTCATAAACAACCTGTGAAACCACTGTTTCACCATAAACTAGGGGAAAATTTGCCCTCTGCCCATCTAAACTTTCATCACACTCTCTCACTAACTGACAAACATCTGTTTCTACTACTTCATTATCACATACTGCTTCCACTATACTCTCAGAATTGCAATTAACATCATTATCATCACTACTCAATACTTTATTATCTAACACTACCTCTTCCACTATTTTGTAATCATCAATATTTGTCATAACTATAACATTGTCATCTAACTTCTTATTCAGTATCTGATTTAATTTTCTGTTTCGATTTTTATTCATTTCGTCAATATTTTCCTCGCAACTGCTACTTATTGATTCTAATATTTGGTCTTTAATTGTATCAAAACATTCATCCATCTCATTTAGACGTTTATTCATATTAACCTCAAACTTAGCATTTTGTGTATTTATTTCGTCAAAACGACTATTTAATTCGTTAAATTTATTATTCTGTTCATCGAATTTAGCATCGAAATTACTATTATTAACATCAAATCTATTATTAATATTCTCAGACATGGTTTTCATAAAGTTCATCATATCAGCCATTGTACATTCTTTTTCTTTTAGTTTAGTTGCTACGGGAGTAGAATTCGCTCCCGGCTCACTAATTACAGATTCGTTTATCAGGCTTGGAGTTGTCTCCATTCCTGAATCGTTAGCGTCAACATTTACTGAGTTTTCTGTTTCAACGTCATTTAAGCTGACGTCTTCCTTATTATTTTCATTAGTATTCATTTTGTATATAACTTATTATATTTTCCTTGATATAAAATTCAATCTTACATATACATAGTATTGTTTATATAATATGACACAAGTAACATAGTATGGCTCTAACTTATTAATTTTTTATACATCGTTAGTACGTATGTCACTCAACCTCCAAATCAAACCTGCATTCATTGTAGGTGCGGAATTTTAATGCAATTTAATTTACAAAATTCGTTCCAGTTCGTGGCGCCAACTGTGAAGTTATTAATTAATACATTTTTTATAATAATAATATATATATTTTTATCTCCCACTTACATTTAAATTTTCTTTCAGCCCAGAGTTACATCACACGAACGTTGAAATGCAAGTTTGGTTCAAGGCCATTTCAGTGACATACGCAATTCGTTTGTCTCACACACTTCAAACTTTATTTTATTTTTGATTTCAAACTATTCAAATTTCTTACTTCTTTTCTCAAAATAAAATATCTCCTAGATATATTTATAACCAAATATTTCTCTCAATATGATATACTTAATCTACTAATATTGTAATAAAACAAATGTGATGTGGTTTAATGTTTAAAATTGGTTATGTGAAAAATACTATTTAGGAATATATTAAAGTTTGTAGTGGTTGAAAATTGAAGGTTACTAATTTCGTAAAGCGATTTAAAATGTAACATTCGAGGTTACTCAAAGTGTGTTTACAATTGTAGAATTATAATTGTCTGAAAAGAATTCCCTTAAATAAAACAAATAAAATAGTTGTGTCAATATTATTTAAATACTAGCTTTGCTTAAGTTTAATAGTAAAGTATAATAGTTGGTCGCTTGATGATGCTGATTGTCTTGTTGATGCTAGCTGTGAAACTTCTCCTCCAGGTCGATAATAGTCTAAGTACGTTACGTCTAGTAATGTCTGGACAATAGAATAAATATAATATACTTTCACGTACCTGGTCGTGTTTTCTAGAAGTTCAATAAGCTGTCAACACGGATTACAAAAACCAACTCACTTTAGCTACAAGGTTAAGTTGCCTTGTTTGTTAGTGGGCGCCACACGGATTTATTTTGGGAAAATCCCGTGTAAAACCCATGAATTGAATCAATTAATGATTTAAAGAAATTAAAATAATGGTTTATTACCTTTATGGCAATGCTATTCCAAGTACTTAATCACAACTGAAGGTTGTTTGAGTTTTCTGAATAAAATATTTAACTATCTGTTAGAAATGAATTAAGTCGAGTTATGCTGTTAACAATGGGATTTTATTCATACCCTTGATAGAGAATTCAAACAAATATAATTAAAAAACATACAATGATGTACAATTGTAAATAAGTTATTATATACCCTGTAAGGCTTGCTCAGAACATAGACAGTAAATCTGGTTAAGTCCAGATATTTCTTTTTACTTTAAACATTACTATTATTAAAATCTCAGGTGTAAGTTCTTTGAGACACAAAAAAGAAAATTTATGCCTACACAATAGCTAATGATTTTCTGATATAATATTGACTAGTACTGTTTTTGACGTTATTGTTATAAAGTAAACAAATAAAAATAACCTATTTGATAGGTTGTGCGTTCGTCACGCTTGATTTATGATTTACAAAGTTTATAATTTGAGAACACTTATAACTAACATTCAGCTTAATTAATAATGACAAATTCATCAAATAAATTGAGACATGGTGTAATATTGAAATGTTTCTGTGTTTTGCGTCAGTACAGATCAGTGTATAAAAACGTACAGGTTATGGCGCTCGTAGTGAAATGAAATAATGGTTACACTGTTACCTTTTGGTTTTAACCATTTGATTAAAACTCATTTAACACCTCGATAATCGGATTATAATGATTATCGTTATTCACTGCACACGCACAAGAACAGAGAATTTCGACCCACTTCTAACTTAAAGGATCATAAATAATATTATTTAATTACTTCTGTTCTTTATTTTCCCGCACTAAAATGAAATAATACTGTACATAATCACAATGGTTCCTTGTAGAATAATTTAAAGTAGTTGTAGGTTGTTGTCGAACTGTTTCCTTTGATGTGTTCTGGTGATGACGCTATCAGTTATTAAAAATGTTGAGATGAGATCGGCGTACCTGTCACACCGAATGCAATTATGAAGTGTCTGTCGTTGATCTGTTACGGTCTCTTATATACTCGACACCTTGATCGGCTCTAGGCAACATTGTTAATTACTAAGAAATTTTGTCATTGGCTTAAACAGGTGTGATGAACGTGACGTATTATCTTTTCAACCGTTAAAAACTGTTTCCCAACCGCCAAATGCTAAGATGATTGACAGCTATCGATGTTATTGGTGTTGACGACCAAATTTCTTAAACATATTTTGTAAATGATGCTAACGCCTTTCACGCACTTAATACAGTTGCGATTGGGGCTGTATCGCCATCAAATTAAAGAATATTTTGTCCTCTTTAATTTGATATAGTTTGATACCGAGTTAGTTTCACTTTTACTGACATTGCTACATAAACAATGTTCAGGTACACTATTTCGCACTGTCGTCTGTTTACCAAAATCGGCAATTATACACTTTGACTAATATTGTTTGTGTTTTACACCGCGTTTTATCACTCAAACGTTTATGTGAGAACACTATTAATTCTGTACTGATGTTTAATTACTGTACGTTATGAATAAACCTTAACTTTAGACATTGTAATGGACTGTTCTTACATACTATGATATTTCGTTTCACATTAATTTGCTCTATTCTACTAACTAACAATCGAATTATAAATCATATCATTTTAATAATGCTTATTGCTATGTTTTAGCATAACAATTGTTTTGTGTAGGTGACCTACATTTCTATTACTTCCTAATAATCATCTCATTGATGATTGTTTGGTCTAGGCCTTGTTAAGGCATACCGTCTATACTGGAATTCTGCCTTAAAAGCTTTTATGAGTTCACAATTCGGTAATTTTGCTGAGGTAGCTTATTGGTATAAGATTCCCTCTTACAAACGTGTTTATTTGTCATAAGTATAGTTGAGATTGAAATATAGCTTCATTTTCATTTTGTGGCCATTGCTAATTTTAGTTCTTGGCCTCAATAATTACTAGTCATATTTAATTTATTATCAGCCAAATGCTGATTCTGATCTCACATTATTCAGATTCTTATTTAATCATTTTTTAGTAACATATCATATTCTGTTCACATTATTCACTGACTCGCTTGACAGCTTAAAGTGAATTTAAATTTGTCCATCAGTTTGTGTCAGTTATAGTCTGGTTGTAGTGTCAAACAGTATTTGGGCTTACTGTTTCTTGTGGCACTTCTGCTTCTTTCTTCCTCCACAATTCCTCTCTTCTTGGTTATTTTTATCATTACTTTATCTATTTATATTATCATTATGCACTTATTAAACCTGATAGTATATGTTTAGGTTAGGTAACATTTTGTTATGTTACAATATTTCTAATGAAGGCGAACCCAGCTTGCTCATTCACTCATTCATTCACATCGTTCCCAACCCCAGTGTATACAAAAAGATAATGATGATAATTTTTTCAATTTGGTAACATTATGTATGAAGCGTCCTCTTCCTCGACCACATGGCGCGTCTCTCAAAGTCTTTAGTTTTCTTGACGTTGATAAGTTTATGATATTGCTTTAATAACTTTCGATATTCACTGTTCAGCACTAATTACACTGTTATACATATTTTTTGGAGAATCACATGGATGTTTTGTCGGCCGACTTAAAAAAATGAAGATTTGCCCGGGCAGAAGACTGATAGGTGACACGCGTGGCCTATATTGTTAGTCGACTGGGAAGAGAGTTATCAACGCGCCTCCCTCCAAACGTTCGGGCAGAGCGGAAATTTCAATGCCTTTGTTGTTAAAGTCCTCGTCACTGCACACACAGTATGTGCTATTTAGGTGTGTTTGACATCGACGAAATCTTGAAGCCACTGGTTACGTCACTCAAAGAGGCGTGGTTTCGTCAAGACTTCCGTCGGCACCCGACCGCATGGCAATCAAATTTTATGATTAAGCCATGTTGGTTCGGGTCAGCCCGATGCGTCTAAGCATCGGCTGTGCGCCCCGCTGTTGTTTGCGCGTTTTGTGTGAGCCACACAGCACCGAAGTTCTTGGAATTATACTGCGTTGTCGGACACATGCCGCATTCCATTGTCCCGACTACGTTCAACTTCGCTTCACTGTTCCTTTGTCTAATTGAGCCTATATTATGTGTGGGGCTTGCAATTGAAATGAAATAAATGTAATAAAATTACAAACCTTCCATTTTGTCCCATTACATCCCATTATTCCAGTGTTCCACTCTTTGGGCATTATTTCTTTTATCCAGACCACACAAATTTGATCAATAGGCATTAACAGTCTCATTCCCATACGTCAGTAATTCTGTGGGCAAATTATTGTTCCTATCCTTTATTCAAATTATTATTCACATCATTGTACAAATTATTATTCTGTTCCAATCCTTTATAGTTCCTATGCTTTCCAACTACCACTTCTATTTTCTTTAGTGTGGGGTAATCTACCACATGATCACCATCATCCGTTATTTGGGGTTCCACCTCTTCTTCCTTTTCATCTTCAACTAATTTCCATTGCCACTTCTTTGTCTTTCTTTAAATATGTCATCTGCAGCTTCTTTGAATTTCTCCAGCTGTGCTCCACATGCTCCATCTCACCATCTGCGTGAACGATAGCAAACCGTTTTCTCAAACTTCCTTGATACTGCTGGGCAACACCTGGATTTTTAATAATTTTCTGTATCCCACTTTTCTATTCTTATCTGATTTGATCTTTGAATCACTGCTATCTTTTTCTAATTTCTGCTCTAACCAAGTAGTTGTTACTATCGAAATTAGGATTTCGACAGCTTCTTGTACTGGAGAAAAATGTCTTCGTGATACCACAAGTCATTATAGGCTGCACACAGACTGATTAAAATCTTCCCTACTTATACTTAGGACAGTTTAGCAGTTTGATGTTTTTTCACAATATTCTCTTTATATTTTCAGTTTTACCCTTAATGGCAACATTTGTTGACAATTTTGTCTTTATTTTTGTAACTCTTTATAATAGTAATCTTTTGTAGCATTCGTACACCTAAACAGCCAACAGTATAGGCCACAATGAAGGACATATTTCTCTCTGTGCCATGGTCAAACAACATGGTAAATAAATGTGTACCTGAAGGACATCACACTTAGAATTTATTAACCGTCCAACTAATGGAAGCAAAATACCTTTAATTATACCTAATTAGATAGGCAATGAGCAGTTAAAAGTAACATGAATGCAAAATTATGTTTAATAAAGTTGACCTACTAATGTCTATACTTCACTTCAATACATGTATGGTAACATAGACACACAAACAAAATGTAATATTTATCTCATTACAAAACCTCCATAATTTCATTTGTATTAAATATTTTGTAACTTTCACCTGAAATATCCAGCCTGTGCTGCATCCATTAAAAACAAACTGTTACGAGTATCACGTAGATTTTCTCTCAACTTTTTATCTAATTTCTCTGCTACCATTTCTGCAGCATTTCCTCGAGGACTTCTAATTACAGGTACAGTTCCTGGAAAATACAAACATAATACTGTGTGGACTGCACAAAAATTTGAGTTGAGTTTAACATACTTTTTCCTACTCTCTCTCTCTCTCTCTCTCTCTCTCTCTCTCTCTCTCTCTCTATGTGACACACACACTGTATATCTCACCTAACGTTGCAAATACTGAAAACAAGCTGTCAACTATTGTGTCCATGATAATTTCCATTTCTGTATCCTTGATTTCACCTCTGTTTATTGCTAGAAAAACAACAACAAATTATTAACAGATACACACACAACACACAGCCATCAAACAAACAAAAGTACACACAAACTGTAATTTAAAACTTACCATAATATGATATGGCATCACTGTTCTGCTGCCGAAGTATGAACATATCATCTTCTAGGGAAATGAAATTCAAATACTGATCGAATACCTATCAAGAAAATATTTTTTAAATATTTTAAAATCTGAATGTCAAAATTAATTAGTTTTAGACAAATACTAATTACTATAGCCCTATAATCAATTTTTAATTATTTATAATTCAAGTTAAGTTTACTTGTAATAACTTCAATGAAAATAATGTAACAAAAAAAAAACCTGTGTTCCAACTGATGGTGACATTATCATTTCTTCTTCGTCTCTACACAGTGCCTGTATCACTGAATATGTAACGGTTACAATAGGTAACGGTATTATGGTACGGTAGCATAAAGTATTAAATGGGGTAAGGGTTTTAATAATGTTAATTTTGAATATGATTTACATAAAACGGTAAAAAAATATGGGTTCAAAGTTTGGATATGCATTATAAATCAGTGAATCAGCATCTATTTTTAGAAACGCCAAGCCCTCAAGCATTGTGTATCAAACGACGTCACGACCACGCCACGTGCCGTGCCCTGGGTTACGTCACTACGGAATTCAATGTGGCCATTGCCAAGCCTTGAAACTCACCAGTTGGAGGACCTTTTGCTGAGGAGGAGAATCACGTGATCAATGTTTAATAAAACTATTACGCGAGCAGCTTACTGCAGCAGATCTGTTTTCCATCTCGTGCCGTACGGCTGTATCAAAGTCCACGGACGAAATTTCAAGTGGCCCCACTACCAAAATTTTATTAAATATGTTAGATATAAAACAAACAGTGTTTTTTCAACAACAATAACAGTTTTTAAATATGCAGAGTCAGTGAAATCGGAAAGTGCGCATCTAAATGGCTTGGCGTCTCCTGGACAATGAACAGATAAGTACTGGATCGAGTAGAGTAAAACCAGAAATTCAAAATCATAAACAAATTACAAATTATAAAGGAAATTGTCCTCTAAATTAAATCAAATTAAAAAACAAGTATATATCCAAAAGAAAATGAGATCTCAAACAGGGTAGGGTTGTTTAACGGGTGTGAGAGTGTGTGTAAAAAAGTACTGGTTTGTTTAATAAAAATATAAGGAAATTTAGTTAAGTAAGATTTTCCTTCTTTATAACTATTTTTAGAGAAAGAAATGCCGAAGAATTGAGTATATGACCTTTATGTGATGTGAACGTAGATTGGTAGAGAAAGTGACAGATATGGTAATAGAAAGTAGCGAAAAGTAAACCTTGAAATTTTAATCAATAAAATTATTCAAATTTTGAAATAAACCTGAGTTAGACTAATTATTTATTTCGAATAACCTCATCTGCTCTCTAGTTCGCCCAAAAAGGACCTTGATTTGACCTTGTGGTAAGTAGAACGAAGTTGGCAAAATGGCGTCCGGCAATATGATTATAAGTACAGCTGTTCGGGGTACACGAGTGTATAAAAGTATGAAAGCATAACCCGTAAAAGAAAAGTAAAGAGAAACGTTACAATTGGTGTCGCGAACAGGGACGTTTACACAAAATTTATGTAAACGGGGTCTACTGTGGAGAGCAGAATGTGTTATTTGAGGTAAACGATAGATATAATGTGTTATTTGAGTAAGATACAAATAGATATACGAGTAAAGGTTACGTTAACAGAATTTTATAATTATATGTCGTGTGTGTGACTAGAATATTTTATTTTGTGACTAGTTTATATAATTTAAACAATTTGAAAGATGGATAATAAAGAGATTGAGGTTAAAGTGAATGAGTCAGCTTCTATGGGGGAACCGGGAGTTCATTCAACTCCAGTGAACCAGTTCAAAGAACCTAGTTTAACTGAATCAGCTGTCGTAGACGGCTCAAGCGTTCAGTCAGCCCCAACCTCAACCAAATATAATAGTAAATTTGATAATGACGTGATGAGTTTTTTATAAAAGCAGTTTAGCGAATTGAAATAACAAAATAATGAATTAAAGAGTAATGTTAATGAAATTAATAAACGTTTTGAAAATATTTATGAAAAGTGTGAAAGTCATTTTAAAAAGTTAGGGGATAAAATAAGTGAAATGAATGAAAATTTTAATAGAAATGCAGATGACTTGATTAATATATGAAAAAACAAAACGAGAAAATGGAAAGGAAAATAGATACAGGTAAGTGTAGTGAAAATGAAAGTAACGAAGTAACAGACGACAATATAAATAATGGTGGTGTTAATACAAGTGATAATTATAATGAGGAGATGATGACGAACAATAATCAGGTGAAAGTTGACAAGTTAAGTAATACAGAAAATAACAGTGCTAACTATAATAACGAAGTAGTTGAAATCGGGGTATCTGAAAGTGATACGGTAAGTAATAGTGGTGATGATGAGAGTGTAAATTTAGTAGAGCTTATTGAGGGGGTAGCAGTCAGTGTTCATGAATTAGAAAGAGAGTGGAGGGCAAATTTTCCCCGGGTTAAATGTGAAGTAAAGGGTTCACAAGTGTTGTTAGAGAATGAAAGTTTCTCTAAGGTTTATTTAGGAGACGAATGGTCTCAAAAGGGTCCCTTAAGTTTTTGTGTATCTGGTAAGGCCAGATGGTGTTTAAGTAATGTAGTATTGCCCTCTGCAGGGAGTGAAAGTGTGAAATGGGTTTGGAAAAGTGATTATAAAGAGAGTGAGAGAGTGATAGAGATGTTCAGGTTAAATAGAGATTATGAAGGGTTAGTTAAGAGGTTAAAATTTGAAGGAGTAGACTGTATGAAAGAATACCTTGTGCAGTAAATGTAGATGAGTATTTTGATGATACCACTGTCGGTAATAAACACTTACCTTGCGATGTAATTGATGTAGTAGATGAATATGATGATGAGATCATAACTCACCTGGGGATAACGAATAATACTAAGGGCGACTTGAATATAATCAATGTTGACAAAGTTTATGAGATAATAATAAGGAAGAATCCTATAGTTTATTATGGTATAATGAATAACACAGATTTAACGGGGCATTATATTAAAAATAAGAATATAATGCATGTAAATAAGAAGGAAAATTGTTATGTTAAAATCAGACTAAATTTCGATGATGGCGGTTAGATATATAGTGAATGAACATTTAATTATTTTAGTTTATGGTGTAATTACTTGGCTAACTTATGTAATGAGGTGTGGTAAATGATAACATGATATGACGAAAATTGTAGATAAATTTGTATTGATGTTAAATGTATTGTGTTAAGGTTATGTTGTTGGTATGTACAGTGTATTTTGTGTGATCGATTCATAATTTTGATGGAATTACATGAATTTACGTTGTTTTGAATAAAGTAATTGAGGTAATTTACTGTGTTTTGAAAAAGATGGAATTAAATTAATTTGTGATGATTTAGTTAATGTAAAGTGTTGTAACAGATGAATTTTGATAATGAATTTAAATTTTTGGTTGAGATTTGTATTGAATAATAATCAATGGTAGATGATTAAAATGTTGAATGGAAATGCAGAGTTGAAATAATGATATAACAAGTGGAATCTTTAAGAGAAAATGAATATTAGAATTGTAATGTTTGTAAATTTTATGCAGATTCAGAATTGAGATGTTTATGTTAAGGTAATAATGGTAATGTTCATTTTGAGTGTTTATTATGTTGTATTATGTTTATCATGTGAAACATAAAGAGTTTATTTAAGGGAGATATATAGATGTATAGATATAAAACGTGTTGTATGTTTTAAATGTGATTCCCCAATTTTGGGCGGTCACGGTTTCACCAAACCCTGACCGTGGATTTGGCTTGTTATTCTAAATTGGTGAACTTAGAAATTTAATGGGGGTGGAATCAGGGGAATCTAAGATAATATAACTTTGGAACACAGCTATACACCTATAGGAAGGGTGATAGACCAATTAAGGGATTGTACATATTAATTTAGTAGGATTACTGGTATCCTGGATACCAATAATGCCGAATTGTGTGTAATGCCAAAGCAAGGATGGGGGAGAAATAAAAGAAAAAAATGTTCTCCCCTTCCGCTTCAGTCCTTGTGGAAGCAACTGGGCGCTACAGTCCAGGGGGGTAATAGTGTGTGTGGAAGGAGGAATTTAAAATAGAAAATAAAAAATAAAGAGAGAAAGTGTGATGATTAAATCATAAAGAGTTTATTTAAGGGAGATATATAGATGTATAGATATAAAACATGTGTTGTATGTTTTAAATGTGATTCCCCAATTTTGGGCGGTCACGGTTTCACCAAACCCTGACCGTGGATTTGGCTTGTTATTCTAAATTGGTGAACTTAGAAATTTAATGGGGGTGGAATCAGGGGAATCTAATATAATATAACTTTGGAACACAGCTATACACCTATAGGAAGGGTGATAGACCAATTAAGGGATTGTAAATATTAATTTAGTAGGATTACTGGTATCCTGGATACCAGTAATGCCGAATTTTGTGTAACGCCAAAGCAAGGATGGGGGAGAAATAAAAGAAAAAAATGTTCTCCCCTTCTGCTTCAGTCCTTGTGGAAGCAACTGGGCGCTACAGTACAGGGGGGTAATAGTGTGTGTGGAAGGAGGAATTTAAAATAGAAAATAAAAAATAAAGAGAGAAAGTGATGATTAAATCATAAAGAGCTTATTTAAGGGATATATATAGATGTATAGATATAAAACATGAGTTGTATGTTTTAAATGTGATTCCCCAATTTTGGGCGGTCACGGTTTCACCAAACCCTGACCGTGGATTTGGCTTGTTATTCTAAATTGGTGAACTTAGAAATTTAATGGGGGTGGAATCAGGGGAATCTAATATAATATAACTTTGGAACACAGCTATACACCTATAGGAAGGGTGATAGACCAATTAAGGGATTGTAAATATTAATTTAGTAGGATTACTGGTATCCTGGATACCAGTAATGCCGAATTTTGTGTAACGCCAAAGCAAGGATGGGGGAGAAATAAAAGAAAAAAATGTTCTCCCCTTCTGCTTCAGTCCTTGTGGAAGCAACTGGGCGCTACAGTACAGGGGGTAATAGTGTGTGTGGAAGGAGGAATTTAAAATAGAAAATAAAAAATAAAGAGAGAAAGTGATGATTAAATCATAAAGAGCTTATTTAAGGGATATATATAGATGTATAGATATAAAACATGAGTTGTATGTTTTAAATGTGATTCCCCAATTTTGGGCGGTCACGGTTTCACCAAACCCTGACCGTGGATTTGGCTTGTTATTCTAAATTGGTGAACTTAGAAATTTAATGGGGGTGGAATCAGGGGAATCTAAGATAATATAACTTTGGAACACAGCTATACACTTATAGGAAGGGTGATAGACCAATTAAGGGATTGTAAATATTAATTTAGTAGGATTACTGGTATCCTGGATACCAGTAATGCCGAATTGTGTGTAACGCCAAAGCAAGGATGGGGAGAAATAAAAGAAAAAAATGTTCTTCCCTTCCGCTTCAGTCCTTGTGGAAGCAACTGGGCGCTACAGTCCAGGGGGGTAATAGTGTGTGTGGAAGGAGGAATTTAAAATAGAAAATAAAGAGAGAAAGTGATGATTAAATCACAACAACGAATAATAATATAGTGTTAAAATACACATTGGATTGACTGTATTAGTTGTATTGTATAATTTTTGATTTTTGTATAACCAGGTTTTGTATTGTAAAGAGTTAGCAGTAGTAAATGAACAATAAATTATTGAAATTAAGAGATGAAATGAGCTGTTTAAATAAAAGAGTAATAGGAAGTTATTTAAATTCTGATTGGAATCAGGAAAATATTTTGAATTTGGGATAAGAAATACTCAGAAGATGGTCCAAAAAAAATTTTGAATGAAAATATATCATGTTAAGTTTAGGAGTTCTGATAACATAAAATATGTGTATTAGAAGTTAAAAAAAAAAAGAAAAAAACAGTGCTTCTTCAATGCAAGCCAGTACGGTTATAGGGGAGACCAAATCAGTTCCGGATATAGTATAATGTAGGGCCATTTATTAATGTTTTTGATTGTCAGTGTTTTTGTTTCAGTGTCTGGTGATACTGTGGCGGCGGTCCTGTGCTGGCCTGCGCGTCAGAGCAGGGGCGTCTAGTGCCTGTCTGGCCTTGCGGTGTTGGGATCCTACACCAGGAAGTCCAGCAAGGTCATTCAGGTGTGGCCGCAGTCACTGGACCAGGGGGGTCATGGCGCCATATTCGGACTGATCCTCTTAGTGTGTGTGTGTGTGTGTGTGTGTGTGTGTGTCAATGAGAGTTTTTATGCTTCCGCATAAAACCCCTCATTGACAGGGTGTATTGTAATGGTACAAGCCATAGCATAAAGTATTAAATGGGGTAAGGATTTTAATAATGTTAATTTTGAATATGATTTACATAAAACGGTGAAAAAATATGGGTTCAAAGTTTGGATATGCATTATAAATCAGTGAATCAGCATCTATTTTTAGAAATGCCAAGCCCTCAAGCATTGAGTATCAAACGACGTCACGACCACGCCACATGCCGTGCCCTGGGTTACGTCACTACGGAATTCAATGTGGCCATTGCCAAGCCTTGAAACTCACCAGTTGGAGGACCTTTTGCTGAGGAGGAGAATCATGTGATCGATGTTTAATAAAACTATTACGCGAGCAGCTTACTGCGGCAGATCTGTTTTCCATCTCGTGCAGTACGGCCGTATCAAAGTCCGCGGACGAAATTTCAAGTGGGCCCACTACCAAAATTGTATTAAATATGTAAGAATATAAAACAAACAGTGTTTTTTTCAACAGGAATAACAGTTTTTAAACATGCAGAGTCAGTGAAATCGGAAAGTGCACATCTAAATGGCTTGGCGTCTCCTGGACAATGAACAGATAAGTACTGGATCAGGAAGAGTAAAACCAGAAATTCAAAATCATAAACAAATTACAAATTATAAAGGAAATTGTCCTCTAAATTAAATCAAATTAAAAAACAAGTATATATCCAAAAGAAAATGAGATCTCAAACAGGGTAGGGTTGTTTAACGGGTGTGAGAGTGTGTGTAAAAAAGTACTGGTTTGTTTAATAAAAATATAAGAAAATTTAGTTAAGTAAGATTTTCCTTTTTTATGACTATTTGTAGAGAAAGAAATACCGAAGAATTGTATATGACCTTTATGTGATGTGAACATAGATTGGTAGAGGAAGTGACAGATATGGTAATAGAAAGTAGCGAAAAGTAAAGAAACTTAAACCTTGAAATTTTAATCAATAAAATTATTGAAATTTTGAAATAAACCTGGGTTAGACTAATTATTTATTTCGAATAACCTCATTCTGCTCTCTAGTTCGCCCAAAACGGACCTTGGTTTGACCTTGTGGTAAGTAGAACGAAGTTGGCAAAATGGCGTCTGGCAATGTGATTATAAGTACAGCTGTTCGGGGCACACGAGTGTATAAAAGTATGAAAGCATAACGTGTAAAAGAAAAGTAAAGAGAAACGTTACAAATACTTAAATATGTTACTTAACTATACAGAAGTCTCTTTTATACTACTCAACTGATTTGAAGCCTACATGAAACTGTTTGCGGGGTAGTAAAAAAAGGCTGCAACTGTTCTGCAATCAGTTGCAGAGTAAGTGTGTCATCTGTACTACTATTATTATAAAAAGGTAAAGTTTGTTTGTGTTGTTGTCTGGACTAACCTCAGAAACTACTGATCTAATAAAAAATATTCTTTCACCACCATGTTCCTTGATGTTTGAGGATGCTTTCAGACATAAATTTGAACAAATAACTTTAGTAATTTTCAAGAACAGAGATTTAAAATGGTCCCATGTCATAAAAAGTTTTTGTTGATTCGCATGTAGTGAAATGTTTGGCATGCAATAAACATTTGTTCTGTAAGAGATAGCTACATAGTGTCAGCGAGTGAAATTTAGACAAAACTGCACATTTTATTTTGGGTTTTGTTTCAATAAAATCCTCTTCTCATTTTCACGATATTGGCAATTTTGTAAAAAATTGTATATATTGTTTTGGTCCCATCTCAGAAATTTCTTTGTTGTCAGCAGCATATGAGTGCAGGCGAGTCCCATGCAATCGGTTGCATAGTGTAATAGGCTACACTTGAATCAGTCCCCCACATTGAACGTGTGAAACTAATAGTTGTTCGAGCGGTTGCATGGCTTGCAACTACCTTGCAATCCATTGTAGACCTGCACGGTTTGTAGACTCACTTTCAGTAAGTGTAATAGGTCTCATTTAAACCAATTCCCCACAACGTTTTCTGCAAATCAGTTGCCTAGTGTAATAGAGGCCTTAGATACCAATAAAATTAATACTGTAGAGAAGAAGTTCTCAAATGTTTTACGTACGTGACCCCTACGCGCGCGCGCGCGCGCGCACACACACACACACGCACACACACAATAGAATAACTAAGAATTATTCATAAGAGAAAAAATGAGAAACTTTCCCTGTGTGTGTGTGGGTGGGTGGAGTTACACTGAAACCAGAACAGTAAAACAATCTCAAGTTTTATAAACTGCTTTATCAAAAATTATTCTTAATTTAACAATCCATCAACATGAATTCAGTAATACATTACATTCTGAACACAATAAACAATGAGAATTGCTAAAACCATTAAATTACTACAGCACAGCTAAAACACAATTGAAAATAAACACTTGATTCAGTGCAAATCACAACATTTACACGATGACTAATAAAAATAATTGCTTACTAAAACTGCAGCTGACATTACTTGGAATTTATTGTTCTGGGAGCACATACTATTATTTGATGAATCATCAACATTGTTTACTGATAGAGAATGCATGTTTAGACGCATTTTAGTGGTAGTAAGAGAGGAGTGACATCATACTCTGTACCTTTCTCTGTTGCAATAATATTACTGTCTATTCAATATAATTTTTGAACTGACACTTGTCAATGTACAAGGAGCAGGATTTTTTTTAAGTAGCCATTAGGGAGTGATTATGTTTAAGATGGTCCTCCCATAGCACATGAAGAATGCTGATGCTTTTTATTAGCACCAAGACAAACACACCAGGCATTCTGTATTGTATGCTGGAGTTAGTTGTTTATTTTTATGCACGACTGTTCGTTTTATTTTTAATCAATTTTTTGTTTTTTTTTTTATTTCTTAATAACAAACGGGTGATTATTTGAAATTACTGTGCTATTAGATTAATAATTAAACTTTAAAAATTATGTTTGTGAATAAACAAGCTTAATCGAAATAAATTAAACTAAAAATACTGCCAGAAACTTACCTGCGATCTTTCCACTTACCTACCTTTTTAAATTTTCAAACAGAAGCCCAGAGTCGCCACGATATTTTTTGGTTATAATATCAAAACCTTTACACTTTACCTTAATAAAAATATGGGACAATTTTGCAATCTGACTACCCCCCAATAATAATTCAGAAGAACCCGGAACGTTTAGACGAATTTTTTAGCACAGAACGTGAGGAAGTGGTAATGACGAAATAACGATACTAACACATTTTTGTACCGTGACGTAAATAGTTTTACTCACATTAATTCACCAATTATTAACAAAACACAAAACAAATTTTGACATATATATACGTATATCTTACTTCTAAATATACCTCTTACCTTAACCTACACAGCCCAGCTTGCTCGCTCTCACATTCATACTAATTTATTTCCCCATTCTTTTAGTTTTAGCGCTTTTGAACAGTTACTACACTTAGAAAATTTAATAAAAGGTTGCCCGGCTACTTATCTGTTCCCTTGTTCACTCACGTGTTGCACTCTGGAAAGTCGTTCAAAGTGCGATATTCGGTTCTCACTATTGATACGGCTGATTTGCCTGTTTTCGGTTATGCTCATCTTAATAAACACTTTAAAACGGTCGGGTTGTTACTTATTATATTTAAAAGATTACTTCTGGCACACGAGTCTCGGCTTGCGTCTGGCCGCCGCCACGGCCATATCTAGACTCACTTATTACATGCGGACGGACATCAATGCCTTGCCGGCGAACAAATTTCGTCGCCACACGCAGCCTTAGTTGCCAAAGTCTTGGTAGTTGTTCACCTGATACATAGGATTTATGTGTGCTGTACGTCGACGATATTTAGGTGCTTCCTGGTCGACGTCACAAAAAAGGTTGGACTTAGATTTTATTTCCTCCAGCTTAAACGCACATTGCTGAATCAAATTCGCCCAGGCTATTTTGCTTTTAATCCACTCGGCGTCGTTCTGCGCACATGCTGGAGTAGTGCGTTTGGGCACAGATGTCACACAAACATTAAGTTCTTAGAATTGGCGTCTGGCACATTCTTTTGCAAGTGTTTCACAACAGCTACTGCGTACTGTTTCTTTGTTCGCACAATGCTTTTATTCAAACATGTGGCCGTATACACAGATGGAAAATGACTTTAAAATATTTTATAAAATGAACCCAAATTTAATAAAATAAAAACCCCTCAAAATTCGTGCCGTTACAATACCCCCCCAATGAGATATCTTCTGCCGAAACAGGAGAAATCTCATTGCTAAAACCCCTAAGAGGACCGGTGAGGATATGGTGCCGACAACCCCCTTAGTTCTTATACTTCATGGGTAAACAACCCCCCTGGCTCGGCGACTATGGTCGCATCTGAATGAGATTACTGGACTTCTCTGTACGAGATCCCAACACCATAAAATCGAACAGACACGCACCGCAGAACACCTCACCTTCTAACATGCAACCCCAAAATCCAAATCCCTGGCTTATATCGTGCCATATCCTCAACCGATATGTTCCCCCTTATCATGCACAATGGGCTTCCTTTCGCAGTTACTGGGCTTGTACACACACTTACAACTACATCCTATCAAATCTTGTCATCCAATTTACGAGTTTCCTTTAAATTGAAACCAAATCTATATTACCATTAATCTCAAAAATCAAAATACAAATCTTTTATCTGAATTGAATAATTCTCTTCGTTATTAGTGATAATTCGAAAAACAAATAGATTGAACTTTTACTTAAAACATGAACTTCCTTATCCTAACAGTTGCTTATACATATATCCTAAACAATACAATTCAATAAAAAACACTATTAATACACACAAACAATAATATAATCAAAATCCAAAACATCAATTAGATGGCAGGCACAAAATCAAAAAAAAAATTTTTTTTTCAAAAAAAAAATTTTAATTTATTAAAATATATTCTTTCTCCAAATTAAAATTATTTAAATTTATTTAAGAAACAAAATTGGCATCACTTCATTGCCAAAACGGCTCTAGTATAGAACATCACCCATCAGCTGATCAAACTGGGTCAAGTCAAGAACCTTGACCTACATAAGTTACACATAAGTTACCTCAAAAAATACCTTGAACATCTTTAAAATTCTATCTTTAAACACCAAAACATAATAAAATAAAACATTTAAAAATAACAAAGTATTATTATAATTAACAATAAAATTGATATTTAAATTACTCAAAATTATACCTTTTACAAATTTAAATTTTCAAATTCTATTAAAATTGTCACTTGCTTCAATTAAAATTCTATATTTTTACTCTGAATCTCTTTCTTTAATATTCTCAATCTCCATTAATTTGGGTGGTTCAATTATTCGTACTAACTTGATTTACAACTCGGCATTTATATATCTTCATAATCCCTTCTGACTCTAACACTCATTAACAGCTTTAACTAAACATGACACCCATCTCTATCAAAACATCTATCAAACAATCTCTAAACCCAACTTACTACTAAACTCAATTCGCATCATTCTACTCTTATATAAAAAAATACTCTCTACCCCTTTGTACTCAGGATGTGTGTTCCCCCCCCCGAAAAGCTCATTCCCTTGTGTTGGTTCCTGGATTCTACCTAAGGCAACCCTTTCCGGCGCTAAACGGTCCCTTCCCGTCCCAACCACTTTTGTTGCGGACTCCTACCACACCATCCCCTCTTACAAAATTCCCATCAACTATAATTACCATTCTCATTACATCACTTCAATTACAACAAAATATCATCACTTATTTATTACATCAATATATCAATCAGTACTCTACATATATTCCCCATATCCACTGTGTCACTATTAATACTTCTCAAATTCTACACTACATTAATTCACAACATTATTATTCTCTCTATTACCACTTTAAACTCAACTTGGACTGATCTACATGTCCCAACAAAATATTAATCACCCAAAATCTATCTTTTACTATCTTTCGCAAATCATTAAAATCTTAACTTTATCAAATTAGTTTCCTCATTTAAAATAAAATCTTTAACACATTAAAATCACTATTCAAACATTATTCAAATATTTAACTAACTTGACAAAATTGCAAATCATTCATAAGGGATAATCTACAGCTGATCAACTGATTTTCTTAGCAAGGTGAATGACCTTACTACCAACACATTTCCAAATTACACAAATTATACATTTTATTAATCCTTATCTCGAACACAATAAAATAATACATTTATGTGACAGAATAAACATAGTATAATGAACATATAAACACCTATTTATCAAATCATAATACAAGCGTTTAATTAGTGCAAAAGTGAGTTATCATCTTTAAGTTATAAAATTTGAATTCGTTGCTCACCTAAGCAACCCCCCAACCACACACACTATTGCTTTTTTAATTATCGTTTCTATTTAAAACAATTATCTCAAATTATTCTCATTATTGAATAAAAATCTTGTAGCGTGTCAATTTTTGGGTGTTTTTATTTTTAACCGTATGTGGCAATTATGTCTTTTATTTCTTTCATTTTGGGCGGGTTTGTCTAAAATTTGTGAAAATCATTGTGCAACCAAATCCATTCCATTATAACAGAACGATGTTGAGAAACAGTGAAACAAAGTAGTAAGACGCAGTTGTTATTGTGTAACGTGGCGAGCGAAGAATTTACCCCCTTCAAAATTCGCAGAACTCTGTACATGTGTGGGAGTGCACACACGCCACTACTCGAGCATGGGCGCCAACCCACGCGTTGGTAAAAAAGCCAAGATGGCCAAAGCGCAAGAATGTTCGTCGTCTTCTCCAAGACCTTCCGGAAGTACTGCTAACGCCCCGCCTACTATTAATGACATCAGCAGAGCCAAAGCCAATATTGTACTTTGGTATCCAGAATATAACTCTGCTATTCCCTGCATAAAGTGTTTACCTCACAACAACTGAGGCTTGAGCGACGAAAACATAGTGGCAGTGAACCACTGTTTCCCTCCAGAGAAAGCAAGATGTACCTGTTACGTTACCGTTCCAGTCTACAAGCAGCAGTCCCCCGGTACCGGGCTAGCCCAAGTAGGCTCGTCACAAATATTTTAATTTTTTCAGTAAAGGGTGTAAAACAGTATAAATTTATGTGACCACGGTCGGTTTTAAAAAGGAACAGTACCAGTTACAATGTTTAAATAATATAGAACAAGCAAATTTTCGTGAGAAGATGTGCGTGTGCGGTGACCGCGTGGTCGGCATTTGGGGCCTGGGAGTTATAATGTAAAACGACAAGGGGTTTATAAATTCTGTGTGAATGTGAGTGTGGCAAAGCTGGGCTGTTTTCTGTTTGCATCTGTGTTGGTAATTGTGCTTTATGTGATATACAAGGTAAGCTGCAGTCCATAAGTGTGATTATGTTAGCGTTGCACAACTTTGAAAACATGTATCTAAATGAATCTTCCGAATTTTACAACAGTTTAAAAGAAAAAAAAATTAATGATAATAAATAGTAATTCTCTTCAAAAACGAGTTGTGTCAGTGCTTTGCGTAACCCACAGACAATGTTTGTATCCAGCTACATGCGATCGACCCTGGGACCTTGAAGAAGTAATCGTGTTGGTAAGTACAAATTAATTTGAGATTGGGATAAATTGATGTGATTGATAAATTAGTCCATCACAATTGGCGCCACGGAACAGGCACGAATTGTAATTAAAGATATTTAATTAAAATTCCACATCTACAGAGATACAAACATGTTCTGGGTTAGCATAGCAACCTAACATTATATTACAAAATTTAAGTAATTACAGTATTTATTTAATTTATTTAAGCGATTTATTTAATTTAATTATATCAATAATACAAAATGTCAGATAACGAGAATAAAATAAATGAAAATAGCGTCGAAAATTTTGACGACTTAAATACGAACAATTTTGAAACACATTTGACTCCAAGTGCGAGTCAGAATGAAATAGAAATAAGTGAAACAGAATCAAGAATTATGGATGAAGGAATTCATTCAACCCCAATTCAAAATAAAAACGCAGATAACAATAATATGATGAAATATTTATGTAGCATGGTATGTAGTATGAAAGAGAGTTCAGACAAGCAGCAGGCGATGTTAGAGTTAAAATTCAGTGAACAGAAGAGTGATTCTGACGCTAAATTCAATATATTAAAAAACCAGAATAATGAATTAAAAAACGAGATTCAAGAATTAAATAAATGTTTAGAAAATAATAACGAAATAATAAGATCTAGTTTGAATAAATTAGAACAGAGTGTGGAGCGAATGGGAGTACATGTGATGAGTACAGAGAAAAATAAAACCAATGAAAATTGTAGTGACAAATGTAAAAATATGAACCCGAGAAAGAGTTGACAAATGATAACAATAGTGTTGAAAATAATGAGAATAATGATAATGTAATTGAAAATGTCATATCAGAGAGTACTGATGAGTTTGTGGAATGTGATTATGAGATGTTAATGTGTGTCAGTGAGTTAGAGAGAGAGAGGAGAAATAATGTTGTAGTAGAGTGGGGACAGAGGGCAAATTTTCCCTTTATTATTTATGATGTTTATGATGATGATTTAATGTGGTCACAAGTGTTTTTGAAGGGCAAGAGTCCCGTATTAGTAGAAGATTGGAGTTGTTTATTTTATTTGTATAATATTATACCCTCTGTGTGGAATGATTTTATAAGTATGAGATGGTGTTATGATGAGAGAGAATTAGAAGTATATAATTTAAAGAGAGATTATGGTGAGTTGGAAGAAGTATTAGAAGAGTATTTAAATAAGAATGATTTGATTTTTAATACAAAAATAACTGACCCGATATTGAAGAAATTTACTAACGGAGACTTAACAGATATACTTAGTGTTGACTTGTTGCAAGATTATTTTGATAAGACGGATGACTTTGATTTTTGGGTTTATGACACACAAAGTATCAGTATGTGTGTTAACGAAATCGAAAAGTGCTATGTAGAACCAAGGTTAATCTGGGACGATGGAGGTTAAACTATTAAAACAATAAAAGACAGTATAAACATTATGTTTTATGGTTTTTTGACATGGCAGAATGGGACAATGAAGTGCGGAAAAAACTGAACAATTAATAGCAAGAGTTTGTAAATAATATAGTAAATTCATTTGTGTATATTATGAAACATTAGGTAAATAATGTGTATATGTATTAGAAAATGTTGTGATAATAATAATATCAATGTTTTGCAATTTAAGTAAATATCAGAATTAATTTTGGAAACAGTAATTGATTAATGGTAATTGTTTCAACAACTATATAGTTTATATTTTTGGTAATTAATGTAATTAAAACAATTTGATCTGCTTAAATATTTTGATTGCTTGTTTAAATGTTAATTAATAAAATTTTTTTCTGAATTTAATTTATTGTACGAGATAGAAATTTGGTAATGAATGATAAATTATTTAATTTAAACTAATAAACTTTGTGAAATGTTTCAGAGATGGTGGTGATTATGCTTTGGGTGTATATCATGTTAAATGGATTGTAAGTAGAAAAAATTGTATAATCATGTATAATAAAAATGTTTACAGGTGTGATTAAGATGTTAATTCAATAATGAGATTATTTGAAATAATTTTGATCAATAAAAAAGAATAATTAAAAAATGTTAATCACAACTGAAAGATATTTAATGATTATTAATAATAAATTTTGAAAATTTTAAGAAAGTTAAATGGTAGAAAATTATGAATGAGAGAAATGATTATGGATGGAAATACTATATTATAATGTATATACAAATTTTATTAGTTAGTTAATAAGTGGCTATTGCGGGGGTGGCCTGTGCTTCCGTAGGTAGCGAAATGGATTGGGGGTAACAGAGAGTGTTACCTCCATCGGAGGCCAAAATGGCGATAAATGTGCGGCACACCTTATCCGTGTAAATTAAAATTTACACCCTGCTAAATGACCGTGTCGCACATAACAGTGATGATTGAAACAGCCAGTGAAATGAAGTTTAGATTTCCCCGACTTTTCGGGCGGTTACTGTCTTACCAGCACTAACCGTGGTTTTGGCTAGCGGCCAGCTATGGTCATATCAAGTCCCTTGACCATAGCTGACTTGAAATTGGTACAGATTTGAAATATAATGGGGGGAGACAATTAGGGGAAATCTCCGGAACTATGAAACAGCGGCTGCCACTCTGCCCGCTTTGGGGTAGCAAGAAAGGTGGTAGATCCGTCTTAAGGGTGTATAATTATAACAAGAACATGATGATGTTCGTAACGTTTGAAACTTAATAGCGGAAGCAAAGGCACGGAGAGGCAAACCCTGCTCCAAAATATACAGTCTTTGTGGAAGCAAAAAGGCGCCAGTCTTACATAATTTGGAAATAGTGTGTGTGGCTGGGAGGTGACGCAAAGGAGTCACGAATGTAAATTTTATACCATAACATTTTTTTATTCAAAGTTTGATCAAATAAAACTGCTTGTGCTCTGTTCAGGTAACTAGTTGCTTAGATATTTAAAAATAAGGTGTTCATTATGCGCTTTTAAATGTATTATTTTATTGTTGTATGTTAGGTATAGTGGTATGTTGATAAAGTGGGTGTTTTCATGATATGTGTATACATTAAGGTAAGCCAATAACTAAAAGCCTGGCAGGCAATTAACACAATAGAAGTGAGTATTGATAAATAAATATCTGTATATTCCATGTAATTTGTTCAAATTAGAGATGTGTTTTCATTATGTTAGGATCAGCTGATCAGCAATAATACGTCACTGGTGTATTGGTTTATAAATGTTTCAAGTAATTAAGATTTGATGCAATGTTGTAATGTATTACAGATGTTTTAAAGTAATGATGAAAATCATTTGATAAAATGAGAAATAAAGTAACGATTTGTGAAATCTAATAAGAGATAGTTTTTTGGGTGATAAATATTTTGTAGGACATATAGATCTGTCCAAAATTGAATTCTAAGTGAAGCTGAAATAGTAGAGGTGACATAATGTAATATTGTTTTGAAGTAATGTAGTTTTGTGAAATATTGATGTTGACACAGTGGTAATGGAGGCTTTATGTAGATTTTGAGTGATATATTTATGTTTATAATTAATTATGTTATTTTGTTGTATTTATAGTAAGGTAATGAGATTGAGATTTTTGGGGATGGCAATTTTGTATTAGGGGGTAGTGTATTTGGGGAGTCCGCAACAAGGGTTGGGACGGGATAGGGATAGATTTTAGTGGGGAAGGGGCCGCCTTAGGTAGAATCCAGGCCGCCAAATAAGGGAATTGAGTTTTTGGGTAGGGGAAACACGTATCCTATATACAAAGGGTTGGAGAGTATTTTTTATATAAATAGAGAGAAGGTGGCGTTTTGAGTTAAATGATAAGTTGGGTTTTAGAGACTGCTGGGGTAGAGATTTTACTAAAGATGGGTGTCATGTTACTTGAAGTTGATTAATATTAGAGTCAGAGAGTAAAGTTTATATATGCATACAGATCTAATACAGTAAATGAGAATAAATAATTTACATCACCCACAGTAAAGTATAGCGAGATTGTTAAAGGAAGAGTAAGATTGTTAAGCAAAAAGAGAGATTTATGATAAAGATATAAAATTTTCATTTTTTTAACCAGTGACAAAATTTGGATAGAATCGAAAATAATGTAAAGCTGAGAATTGTTTATTTTAAATAATTTAAATGTCAATTTGATTATTATGTTAATATTTTGTTTATTTTAAATGTGCTATTTTATTGTTTTGTGTTTCAAATCAGATTGTTACAGATATTGTAGGTATTTTCAGATAGGAGGTACATAACGTATGTAGGTCAAGGGTTTTGGACTTGACCTAGTTTCGATCAGCTGATGAGGTCATACACCTACTAAGCTTGTATAGTAGGAAGTCAATTTTAATTTGTTTGTTTAATTAATTCAAACCAATATTTAAATAATTTTGCATATGAAGGAAACATTTAAATCAATTTAAATTTTTTGAATTTTTAAAATTTTTGGGGAAAAAAAAACTTGATTTTTCGCCGGCCAGCGAATGAATATTTTAGGTAGTGATTGTTTTATTATGTGTGTATTTACTATGTTTAGTTTACTGATTTCTTGTACTGCACTGTATTGTTAGACTAAGACATGTTAGATTAAGGATTTGTTCAAGTAGAAGAAACGCTTAATTTAAGTCATTTTAAAAGAAAAAAAAAATAATGAGAATTTTTTTTGATAAAATATTATTTTGAATTTTTCAAATTTCTTATAAATCTTAAAAGATAATTTTCCAATTTTACTATGTGGTATGTCAACATGGAATGTGAGTGTGTGTGAGCCCAGTATTTGCTAAAAGCAGCCCAGCTTTCATAAAAGGGGAAACATATCGGCTGAGGATCTGGCATAATCTGAGCCAGGGATGGAGGATTTTTGGGGGTAGCATGTTAAAAGGCGAGGTGCGCTGTGGTACGAGTCTGTTCGATTTCTCGGTGTTGGGATCTCTTACAGAGAAGTCCAGGGATCTCGTTCAGATGAGTCCATAGTCGCTGAGCCAGGGGGGTAGTGTACCCATGAGTCGTAAGAGCAAGGGGGTTGTTGGCACCAGTTCCTCGCCGGTCCTCTTCGGGGTTTATCGATGATACTTCTTCTGTTGTGAACAGCAGAATTCTCATCGAGGGGGTATTGTAGCATGTCAATTTTTGGGTGTTTTTATTTTTAACCGTATGTGGCAATTATGTCTTTTATTTCTTTCATTTTGGGCGGGTTTGTCTAAAATTTGTGAAAATCATTGTGCAACCAAATCCATTCCATTATAACAGAACGATGTTGAGAAACAGTGAAACAAAGTAGTAAGACGCAGTTGTTATTGTATAACGCGGCGAGCGAAGAATTTACCCCCTTCAAAATTCGCAGA
This sequence comes from Magicicada septendecula, assembly GCA_034769895.1. Classification (NCBI taxonomy): domain Eukaryota; kingdom Metazoa; phylum Arthropoda; class Insecta; order Hemiptera; family Cicadidae; genus Magicicada; species Magicicada septendecula. Next base: position 62,529,697 of record CM068369.1, on the reverse strand, counting down.
ACTCTGTACATGTGTGGGAGTGCACACACGCCACTACTCGAGCATGGGCGCCAACCCACGCGTTGGTAAAAAAGCCAAAATGGCCAAAGCGCAAGAATGTTCGTCGTCTTCTCCAAGACCTTCTGGAAGTACTGCTAACGCCCCGCCTACTATTAATGACATCAGCAGAGCCAAAGCCAATATTGTACTTTGGTATCCAGAATATAACTCTGCTATTCCCTGCATAAAGTGTTTACCTCACAACAACTGAGGCTTGAGCGACGAAAACATAGTGGCAGTGAACCACTGTTTCCCTCCAGAGAAAGCAAGATGTACCTGTTACGTTACCGTTCCAGTCTACAAGCAGCAGTCCCCCGGTACCGGGCTAGCCCAAGTAGGCTCGTCACAAATATTTTAATTTTTTCAGTAAAGGGTGTAAAAGAATATAAATTTATGTGACCGCGGTCGGTTTTAAAAAGGAACAGTACCAGTTACAATGTTTAAATAATATAGAACAAGCAAATTTTCGTGAGAAGATGTGCGTGTGCGGTGACCGCGTGGTCGGCATTTGGGGCCTGGGAGTTATAATGTAAAACGATAAGGGGTTTATAAATTCTGTGTGAATGTGAGTGTGGCAAAGCTGGGCTGTTTTCTGTTTGTATCTGTGTTGGTAATTGTGTTTTATGTGATATACAAGGTAAGCTGTAGTCCATAAGTGTGATTATGTTAGCGTTGCACAACTTTGAAAACATGTATCTAAATGAATCTTCCGAATTTTACAACAGTTTAAAAGAAAAAAAAAATTAATGATAATAAATAGTAATTCTCTTCAAAAACGAGTTGTGTCAGTGCTTTGCGTAACCCACAGACAATGTTTGTATCCAGCTACATGCGATCGAACCCTGGGACCTTGAAGAAGTAATCGTGTTGGTAAGTACAAATTAATTTGAGATTGGGATAAATTGATGTGATTGATAAATTAGTCCATCACAATCTTTTCACACCTGTAAACATTTTATTCTATTTAATTGGTATTATAAACTTTATACTTACAGTACATTATTCACCTACTGACAAACACAAAATATACACACCATACACACCAATACCTCCACGTAACTTCTGGAACATTTAACAACAGTATTATTTCATACCCAACAATTTAACATTTATTTATTGATTACTATCAAATTCACATCTCATAAAATAATTTAAATCCATTAGAAAATTCAATTATACAACATTTAAATCAATCAAAATATTTAAACATTTCAAATTAGTTTAATTAAATTAATTATTGAAAACAACATTTTTAATTACTTCCACTAATTACAATAACTACAATTCATTTATTATCTTCTTCCAAATTAATTTAGTTGTTTATTTAGGCTGCAAAATATTAATATTATTATTCTCACAACAATTACCTACGTACACCTTGTTTACCTAACATTTTACAATACACACAATGAAATTCACTAAACATTTATTTACAATTCTTCATCATTAATTATTCAGTTATATCACACTTAATTGTCCAAGGTTGCGAGGTCTGAACCATAAAACAAAATATTTAAAATTGTCCGTTTATTGCTTTACTGTTTAGCCTCCATCGTCAAAAATTAGTCTTGGTTTCAAATAACAATTTTCAATTTTATTTACACACATATGGCTATCTTGTGTGTAATAACCATATAATTTCAGTTTATTCATTTTATCATAATAATCATATAATAATCAAATTTAATAAAATAAAAACCCCTCAAAATTCGTCCCGTTACACGTTGTTAAAATTCATTCCCGGGCTTTTGGCCGTGGTCCATTGTTTTAAACAGACATTTCGGCAGTGCCATTGACTGGCATCATCAGTGTAACTTTGAGCTTCACTAACATAGGGTGGTAGACGTTAGTGACCACAGACCTGTAGTGAAGGCTGGAGAAGTCCCGTGAACACCACTCCCACTATGGATGATGGCAGTCGATGGCACTGCTGAAACATCTGTTTATGTTGAGAACAATGGACCATGGCCAAACAGCCTGGGAATGAATTTTAACAACACTGACTCCGGCTGTGTAAGGCTACGAAGTTTAAAAATTATGTTCAGTGAACATCTGTTAAGTGTTACCAGTTGTGTAGATTATTTTTAATTTATTTTTGCATAAAATGTCATCCCAGATGGGACTAGTAGTGTAACGGGGCAAACTAAGGTTTTTTTTTTAATTTCATAATAACTGTAACAATCTGTAGCAACCCACGCTGAGCAACATTTTTGATCACAAAAGCTTGACTTTTGTAAACACCCGGTAGTCAGTTTGGTGTCAGGCAGCGCAAGGTACAAAAGCAATTATAACATTGGAATGTGAAAGAGTGCGCGTGTGCCGCCCTTTGTGCCCTTATATCACGAGATGTCGAGAAAGCCGCGAGACGTTCACCAGCCAATCAGCGAACGCAAAACGGGCAAGGCGCTCTACCAGACAACGGAATGGAAAAAGCAGAGAGTCCGATAGCCATTTTGGACGCCGCAGTCGGCATCTAATTTCAGAACCACGCAGATGTGTTAATGCGTGGTTCGCCAAAAAACGTGCTCGCGAACAATGTAAGCCGACCGACTAAAAAGAATAGTGGTGTTATTTGTGAAACAGCATTAAAGTGTGTGATTGACAAAATAATCAAAGTTAAATAGCATAAAATCAGTTTTCGGAGTGTTCTACAAGCAAAATGTGCGCAACACGTGGTGGCGTAAACCGTGGATTGCAATGACCAGATGAGTAGCAAACTAAAGAACATAATCAACTGGATAAAATTAAACATAAATTTTAGCAATTTCCTTTGTTATGGATAACGTATTAAATTTCAAATGAGCTCTCTAATTTGGGTTGGTGTCAAGAATGAGTGAGAGAGTGTGCGAAATAAATAAATTCAAAGTACTGGTTTGTTTAATAAAATGTAAGAAAAATTTAGTTAAGTAAATTTAATTTGTGTTTTCAATATTTGTTTTTCTTTTCACTGTTTTGAATTTATATAACTTCATATAAAAGAAGGGTAAATTTCTAATTAACCAATGTGTTGTTTATTGTTTAAATTGTAACAAGTGAAGAAGAGGGAGAAGAATATTTTTGTTTATAATGGAAAGTAAATCAATTTAATTTGTATGCAGAGTTAAAGTAATGATATGACAAATAAAACTAAATTCATTTGAAAATGTAATGGGACAAAATTGTGGGATAGATTTTTATTTGTGAATACCATTTTAAATTGTGAATACAACGCAGTAGTTACCCACGCGAGGCCTCAATGTATAACAATAGAAACTCTCGTAGGTGACGCCCATCTGCATGATTGGTTTCGAAAAGTTGTCTACAAGTCACATTTGCAGGTACTCTGGAATGTTTCAAGTGCGCGCCTGCTTGCTCGCGCGTTTGAATGAGCACGAACTTTTTTGCGAGCCCAAGACTATGGTAAGCCTGCCAGCTTTCGGTAGACTCGCCACAGAAAGGAGCGTAATTATTGTGTCACGTGGTGCCGCTGTGCTCCAATTAAATACCAAGTAGTCACGGGATGAAGCGGCTAGCCATCTTGAAAAAGCTTTTAGCGTCCCTCAGTCATCAAAACAACATACGTCTGGCCAGACGTACAGAAAGACTCGCGAACAAAAAAAAAATCTTCTAGACGTCAAAAATGTGTTGAAACCAGTCGTTTGAATAGCGAGATAAATGCAGTGACAGACTTAAGGTGCAGTGACAGTTTTAACTAGTAAATGAAAAATGGAAAACGAGGAGATCGCAACCTAGTGCGCATGCACGAGGAGACCCTTTATGGATGTACCTCCAAGGATTATGTAAGAGAAAGAAATTACCCAGAATTATAAATAAATCAATCAAAATCATGCAAATTTAAATAATCAACATAAAATGAGATCTCTAAAGTATGGGGAATAATTTAAATATTGTGTGAGTGAGTGTATGAGCAAGCTGGGTTGTCATTTATAGAATAGTTAGTTTAAGTTGATATTGTTTCTTCACATAAGAGTGTGAAGTTAACTATGAAAATATTTGTTATGTAACGATAGTCTAAATATTTTGATAATCTATGAAACAAAGTGATTGAGATAAATAGTATTTTTTTTTTTGAAGAAAATGAATAATAAATAAATTAAAGTTGAAAGAATATTTCAGAATTTATTTTCAATGTAACGCAAAAGAAAGATGAAATTGTTGGTGTGAGAGTTATGGTAATATCTGATGACTAAGTAAAATGAAATAAAAAATGTGTTAAGTGAACATATAAACATGTGTTTGTCAATTGCATTCCCTGTTCTTATCTGCTAAAGTACACCAGACGACACCTTGGTCAATTACCGATAAAGATAGGTAATACGAAATTTTAATATTTTAAACCTTGTAATATACTTAACTCATACTACTTCAAATGACACCCTAAACAGGGACAAATTTCAATATTTTAATTACTATTTCACTTGCCATACTTCAAATGGTGCCCGTAAACAGCGATGTTGTAAATTAAAAATTAAAATAAATTAATTTACAACCTGGTCAAAATGGCAGAGAAAAACAAGAGTGCAAATTTGTATGAAAGTGTAGAGGAGGAGTCGATTTTAAGTGTTATGCAAGACAATTTAATATCGACAAATATTGTAATATTTCTTTTATATACTTGTTTTAATATCTTTATGCCTCACTATGGTAGGCATCAACTTTGTAATGTAAATTTTAGTTTTTTGTATTTTAATTAGGTTGCGTTAATTCCATAACGTAGAGTTTTATGATGTTTAAATAATCAATTCTTTAATATAAAGTTTGTATAATGTTGGATGAGAGAAAGTGTTTGTATTCGTGTGCTAGTGCCTTCGAATTTTCCCGCACTTCTGGTTGACTCAGCAATAGCCGCTAACCGTATGTTGCCAGTTGTAGGTTAGTTTATTTTTCTGTTGTTGGCGAGGTTATATTCACCCTGCGTACCTGCTCTCTCCCACTAATGCCTGTGAACAAATTCTTATTCTATTTTCACGCATAAAATAACAACTCTGGAATCGGTAATCATTGGTTTCTTTTATTATTTTTTTCAGCTTATTTATCAAAACATAAATGGTTTGGTCTTGAATCGACCTTAACAGTTTAATAATTGATTCGTCTTCGAATCTGCTCTTCAATGGTTTACAAGTAAAGTTAATATAAAATATTTATCTCAGGGCTTGGGTTCTTTGGGCTAGTTATGAAGTCAGAAAATGCTTTAAAAAGGAGTACAACACATTACAATTACTGTACATATAAAATAATAAATCTCAATCATTAATGTTTACAAATAAAAAATGTTATGTTTCTTCACCAACAGCGATCGCGAACTCAGTCAGCACTGGGAATAGAATAATAAACAATATGGCCGGTTAGTCGGCTAACCAAACGTCATGTAGTTGAATGTTTTTCTGTTTTAAATAAAATTGTTATTATCATTAATCACTGTATTAATGATCAATGGGTATTCCAATTATCACTGTAAATTGTTTATATGGTGTAGTGAAGTTGACCTGTGTGTACTGTGGTAATGAAAATACTTCGGAGTTATAATTACGTTCCTGGAATACTGCCAGCGGTTCCTTGCTATCGCCTTTTTGTGGGTTTGGTGTAGAATTATGCTTCCATCGGTCAGTAATTAATTCTTTATAATTTTCTTGGAGTGTTTTTCTTACTTCTCTGGTTTATTTTAGAACATTAGTCGAGTATTACTTGATTGTTTTAATTTTTACACAAGCGTCAGCTATTAGACTCATCTCTTCAGCGTGGCGTATAACAATACAATAATTCCTTCGTCTCGTCTTTGTAACGGCTTTTTGACCAGTAAACTCAGGTTTTGATTGGTCAGTTTCATGAACTTGAGGTCAAGCGGCATATATTACTAAAAGTATATCCTTGCCTTTACAGTCAAAAAATACTCCCTTGTTAATTTTTGTTTAAACTAAAACTGGTTTACATATTTCTGTTCCTTTTTCAAAAATCTACATTTTGGTATATAATTTTGTATAAGTTAACTTCATATTAGGTGTCCTTTCACCTTTACAAAATCTATAAATCTGGACTATAACACTGCCCTTACATTCACTATGATACAATACTTAAATTTTTATAAGATTAATCTCATATGATACACAATTACTCTAAGACTTGTCCATTATTAAATTTTGATCCTATTTTTTTATTATTATATTGTATTGATTTGATAACTTAATCATTTCTGACATTATGTTATTTTATATTTCATTATCGGCCTAGGCCTAAAAGTTGACTTCATTCCCATTTTCTAATTTACATTAATTATCAAATTGTTTTCTGTTTTGAACCCTTTTGCCTGATTACATTTGTTTTAAAGATTACTACGTTATTTTTTCTTTAACTTATTCTAACAATGTTTATTAACTAACACAAAACCCTTAACATACTAATTAAAAATGTTGCCTTCATGGCCAAGATTAGATTCATTCATTTACAAACAATAACATAAATTATTTAATTGGTCATAATACCATTTTCATTCTCATACTATTTGGTTCTATTCATGGGCCATTATTATACTGTTTATGGGCCTCTAAGTATGTTTTAGTATTATTATATTTTCTATTCTTGCCTACAGGCTTGGTATTTTTCTTATATTCTTTTACACATGGTTTATCAATGCTAACAATTATTGGCATTGACCTAATTAACAAAAAACAAACATGGGATTAACAACTATAAACTCTTTCAATAAACAATGTTATAATACTACAATTGTCTGTTTATACTTTAACATTTAGTATGTTTGTCATTTCACATTACCTATAAGAGGTGGGCCTCTTATTTTGAACTATTTTGGTTTTTTCACACTTAATAGAATTATAGGAATCATTAATCTTAACAGTCTTATCTGTGTGATTAATGATCACCCTTGTTTTTTCACCTTTCACTTTTCACTTTTACACTTATCCACTTTTCGTAAGCTTTATCTTATTTTTTTACAATAGTTTATTATTTGTCACATTATTGTGCTGTACTTTTTATTTTAAATGGTTACATACTGGATTTCATTTATTCTGACTTTTTTGTTATTATTCGGACTATTTTTGTTAATTGTTTTGGGACTCTCATTATGTCACGTTACAATATTAACAAGAGCCTAGACAATACAACAGACGAATTAACGATTGAGACAATAGACACTAAGAGTAGCAAAATCGACAATGTAGACGTACTTAGTCAGTCAGCATTATTTATGGAAATGATGAGTAGTAAATTTGACCAACAAAATGAGAAATTTGACCAACAAAACACGAATTTGAACAAATTTAGAACGGAAGTCAAATCAGAAATAAATGTCGTAAATATGAGTTTAAATGAGTTGAAATCAGAAAATAATAAATTAAACACGAGTTTAGATGACTTGTCAGAAAATAATAATTTAAACGCATGTTTAAATGAATTTAAAACTGAAATGAAATCAGAAAATGATAATTTAAAAACGAGTTTGAATGAATTTAAGATTGAAATTAAGTCAGAAATAAATGCTAGTAACATAGAACTGAAAACGGAAATAAACAAACAAGATAAAAAATTAAGAGAAATAGGCAATAAATTAGAAGAACAGAATAAAATTATTGCGGGAATGAAAGGTGAGATAATGATAAATATAAATAAAATACAAGACGAAATAAACGAAAGTAGAACGTTGAAGGAGGAGGTAGAAAATGACACATTTACGGGTGAATGTGACGAAATAACAGACAACCAGGGTAATAGTAAAATAACAAATAACGTCTGGCCAGACGTACAGAAAGACTCTCGAACCAAAAAAAAAATCTTCTAGATGTCAAAAATGTGCTGAAACCAGTCGTTTGAATAGCGAGATAAATGCAGTGACAGACTTAAGGTGCAGTGACAGTTTTAACTAGTAAATGAAAAATGGAAAACGAGGAGATCGCAACCTAGTGCGCATGCACGAGGAGACCCTTTATGGATGTACCTCCAAGGATTACGTAAGAGAAAGAAATTACCCAGAATTATAAATAAATCAATCAAAATCATGCAAATTTAAATAATCAACATAAAATGAGATCTCTAAAGTATGGGGAATAATTTAAATATTGTGTGAGTGAGTGTATGAGCAAGCTGGGTTGTCATTTATAGAATAGTTAGTTTAAGTTGATATTGTTTCTTCACATAAGAGTGTGAAGTTAACTATGAAAATATTTGTAATGTAACGATAGTCTAAATATTTTGATAATGTACGAAACAAAGTGATTGAGATAAATAGTAGTTTTTTTTTTTTTTTGAAGAAAATGAATAATAAATAAATTAAAGTTGAAAGAATATTTCAGAATTTATTTTCAATGTAACGCAAAAGAAAGATGAAATTGTTGGTGTGAGAGTTATGGTAATATCTGATGACTAAGTAAAATGAAATAAAAAATGTGTTAAGTGAACATATAAATATGTGTTTGTCAATTGCATTCCCTGTTCTTATTTGCTAAAGTACACCAGACGACACCTTGGTCAATTACCGATAAAGGTAGGTAATACGAAATTTTAATATTTTAAACCTTGTAATATACTTAACTCGTACTACTTCAAATGACGCCCTAAGCAGGGACAAATTTCAATATTTTAATTACTATTTCACTTGCCATTCTTCAAATGGCGCCCGTAAACAGCGATGTTGTAAATTAAAAATTAAAATAAATTAATTTACAACCTGGTCAAAATGGCAGAGAAAAACAAGAGTGCAAATTTGTATGAAAGTGTAGAGGAGGAGTCGATTTTAAGAATATTGTAACAAATTCAAAGAATTCTAATTTTTTTTTTTGTGGTGTTCCGAACTTCTTAATATTTGTTTTAAAGGAATTATGTTCTTTCCAGTATTTAAAATTCCTTTCACCAGTTAATAAGATTATCTCCAAAAACAATCAATTAGTGAACTTTCCTTATTTGGAGGTTATCTTCCTTCGTGGTTGTGAAATTCTGGTAGTTATCGCTCAATTAAAATTATGTATTATGCTAACTATTATATAGGAATAAACAATATTCAATTTTATGATCTTCAATGAATTTTATTAACAAATATTGATATGATCGATTTTCTATCGATTTATTAATCGACTCTCTCAGGGGATATTTCAATAATTCGTAGAATTATTTAGTATCGGGTTCTTTTAACAGTTATTTTATAGATAGTCAGAGAAAAAGGGTAAAGTAGGAAAGTATAACATTACAAAAGTATAATCTTATTAATTAAAATACATTTATAACATTCAATATATAAATAATATTAAAGAAATTTTCAAACCGTTCAGTTCAGTAGGCAGTGTCGCGTTGGATTGTGGGAAGAAAAAGATGGCTGCTTCGAGTTCAGATGTCAGACGAATTGCACCTCGCTAATTCTGCTTCCAATAAAGGCTGCTTCTCCTGTGATTTCTCGTTCCTGCTGTTGCGATTATTCCTTCTTGTGTTGGTGGAGTGTTCCTGGTTAAGTTTTAGTGGTCCATTTCGATAAAATGTGTTGTGAAAGTTATGTTCAACTTTAGTCTCTTAGGTCGAGAATTGCACTTTACGTTTTGTTGTGTGTAATTACTGTTTTAATCGTTTAAATAGTGTATTCACTGTGTTCTGTTCTTGTTTGAAGTTAGTTTAATGTTTGTAGGTGTTCGTTTCACTGAATTTACGTTTAGAATGTATTTTTACAAAACTCGCGTTTTTTGCATCAGGCTAGGCTTATTGGATATGCGCCATTTATGTCTCAGCTATTAGGTTAAAAATTGCTTAAGAGCTCGTGTCAAGTGTACTTCACAATATATAATAATGAACTAACTAACTTCCTTCGTCTTGTCCAAACGTCTTAGCCAAATTAATATTAGCAATCCATTGTTTCAAAATTATTTTATATCCTGTGCATGTGAGAATTTTACATTATATAACTGAATATATTTTTGCTATTATTCAAATTTATTAACTACTAAATACATAATCTTCTTCTTCAGTTCATTCTGCTTGATTTGATACCAAATAAGATAGTTTTATACACAATAAATATTTTATAAATAAAGAATGTTATTTAATTCTGACATTTCAGTCTTGATTATCACTAGTAACTTATTCTAAATAAACAAAACATATCTGTCCTTCCATCGTTTACTCTATTTCTTATACTAGGTTCTATTTTCAGTTTTAATCTGTTTTTTGTTTGATTTTGGGGTAATAATTCTTTGTCACTTCACTTTTATTATGGCCTGCTCTTGTTTTATCTACTGTCATTCTAATGAATGTTGTATATAAAGAGTGGCAGTTATTATTCAGAAACACCTGTATTATCTGTCATGATAATACTTTATTTAATATTATTCATGGACACAATATAAACACTTCAAAGTTGTACTATTTCACAATTTACTCAGTTTATAAACTGCAATATTGACACATAAGGTTTATTTATTATAACACAAAAACTTGCACTGATCCCCTTTTTATTCTTGGATTTTATTTCTAATTAGTTTTATAGTTTTATTAAAATCAAGAAATCTATTTATAGAAGATAATGAAGGTTTGTTTTTTGCATTATATAATTATTTCACATTGGTTCACTTTCAATTCTACTTTATGCACGTTTGGCTTATATTTATTTTACATAGTTTCTAAATTTGGGTATTCGTTATACTTTCATTTGTTATTATTTTTATCACTTTCTTTTGGGGTTTGGGTTTTTTATAAGAGCACTCCTTCTTCTTGTGGATGCTGTCTTGTTCTGGTTTCTTCATTGATTTCTCCTATTCTTCTTGTTCCTTATAAAAGTATTTCCTTTTCTTATTGTGGATGTTGTCTTGTTTGGGTTTCTTCCCTACTTACTCCTATCCTACCTGGGTATTACCTTTTTCTATATTTTTAGTTTTGCAGTTTATTTTGATGATTCATCACTCATTGTAACATTGGTTTTAAATGAAACTTTTACTTTAATCTATGATTGTGCTTTACGGTGGTTCTTAATTAATTTTTTATTTTGCTCTCGGATTTAAAATGTGTTTATTTTATTTTTATGATCATTCTACCATTCAGAATTATTGGCATTATCTGTCATGCTACAGATTGCTCTCCTTCAGAAGTGATTATTTCAGACTTGATTATGGATGAAATAATTGCTTATGATAACTTTATATTTATTTATTATTCTTTGTCTTCCTCCCCATTTCTATATCGGCTTTTTCATACTTGAGCTTAATAAACTTTATAGTCTCTTATATGACTTTGATTCTTCTTGGATAGTTAGTGTTTTCTGAGATATATTATTATTATTATATTCTTTCTTTTCTTAACTTCGTGTTTTATCCCTGGGATATTAATTCCCTAACATTCCCTAACATGTGAGCTGGGGCAGTTCAGAGAGGCATTTGTGGCTACATATACTCTGCTGGCCATGCTTCACTTCTAATTGAGTCCAGAGGCAATTCATCTCTGCTCAAAAATATAATGCTGCTGGAATTATCTACAGACAGTCATCAAATAAAAATTACATATAGAATAGTCTCATTTTCGACTAATAAAAATATCTTTGGATACTTCACTTCGTTGTTTCTCAGATTATCTCACATTTTCTATCTTAGTTATTCTTCTTAATATTTATTATTCTCATTACATATTCTTCTAACTTTTTAGCTTGTCTGATATATATTCATTTTTATTATGGTTGGAAACTTTGTTAATATGTTTGTTACTAGTTATGGTGTAATTTTTTCCTTCTTCATCTGAGTTCTCATTATATCTTCTTCTGGCTATTTACAATGATAGCATACTTTTTTATATATATTATTTTCTCTTTGGTTCTTATTAATTATTTGAATGGTATTATTTTATGACAGTTAGTTTTTTCAATTGGTTTCTTTATAATTGACATTCAAGTTGTTATTATGATCATATTATATAAACATATTTTTCTTTCTTTTCTTTTTTCACAGAAAGTTATTAATCCGCTTTTGTATTCATTAAAATTAATTTATTAATATTACATTTTTGCATGTGGTCCTTATTTCTCTTTGCTTTTCATTAATATTTTATTATTTTCTTGTCAAAACCATTTTCTTCATATGTTTGGTATGAGTTGTTCTTTTTTGTTTTTCCAGAACTGAGTAATATTATAATCATCCTTCTTGATTATCTGTTCCCATAATCGTTTTATAAATAGTTAGTCATCGGTTGTTCTTATTATATTAATTTTTTTTCTTTTTTAGTTTTTTTATAATTTTATTATAATAATGAATTCTTCTCTTTATTTCCAAATTATTGCCTTCTCTTGTATATCACACTCTTTTTTGTTTTTCTTCTCTACTCCTTCAAATGTTTGATATTCACATTTATTCTGGATTCTTTCTTATTTTCCTTCTTAATTAATCACATTATTTTCTTCAAATCTATTTGTGTAAGTTGATCTTATTATTATTTTAGAATTTTGATAATTTATACAAAATTCTTCTCTTTTTAATTAGTCTCAAATTATTCTCTTCAAATCTATTTGTGTAAGTTGGTCTTACTTGTATGTTGGAATTTTGACGATTTTATTACAAAATTCATATTCTTCTTTTTTATTTCCAACTTACTTTCTTCAAAATTTTTTATGTAAGCTGGCCTTACTATTCTTTAGAATTTTGATGATTTTACACTACAAACACAAATTCCTCTTCTTTTTTAATTAGTCACATTATTTTCTTCTAAATCTATTTGTTTAAGTTGGTCTTACTTGTATGTTGGAATTTTGAAGATTTATTATAATATTCAAATTCTATTCTTGTTCTTTTTATTTCCAAATTTTTTTCTTTCAAAATTACTTATAAGTGGATCTTATCATTTTTTAGAATTTTGGTGATTATCATTGTAATATTCAATCTTCGTAATATTTCTTTATGGAGGCTTGGTTGTATACTCCTTTGAATTTTCCGAAAACTATTTCTTTCAGTTCGTATGTATTGTTGTTATTATTTTTGGCAACGAGATATGGTCCAGTATAGAGTAATAATAGTTTCTTCGTTATCCCTTCTAGGGTGCTGGGTAGTTCTCGGTTTTTTAACAGTACGTTTTCTCCCTCTTTATACGTTATTACTCGTCCAATTGCCTTTTGATATTTGGCTTGCCGTTTCTCTTGGTCTTCGGCCACCTTGTTATAAAATTTCACTTTGTCAAACTTACGACCATCATTCGTCGGGAACTCTATTATTTCTTCAATCTCTTGGGGGGGGGGTTGGTTTCTCATACATGGCGGAGTAAGGGGTAATTCCTATAGCTGGATGGTGAGCAAAATTTAGGAACTTCTCTGTGGCTGATAAGTACTCTTGCCACTTTTTCTGTTGGTGGTAACAGTACGTTCTCAAGATTCTCCCCAACTCTCTCAATACACTCTCTGCCGGATTACTACTTGGGTGGTAGACTGAGGTCTTGTATGTTTTAATCCCAAGTGATAATAATGTGTCCCGCCATCTTCTCCCTTTAAACTGTGTACCATGGTCAGTAATGATTGAAGCTGGTTTTCCTATTTCTGGCACATATAACTCCGTTAAGACTCCAAGAACTTTTATTGTGGTTGCCCGATTAACCGGATATACTTTGTAAAATGGTCCTAATTATAATGAGGTATTTGTATCTGTGTCGACCGCCACTACGGGGAAATGGTCCGCAGATGTCTAAAAACACTTTTTCCAGTTTTACTTTAGATGTTATTGGTATCACTATACCTTCCTTCTTTTCGTTATTAACCTTAACACACTGGCAAATATTACATGATTTTAGGTAATTTCTCACCTTTCGGTTAATGTTTTTTATTTGACAATTCTCCTCTAAGGCCTGTATCACTTTCAGGGCTCCCATATGGCCATACCTTATATGGTAATCTATTATCTCTTTTTCGATGTGGTTCGGAATAATCACTTTCCAGGTTTCTTTATTTAATGCTGTTTTAATAAACAATATACCTTGGTTAATATGGTAATATTTAGAAACGGTGTCATCGTCTGCTTCCAATCGATTAATAATATTTTTTAGCTTAGGGTCAGATTGTTGGTGGATGCGGATGTTTACCAATAAAGCTTCTAAATCGGATCTTGTTTTAATAAGGTTGTAGATTTTGACTAAGCTCTCCTTCTCTCCCTCAAAGGTCTGGTCTTCCAAGTTAATGCGTGACAACACATCGGCTACAACATTCTTTTTCCCCGGGATGTACTCCCATTGTAGGTTGTACTCTTGCAGGGTGAGTACCCATCTAGCCAGTCGGCCGTGACTCAACTTGCACCTATGTAGAAATGAGATGGATTTATGATCAGTATGGATGGTAACTGGATACCCTAAAATATATGTCCGGAATTTGCTACATGCGAATACTACACTAAGCAATTCTTTCTCAGTCACATTGTAGTTCTTCTTGCATTGATTCAGGGTACGACTAGCGAAGCTAATCACCAGATGGTGACCCTCCTCATCTTCCTGATATAAAGTTGTTCCTAAGCTGATGTTGCTAGCATCACAATTCAAGAAGAAAGGTTTTTTAAAATCCGGGGTGACGAAGTATAACAATCTCTAAGAACTTGTCTTTGATAAGTTGGAAAGTAACATCCTGTTCTTGACCCCAGATCCATTTATTCATTGAAGACAATTGCGGTTGAAACTTGGCTGTCAGCTCGGAATATTGATGCTGAAACTTTCTGTAATAGTTACAGAGTCCGAGAAAAGATTGTAACTGTTTCCTGTTCTTCGGTTTAGGGAACTTCTGAATCGCCTCCACTTTTTCTGATGATGGGGTTATACCTTGATCATCTAGGTTAAAACCTAAGAACTGTACTTCTCGAGCAATGAATTTGGATTTCTCCAATTTAAGAGTTATATTATTCTTTGCTAACTTCTCGAGTACATGTTCTACTCTGTAACAGTGTTCCTCCCAGGTTTCCGAAGTAAACAGCAAATCGTCTACATATACTGTGGTAAATTGGAGTGCTTCCTGTCCAAGTATCTGGTCCATACAGGCCACAAAGATGGCTACTGAATTTACAAGTCCGAAGGGCAATCTCTTGAACTGGTAATTGCGCCCTTCGAATATGAACGCCACATACTGACGACTCTGTGGGTGCAACTCCACTTGCCAGTAACCACACACAGTGTCCCATGTACTGATAAACTTGGTGCCATGAAATCGTTTCAAGATCTCCTCTATCTCACCGGGTGATGTTCGGTCATTAACAATTGTTTTATTTAATTCGCGTGCATCCAAACAAAGCCGGACTTGTCCGTTTTTCTTGGGAACAGCAATGATTGGACTAGTGTATGGAGATTGACTAATCTCAATTATGTCATTGCTGATCATCTTATTAATTTCCGCTCTCACGGCCTCCTTCAGTGAATGCGCGATGGGATTTGACCTCCGGTTAAATTCCACGTTTTCCTTAAATTCAAGTTTACACTGATAATTCCTTACCTTACCAGGTTCATCGGAAAATACTGATTTATATTTTTCGTACCCTCTTATCAGACGATTTGCTTGGTGTATGGGTATTTTCTCGTTGGTGGTTCCGCACTTGAAGTCCCGTATTTCCTGTATCTTCAAAATTAAACCTCCGCTCAACAGTCCGTTAAGGACCAAGGCGTACCGCACGGCTTTTGTGTTAGTGTGACGGTGTATGGCTAGTACTACGCGCCACCAGCCGGGGCTTCCTGTATCTTCACTGACCATAAATCCTCTTCTACGTTATTATATATTATTTGTTTATTCAGGGAGCTGTTCTCTACAACATTTATTTTCCGAAGTTGTTGGTGTATACTACTGGGAAGTATATTCTCGCCTCCTACTAAATCTGCTGTCCACGTTATTCCGTCTGAAAACAGTGATACCTTTTCTTGGTTCAGGTCGATAATGGCGGAGTTCCTCCTTAAAACATCGCAACCTACCAATATATTAAATGGCAGTCCGGTGGCGATTAGAAATACCATATTCAAAGCTATACCATGGCTAACGACATTTACAGAAACTTGTTTTCTAATAGTTTTATTCTGGCGGCCAGTTGCACCTACTAGGACAATATTATTTACTGGTAACATTGGCAAAGTTTTACCACATTCTTTCTGGATTCTTTCCAGTTCAATTACATTTATTATTGTTATATTAGCACCGGTATCAATCATGATTTTTGCGGGGATTCCTTCTACTTCCGCTTTTATATATAATATTTCATTATTCTGACTATCGAGGCTAGTTTCGTTCTCCTCCAATAGTTCAGTTCTTATGTTCTTCAAATAGTTGTTGCTAATGATGGTAATGTTTTTCGATTCGGTTGCCTCTTGCAACTCTTGTTTATACCCAGGAGATAGGAGCAGTAAAGGGTCGTGATCATTTATCACTGCCTCCTCCCGTTTAAATTATTGTGTTCGTCGTTGTTATTCGGATTGACCGAGGTGTCGTTCTGGAAACCTTGCATCGGTTCCTGCCGGTCTGTACTCCGTTCAAACGTTTGTTCACGGTTTTCTTGTCGGCCAGGATCATCTAGACTGGTACTCCTTCTATGTTGTTCCTATTATTATTTTGATTCCTACTAAAGTTATTATTATTGTTCGGCGGGTTATTATTGCCATTGTAATTATTCTGATGGTTACGATTCCCTTGGTAGTTGTTCCCGCTCTGGTTGTTACCGTTACTGGGGTACTGGTTATTTCTTATTTCTGGTCTATCGTTCCTCCTTCTACTCTGACGGTAGTATTCCTCATTTTCATAACTTTCCAGTAACTCGGTCATGGCTTGCACTGTCTTTATTTGGCTGCCCCTTCTCGCCCTGATGATATCTTCGTCATAGTGATAGGACAACTTGTTCACCAGGCATTCCTCGGGTATCGCCGGTTCTAAATGTTTTGCCAGACACAACTTCCCTAAGAAATAGGCCATCATGGTGTTACCTAGTTGGGCCCTATATCGTCCATGGCAAATATTGCCTCGTATCAGGTTCTGAGTGGTTTCTGACCAGTACCTAGCTTTGAACAGGTTCCTGAACTGTTGGTAGTCCGCAATCTCGCTTCGGTTCGCCATCCACCAATTGTCGGTCATTTCCTTGAACGACTCGTCCAATATCTCCCGGTTGTTATTCCGCCTACTCCCTCTATGTTTGACGAAGTACTCTTCTATCCGGGCTAGGAACTCCATCGGTTTTCTCTTGTACTGCCGGAAATTCAACCATTCCCGGTTTTCATTGATGGGTATCCCGGTAAAGTTAGTGGGTCGATTTCTCATGACTTCCATTTCTTCTTGGCTCTGCCGTACCTGACCCGTTATATTTGTCATAGCCTCTTCCATTCCGTCACACCTCTCCGCGACTTGGTTCCGTACCTTCCTGAATTCTTCCTGGCCCGGTTTTCTTCCATCTTCCTTCTACTGTACTCTTCGATATTAGTGAACTTAGTGTTTACCACTTCCTTGAATTCCTGTACTTCCCTCTCGGTCTGGTTACATTTTTCGTCAACTTCCTTAATTTGTTGTTTGATTTTTGTGGTTTCTTCTTCTAATTTCTTATTTGTGGACTCGTTACTATCGTTGATCTCCTTGCTCAACTCTTCCCTTAACAACTCTATCCTCTCGTCTAACTTGTCCAGATTTTCTTGGTTAACCTCCCTTAACTCTTCTCTTAATAGTTGGTTATCCTCTCTCAATTCTTCCATCTTCTCTTCCAATTTCTTGTTATTTTCTCTTAACTCTTCCTTCAATTGTTGGTTGTCGCTTTCCATCTTCTTACTGTTTTCTTCAATTCTCTTATTCGTATTCTCAATTTTATTAATCAATTCTTCCTTGGTTGATTTGAATTCTTCCTTAGTTGATTTGAATTCTTCCTTTAACAACTGGTTGTCTTCCTTCAAATCTTCCAACTTCTTACTATTCTCCTCCATCTTGGATTCTATGTTCTTATTTATTCCACTCAATTCTTCCTTCAAGGATTGGTTGTCTTCCTTCCTTTCTTTAATATTTTGTTCTTTTGTGGAATCCATTTTCCTATTGGTTTCCTTCAATTCTTTACTCAACTTCTTATTGTTCTCGTCCATTTTCTCCATCATTATCCTGAGCATCTCTTGTGTGTTCCCATTCTCCGTTCGTGTGGGCTTTTTTAACTGTTCCTCCCGGACATTGACTTCCCCCGTTTGTGTGGGCATCTCAGGTTGTTCCTCTGGTGGCGTGGGTTGTTTAGGTTCCACTGGGGGTAATAACCTTTCCACATCTTCCACTGGCGTCACCTCTTTGTCTTCCATATTGATTTCAATTTCCTTTTCGGCCTCCGCCGCCCGTTTCTTTGATGTTGCTCGACGTTGCATTTTCCGTTTTTTCTAACTTTATAACTGCTGCCAAGCTCCAATTAGGGATTGGGCAAATTATAGTGGCCTCTCAATCACTAATTAAAGCCCCTCAGCTGGTCGCCAATTTGTAACAAATTCAAAATAATTCTAAATTTGTTAATTTGTTTGTTTGTGAAATTTTTTTTTTTTTAATTGTTTTGTGGTGTTCCGAACTTCTTAATATTTGTTTTAAAGGAATTATGTTCTTTCCAGTATTTAAAATTCCTTTCACCAGTTAATAAGATTGTCTCCAAACACAATCGATTAGTGAACTTTCCTTATTTGGAGGTTATCTTCCTTCGTGGTTGTGAAATTCTGGTAGTTATCGCTCAATTAAAATTATGTATTATGCTAACTGTTATATAGGAATAAACAATATTCAATTTTATGATCTTCAATGAATTTTATTAACATAA
The DNA here is from genome assembly GCA_034769895.1 of Magicicada septendecula. NCBI lineage: Eukaryota > Metazoa > Arthropoda > Insecta > Hemiptera > Cicadidae > Magicicada > Magicicada septendecula. Next base: position 62,510,927 of record CM068369.1, on the reverse strand, counting down.
AATATTGAAATAATATATATAATACTTTGACTTATGAACTTACTGTTGTCACTTCCCAAACGTTTCGAGATGTTGTTTCTCTTCTTCAGTGGGTTTAGTACTAACTGTCGATTACAGAATAACCGTTACGGATTGGAGTGTGTGGTGGGGGTTGATGGTGGGAAGGGATTGGCGCTGAGGTTCGAATTATGTGTGTGGATCAGTGTGTCAAATAGTGTATGTGATTTGTAATGTATCTGTTCATTTAATATGTTGTTTGGTTGTAGTGTGTGATATCTGTATATTTCAAATTGTTCAGCTGTGTTTAGTTTTCTACTTTTAGGTACATAGTGTAGTATTTCCATGTTGTGTTCTATGTTTGTGTAGCTGTGGTTTTCATTATGTAAATGTGTGGCAAATGTGGAATGTATGTAGTTTGTGGTGAGGGCTTTTAAATGTTCAGAAAACCTGGAAGAAAAAGATCAAACAAAACAAAAAACAAACAAAACCGCAAACAAACAAACAAACAAGACAGCAAAACAGGGGTTTATAAATTAAATTGCAATGATTGCCAACAATTCTACATCGGCCAGACGGGAAGATCTTTTTCTTCCATTTTTTCTGAACATTTAAAAGCCCTCACCACAAACTACATACATTCCACATTTGCCACACATTTACATAATGAAAACCACAGCTACACAAACATAGAACACAACATGGAAATACTACACTACTTACCTAAAAGTAGAAACCTAAACACAGCTGAACAATTTGAAATATACAGATATCACACACTACAACCAAACAACATATTAAATGAACAGATACATTACAAATCACATACACTATTTGACACACTGATCCACACACATAATTCGAACCTCAGCGCCAATCCCTTCCCACCATCAACCCCCACCACACACTCCAATCCGTAACGGTTATTCTGTAATCGACAGTTAGTACTAAACCCACTGAAGAAGAGAAACAACATCTCAAAACGTTTGGGAAGTGACAACAGTAAGTTCATAAGTGAAAGTATTATATATATTATTAAATTAATAAGTGAACGAAGAGGATGCAACAACAAGAGAAAAAATATTGATATGATCGATTTTCTATCGATTTATTAATCGACTCTCTCAGGGGATATTTCAATAGTTCGTACAATTATTTAGTATCGGGTTCTTTTAACAGTTATTTTATAGATAGTCAGAGAAAAAGGGTAAAGTATGGAAAGTATAACATTACAAAAGTATAATCTTATTAATTAAAATACATTTATAACATTCAATATATAAATAATATTAAAGAAATTTTCAAACCGTTCAGTTCAGTAGGCAGTGTCGCGTTGGATTGTGGGAAGAAAAAGATGGCTGCTTCGAGTTCAGATGTCAGACGAATTGCACCTCGCTAATTCTGCTTCCAATAAAGGCTGCTTCTCCTGTGATTTCTCGTTCCTGCTGTTGCGATTATTCCTTCTTGTGTTGGTGGAGTGTTCCTGGTTAAGTTTTAGTGGTCCACTTCGATAAAATGTGTTGTGAAAGTTATGTTCAACTTTAGTCTCTTAGGTCGAGAATTGCACTTTACGTTTTGTTGTGTGTAATTACTGTTTTAATCGTTTAAATAGTGTATTCACTGTGTTCTGTTCTTGTTTGAAGTTAGTTTAATGTTTGTAGGTGTTCGTTTCACTGAATTTAACGTTTAGAATGTATTTTTACAAAACTCGCGTTTTTCGCATCAGGCTAGGCTTATTGGATATGCGCCATTATGTCTCAGCTATTAGGTTAAAAATTGCTTAAGAGCTCGTGTCAAGTGTACTTCACAATATCTAATAATGAACTAACTAACTTCCTTCGTCTTGTCCAAAAGTCTTAGCCAAATTAATATTAGCAATCCATTGTTTCAAAATTATTTTATATCCTGTGCATGTGAGAATTTTACATTATATAACCGAATATATTTTTGCTATTATTCAAATTTATTAACTACTAAATACATAATCTTCTTCTTCAGTTCATTCTGCTTGATTTGATACCAAATAAGATAGTTTTATACACAATAAATATTTTATAAATAAAGAATGTTATTTAATTCTGACATTTCAGTCTTGATTATCACTAGTAACTTATTCTAAATAAACAAAACATATCTGTCCTTCCATCGTTTACTCTATTTCTTATACTAGGTTCTATTTTCAGTTTTAATCTGTTTTTTGTTTGATTTTGGGGTAATAATTCTTTGTCACTTCACTTTTATTATGGCCTGCTCTTGTTTTATCTACTGTCATTCTAATGAATGTTGTATATAAAGAGTGGCAGTTATTATTCAGAAACACCTGTATTATCTGTCATGATAATACTTTATTTAATATTATTCATGGACACAATATAAACACTTCAAAGTTGTACTATTTCACAATTTACTCAGTTTATAAACTGCAATATTGACACATAAGGTTTATTTATTATAACACAAAAACTTGCACTGATCCCCTTTTTATTCTTGGATTTTATTTCTAATTAGTTTTATAGTTTTATTAAAATCAAGAAATCTATTTATAGAAGATAATGAAGGTTTGTTTTTTGCATTATATAATTATTTCACATTGGTTCACTTTCAATTCTACTTTATGCACGTTTGGCTTATATTTATTTTACATAGTTTCTAAATTTGGGTATTCGTTATACTTTCATTTGTTATTATTTTTATCACTTTCTTTTGGGGTTTGGGTTTTTTATAAGAGCACTCCTTCTTCTTGTGGATGCTGTCTTGTTCTGGTTTCTTCATTGATTTCTCCTATTCTTCTTGTTCCTTATAAAAGTATTTCCTTTTCTTATTGTGGATGTTGTCTTGTTTGGGTTTCTTCCCTACTTACTCCTATCCTACCTGGGTATTACCTTTTTCTATATTTTTAGTTTTGCAGTTTATTTTGATGATTCATCACTCATTGTAACATTGGTTTTAAATGAAACTTTTACTTTAATCTATGATTGTGCTTTACGGTGGTTCTTAATTAATTTTTTATTTTGCTCTCGGATTTAAAATGTGTTTATTTTATTTTTATGATCATTCTACCATTCAGAATTATTGGCATTATCTGTCATGCTACAATATTAATGAGAGCGTAGACAATACAACAGACGAATTAACGATTGAGATGATAGACACTAAGAGTAGCAAAATCGACAATGTAGACGTACTTAGTCAGTTAGCATTATTTATGGAAATGATGAGTAGTAAATTTAACCAACAAAATGAGAAATTTGACCAACAAAACACGAATTTGAACGAATTTAGAATGGAAGTCAAATCAGAAATAAATGTCGTAAATATGAGTTTAAATGAGTTGAAATCAGAAAATAATAAATTAAACACGAGTTTAGATGAGTTAAAGTCAGAAAATAATAATTTAAACGCATGTTTAAATGAATTTAAAACTGAAATGAAATCAGAAAATGATAATTTAAAAACAAGTTTGAATGAATTTAAGATTGAAATTAAGTCAGAAATAAATGCTAGTAACATCAGGGTGTCTACCAACTCATCATAAAAGAATTCCCTGAATATTCCCTGATTTTTCCAGGATAAGTAAGAAAATTCCCTGAGTAACATAAGTGACCAAAATACAACGCATTTACAAAACAAAGAACTTGAGTGGACTACTGATGACCACACGATCAGCCACATTGTAGTCATGAGCAACTAAAGGTCAACTGAACCTAACACATTTAGCTCAGTGCGCTAAGGTGTGACTTGTAGCTGTGATGGTACAATCATGGTACATTTCATAATTACCTAAAATATGGTAAAGAGATCATAAAGATTGTATTTTTCTATTTTTTGACATACCCAATCCAACCTCAAACACCCGATATAGAATTTACAGTGAGTGGACTATATTACAGTATTTGCCAGGATTTGAACTAATTCATGACAAAAAACGGTGTCACATCACAAAAACAGTGTGCAGTTATTGAGATAAGCAGAGCCAAGCCTTCGTTACGTCAGAGGCTGAGAATGTGTTGACAACTACAAACGGCGATGTCAACACGTTAGACAAAGAAAATGTGACGTCAGTACTCCCCACTTCCGCAGATTTCAACCAGAAATTGCCGTCATTCTGTTGCAACAACTGATCAGCACCGGCCGGTTGCACATTCACTTACGAGTGAATTTTAACTTTTTAGACCACTGCAGGTGGTTAATAAACATATAAATATATTAAATCCAGTGCGCCAACTCCGAGATGTGACCGGGAAAAATCACCGAACTCGCGGTGCACGAAGTTCGTATAAACAGAGGAAGCCAACACGAAATGGGTGAGATCTTTCCTTAATTCCTGATTTCATAATTTCCCAATATCATTTTATTGTAGAAATTCATTTTATTTTAAAATTTCAATCTAATAAAAGGAGCTCCAAAAGTTAGAAAAGTTATAAATGTTTGTACCATGAGAATGAAAGGGGAGTGGTTGTGTGCGTGCGTAATTATTCTAAGTGCTGGGTTGAGCAACACCTATAAAAACATATAAATATGTATATATAATTTTGTCATATATATATTATACTTACAGAAGTTGCAACACATATAAATATATATATATATAATTTTGTCATATACTTATTATATTTACAGAAGGTATTATTACACTATGTATTTATTTTGGAAGGGTTAAAGATAGGGTTGAAAACAAGTATGTAAAACGAATAAATAATAAAAAGGGTATTTCATTGGTAAAAATCAGAACAGCTGTTTTTATTTCAAGCAATTTCTGTTCCCGCATGACTTCGTGTAACGAAATTCTGGCCCATGACTTAGGTAGTAAAAGATGGCGTCCTAGTTTTTGTATACATAACCACATTTGTGAGATATAATATATCGTACTTATAAATTCAAAAATAACGTAAGTATACATAGCGTGCAGGTTGTAGCAGGTTCGAATCCTGCCTCGGCCAACCCGAAGATGGTTTTCTGTTTTCAACACCAGGCAAATTCTGCGTCAGTACGCTACGGACAAATTCCCCCCCAAATCCCTCCTATTTCTAACCATGGAGAATGTCACGAAACTGAGTGCATCCCGTAAAAGATGGATTAAAGAAAAAAAGCTGAACATTTTCAGCTTTTGTTACAGCTATTGACCGCTACATTGTGCAGTAAAGTGTTCCAAGACAAGACGAATGGAAGATTTGAAAACAGAGCAGAGTAGGTTATTTAGGTACCGTATTTATGGATATTCAGGGCTTCGCTTAAAATCATTTAAAATTTTTTCCCACCAAAGGTCAAACTGTGCCAATGTGTTCCATTTCACTCATCATATATGCTGCAAGAGGAATCAACACTCAAAACTGCATTTATTTTAAAATATGTATTCATATGAGAGGGGCCTTTCACTAATGTCATGGCAATTTCTCACAATCATATTTTTCAGAATGACAAAAGTAACATGAACAAGTGGCCTGTGGCCGGGAGTATATGTAAGCGATTTTATGAGAAGGCATGAATATTTATTAATACCGGTTATTTGCCTTGAAGATGAACAATAATAGATGAAGATCGATTGACAACATTAAAAGCTATTAAAAAAATAAAATGATACTTACATCTTCCCCATCTACCCATCCAGAGCAGGAACTACTCAAATCCAGAGAAGCAAGAGATGATTTACTCAGACTTCTATTCCACAGATGCTACGCTAGATTGCAACTGGACAGGACCAAATAATTGTAAGCTCAGTGCTCTCACCAGATTGGCTGTACACGGCTTCCATCACAAGGCAAGCGTACAAAAAGATTCCATGAACGAAGTACCAGTGTTTATATGTTTTGTACCGGACTTTATGCGATCGTTTTTATTTTAGCATGTGCCGTGAAAGAAGTAAATCACTGATTGAGTATAGAGAATGTTAGATCAAATCAAACATATTTGTGTACGTAAGCTTATGGCCACTTGGCTGAAATAAATTCTTATCATCACCTTCCCCATGCCTTAATAATTCAAGGACAGTGTTTTTAAAGTTTTCAAATTTCTTTAAATTGCACGCACCACACAGCACTGTGCCTCACAAAATAGAAATAACAATAACACAATGTTTGTTTTAATTAAACACCAAGCACTTATTTAGACTTATGTAAAATTGCAACAGAAGTCTGCTTCCATTTACTTGTTCGATTCTTCAGCCAATTTCTTGATGTTTTCTTCAAGCAGTTTCAGCTCCTTATCCTTTTCTTCCCTAAGTTTTGCTCTCTTGGCTTCCAACTCCATGATCTGCAGTTCAACCTGCCTTTTCTTTTTGAGCTTTAGCTGCCTTTCCTCATCTTCGGCTTTCTTTCTAGAAATTCCTTCCATATAGCGACTTCTTGCATGTTTCGTGGAATGTATCAAACTCTTATCGATCACGAGGTCCTGTACATTGGGGCCCACTATTGTGTTCACAGAGTCATACACCAATCGCCTTGCTACCAGGGTCTCGTTGGCCATGTTATCAATAAGATCTTCCTTATTAACAGAGAAACCTCGTTCTAAACTGGAATTACGATGGGAAATGACAAGAACCATTTTCATGACTTTTAGAATCCTCAATTCTGGACTGGACCTTCCAAAAAAATCTCTCCAAAAGTGGTCTGCACGATCTGACAATCTATCGAATGATTTTAGTCTTATCAGAAGCACTGGGCTGGGACACAAAGTTTGAGAATTCTCTCGCAGCTTGATCAGCAGTAGGACCATCGATCCATTTATTTTCCACTAAAATGGAGAGCAAGGTTTGTAATCTGCTCTCTGCCAATGATTTTGATGAACTAACTAATTGCGGGTCAAAGCAGGAGACAGCTTTTGTAAATTTATACGAAAGAGGCGAGTGAGTCACCAGTTTCTGACAGATTTTTACGAGACACTCTCTACAATCTCTTTTGAATGTCATCACATCCAATTCCTTCAGTTTCTTTACCTTCTTCAGCTCTGCCATCGTGGCATATCCCACCTTCACGTGTTTCACTGGTAACAGATTTTCATTTTGAGTTACGTTGATGGAAGAAGGATTACTGGCTTCCTCCAATACTTCCTTCTTGACAAATCTGTCCATGATAATCCTCAGAGCCCCACACAATGCAGAATACAGAAATGGTATCATAGGGCGATTGCATTGGAATTCTGTCATAAAAGGTTCCAGATCCGATGCCACTGTTCCGAAGAACGCAAGTAGCATGCTTTGCGTTGGTGCAAGCAAAGAATCCTGTAATGTTTTCTTCACTTCACCAAAGCTCATACAAGAGGGTGCAGAATTCCCTTGTTCAATTCCTCTCACATACACTTTCACATTCGGGAGAATCTCTATTGCTCGTTGAGCTACATTTGCGCACTCTAGCCACTGGACCGCTGAAAATTTCAGTGGAAAGATGCTACTATTCGTTAGGCGTCTGTAGTCTGCGCGTCTAGCTGGAACATTTTTAAAAAGATTGAACAAAGCCCTCAGAAATTTCACCAACATCCATCCCGTTTCTTGAAATCCAGCTTTATAGGCACAATGCATTGTATGCAAGCCGCAACTTCCCACCTCAAGCAAAACAGGGCCTTCAATTTCCTTGATGGAAGCCTTGAAATCTCTTAAAAACTTAAAATTTACATTAGGGCCATCCATTGATATATTAATTACCTTCTTCATAAAATGGGGCGGAATCTCCTTGTTGAATGCTGCAAGTAAATCACTTGCTGTTGTGTGACCAAGAAAAGCAGAGGACCAGTAGCGTACTACTACTTCATCCTTGGAATTGTCCCAATAGCGGATATCAATGTCCATCTGTTGCATCTGAGAAACTTTATTCAGCGATTCGTCAAAACCAACTGTTATAACATCCGCTAGCTCAATCTCGTGAAATAATCTGGTTTTGAAGTATGGAGCAATTCCATGAACAATTACATACCCCATTTTGTCTTTTTGGAGCTGAATCTTGGTTGCAATTTCACTATCGGAAAACATCCGTTTAAAAACACCAACATCCCTGGCAGCAGACCTCATGGTTCGGTGATTCATCACTACCTGAATACACCACAAAATTTCAGCCCTAGTGGAGTCTTCTTTAATCAAAAAATCATTCACTCTTGAATTTCTTCGAAGCAATGAAGAATCGTTTCCATCGTCGGTTGCAACAGGCTGAGAAGTGCTAGGCTCAGGGTTATTAAACTGCGGCTTAGCATGCACAGGTAAACTAAAATAATTAGTAATAGCGCCAGAATTTTTGCAGCAATTTTATGTTTGGAGCCCTCAGCATGGCTACTAATTGCACGCCTGCCCATATTGCTTAATGAAAGCGAATACCGACATAACCTACAACTCGCCCGAAAAGGGCTGTCTTTCACTGCTTCTAGCCATGATTTAAACTTTGGGTCATTCAACCACTCTGACTGAAAACGAGTTTTGCACGCCATAATAAAACGGAATTTTCAAACGACTTTGCACAGTCACGAATTTGGATGCCCACGTGTTTTTAACAACGAACGCACATCACACTAAAAGCATTTTAATCCGCACCACTAAAGAATTAAGAGCACGCAATTAATTGCAAAGCTTCTGCTTTAGATTTCGCGCACAACACAACAGATTTCAAGAATTTCACATCACAATAACACACTCAAGCGCGAACGCAACACATACAGTAAGCACCCAATGTAACTAGAATATAAGGTAGGCCACTCCGGCCAATTACTCTCTCATTGGTTGCTTCGCTGTGACGTGAATGGTGGAAGAAATACGCGCGAGTCTTGATTTACCATGCAATCTTAGCTGAGACAATGTCCTACTTAGCATCTCTCTGCTGTTTACACGAAATATTAACAATAATTGTAATGAGCTATTCATATAGAAAAAGGATCAAACAACAAGATAAAATGGTTTGCGGCAAAAAATAATGGTAAATCTATTTCTACATTTAATAGAAAAGTAAGCAAGTCTGTCCACATACAACATTGACAAAATGGCACAAGATGTAAAATTAAGTCGGAAAGGAGGCGATATTATATATATATATATATATATCATTTTTTATTATTCGTTAATTTTATATTAATAGAATTATTTCGATTGTTATTAATTTACTTAGAAACCTCTGATGATACTGATATTTTTCAGTGAAACGTGCGTCAGGTGTTAAAAAGAATATACGAAATTATACTACTTGCAGAAGAAACAAATTGAAAACATCACAAATTTTATATATCTATATAATATTATATATAATAACAGTAATATATAATATGCCTGCCTGGGTGGGTGCGCGTACGTGCACACGCGTGCGTGTATAAACATTTCTATGTAGTATAATATATTTGAAACAAGCTTCCAATTATTATAATTATAATCAATATCATAATCATTTTCTTTATCTACATTTTCATTGTTATAACGTTAAAAACTGAAGCTAGTACGTTCGGGGATTAGGCGTCTTTTATAATAATCCCTCTCCCTTTGAAGTGCGCAACAGAATTCGGCTCTTACTTTTAACGGGTAGCATGGACGATATACCGTTATCTGGAAGTGCGTCTGTGGCTGAGGATGGTAGCATTCATTCCACCGAAGTTATGGAATCAAATGACTCTGACGAGGATTTCATCCAGTTTGTTACCAATGAACTATGCATAGACATAGTTGAACATACGTTAATACCAAGTTCTCCGAATAATGACACCGACGAAGCAGAATTGTTAAAAACAGAGGACTTGGCCCCGTCTGCAAGTGACAACGAGTAAGCAAGTAAGCACCGGTAAACAACAAATGAAGAGATGTAAACACTATTACGGCGCGAAATCACGAAAGTGTAGCCAACACTCAAAACTTTTCAACGTTGCGAAAATAGTTGAAATTCCGATAAAACTCTATATTCACAATATAAATACAGTAAACCTCTCTAATTCGAATTATATGGGGCGAAGCCTAGTCCGAATTAGAGAAAAATCCGAATTATAGAATATTTTATAGAAATTCATACTACAGTATAGGTAAAGTGCTGTAAAAATAAATATTAAAACTACCTAAATATTAATGGAAATTTAAATTGATTGTACTTACAAAATGGATAACTAAATTCACATAAACAACAATCTTTCACCATCAATGTTTTCAAGTTAAGTTCGCACGCAAAAAGTTTATAAGTAATGCACACCTGCAATTATTAATGTACGTAAATATTAATGGAAATTTAATTTTATTGTGAAATATTCGTCCATCGGCTAATACAACAAGCACAAGTATATAGTGGCACGTAATTTTTCATTTCCCGTCATCTACTGTTACAGATTTGGTTCCCTTTTGGTCCACCGTAAATATACGTAAATAAAAAATAAAAATTCGGGCGTTTCATCGGCATTTCCCATGTGTTCAAGTGAATAATTATACTTCTTGCGTAAATGAATGACACACCGCTGATACTGTAGGAGTTTTTCTTCGTAGTCACTCGGTAGTTTTAGCGCGAGTGATGTACGTCATTTAAGCGCAAAACCATTTCGCCGCATCATTCGTCTTATACACCCGAAGCTGGCTTTGAAACCGGAGACTTTTAATTCTGCGATTTCTAAAGCTTTTAATTTTAAAACATGTCTAATGACAGGGAGTCCTTGCCTTCTTAAAAGCCGTACGTATTCACAGATGCTGGACTCTACTGCTACAAAACGCCCAACTTGAGGTCCCGCGAATGCTCGTCGCGCAGTATTTGCATGTAAAAGTCGTTCCTTCTGTTTTCTCCATTGTCGGATTCATCAATATCGAATTTCCTTGCGGCTTCGCGATTGCACGTTTTTTCTACATTTTGAATCACAATTAATTTATATTTACGTTTTAATTTGATTTGACCGCGTGCCTTTAGCCTCCACAATATCACTCATACCGCAAACGCACTACAAAAACGCCGAATGAAAACAAAGTACAGATAAGCGATGTTGTCGCTGTTACAATAGAAAACCACACTGTCAGTTTACCTGTTACTTAGAAACATGTTACTCACACCCCCTCTACTCATCCTTTGTCTTGCTGCCTACAGAAGGGTGCGAGCACGCCCACGTGCGCACGCACTTACACTTTATCTTCCTATTCTTTCTTCAGTTTGCTGTTAAAACATTCGGTTGTAGTCATAAATCATAACGCCACCCGAGTTAACTACAGCCAGGCAAACTGCTGTTGCTTAGGCAGTAAACAACTCGTAGATACCAAAAGCGTTCGTCCCGCCAGAAGTCAGTTATAACTTCGAATTTCGTTAGCGTGCGAATGCAAGCTGCAGGCCAAATTAGCGACCATGTTTTTAGGAGAAAAAGTATGGCTTGTATTCGGAACAATACGGTATTTGCATGATATTAATAGTATAAAAATTTCAAATGTTATAGGCCTATTTGATTTAAATATATCCTCAAAAAACAAAATTTGCGATTTAACGGACTTTCGATTTTACGGACACCCCTCAGCCCCAATTAGTCCGTTAAATCGAGGGTTTACTGTATTTACCTCTAGCACTCATATTGTAATACAGTACTGTAAATTAATACCAAACAGTGTTTGAAGAAAATGCGGTTTGAAAAGCTGTACGCAACTAAGAAATAACTTCAGTACAAAAGAACGCACACGAATACAATAACAATGACCCACACACTACCAAAGCAGCAGTTGAAACTGGACTAAACTGGGGGTGCGTATCGCACATTTTGCCAACATAACACTTTAATAATTCCCTAAAGGCAAATGTTTCACAAAGAATTCACAAAATTAATTTTTTTTGTGAATTATAATTTTTTTTTAGGGAGTCCGAATTATCGTAAATTCCGAATTAGAGAGGTTTCACTGTAACAATATTCTTCCCGCTGTGGAAGGTCGAAAATCCATTAAATCCCTACACTTTCATTGTTAAATTTCCAAAACGTCCCCGCTAAACAAAAACTTAAATCTGCAAGATTGAGCGGGAAACCCGCTAAGTTGACAATACTGAACAGACAACCCGCGCAAGTTTGGGTCAAATACCAATCCGCGCTGGGAACCAATCAAATAGCATACTTCAGTCCCGCGCTGGGAACGAGTGTTCATTGGCTGACTATGGGAATCGAGTAGCGATCGATTACGTCCCGCGAAATTCGAAAGTATCGCTACTACGTTTACGGAGAGTAGCCCAAGAGGAAAATCCCTGATTAACGAAGAAATTCCCTGATTTTTCCCTGAATATTCCACAAATTCTTAATTCCCTGAAAATTCCCGGTTTTCCCGGGTCGTAGACACCCTGAACATAGAACTGAAAATGGAAATAAACAAACAAGATAAAAAATTAAGAGAAATAGGCAATAAATTAGAAGAACAGAATAAAATTATTGCAGGAATGAAAGGTGAGATAATGATAAATATAAATAAAATACAAGACGAAATAAACGAAAGTAGAACGCTGAAGGAGGAGGTAGAAAATGACACATTTACGGGTGAATGTGACGAAATAATAGACAACCAGGGTAATAGTAAAATAACAAATAACGTCTGGCCAGACGTACAGAAAGACTCGCGAACAAAAAAAAAAATCTTCTAGACGTCAAAAATGTGTTGAAACCAGTCGTTTGAATAGCGAGATAAATGCAGTGACATTGTAACGGGACGAATTTTGAGGGATTTTATTTTATTAAATTTGGGGATTTATTATAAAATATTTGAAACTTAATTTCCATCTGTGTATACGGCCACATGTTTGAATGAAAGCACTGTACGAACAAAGAAACAGTACGCAGTAACAGTTGTGAAACATTTGCCAAAGAATGTGCAAGACGTCATTTCTTAGAACTTTGCGGGTGTGTGGCAGTTACGCCCAAACGCACTACACCAGCATGTGCGCAAACGACGCCACGGCAGTAAAACAAACATGGCTTAGAGGCGAAAGTTTTATTCACTTCATGATCCTGGACGGCGGATGTGAGTTTAAGTCCAACCTACTTTATGACATCAACCAGTGCTTACCGAATGTCATCCACGTCTTCAACACACAAAAACACATGCATTGAATGTGCCACAGCAGAGACGATCAAATAGAAGGCATCGGTGTCTGTCGTCTTAACTAAAATTATCAAGTAGTGGGGAACATATAGACGCTGCCCAGTTCCTTGCCGATTTTTGCCTGCGCAGACAGCTCGCAAAACAGGGCTCAACAATGACATCTTAAACATCAAATAAAGAGTGTGCCGTTTTGTAAAATTACGGAAGTGCATACAGTTTTGAAGAATGACATCCTAAATTAGTTTCGGAAATATTGGTCGAGTTTTAATAAGTGATGCATCACAAAGTTGAGAAGACGCCACGTGCCGGCAAGGGGTATATGTAGTAATTGCAATAAAAAATGGGAAGTGTTTCTATTCAAAGGGTTTTTGTCAAATTAGTGTGAATGTGGGTATGAAAAAGCAGGCTGGGCTGTCTGTATTAAATTAAGGTAAGATGTTAAATTAAGAAAAAAATAGTAATTGTCATGGAGCGAATAAGAGAAAATCATTATGCTTGTATTTCATTGAAGAAATAGTCTGACAAAAACTTTTTTTTTTTTAAGTAAAGAAATAAAATTTTAATTCTCTTCAAATAATGAGTTGCGTGAGTGATTTGTATAACCTGAAAACCATGCTTGCTTCTACGTTCGTGTGACAGGATCCTGGCCCAAGAAACAGTTTATGAGGTAGGTAAAAAAATATAAATAATGTATTTGTATTAATAGATAAATAGACTATCACAACAGACTTAAGGTGGAGTGACAGTTTTAACTAGTAAATGAAAAATGGAAAACGAGGAGATCGCAACCTAGTGCGCGTGCACGAGGAGACCCTTTATGGATGTACCTCCAAGGATTACGTAAGAGAAAGAAATTACCCAGAATTATAAATAAATCAATCAAAATCATGCAAATTTAAATAATCAACATAAAATGAGATCTCCAAAGTATGGGGAATAATTTAAATATTGTGTGAGTGAGTGTATGAGCAAGCTGGGTTGTCATTTATAGAATAGTTAGTTTAAGTTGATATTGTTTCTTCACATAAGAGTGTGAAGTTAACTATGCAAAAATTTGTTATGTAACGATAGTCTAAATATTTTGATAATCTATGAAACAAAGTGATTGAGATAAACAGTAGTTTTTTTTTTTTGAAGAAAAATAAATTATAGTTGAAAGAATATTTTAGAATCTATTTTCAATGTAACGTAAAAGAAAGATGAAATTGTTGGTGTGAGAGTTACGGTAATATCTGATGACTAAGTAAAATGAAATAAAAAAAGTGTTAAGTGAACATGTAAATATGTGTTTATCAATTGCATTCCCTGTTCTTCTCTGCTAAAGTACACCAGACGACACCTTGGTCAATTACCGATAAAAGTAGGTAATATGAAATTTTAATATTTTAAACCTTTACTTAACTCGTACTACTTCAAAAACCAGTAGACTCAAAGCATTTATTTCAAATAACCTCAATTCTGTTCTCCAATAATACGCTTACATGAACTCTGGGTTGACTTTGGTGGTATGGAAGTCATTTTGGTAAAATGGTGTCCAGTAAATAAGTATACGGACAACTATTTGGGGTGTAAAATGGTAAGTAAAAGAAATAAAAAATAAAGAAATAAAGTTACAGTAGTTTAGAGAAATGGGAATCAATTACAAATTGTGAAAGTGACATAAGCCTTTGTTCTAAATATTACAAAGTGGAAGTGGCATGCATCATCAGGAAGCCTGTGATTAAACGTACACTTGATTCCAACATAAGAAAAATAATGTATATGTTTGATTTTAATATTATATGAACAATCAGTTCATTTATCACTGTCATTAATTCAAATCAATTTATATCAACTGACCTGTGAATGCTATAAAAATAAGATGAAACACTTGAAATCTTGCAGTGCACACTATAAATTTCTGCTCAGTTAGCCTATCAGATTACAAAATTAATTAACTACAAATTAAAGGTGCTTAGAAAAGGACAAATATTTCAACTCAGTCAAACGTGTAAAACAAAGGTCTATTGTCAGACTGCTGCAAGCTGTCAGCTGTGGATGATATGGTTGTACAGCACAATGTGGCAGCACCATATTCCAACCACTTGAACTGTCAATTCTGAAGTTACGGGTATATTAGTCAAAACATAGCTATTATATTTGTACTATGAGTTGAATAATGAAATGCTTTGTATTTATTTAACTTGTCATTTGCTTCTAGTACATCATCTACTTTATCCCAATAACCAACCAATTAATGTAAATGTATCCATGACTGTACAATACCAACAACAATATAACTTAACCAACCAGGTAATCAATAATTTTGCTACAGCTTGTGACGGCAGCGGTATGCAAACATCTGCTCTCTGTTATTAGCGGCGGACACAGCGAGCCAATCAGGGATCAGCAGCCAAGACGTGACCAACTAACATGCTCGGAGCGAGCCAATCAGCGATCCCGGTTAGTGCATAAAACCCACGCCGGCATAAAATTTTGACGCACTCTTCATCGCCACGCCAGCGGACACACTTCATCTCCTCTCCTCTCTTGGATGACATCGGCGCGGAGTCAGCCGGAAGGAACGGCCGAAGAATAGAACCAGCGTTCTTGCGTCTTCGCCCTCCAGTTCCGCACCAGCGATGGATTTCGCTGGGCCGGCAGCCGACTCTACAACTGATGCCGAAAGAAGAGGAGGACTGCAGTACACCACGAACAGTGGGCGCAGCCGCCGAACATCTCAGTACGGCACGACCAACATCAGCCTTCTCACCACAAGTTCTTTTTAGGGCCACCAAAAACACTAGAGTGTACGAGTGGCGACATTTGCCATGCGGCAAGCCTTTTGTCCGGTGACAAGCTATTACTATTTTCTGTGCAGGATTTTCAAAATTCCTGTACTTGGGCAAATTTAAAATCTACACTTGTCTCTCATAATCAGTAAGACTATTGTGTTATGATTCATGTCTTACAGAGTTGAAGATTAAATGTTAGATGAACAGATTCTTATGGTTAGAGTATGTTCCCATTTGTCACAGACAACGAACAAGTACACAATATTTGAAAAAACAATTACATTAATATTCAGCCAACCAGGTAACGATAATTTTAAATACAAAGATGTAACAATCACTAGTTCCTCTGACATCATATTTAATGATAATGCACTATAATAAAAGTGAAATGTTTCCCAATTATAAGAATACAATACAAAAAAGTAACACTGTTAATAAAAAAGTGTACATTCATGAATTAAAATAGTGGAAAAGTTAACACTGATGTTAACTTTAAAGATTTTAAATATAAAGCATATTGCACAGACTGTCAGCAAAAAAAGAATTTGTCAATTCATTGATTAATGCTGATTCAAAGTTATTAATGAATTGCTACTATACCTTATGAATATGTGAGACACAGTTAGCCTGAAGAGCTGCAGCGGCCAAATCTTCAAGTCGTTGTCTTGATATTGGAGAAATGAAATTCAAATGGTATATGTCATATACATTATTGTGTAGATCTTGACCTATTCTGCCAAGATTTTCTTCTGTCGGCATACAGAAGTATACAGCTGGTACATCTGGGATTGGATCTCTATCTGAATGAAGCTGTCTGAGAGTCAAAAAAGAAGAAAAATATACAAAAAAACTTCCTTTAGTAAGTAACAGGAACACATAGTGTCATATGACTACACATATCCACAAAAGCTAACTGCTACCTAATATACTACTTAGTATTCTTCGTATGAACCAAGTAAATGTAGAACAATGCACCATTGCAAAACATTGCTGCCGTGTGGCTAATTTATTAGCTGCTAGCAGTGGTGCTTGATACCATTGCTGCAGTGTTTTATATTACTTGTAAAATAAAATATGAAAACACTAAGCAGTTAAAAGTACCAACAATTTCCAATGTGGGGAAGTTTGGTTATACTGTAATTCAAATGTGATGTACAGGCTGGTGGTGGTATGATCTCCAACGTTAACAGTGATTGGCAGAGCTTATTCTGCAAAGATATAGGAGCACAATGTAGACCGTCCACTCGTACTACATTATGTTAGTAATCTTTGTAAGTTCTCCATGCTATATATGTAATCTTGATTGTTTCACATGATTTACATTATCACCAGAAGTGCTACAGTGTATCCTTAGTTGTGTTACTGTAACTGTACAAGCCTTCTTTATTTGTAAGCTAACTCCACAGTAATGTTTAACTCAGCTGATAGTTGGAAATGTGTATCATATAAACTGACAACACTAAATTAATTGTTAATCGTTATATATATATAAAGTCGTCTGAATTACTGACTGAAATACACATATAGATAGTGTAATATAACAGTGTTTTTACGAGTGTTGATAAGATGAGAAAAATTGTGTACTCATCTTATTTAATTACGCCCCACTGTTGTAGGCGCCATCTGTGATGTAACAGTGTTCTACGGTTGCGGGTTTATTTTTATTTAGCCCCACGTTGTTGACGTCATCTGTAATATAACAGTGTATTTGTGGGTTTTATTTTTGTTTGTTTTTGAAGTGAGTTTTGTAGTGTAAATTGACCCCACTTGTGTCAAAACGGATCTGTTTCTACAATCGATAGTGTCCTCGAGCGCCTCATTCTTCTTCCATATACTTCGGTCCATTCGCTGCTCACTCTCCTGTTGATTTACCTGTAAACTTTCTATTTTCCTACAATGACAACTCCTTTTGTCCCAAATAACAATATTTATTTTTGTTTAAGTTATTTAGAGAAAATGAACAGTCGACTTGTGTCGAAACAAATATTGGTCGGGTCGACTCTAGCGCTCAATTCGACTTTACACTAACAAGTTTCAAATAACAAATTATTTATAATAATATATTGTTACAACACAAATAAGCCAACCCAATACCAGGGATGAACAAGATAATATTGAATCTAAAATAATACTTCATATTAAATAAAATGCTTAATTTAAATAAAATATAAAAACTATGACTCGACGAACGACGACATGACCTAACCCAAGTGATTGACCCAACAAAAGGAAACAAAAGAAGAAGGGATCCACAAAAAACAAACGAGAATAAAACCAAAGAAGAGAAGAAAGTGATTAATGAAACCAAAGGAAGAAGGGAAAAACCAAAACCCAAACAAAAATGAAACAAGTTCATGGAATTAAACGACTCAATGTAACCAAAGTTACAAACGTTGAAATGTACCCAAAGGAGACGGTGGAAAAACCAAGGTATTAACCAAATACAATGAAAATGAAGAAGGAGGGAAATGGATAGAAATGAAAACCAATAATGATACACAAACAAGTAATAAAGCATAGGAGAAGGAGAAATAATGCACTCAAAAGTAATATTGGAACCAAGACCAATAATTAACCTATGAGAAAGGAAAAAGTAAATGTCATTATCCATTGATGGACAATCGTAATCTAGGGAAGAAACCCTCTTAAACAAAGTTAAAGATAAAAATGATAAAAAAGCAAACTAAACCCCAATTTAGAATTAGATGTAAGAATAGTATTGTAAGGACATAAAATTGTTAATAGTATTAAGGAAATATTGTAATGAAAGAGAAAAAATGAATAGTGAGATAGTAATTAGAGGGATTACCCATTCAGAAACACTTAAAAAACAAAAACATTTGTGAAGTGCAAAATGAAAGTGTAAAAACCCCAAAGTGTAGCGATAAAGAAAGTACACTAATTAAATTATAATTAACTATAAATAATTTAAGAGTGAAGGTGATGATTGAATGAAAATAGTGTAAGTATAGAATGGAAATATAGTGAAAAATAGTGAATGATAAAATCATTAACAATTAATAAATCCTAAAGAACACTAAAGGTTTAACAGTGAAAAATAATAGTGAATAAGTATGTTGTGAAAAATAGTATTAAGAATAAACTATAAAGAGGTATTAAATTAATTAAATTAAACCTCCGCTCAACATTCCGTTAAGGACCAAGGCATACCGCAACTATAAAGAGGTATTGAACACTGGAAAGTGATAATTACCATAGTAAACAAAACAAAAAATATTATTAATAAGTTTAAAAACATGTAATCATATTTAAAAGGGAGAATCCCAGGAAAGAGTAAGTTGAAAGTGTTAACATGGAGGGAAAGTAAAGATTGTTTAAAAAGTTAAGGAGTTAGAAACAAATCAAAAAACACCCATGTTATAAGGGATCATTATAAGTTCATAAAAGTGATGTTGTTTGTCACACTAAAAAATAATATAAAATAAGATGTATTGTGAACAAAGATCAGCAAATAATAAGTTAGTTAAATAATTATTCAATCAAGTTTATGAATTGGATATGGGTGTAAGAATCATGCAGACCATAGGCCTACATGTTATATTTAAATAAGATCAAAAAAGTAGTAAATAATAGCCAACTTGTTATTATTGGCAAAGGAAATAAATGAAATGTTAAGAAATGTATGACTAGAAAACATGGAAACCAAAGAGTAAATAACTGTGTATAAAATAATAGTGACATAATAATAACACATAAACAGACTCAAAACACAGCACAACCAATTATAATAACAAAATAAAGCCCCTAGGCTGAAATGAAATGTAATTTAAATGAAATAAGTCAAATACCATAATGGCTACTTATGCCTATGAAAGTGCCTAACTGTCAGAAACAAACAACTACAAATTATAACAAATTAACAAAGAAATTAGCAAATCTGAGGTGAAGGACTCACCAAGAATAAATTGTAAATCATTTGTAAAACAAAATATTATAATAAGCATTTGTATACAAAAAGAAATGTAATTAACAAGTATTAACATAATTGTAAAAACATAAAATCTAAAATTACCCAAACTTGTGGGGTATCAAAATAATCTATGAAAGGAAATAAATACTATAGTGACAATATTTAATAACCAGGAAGGAAGATAGAGGAATAACAGCAGTCAGAAGATATATGAAGAATTCGAATTTTGATAACAATACATCATCTCAAAATCAACCAA
Source organism: Magicicada septendecula (assembly GCA_034769895.1). Classification (NCBI taxonomy): domain Eukaryota; kingdom Metazoa; phylum Arthropoda; class Insecta; order Hemiptera; family Cicadidae; genus Magicicada; species Magicicada septendecula. The sequence continues at coordinate 62,490,978 of CM068369.1, read as the reverse complement.
TCAAAATCATTCAGTTACCATGGAAACGGCAGTTGAAGACAGAATTACGGTTGAATACCGTTACAGAAGTGAAGAGTCAGTCAAACAATACAGAAGCCAATGTTTGGAAGAACGATTTTCTAATAAAATAATGTAAAACAGTAATCAAGGTTCATAACCATGACGGTATAAGAAGCAGACGACCCATTTATAGCAGTCCACTCAAGATCCAGGATAATTAAACTGAAAATTAACCGAAAAGAATGACCAGATACGTTATGAAAAGGACGCCCAACCTATTGAAGCCCAAAAATTAATGAAAAAAGAACTAATTGCAGCCAAATCCTACCCGATCAAACGAACGAAGCTGAGGTGTTAAGTACAATTAAATTACCTATTTCCAAAAACCTAATCACTCTAAATTTTACTAAAGGTAAATTTATCTCACTATAAACAAATATTTCTCTTTCACAGATTATTTAAGTAAAATAAAACTCACTGAAACTTTGTTAAGATAAAACATAACCTATTATTAAAACACGAAATTTCAAAACACATTTAACGACACTACAGAACAGATTGTAACATCACACATTATTATTTATGTACACGTAGAATAAGGTAAAATATTTTTATTGTAACCATAGGAATTCTTTAGCTCATAATCACAAGAATCCCACGATTTTGGGAACGAAAATAATTGTAATAACTTAAACGTTACACAGCCATACTGATGCTGATCGTTTCCTTAATCGATTCGTCAACCTGAGGAGGAAGAGTCTTATGTACAAAGTCGGTGCAGATTTATTATAAAATAATTGTCAAATTGAATATTTTAATTATCACCCATTAAAAAATAACTAGTACAGGGAGTAACCGTTGTCATTATTTCATAGGGAGTGGATACATTACTTGTGTTTATTTATGAAGAATAGATTTGACGAGAAGCGAACAAGTTGTCATTTGCACAGCAGCATCGACAATTCAGACGGCAGTGCGAGCGGGAATTATTTGAACGCCCGACCATCACCGCTGAAAACTCATCATACAATAGTTTTAGTTGTTTTAATAAACGACTTTGCGCCACCCGGGATTAACACACCCTTTATAAGTAAACAGGTAAGGTTACTGCCGTGTTATACTGGTGATTACCGCAACGCTACGGACATCGTTAGCGGCGAACATTGATGTAACGACCCCGGTGCGAGACGAACGCACTAACATTTATTACACATTCAAAATTGGTATACATTTTACAGGTACGCACCAGCCGTCTTTTTATAACGTTACAGATTGGCGCCCAACGTGGGGCTTTAAGGAAGACGGACGACCTCACAGCTACTTACGTTACAGATTGGCGACCAACCGGTGAGGCTTTAAAAGAAGGCCAGCGGCGACTATGAAGAGACATTCCATGGTTACCAGAAAAGACACTCAGAAAGGAATTGAAGGTGAAGGTCAACAAGAAGAGATGGAAGAAATCGAAGAAATGATCGGGGAGCTGTTTGAAGAGGATAATCAAGAAAACCAACCAGAAAATCCAACTCAACCAGAACCGGAAGTGGAAGTAATGGTCGGCGACCAGCCTGACAAAACAACCGAAGGGGCAAGGATGGAGAACATGATGAAGATGATGATGGAACTAATGAACAGAAACCAGGAAGAAACAAGAGAACAAAGAAAGGAAGACAAGGAAGAATTGAATAAAAAATTAGAATCAGACAAGGAAGAATTGAATAAAAAATTAGAATCATTGCGAGAGGGAAGGAAAGAAGACAGGGAATTTTTGAAGGAGAACATAGAGCTGCTGAATAATAAATTGGAAAGTAACCAGGAGGCATTGAAGAGAAGCCAAGAGGCGTTAGAAAAGAGGAGTGGTGAGGAGCTGAAGAGACAGATAAAAAAAGATCTTGAGATATTAAATAACAAGATCGAAAATAATAGTGAAACACTCAAAAAACAGTTGAAGGAAGAAAGCGAGAAGATGAAGGATGAATTGAGGCAACAGTTGGTGGAAAGCAGAGAAGAAATTAAACAGACCATAACCGAGACAAACGAAGCGGTAATACATGTCCAGGAAGAGCTGACCGATATAATAAATCACATCAAGGAGGAAGGAATTATCAGAGTCCAAGAACTGCAGAAAACCACCACCGAAGAGTGCACAAAAAATAAACAGGAGGTGTTTCAGAAACTGGAGGAGAGGCACCAGGAAATCCAGACTGATGTCAGCGAACGCATCGAAAGAGTGTATGACACGATCAATAAGATCGACGAGAAGACGCAAGAAAATAAAGAGAAAATCATAGAAATCAGTCAGAGGGAGAAACAGATGCAGCAGGAACTAGACGCTTTGAGGGAGAAGCCTTGCAGTAACACCCACATCTTTACAAATGAAAATAGGGAAGTAATAAACTTTAAGAGTTACCGAAGAAACCCTATAGAATTTCTGAAGAGGGTGGAGGAGCTCATAGAGAAGAATAGAGATACCAGATGGACGACAGTGAGAAGCCTTATCGATGAGATGTTTCGAGATACGAATGACAATTGGTGGACAGCCACGCGACCAGAAATCAGCTGTACACAAGAGTTCAAAACATTGTTCCGCGAAAAATACTGGTCAGAATCGACTCAAAATGTGGTAAGAAATGACATCAGTAACGGAAGATATGAGCCACAGGCTGGACATACATTAACTTTGTACTTCTTAGGAAAGGTCTGCCTAGCTCGAAACCTCGAACCAAAGATACCTGAAGAATCCCTAGTCATACAACTAGGATATCATTATGAAGACGCTATTCAGAGGGCCAGGAGACAGGGACAAATTAAGACCATACAGGGAATGGCCAATTTGCTGGAAGACCACGAAAATGACAGCCAATATAAGAAAAATCGCATAATAAATCAGAAGTACAACCGGTGGAATGAAAATCACAATATACCAAACTACAACTTGCCCTACACTAATACCCAGAACAATAACCGGAACAATATGAACCGAAATCCAAACAATTACCCAGGGGACCAACCATTCCATCGGAATCAACCCAATTATAATCAAGGCAATCAACCGAACAACAGAGATCATCAGAATTACAACCAGGGGAACCAACCAAGTAACAGAAATGCGCAAAACCCTAGTACACCCAATAATAACAACAGGGGAATAGAACAAAGTCGAAATCCAAATGGCCACCCGAATAATCACAACTATTATGGCAACCGGTACGACCCGAATTACCAGTATAACAGGGGAACCGGGGGTAACCAGAATAGGGGCAACATGAGGCACCAAGTCAATTTTATAAGTGGGAGGAGGCAAAACAATCATCGAAGATATTGTCCCATTACAAGAACAAACTCTATGTACAACGATTCCCATTATGATAACCACCAATTTCCAGAAATCAGAACAATGGAAGCGCCGAGGAATCACATACATGATCAACCAACGTCGACCAATGAAACGGCAGACCAAGCAAATAGTCTGGCCAGTGGTTCCCAGCAACCTTTAAACTAAGAAGGTCAGTGAGAAACCGCCAGGACCCTTCACATGACCAATCACTTGGGTTAAATCGACGAAACACGACGAAAGGTGACAACAAGAAGATCACCATAATATCAACTAATTACTTAAAAGACATCAGGGAAGAACTTCTGGAGGAAGAGGATAACCAATTGCCAACAACGAATAGTGAAATAGTGCATATAAGAGCTAACATTAATGGAGTCATCACTATAATTTGATCGATACGGGATCGAATATATCTCTCATAAACCAACCCGAATTGGAGCGAATCCAAGCCAACTCCAATATACCTATTCCAACTCTACCTATAAACAATATTGTAATAATTGGTGCCACAGGCAGACAGAATAAGACAATCAGAAAACAAGTCTCTTTAGAGCTAACCAGTCAAAACGCAATAATACCCATTATTTTCCTTGTCGCAAATGTATTACCATTTAACATTCTGATTGGATGCGACGCACTGAGACAACACTCAGCAATCATTGACATGCAGAAGGGAATAGTAGTGCTTACTTCTGAGAAGGGAGTGTGGTCAGCCAATATAATCAACAGTAATCCAATACCAATAGCCCTAAATCATAAAAAGGGGTTAAAAAGTTATTATTGTCAAACATATAAACCATCAATTACTATGGGAGATGAAGAGGGAGAGGGAGAATTGTGGAAAAGAAAAATCGAAGAAATCAGAAAGTTCCAAAGCGAGAGACCTCAGCAAGAGATAACGGGTGAACAGGCTGAAAAACTAATAGCCATATATCAAGAATACCAGCAGGTTTTCTCAAATACTCCAGGAAAGGTCAAAGGGTTTCAATGCAAAATAAACTTTCGAGAACCCGTAGACTTTCACAGAAAATCCTACCCAATCGGCTACTCTCTAAAAAACGAAGTGAGGACGGAGATAAATAGAATGATGGAGGAGGACATCATTGAATACAGTCAATCTCCCTACACGAGTCCTATAGTCGCCATACCTAAAAAGAATGGTAAGGTGAGAATATGTTTGGACGCCCGGGAGATCAATAAGATGATCATTAATGACCGAACGTCACCGGGAGAAATTGAAGAGATACTTAAAAAATTTCATGGCACCAAATATATAAGTACCTGGGATACTGTATGTGGGTACTGGCAGGTGGAACTACACCCACACAGTAGGAAATACATGGCATTCATCTTCGACGGGCAGTTTAAGAGGTTACCTTTCGGCCTCATTAATTCCGTCGCAGTGTTCGTCAAGTGCATGGACCAAGTCATAGGTCAAGAAGCATTGCAGTTCACAACAGTGTACGTGGACGACCTTCTAATAACATCATCTGACTGGGATGAGCACTGCGAACGAGTCAAACAAGTATTACAAAAGTTATCTGAAAATAATATTACATTAAAATTAGATAAGTCCAAGTTCATAGCAAACCAAGTCAAATTCTTGGGGTTCAACTTAACAGAACAGGGAATATCACCATCCCAAGAGAAGGTGGAAGCTATTCAGAATTTCCCCACACCAAAGAATAAGAAGCAGCTACAATCGTTCTTAGGTATTTGTAACTACTATAGAAAGTTCCAAACAAATTATTCTTATCTAACAGCAAAGTTCTCTAAACAACTATCAGCTAAGGAAAAATGGACTTGGGGGAATGAACAAGAAGTGTTAAAATTAATCAAAATAAAATTTCTTGAAACTATAACGCTACACCACCCCAATTTTGAACAGCCATTCTACTTAAATTGTGACGCCAGTGATGTGAGCCTAGGCGCCGAATTATATCAAGAGGATAAGGAAGGACACCACCTGGTTATCAGCTTTGCCAGCAGAATACTGAACCGCTGCGAACGTAACTACAACGTTACTGAAAAGGAACTACTCAGTATCGTATTCGCATGTGGAAAGTTTAGAACGTACATCCTGGGATATCCAATCACCGTCCGAAGTGACCATAAGTCCATTTCATTCCTGAAACAGTGTAAGTTAAGTCATGGGAGGCTTACACGATGGATACTCGCATTACAAGAGTACCACATAACGTGGGAGTACATTCCAGGACGTAAGAATGTTGCCGCAGATGTATTATCCAGAATAAATGTAGTAGACCAAACATTTGAAGGAGAAAAGGAGAAGATCGTCAAAGTGTTTTATATAATAAAGGATAGAAAGGACCTGGAAGATATTCTAAACGAAATAGTGGTACAGCAGAAACAAGATTCAAAATTACTAAACATACGAAAAAGACTGTTAGAAGATGAAGAAGTTGTGAATAAATATTATTGTATCCACCAAGATATACTCTTTGTTAAAACAAAAAAGAATAATAGCACATGGAAACTTGTAGTCCCAAAAACATTAGAAAATAAGATAATTAAAGATTATCATGTTCGATACGGACATATGGGAACTGTAAAAATTGTAAAAGCATTGGAGGAGGAAGTCTTTATAAAAAATATAGCGAGGAAAGTAAACCAGAATATTAAAACATGTATAATATGTCAAATGGTAAAAACCAATAACGAGAAAAAAGAGGGAACAATGATACCCATCACCTCAACCACAAAGTTAGAAAAGGTATTCCTCGACATATGTGGACCATTCCCACGTAGCGGAGGGAGACATAAATACAAGTTTATTGTAATCATGTTAGACCATTATACAAAGTACATGAAATTATATGCAATAAACAGAGCTACTACTAAGAAAATATTAGAAATAATAAAAACTAAATACATCACTGTAGTTGGAAAACCATGCATGATAATAACTGACCATGGGACGCAGTTCAAAGGAAAGAAGTGGCGAAACGAGTTACTAAAAGAGAATATAAAAACCTATAAAACATCCAAATACCACCCTAGTAGTAACCCCGCAGAAAGAGTGCTAAGAGAAGTGGGACGTATACTAAGAACTTATTGTCATGCAACCAAAAAGAATGGCAAAAATATTTAGCTTCAACCGAAGTATTTCTAAATATTAGTTACCACCAATTTACTGAAAACACCCCATACTTAATGATGTTTGGGAGAAAGCCCCATAGAGATATACAAGAACTAATAAACTTCCCAGTCAACCCAGAAGACCCATATGATGAAAACCAATGTTATAACTGTATTATGGAGAAAATAGAAAAACAAAGAGCAAAGTATTCACAAAACCAAGCTAAAATAATAAAATACAACAAGGGAGAGAGAGTACTAATCAAAAACAGGGAACTACCCAGTACACTTGAAGGAATAGCCAAAAAACTGCTATTGATTTATATAGGGCCATATGTCATCAGGAAGGATAATGGAAACAATACTTACGAGATAAGTAATATAACCACCAAGAAAATAAAAGGAGTTTACAACCAAGCTTCAATAAAAAAGTTCTGTGAAGAAAAATAAATTACAATAAATAAAATAAACAAATGCCAAAATTCAAAAATTATGTGAGCACAACTTACAACAATATTTCGATGACTTATGAGGCCTAAAATAAAAAATATAAAAACAAAGGAATAAGTTACACAAATTCCTACCAAGTAAAATCAACTTACAGTCTATTAAAAAGTTGATATATGAAGTATAAAATAAAAAAGTACAATAAGGAATAAGTTACACAATTTCCTATAAAAAAGTAAGAATCACAAACTTACAGTAATCACTAAACAATATACCAAAAAAGGAATAAGCTACAAAAATTCCTATAAAGTAAGAAAACTAACTTACAAAAATTTATCAAAAATGATATTTGATACAAATTAAAATAAACAAAAATAAAATCAAGCTAAAAACTGCTAAGATAAATACCTGAAATAATAATGAGTTTAATGTATTAAAAAAAAAAAAAAAAAATCTGAACTGGTACAAAGAAAAAGAAGTTACGTATAAATCAAATATACAAACTATGGCTAAAGCAGAATATTGCTAAATACCTAAGAAAAGAATAAAAATGTCTAAGATAATTAAAATGATCACAAGAAGAATAGAAAACAAAATAATGAAAAGTTAGATATGATGAAATTAACAAATGAATAAATAAAAAACAATCAACTGTATGAGTAGATGATAGTATATAGCAAAGGTACAGCGGAAGGAAGAATGAGTAAAAGGCCAAAGTGATCTAAAAACAAACCACAAGGTGGACAATCCCAAAATATATTATTATTATTAATTCAAGTCACAAGTTGACAAAAAAGGTATTTAAGATTGACTGTTGAAAAGTCCAGCAATCCAAATAAACTGAGCAGAGATGATGTTCCTCTGATCTCAGAAAAAAATGGGTAGTAATGGAAGAAACCAGCTACTACAAAGTTAGGGAAAAAAATTATATAAAAGGGAGAACACACTAATGGAAATAAATAAAAACACATCCAAACAAAATGGAATGAATCAAGTAAGAAGAGAAATAAGAATGGAGAAACAAACGAGAAAGAAAAGGAAAAATTGAAGGAGAGGCATTATGTTACAACACAAATAAGCCAACCCAATACCAGGGATGAACAAGATAATATTGAATCTAAAATAATACTACATATTAAATAAAATGCTTAATTTAAATAAAATATAAAAACTATGACTCGACGAACGACGACATGACCTAACCCAAGTGATTGACCCAACAAAAGGAAACAAAAGAAGAAGGGATCCACAAAAAACAAATGAGAATAAAACCAAAGAAGAGAAGAAAGTGATTAATGAAACCAAAGGAAGAAGGGAAAAAACCAAAACCCAAACAAAAATGAAACAAGTTCATGGAATTAAACGACTCAATGTAACACGTTGAAATGTACCCAAAGGAGAAGGTGGAAAAACCAAGGTATTAACCAAATACAATGAAAATGAAGAAGGAGGGAAATGGATAGAAATGAAAACCAATAATGATACACAAACAAGTAATAAAGCATATGAGAAGGAGAAATAATGCACTCAAAAGTAATATTGGAACCAAGACCAATAATTAACCTATGACAAAGGAAAAAGTAAATGTCATTATCCATTAATGGACAATCGTAATCTAGGGAAGAAACCCTCTTAAACAATGTTAAAGATAAAAATGATAAAAAAGCAAACTAAACCCCAATTTAGAATTAGATGTAAGAATAGTATTGTAAGGACATAAAATTGTTAATAGTATTAAGGAAATATTGTAATGAAAGAGAAAAAATGAATAGTGAGATAGTAATTAGAGGGATTACCCATTCAGAAACACTTAAAAAACAAAAACATTTGTGAAGTGCAAAATGAAAGTGTAAAAACCCCAAAGTATAGTGATAAAGAAAGTACACTAATTAAATTATAATTAACTATAAATAATTTAAGAGTGAAGGTGATGATTGAATGAAAATAGTGTAAGTATAGAATGGAAATATAGTGAAAAATAGTGAATGATAAAATCATTAACAATTAATAAATCCTAAAGAACACTAAAGGTTTAACAGTGAAAAATAATAGTGAATAAGTATGTTGTGAAAAATAGTATTAAGAATAAACTATAAAGAGGTACTGAATGCTGGAAAGTGATAATTACCATAGTAAACAAAACAAAAAATATTATTAATAAGTTTAAAAACATGTAATCATATTTAAAAGGGAGAATCCCAGGAAAGAGTAAGTTGAAAGTGTTAACATGGAGGGAAAGTAAAGATTGTTTAAAAAGTTAAGGAGTTAGAAACAAATCAAAAAACACCCATGTTATAAGGGATCATTATAAGTTCATAAAAGTGATGTTGTTTGTCACACTAAAAAATAATATAAAATAAGATGTATTGTGAACAAAGATCAGCAAATAATAAGTTAGTTAAATAATTATTCAATCAAGTTTATGAATTGGATATGGGTGTAAGAATCATGCAGACCATAGGCCTACATGTTATATTTAAATAAGATCAAAAAGTAGTAAATAATAGCCAACTTGTTATTATTGGCAAAGGAAATAAATGAAATGTATGACTAGAAAACATGGAAACCAAAGAGTAAATAACTGTGTATAAAATAATAGTGACATAATAATAACACATAAACAGACTCAAAACACAGCACAACCAATTATAATAACAAAATAAAGCCCCTAGGCTGAAATGAAATGTAATTTAAATGAAATAAGTCAAATACCATAATGGCTACTTATGCCTATGAAAGTGCCTAACTGTCAGAAACAAACAACTACAAATTATAACAAATTAACAAAGAAATTAGCAAATCTGAGGTGAAGGACTCACCAAGAATAAATTGTAAATCATTTGTAAAACAAAATATTATAATAAGCATTTGTAATAAACATAAAATCTAAAATTACCCAAACTTGTGGGGTATCAAAATAATCTATGAAAGGAAATAAATACTATAGTGACAATATTTAATAACCAGGAAGGAAGATAGAGGAATAACAGCAGTCAGAAGATATATGAAGAATTCGAATTTTGATAACAATACATCATCTCAAAATCAACCAATCAAAATCATTCAGTTACTATGGAAACGGCAGTTGAAGACAGAATTACGGTTGAATACCGTTACAGAAGTGAAGCGTCAGTCAAGCAATACAGAAGCCAATGTTTGGAAGAACGATTTTCTAATAAAATAATGTAAAACAGTAATCAAGGTTCATAACCATGACGGTATAAGAAGCAGACGACCCATTTATAGCAGTCCACTCAAGATCCAGGATAATTAAACTGAAAATTAACCGAAAAGAATGACCAGATACATTATGAAAAGGACGCCCAACCCATTGAAGCTCAAAAATTAATGAAAAAAGAACTAATTGCAGCCAAATCCTACCCGATCAAACGAACGAAGACACCAAGTCATGCTGAGGTGTTAAGTACAATTAAATTACCTATTTCCAAAAACCTAATCACTCTAAATTTTACTAAAGGTAAATTTATCTCACTATAAACAAATATTTCTCTTTCACAGATTATTTAAGTAAAATAAAACTCACTGAAACTTTCTTAAGGTAAAACATAACCTATTATTAAAACACGAACTTTCAAAACACATTTAACGACACTACAGAACAGATTGTAACATCACACATTATTATTTATGTACACGTAGAATAAGGTAAAATATTTTTATTGTAACCATAGGAATTCTTTAGCTCATAATCACAAGAATCCCACGATTTTGGGAACGAAAACAATTGTAATAACTTAAACGTTACACAGCCACACTGATGCTGATCGTTTCCTTAATCGATTCGTCAACCTGAGGAGGAAGAGTCTTATGTACAAAGTTGGTGCAGATTTATTATAAAATAATTGTCAAATTGAATATTTTAATTATCACCCATTAAAAAATAACTAGTACAGGGAGTAACCGTTGTCATTATTTCATAGGGAGTGGATACATTACTTGTGTTTATTTATGAAGAGTAGATTTGACGAGAAGCGAACAAGTTGTCATTTGCACAGCAGCATCGACAATTCAGACGGCAGTGCGAGCGGGAATTATTTGAACGCCCGACCGTCACCGCTGAAAACTCATCATACAATAGTTTTAGTTGTTTTAATAAACGACTTGGCGCCACCCGGGATTAACACACCCCTATAAGTAAACAGGTAAGGTTACTGCCGTGTTATACTGGTGATTACCGTAACGCTACGGACATCGTTAGCCGCGAACATTGATGTAACGACCCCGGTGCGAGATGAGCGCACTAACATTTATTACACATTCAAAATTGGTGTACATTTTACAGGTACGCACCAGCCGTCTTTTTATAACATTACAATATTAATTCTCAGGGTTTAAGGGTTGTTTTAGACTGTCATTGAATTCAGACAATACATACAAAAATACAATACATTACAAAGGTAAGTAAAATTTTAAAATCTTAATACTATATTTCATTATTATTAGTTGCTATGGCAACCAGACTCTATTGACAAGATGGCCGCTGAAAACGTTTGGCCACGTGCTGTTACAAATTATTTTAAAATAAATGTTTTAGTGTTCACAGTTTTAGTTTCTTAGATTTTTCTTCAATAAATGATCACTGGTGTTTTTTTGTAAGTGTAGATAGTGCCTACGATAGTGATGTGTAATCGTACCTGTTGTGTGGTTAATAGTTAGGCTTGGCGTCACTCACAGAAGTTATAAAAGTGCGTTCATTATAAGCCGTCAGTATTTTCAGAGGTTCTGCGTTTAATTGTAGTTTTAATTTAATTATTTTCGTCTTCTTATCTTCCACAGTGTTTACAGCTTCTGTTGGTAATTATTTTTTATTGCCAACGGTCCAAAAAACATTACTATGATTTAATTAAAAACTTCTTCATTAGAGCTCATCTGCTGTCTGCAATGGTTAACAATACAATTCCAAATTCCTGCTTTTTTCATCAACGGTTTTGTGCCCTCACAATACTGGCCTGTGATTGGTCAAAACTGAGAGTTCATAAGGTCACATGGTCAGTTTACAAGATTTAAATGTTCATTTGCCTATAATAAAAATACTCCTTTTTTAGCTTTAAGTCTCCTAAAATTTAAAGTACATCATGTTTTTCTTTATGTGATTGTGAACATTTTGATACCTTATTTTATATAAATTGTTTATTATAAAGGGTGGTTTCCCACCTTACAAAATTTCTAACTCTGGGCCTACACCTTTAGTTTACTGACAACATTTACTAATTTGTTATATTTTATAATTTATATTTGTTATTACTGAATCTCTGATTATGAACCCTTTTTCTGATTTAAACTATTCCCTAAACGAGTCTGGACCCTTAACATTATTTGAACAATGGTTACAATAAAATCCTTTAACATATTATTTAATACATTGCTTCTATGGCCTTGTTTACAATTATAAAATGATAAATAATATACTTAATGTTAAAACAATAATTTAATGAGAATAATGACTTAATAGGAAAAATAACTTGATAGGAACAGAATCATCCGGCATGCTATGTTTTTGGGTATGGCCTACATGGTGTAATATTGTATTTTATGATTAGTCACAAACATTAGTTGACTGGCATACTATTCAGCCATCCCATTAATCCTAATCATTACTAACTTTAACTAATCAATGATTATTTTATTGTTCATGGGTTTTCTGTCCCTAATGTTGTAACGGGACAAAAGCCCTGTTTTCAGATTTATGGTACAAGGGGTATTATTTTATTGTATTTTAATATATTTTGCACACATGTACATGGGTAGGGCAATTTTCCCTTTGTTTAACGAAAACGACGCAGTTACCTCCGTGCGGGACGATTCCAAGGCCAAGGGCGTATGTGCGAGAGAACATGCATTCGATGGTTGCATGAGTTAACACAGGCTCTTAATATATTTTTCATTGGTCAACAATGCGAGGCGTCATTAAAAATATGAATGACGTAACAACAATAACGCATAAACCAGGGCGTTTCCTACTTGGAGACAAAAGACAATGACGTCGACGCACACACGCTTGCTCAAAATGTGCATAGCATCCACCCCAGTCTTCATAATACAGCCAAGGCGTCAACACGCTATAGAAATTCACCGGCAACTAATGCCAGCAAAAGTGATTTAAAACATAAAAAATGTAAATTATAAAGCAACAGTAATTACAAACATGACTTGAAATCAGTGATTAACAGTTTTAAAAATGCAAAATTAGAGTCAGTGCTACAGAGAGAGAAAACCAAACTAACCAGGAGATCTCGGCCAAACATCGATCAACAAATGCGAAACTCTCGACCAGAACTTCAAGTCTACCTATATTCAGGAAAGTCAAAATTGCAATTAAATTCATTTTAAAACAGTTGAGCTCAAAACTAACAATATTTAAAACAAAAATGTACCTCGAATAATTTTGTAATGAGAGAGAGCGAGTGAGAGAGAAATCGTGTGTGAAACAATGCCGGCATTCAAACTGAGGCGTTGGTTTGCGTCAATTATACAGTAGAAGTGAAATGAAAACACTTAAGTAAGTCCATAGCTGCAGCGCAATAAAATTCTCTAGTTGATTAAAATATATAACAAAATTTGAAAGTCATGAGTAATGAATATAAATGTAAGGAAGCGACCGCCATTTTGTTTTGGTCACGGTGAGGCGGCCATTATCATGTATTACAATTTACATTTGCGAATTAGAAATAATAAAAAGTAAGTTGATTTTCAAGCATATTGATGTTGGTGCTTTCATTTCAAGACCCAACTCAGTCTCTATTTGTGCTTAATGCGGACTCTGGACCCACAATAAACAAATATGATTGCACAGACACGTGCACAGAAAATTATGGTAAGTACGGTAATTATGGTATGATTATCATAATAAATAAATACACAAAAATAATTAAGAAATATGTACAAGAACAATTGGCGCCCGAACAGGGACTATATAAAAATATTTTTTTTATATTTTTATATAATAAGCCCGAATATAGAGACGGAGTGGGTATTGAAGTGAGGGGTATTACAATTGTAGGTTATGTTGTGACGTCTGTAGAAAGCAACAAGTGAAAGTAAATGATGGTTCATTATTAAAAAATTATTATTATTATTATCAAAATGGCAAATAACGAAAGTATAAATATGAATAATACAGCGACAGAATCTATATTAATGAGTGAACCTGAGGCAAACTCAACACCCATTGTAAACAATAAGGTATCATTAGAGGACCTTTTTCAATTAATAAAAATACAAAATAATGAATTAAAAGAACAGAGTATTAAGTTTGATGTAAAATTAGATGGGATGAAAAATGAAATCAAAGAACGAAACGATAATTTTGATAAACATTTTGAGGAGTTAAACATGAAAATGAATAAAGTAGATGACAATTCTAAGAGTAAAGTAATAGACAATTTGAACATAAATAAAGACAAGGTAAGTAGGGGAGAGAATTGTAATAATAAAAATAAAAGTATGATATTAGAAAATGATTATGTAAACATGGGTAGTGATAATGAGATTTTATGGGGAATTGAATATGACAATGATGAAATTTTAATGTATAGTAATAAATCAGAGAGAAAGAGAGAAAGTACAATTGTAGGGGGATTGCAGGGGGTAGATTTTTCCCTTAATGGTGTAGTTGGGGGTGAAGTACATGTGTTGAGGAAGGATGAGAGTGCCTTCGGTATATATTTGGGAGACGATAGGTCTACAAATAAAGTTGTCCCTGGTTTTTTTAGTGCACTTCACAGGTGGTGCAGCAATTGTGAGTTAGTGTCCCCTGCATATGTTGAGAGAGAGAGGTATAGTGAGGAATATTGTGAGAGAAAGAGAGAAATAGAGATTTTTAAGATAACTAGAAAGTATGAAGAATTTATGGAAAGATTAGGTGGAGAGAAAAGTAATAAAAATAAGAACTTACCTTGTAATGAAACTGAGATAGTAGGAGAAGATGATAATGAAAATAAGGACTTTATAACTAACTTACCTAGTGGTGACTAATTATACTAAAGGTGACAGAACAATAACCAATCGTGACAAGTTGCATGATGAATTGATAGGGAATAACCCTATTAATTATTACTTATTTTTTGCGTACCGTATCACTTATTATATAATTACCTTATTATCCACTCTTGTGATACAAAGTTTCGTCAGTTATGACGCGTTTCGGGACTAAGTCCCATCCTCAGATAATACTCAATTTAATAAATTAATACATTAAAAATCGCAACCGTGATACTGGTCAAGTCAATAAAATAAAATAAATAAAATTACAAATCGCATGTGATATGTTTTACTAACCACGGCCGGAGCTCCCACATGCGTTCACCCCCAACCGCGATGGAGTCGCGTGACGATCGCGGTTGGGGGTGAACGCATGCGGGAGCTCAGGCCGTGGTTAGTAAAACATATCACATGCGATTTGTAATTTTATTTAATTGACTTGACCAGTATCATGGTTGCTATTTTTAATGTATTAATTTATTAAATTGAGTATTATCTGAGGATGGGACTTAGTCCCAAAACGCGTCATAACTGACGAAACTTTGTATCACAAGAGTGGATAATAAGGTAATTATATAACTATTAATTATGCTGGTTTTATAAAATATAAGAATTTAAATGTGTATTATATTAATGATGTTAATATAATGTATTTAATAAAAAATAAATTGTACAGACATAAGATTCGACTATTGTTTGACGATGGAGGATAATTATTTTATTGTGTTAATGAACATTTAATGATGTGGACAGTGTTTTTGAAATGGACTGTTTAGGAACTGATTTATGGTAAATGGTTAAATGATAATTTGGAATGTATATTTTGTGTGTATTAATGTCAATGTAGTTGTGTACTTTTGATGTTGTGTATTTTATGTATTTTTTATGTAAACCATATACTGTAGAATTTTAAATAATTGAAGAAAGTTTGATAATGAATATAAATAATTATGAGATTTAGATTCTAATGGATAATAAATGATTAAGCATGTAATATATTTGGATATTGAGATGTATTGTTATTAGTAGGTGAGGGATGAATTTTCTAGTGGTATATTAAGGTGAAATGTTGTAAAAGAGTTTGGTGAACAATGATCAATAAGGCAGGTTAGTTAAGCAGAGTTATTGGGAGTTAGAAAATAAGAATTTTGAGATACAGATAATACACAAAGAGGGTGTTAGATATTTAGGGACACAGTAGTAGTGATTATATGTGGAGAGCTGAGTAATGTGAATGGTAAATATATTTGTTGATGATGATATTTTGTAGTAAGGGTAGTGGTGTAAGGAGTGATCAGCGTGCGGCGTGGCAAGAGACTAGCGTGCGGCGTTGTGGCAGGCGGAGCAATTTGGGTTAGAGTGTTTGCCGATATTTGGTGGAGGGCAAATGGTTAGGTATGTGTATGGCCAGGTAGGGAACACACATCCTAGTACAAAGACGAGCGGTGCCAGAGGTAAGTGGAATTAGTGAAGGGAGTTATTATGGAGATATTGGTGTCATAATATGTTAATGGTTAGTAGTGGCTGATAGGAAGGAAGGTGAGTAAGGTTAGATAGGTAAATGCCAAAATAAGATATAGATAATAGTGAATAACAGGGAGTCACCCAAACTAGATAAGTATTGAGGAAAAAGTTAGAAAAAGAAAATTCATAGTTGAAAAGGTAATATAAAAGAATGGTAATGAGTTAATAGAAAGTTGAAGCCGTAATGTCTTATCAAATTTTATACAAGTTATTACATGTGAATTATGTAACGTAAATGTAAAAATGTTAATGTTTAATGTTTTATGATGTTTTATTATATTTTATCGTTATTAGTAGCGACGGTAACAAATGTTAACATGTTGAATAGATAAGGTTAGAAATGGTTTTGAACAAAAATATAGTTTGATTCTGTTGCAAGGAAATATAAGTATAAAGAAAGCGAAGTAAAGAAAATTTAAAGTATTTGAAGTGTTTGCCATAATAGTTATATTTTTTATTTTTATAAAATGATAGATGATTAGTAGTTGTTGCTTTTGGGAATTAAAATTTTGTTTTATGTGTTATGTCTAGTATAAGAATATGTTTTCTTGTGGTAAAGGGGATAAATAATATTGACTGGAGCCAGAGTTTTAATAAATGCAGGAATGTTAAAAGGGAGAAGTGGATATTCTGTCTTAAATCTTGGTTATTTTGTTATTAGAGGATTCCAAGTTAAGCAAACCAATGCCTCAAAACGCAAACCAATGCAACTAAGGGGAGCCATATCAGTTGAGGATATGGGAATAGATAAGGCCACTATTTAAAATTTTTGTATTTCATGTTTCAGAGTTTGATGGTGTTGTGACGGCGGTCCTGAGCTGACCGGTGCGTCAGAGCAGGAGCGTTAAGTGCCTCATGGCCTTATGGTGTTGGGATCTTGAGAGGGAAGTCCAGTAAGGTCAGGCAGACACGATCATCATCATTGGACCAAGGGTAAGTGATTGTATTTCTTTTATATTAACACTACAGGGGGTTGTGGCAACATATCTGGGCTAATCCCTTTAGGAAGTGTGAATGGGTCAATGAAAGTTTTTATGCTTCGGCATAAAACCTTTCATTGAGGGGGTTTTGTAACGGGACAAAAGGCCTGTTTTCAGATTTATGGTACAAGGGGTATTATTTTATTGTATTTTAATATATTTTGCACACATGTAAATGGGTAGGGCAATTTTCCCTTTGTTTAGCGAAAACGACGCAGTTACCTCCGTGCGGGACGATTCCAAGGCCAAGGGCGTACGTGCGAAAGAACACGCATTCGATGGTTGCATGAGTTAACACAGGCTCTTAATATATTTTTCATTGGTCAACAATGCGAGGCGTCATTAAAAATATGAATGACGTAACAACAATAACGCATAAACCAGGGCGTTTCCTACTTGGAGACAAAAGACAATGACATCGACGCACACACACTTGCGCAAAATGTGCATAGCATCCACCCTAGTCTTCATAATACAGCCAAGGCGTCAACACGCTATAAAAATTCGCCGGCAACTAATGCCAGCAAAAGTGATTTAAAACATAAAAAAAGTAAATTATAAAGCAACAGTAATTACAAACATGACTTGAAATCAGTGATTAACAGTTTTAAAAATGCAAAATTAGAGTCAGCGCTACAGAGAGAGAAAACCAAACTAACCAGGAGATCTCGGCAAACATCGATCAACAAATGCGAAACTCTCGACCAGAACTTCAAGTCTACTTATATTCAGGAAAGTCAAAATTGCAATTAAATTCATTTTAAAACAGTTGAGCTCAAAACTAACAATATTTAAAACAAAAATGTACCTCGAACAATTTTGTAATGAGAGAGAGCGAGTGAGAGAGAAATCGTGTGTGAAACAATGCCGGCATTCAAACTGAGGCGTTGGTTTGCGTCAATTATACAGTAGAAGTGAAATGAAAACACTTAAGTAAGTCCATAGCTGCAGCCCAATAAAATTCTCTAGTTGATTAAAATATACAACAAAATTTGAAAGTCATGAGTAATGAATATAAATGTAAGGAAGCGACCGCCATTTTGTTTTGGTCACGGTGAGGCGGCCATTATCATGTATTACAATTTACATTTGCGAATTAGAAATAATAAAAAGTAAGTTGATTTTCAAGCATATTGATGTTGGTGCTTTCATTTCAAGACCCAACTCAGTCTCTATTTGCGCTTAATGCGGACTCTGGACCCACAATAAACAAATATGATTGCGCAGACACGTGCACAGAAAATTATGGTAAGTACGGTCTTTATGGTATGATTATCATAATAAATAAATACACAAAAATAATTAAGAAATATGTACAAGAACAATGTATCACCTTCTGATTCTGTTCATAGGCTCTAAATAATTTTAATAACATAGTTTATGAATGTCGGTCTTAAGCCCTGGCATAAAACATAAACATCTTAACTTTATTATAAACTCCCATCACAACTCTCTATTAATATGGTTCTTGGGTTTTCTTTTTACATAAAAGTACTTAACCCATACCTTTTCCATTTCCCCCTCACTGACTTTTAGTTTGGGAATATCCTTGTACATCACTATATAATATCAGGGATCACTAACTTTATTCCCCACTCTTTCACGTTTACATAACTACACAAAGGTTTGTATGTATATTATATACTTATTATAATACATTTTAATTAGTTATTTTATTATTTGCATTGTATTTTTTTCTCTTATCATTTATATTGGACAGTCTTTTTTTCTGTAACTACAGGTTGTTTATTTTTATTTTTATTTATGTGGATAACATAGGCGACTTTGCCTACTGAATTGAGCAGTTTTGGTTTTGGGATGGGGCTACTATTATGTCGCATTACAATATTTCCTACTATTATCTTATAGTTTATCTACTTATCTTAGTAATTGTTTTTATACAGTACATCCAGGATTTATTACTACTGTGTGGATAACACACACACACACTCTCTCTCTCTCTGTCTCTTTAAAGCCATCTATTGTGACGAAAGCAGCTTTGTTTTGTTTCTTTCTGGGTGTTCTGAGTTATTAATGTAACACTTCCAATTTATTTCATATTTAAATACATTTCAGTTTTAGCATTCTAATGACCATTTTTATCAACAATAAGGGTTGAAAAGATAATACAGTCAAGTTGTGACGATTTAATATGCCTAAATCCCACAATAAAATTAAATAAAAAATTATAATACTAAAATAATTTTATAAGGTACAAAAGACCCCTTTCTCTATGCCCCAAACCGGTAGTAACATGCCGATCTGCCGATGTATTAGTTAATAAAATTAGATTTAAGAAACTCAATAAATCCATAACGACCTCGTGTTACATAAAATAATAATAAAAGTATAGAGTGATGTAATTAAATTGTAAGCAAATTAAGAAAATAATTAATAATAATTAAGAACTACTTTTCATGCTGAGAAACTACCCGCGCGCGGACAGCCCCATTACCCCTATAGTTAGTTAGTCCAGTTGAATCAGAGACTCCCCTGGTGATACAGCATACAGCACATTATGTAGACCGCTAGAATATTAAACATGTAGACTAAGTACAACTTATGTAATTACCGGATGATGTGAATGTTGTGAATGACTTGAGTGTCCGGCGATGACATCTCTATAAATAAATAACATCACCTAAATGTGATGTTAAACTTCTAGAATGTAACTGTTAACCATAAGCAATATGTGCGGTACAACAATGTGAACACTAGTGAAAGTTACCATGAAGAAACAGACCACAAGAATCTACAGAAGAGACAGACTATTCATCTTTAAGAATGACACCAAACTTCACCAACACACGATAGACAGAAGATCTCCGAGACACCCAGCACGACAGATAGAAGCCCGGATTCGCCAAGGATATGTTACACACAGGTGACACGGAAGTTCTTAACTTAACTTTAACTAATATATGAAAGACACTTAAATAACAACATAAGAGTAAAGTAAAACACAAAAGACTGACCTAATTAGCATAAAATTGTAATTTCATGATAAGTAATAAGATGTGTTAAGTTTAATGAGTATAACACGCTAAAGTTATATAAGCCCATTCTTCAGATGGCACAAAGTAAAGATTATTATTTTTAATATCATATACAGGAACACACAACTCGGATCCGAGGACAGTACAAGCTATGTTCACCCATGACTTACACTAATTACAATTGTACAAAATGCGCAAGTCATGGTCCAAAAAGGTGAGTGAATAAATCTACAAACCCCAGTCATAAAATTCCTCAATTCATGGGATCCTATTTAGCGTTTGTTTATATTTCAGACAGTTATGAGTTTGTGAATATTATGGCAGCCTGTTTAATTGACCTGAGCCAATTAACCAGGTTCCCGATATTATAATGTCGTCCCAACGTTATAAAGTTATAGGTTGTTATCATGATGATCAAGACCATAATTTTGTATTGACCTACTAATGAATACTGCATACAGCTCCCGTTAAGTTAAAATTTATACTTGATTGGCTCACACCTAGTTCTATTAAGATGTTTTATCGACTGTTTTCATTCTCAGATTTTATTCAAAATACTACAAACTGTTAACTTACTTCACTCTGTTTTACTTGGCAAGTGATTTGAAAACTGCACACATCTTAATTTTGCAAAACAAGTATATTAGGTTTACTGTTTTGAAACATTTTATTGTTACAGAAAAAATACATGTTTTTGTTAAAGAACAAAAACATACTTATTACAATGAAACAAGGCAGCTCAATGTCATAAAATTGCCCAGTTCCAGGCAATTACAACTGAATACAATCACATTCTGATCAATTATGAATGTAATTCTCTTTTCTTCAGCTTGTATAATTTTAAATGATCTTAGTAAACAAACTGCTATGTGAATCATTGGGAAAACACAGCACTCTATAGTAGGCCTACATAAGTACTCTTTGAACATGGCAGTATAAACTCATAACTTGGTTATATTATTATATATATATTAAACTTCCACTATGAACACTTACTTTTTGGTTTTGTTACCCAGACGTTTCGACGTGGTATTCGTCTTCTTCAATGGGATTTAAATACTGAATGTCTCTACAGTAACGGTTATGGGATGTAGGTGTGTGTGTGGTGGGGGTTGCTGGTGAGAGGGAATTGGCGCTGGGATTCGAATTTTGTGTTGGAATCAGTGTATCGAAAAGTATGTGTGATATATAATGTAATTGTTCGTTTATTATGTTGTTTGGTTGTAGTGTGTGATATCTGTATATTTCAAATTGTTCTGCTGTGTTTAGTTTTCTACTTTTAGGTAAGTAGTGTAGTATTTCCATGTTGTGCTCTATGTTTGTGTAACTGTTGTTTTCGTTTTGTAAATGTGTGGCAAACGTGGAATGTATGTAGTTTGTGGTGAGGGCTTTTAAATGTTCAGAATATCTAGAGGAAAAAGATCTTCCCATCTGGCCGATGTAGAACTGGTGACAGTCATTGCAGTTTAATTTATAAACCCCTGTTTTGCTGTATGTGTCTGTGTCTTTGTTAGTATTATTTATGTGTTTCATGATGGTGTTGTTAGTTCTGTAGGCTACTTTATAATTGTGTTTCCTAAATGTGTTAGCAATTTTGTGTGTTGGAATTGTAGTATGTGAGTGTGATGTATTTACTGGGTTGTGTGCTGTTTGTTTTATGTGTTTTACTTTTTGTGTTTAGGATGCGTTTGTGTAGTTTGTTTATTAAATCTAAATTTGGTTATATTACTTTTCTAGTGTAAAATATTAGGCATGAAAATTTTTAAAATATACACTCTGTGTTTACACCATGGGACAATGAAGCACACTGAAGATTTTGACTGTACTGATACGTGACAAAAGTAACTAGAATCCGCAATTAATCTAGAAAATGGTGTGGTTTGATGAGGCCAGCTTCAGTTGAACAGACATAACTATGCACATTTATACCCTGATCATCAGTATCATATTTTTTAGCAATATCTCAGTCACCATGGTGTGGTTTTGGGGGTGCAATATTGGTTTACTTGGACCATTCTTTTTTTAAGGTGCAGTAACTGGAGGCAATTACTTGGACAAACCTGCAGAATTATGTAGTTCCAGGACTTACAATGCAAAGAGAAAACGTTTATGAAATTTACTTTCAATATGATGATACCGCACTACTTTGTGCCCTGAAGTCTACAATTATGTGGATAAAGCTTTCACTCAGAGATTAATTGGTCAATACACAGCCATTGAGATGCCTCCATGATTTCAAGTATGAAACCAATGAATTTATTTGTGTCAGATGTGTTAAAAAAATCAGTGTTCTTTACACAGCAACTAAAAGTCTATATTGATCCAGGATTTGGACAGTGACAAATGCCTACATCATACAACATGTAATAATGTTCTAAACAGATTTTAAATCTGCATTTTTGAAGATGGAATACATTCTGAACATAAGAAACCACAAATAATTGTAAACAAGAATAAGTTAAACAAAATAAATGTTTGTATAATTTTCTTTGAATTCAAGTGTCAATTGACTTTTGGAGTCTCTGCAACTTTAAACTGTTTTGGTGTTTTATGCAACACTGCAAATAGTCACATGTTCTTATACTGATTAATTAAACTGTTTTCCATAACGGTAAATACCATCAAGCCAATGACAACACATGCTGCAAATTTTGGCATGACTATTACTAGGAACCCAAAATGATAATTTCCATCTACAGCATTACTTTATAATTACATCTATATTAATAATTACTTTATAATTACACCTTTCATATCTACTGCTTTATGAACTATATTTATTTGATAATGTTTAACCAATTGCAGCCTCATAACAGTTTTGAAATATTCACTTTGCTTTGAGTATTTTTTGAAATATTTCTCTTTCTTCTTCAAAGATAAATTATTTATTTTATAAACAGAATTAATATACATCCAAAATTTTTTTATAAATTTGTAATATGTTCACTTTCACATTTTATTAAAATATTTACATACACAACAATATTAATCTTCTATTAAAGAACAAATACAAATAAAAACAAAACAAGATGATTTATTTAAAATTATACATTTATTAGAATAATAGAATAAACATAAATATATAATAAATAGCTACTACATAAATATTAAAACAATCAAAAATAGAATCGAAGCAAATTTGATTATGCGTTATCTATATTGTAAGTGAAACATTCGATTACAATTCAAACACACATCTGAAGATACAGAATAATTTCTGTGAAACAAGTGTCAGGTAAAAATATACTTGGAGCATATTTATTTGAAGATATTATATATTATAAAAATCCACATAAAACTACTAGTCACCAGGAAACACTGTGAATTTTCATCTTTATTAAATACTATCTATAAAATCAACATTTATTACAAACAAATTCCACCCTTGTGATGATAAACAATACAAACAAAATATCAGGTAATATACCATATACACTGCTTTTAACAAAATAAGTGTCTTCACCATTATCAAGTCCTAAACCACGAACTAGAACTAACCAAGGTCATGGTTTAGGACTTGATAATGGTGGAGCCACTGAAAGGCCTCATCTGGAGCATGACAGACAGCAGTTCAGTAAGTAAGCACGACAAAGTTGGAATTACAGAGATTGCTAATTCAAATAACAAGATGAACAAAACAAGTGGTAGAGTGTTGGACAAATTTTAAGGATGGATACAATTATAAGCCTATACATGACCTGGAACTTCGGCAACTAAGAACAGACAATAAGACAGTCTTACTTTGAATGTTATTTGAATCAAATGACAATTCAATGCATGTTTAAAAAAACACCAGTAAGACAGGCATGCATTAATGATTAGAGCTATTACTTACGCATAACTATAACAATGAATTTTACAATTGGGAACGTGTAAACAAACTGTAATGTCTCTTTAAAGTACAGAGTTTATATGTTTCTGTGTGTGTGTGTGTGTGTGTGTGTGTGTGTGTGTGTGTGTGTGTGTGTGTGTGCTTGTGTCATCAATAAACTGATATAAATTTCAAGATAAGAATGTGAAATGCATTTTATAAACCATTTGTAAAAACAAAACTATAATAAAACAATAATCGAAATAAAGTATTGAAGGGAGAGTACTTACACATGTAATGTCACACCCATTTCTCTTAATTCCTTTATAGAAATTAAAGGTGAAATAATATCTTGACCATACCGATCATATACCAGTATCTTCCACACTGGTTCTGAAGCCATTGCTTTATTTGGTGGTTGATTTAAGTTCAACATTTGCTTTAAAGCACCTGTAATAAAATAGAATTGTGTGATAATTAAATTTATCACAATTTTATGAACATTAAAAATTTTGGTTACAAACACGGGTTACAATACAATAAGGAGGAGGAGGAGGAGGAGGAGGAGGAGGAGAAGAAGAAACAATAGTTTCATGAGGTATCTAATTACATAAACTAACTGTCCTCAAGAAGATGGGAGGCTGGAGTGAGAATAGATGCAAGAACAATATAAGGTTGGGGAGGTAGATGATGTCTGCAATTGACAGAGATATTTCCAAGAAGAAACTGCTGGATAACAAAGTCCACGGAGGAATGCAGCACCAAAAGAATATAAGACTAACTGTTTAACCACAACAATAAGTGGTTCAGTATATTAATTTTCTCGTTAAAACCACATAAGAAGGGGCAGTTAACACAAAATTCACATTTTACGTTCACAGTCTGAACAAATATGTAGTAAAACATAAGTGATAATTTTTAAAAAGAGTGTAAACGTTTGGGACACTACAATTTGACATTCAAAGATTACCTGCACTAAGCTGGTTTCTCTCTAGCAGACATCTGTTTTCTGTAGCTGTGCCTTCAGTATAACAACAAATATCTGTTTTCTGCTGTATAACAACAAAATAAATACACCACCACACACAAAGTTAAATATAACTAGAAAACACTACATATAAAAAAGAACACCTTGTTTTCTCTACATCTGCTGGACAGAACCAGGAAGCACAGCCACACTGACACAAGTTCACACAACTAGTCAGTCAGTGTGGTATACCTTAAACCAGAAAATTCTGAAAAATCTAATACTGAAAAACGTCACAAATGATCTCACTCCTAATATTATTCTTATTAATATCATCTACGATTTGCTAACATTCTCCCAGAAAATAATTAAAATCAATATGTTATAATCAATAATATACCTCACTTTGGTTAAAAAAGCTTTTGTGTATTAGCAAAAGATGAAATTATTACTATTACTGTGTTAAATGCGGGGAGGGTACTAACCAGTCGAAAGACTGAAGGACTACGAACTGAATTGAACTGAACTGTGTTAAATGTACCTGCCTACTTTCTTTCCACTTCATATTATTATAAGAATAAAAACCGGTATACAGGGGTAAGTATGGCCTCTACTATTTATTTCAACCAAAAAACAGACTTGATTTTTTAAATCTCTATAGGATGGGTAGCCTACTTAGCTGCTGATGTGACCATTACACAATTAACTTCAGATACATAAAACTAATTGTTTTTAATCAAGAATTCTTAAATATTATAACTGAAATGCACTATACACATATTATTTTAAATTTCAATTATACAATGTGTCTAGAGTTTTTATTTCCATTTACAGGATATTACAGAGCATTTTTCAATTTTTGATTTTTAAACCTTTTTTGATTTGATATATGATTTTGTAATGATGCACAGTGTTTTACACAATATTTTGACTATAAATTGTAAAGTGAGGAACTGTACATACCTTCTTAGGTAGGTAAAAATGAATTGTTTTTGATCGTGTATAAAATGTTCTCTATGTGAGGAATATTGGACACCAGTAAGGAAGATTTGTGAGACTTAAAATCTAAACAAGTCCACTTGAAAATTGCTTTTTTAAATGGAAAAAAGTTTCAAACATGCAATAAAAACAATGCGGGACACAATGTAACCAGGCAGGACTACTTAGTTACTTGTTAGTTTTTCATATACACTTTGCAATGGAAATATTCATATTAACTTAAAAAAAATACACACTAAAATTGACAAGTTTTTAAGCTTTTTAGGTTTATGACTAATATTCTTTTCTTTTATTTTAACCCTTTTTCTCCTTTTACCATAATTTTATCTCTTTTCTCATTTTTTTTCAATAGAATAAACATTAAATATATAATAAATAGCTACTACATAAACGTTAAAACAATCAAAAATAGAATCGAAGCAAATTCGATTATCCGTTAGCTATAGTGTAAGTGAAACATTCGATTACAATTCAAACAAACATCTGAAGATACAGAATAATTTCTGTGAAACACGTGTCAGGTAAAAATAAACCTACTTGGAGTGTATTTATTCTCTGGAATGTCTGTTAAAATTCTAGTCCCCTGCCTGGGTTTCTACACAATTATGTATGTAGTTTTTGTGAAAGAACCTGTAATTACTGTGAACTAGTAATTACTCTATTATTACTACTAAATATTCAATAAACTATTTTAGTATATTCTTTTTCAAACAGACTTGAATTAGTATTTTATTTATTTATTTTCAAACAGCATTTTATTTAGTAATATAAAACTGAAATGTTGATACATTGACAAATGGTTTGAAAAATTTTTAATGTATACTACGAACTTATACATCTCTACGTCTTACAGGCATCTGAATGCTTTAAGTCTTATAACGAAGTATTGATTATTCTGAAAATAACCTTTATTTATTATAATATATTATTATTAATATTACAATAATAATAATAATTTATTTATTTCATTATTGAACTTGTGTGTTTGTGTTCAGAGATGTGTTAAAAATTCAAAAATCTAACGGAATATTCTACTATCATTATCAAAATAATTTTTTCTTGATAGTAATAATATTCCAATACTTTGTACAGCACAGCTATAGAATAATTAATGAAACAGATGTCTATTAGAGAGAAACCCCCTAATGCAGTTAATATTTGGATGCCACATTTTAGTGTCCCAAATCCTCCCCCCCCCTCTATCACATGAGTTAAAATATCTCTAGGTCTTGTAGCTACAGCAACTCTTTAAAGAGCAACTATGGATTTAACTCCATCTCTGATGGGTTTGGTTTTTATAATCTGTAGCCTAACTTTGGTTTGACAAACCCAAATGGTATATTAGCTAGAAAATTTAAATGTGTGTCTAGGCTAGTAGCCACATTACTTCACTGTACAAGTAAAATTAATATAGAAGTGAATGAAGAGGATGTATCAACAAGACAAGTAAAATTAATGTAGATTATTACATACCAACCCTGAATACTTGCATAATAATGCCCAACTTTTTTAAATATATTTTTTTTGTCATTTAAAATTAGAAATCATTTATAATTTAAAACAATTTTCTTAAACTCATTTACTGCTGTACACAGTTCACATGAAATATACACGTTACTGTATACATCAAACCTAAATTCAGGAGACTTGAATTAGGCGAAGAGGCATCAGAGAGCCACATACATGAGATGCCATTCAAAATACGAACAAGTGAAAAACCACCACCCACTTGATGTACTCGATTTAACATATGATATAATATACATGTTTAATCTGGTATCCAAGTCACTTGAGTTGAGTAGCAGATTGAACTTGAACGGGTGTGCACCCAAATTCGCGTACAGTTCATATGCAAATTTGACATTTTTATTATGTAACGATCTCGAAAAAGTGATATAGTTTTATTTTTTATTTTAATATCTGATGATGGACCATAGTCTCCGAAACGCGTCATAGACGAGATTTACAAGAAGTCACAAGGCGGATAATTGAAGGTAAAATAATTTATTAACCTATGAATCGGATCAAACCGAGTTGATTGCTAGCTCTATTTCTACAAACACGTGTTCCACATAATTCTCAAGATTGACGGACGCTTTCAGTTATGTTATAATGAACTGGTTTAATAATTTTACATGTTAATTCTAACATGTTTATACACTTTGATTTGTTTTATAGGTTAGGATCGGTTGGCCTCAATATGAAAACAACAAACATATATTTTCAGTTTCTGACTTACTTATTTGTTTTTCTCTTAGTGTTGTCATTTCCAAATAGCTTTTCTCTACTATACTGAACAAATTATAAACACCTTACTGAAACCTAGCGATTATCTATGACGTGTCTCCACTGTTTACACTGCACAGTGTAGTAGATTTTTGTGTCTACTTGAATACATTGCCTCTGATATCTCATTAAGTGTTAACATATACATATAAAAAAATGATTTCCATTTTTAATGGTAAAGCATTTTATATAATATTTAAAATGTCTATTAGGAGCTAAAGTACGCTAAAAATGTCATTTTATAATACTGTAACATAAAGTTCAAAACTAAATTCTGGTTTATTCATTAAGTAATTTGTCAGCACTTCCGTTTCCTCATTCTGAAAGCACTATACATACTTGTGACACCAGCTGATTGTGATTAGAACCGTCTGTCATATAGTTCGCTCGTCGCGATTTTGGAGAGTAAATAAATATGAGTTTCATTAAATATTGCACTTAAACATGTTGTCTGGATATAACTGAACAGGTAAGATCATAATATTATGAAATACTTGAAACTGTTAAATTATTGTCATCATATTACTTTACAATTAGGTACTGCACTATTTACATATGACAAGTTCCATTTTTGTACTTGTGCGTCTGCCTGGTACTTGGTTGGTGTTGAATTTAACAGATTTTTCTATGCGTAGCCTAATAAAATTGTTAAGTGTTTTACTCATTAAGATAACTGTACTGAAATAGAGATTAGCCATCAACTTAAATACAATTTTACAGTAATGTCTTGCCAAAGAAAGTAGGACAAGTACTTATTTTATAAAACAGTTATTCCTTTATAGTAAATTCTTATTTAATAACAGTTTACATCATTAAACAGAGTCATGAGCAAAATTTAGAAAAGTGTGTGTGATGAAGATCATGTATTTATGAAAACCATACTGTACTTGGTTATATTGATGCTGGTAAACATTTAAAATGGAGTGTTTTTTGTAATATAAGTTTATATCTATAATGACCAAAAGTTATAAATGTAGGCGTACAATTTTATTAACGTTATATTGTGCTTTACCTTTACACATAAATAAGATTTAAAGCATTCTTACTTTTAGTAAGTATTTAATGTAGGATGTCAGTAACTACTACCATTCGTGATTTCCAGTTAGGCCTCTGGCATTTCTTGTAGGGTAATGGAACAAGTCTAATTGAGGCAAGCAGCCATAGCAGTTGTGTTAAGCACCAGTTAAGTCACTTCATTTTTTTCATGTATGGGTTTGTTATTTAGTTTTTTGTTTGTACAAACCATCCAAATGGTTCTCTGAGTAAATATACACATGAAATTTTTATGTGGCTATTGTGCTTGAGACAAGTTAAGTTGCATGTCCTTTTTAATTGGTAAACTGCTCCAGACAGAGTTATTCACCATGTGAGTGTGGTTCACTGAATGCATGTTGTGCACAAAGTTATCAGCTTATCACTATTATTGAGGCATTCGACACAAGGTGATTGTGAGCCAGTCATTTGTGTGATATATAACACAGTCTGAATTACATAATAGTTCAGTTAGAATGGGATATAATTTTCCCACAAGTCCCTCCCATATGTGCGTCTTCATTCACCTCCATTTTTACGGGACTAGGAAGAAACAAATTATTATAAACCAGATGAGCAACAAGCGCCCATATGCTTCTGATAGACATGATACAGCAACTTGCTGTTTACAAAAGAACTGTAGAGAATAAACATTTCAACTAAAACTAAGTAAAGTGTTTGTCTGCTTCCAGTTGTGTTTAATGCTGGTTCTGTCTTTATAGAATGTTTATGTTTATTATTACACAAGGGAATTTTCAACAATGTCTTTGTTACTGTTCAGAGGTATATTTAACTACATATTACTGTAACTTACTCATGTAAATTAGATTATGCAGACATAGGTAAAACTCTTTTTATTAAACAACTATAAGTATAATACTACTAACTCAGAACACTTAAGTTTTTTATTGGTAAAAATGTAAAATTTTTACTTTATAGCCTGAACCAGTTTTCGCTTATTATAAGCTTCGTCAGAGGCTGCCACTAGGAGTGCTGTCCGTCTTGTTCTTCATGACGGCATCATCGTTTGAAAGATTGATGTTGTGTGTGTGCAGTGTGATATGTTCGAATAATACGTGTGTTTGAATTGTGTGTGTTCGTTTAGGATGTCGTTTTTATGTGTTTGTGTGTGTTTGCATATTTCTAGTTGTTCAAGAGTGTTTTAGTTTTCAGCCTTTTGTGTGTACGTGTAGAATATCCATTAACTATATGAAAAATATATTGTACTAACCGTCTGTGACTTCTCGTATATGATGTCCTTTCCTATTGCGACATGTTTCGAGACACTTGTCCCATTTTCAAAG
Source organism: Magicicada septendecula (assembly GCA_034769895.1). Taxonomy (NCBI): domain Eukaryota; kingdom Metazoa; phylum Arthropoda; class Insecta; order Hemiptera; family Cicadidae; genus Magicicada; species Magicicada septendecula. The sequence continues at coordinate 62,460,198 of CM068369.1, read as the reverse complement.
CATAAAATTTGTAGCACATATCATTCACTGATATACTTGTCAAACGTTAAAATCCATGCGTTATGATTACCACAAATAGCACATTTTAACAAAACGAACTATATTATTTTTTGTAACATGAATATGCACATCGGGCAAACAGTGTACACTGCGCAGCGACCCACCGCGCATTGACCACAATTGATTTTTGTTATCTTAGTATCTCAACGCGGTGTCGTACAATATATTAGATTTGAATAATAACTGGTCGTTCAAAATGTGTGGCTTGGTACTAGTGTCCCTGAACGCTTTGTACACCTCAAATTCCTCGAGTGCGTTCATATAACGTCCCCTACTGCAAAAGTGGAGGGGTTTTAAAATGGTTCCGAAATCAGTGTAATTATGATTTTCATTAATAAGATGTTTGGGGAATTTTGGTTTGATGGTATCATAGTTGCGACAGATAGTGGGTGGTTTGTGTTCGTTAAATCTTTTGAGGAAACCACGGCCCGTCTGGCCCACATATAAATTGGATGACAATTTATAAACACCCGTTTTATTCTCAAGGCAAGTGGATTCGTGGGTGCGAAGATTATTTAAGATATTATTTGTAGTCTTGTAAGTGACTATAATATCACTGTTTTTGTTTATGAGTGATTTTAAAATGTTCGGCATAAAATTGGTGTATGTTGCGGTGATATATTTGTGTGGTTTTTTTTCTCCCTTGCAGTCATTGATAATTGGTTAATGTTCCTTTTTCTGTTTTTATGTTTCTTGAGAATGTTGTTATCGGCGTATTAGTATACAAATATACCGATATCCGAAACTCTACAGATACTGAAGAAGAACCTCATAAATACCAAAAAACTAGATATCAAGAGTACACGAATTGATTGAGTTATTAAAGTTGCTCCTCGACCAAAATTACTTTACCCATAACAAATTATATTTCAGCCAACGAGAAGGATTAGCTATGGGTTCACCTCTTTCAGGCCTTTTTGCAGACATATACTTAAATTACTTCGAGAATTCCTATATCTTTGAGAATGATATACATAGTAACAATATTATATTTTATGGCAGATATGTCGATGACACGTTTTTAATTTATAAAGGTACACAGCGGCAGATTGATCGATTACACAGTTATCTAAATAATATTAACAAACATATGAAATTCACCTTGGAACATGAAGACAATGGACAACTAAACTTTTTAGATCTGACAATCACAAAAAACACCAACAATAAATTAAAATTTTAATATATACAGAAAACCAACGACGACAGACACCGTGATACATGCCACATCATTTCATCCCATATCGCAAAAAATGGCTGCGTTTCACAGCATGATACATAGACTTTTATCTTTGCCCCTTGATAACAAAGATTTTCTTAACAAGTTAAATACCATCAAATACATCGCAGTCGCAAATGGTTACAATACCAACGTCGTAAACAACATTCTCAAGAAACATAACAACAGAAAAAGGAACATTAACCAATTATCAATGACTGTACGGGAGAAAAAACCACACAAATATATCACCGCAACATACACCAATTTTATGCCGAACATTTTAAAATCACTCATAAACAAAAACAGTGATATTATAGTCACTTACAAGACTACAAATAATATCTTAAATAATCTTCGCACCCACGAATCCACTTGCCTTGAGAATAAAACGGGCGTTTATAAATTGTCATGCAATGACTGTGACGCTTTCTATGTGGGTCAGACAGGCCGTGGTTTCCTCAAAAGATTTAACGAACACAAACCACCCACTATCTGTCGCAACTATGATACCATCAAATCAAAATTCACCAAACATCTTATTAATGAAAATCATAATTACACTGATTTCGGAACCATTTTAAAACCCCTCCACTTTTGCAGTAGGGGATGTTATATGAACGCACTCGAGGAATTTGAGGTGTACAAAGCGTTCAGGGGCACTAGTACCAAGCCACACATTTTGAACGACCAGTTATTATTCAAATCTAATATATTGTACGACACCGCGTTGAGATACTAAGATAACAAGAATCAATTGTGGTCAATGCGCGGTGGGTCGCTGCGCAGTGTACACTGTTTGCCCGATGTGCATATTCATGTTACAAAAAATAATATAGTTCGTTATGTTAAAATGTGCTATTTGTGGTAATCATAACGCATGGATTTTAACATTTGACAAGTATGTCAGTGAATGATATGTGCTACAAATTTTATGCTTTGAAAATGGGACAAGTGTCTCGAAACATGTCGCAATAGGAAAGGACATCATATACGAGAAGTCACAGACGGTTAGTACAATATATTTTTCATATAGTTAACGGACACGTGGCTTGGTACTAAAACAGGTTTATTCCTACTAAATAGAATATCCATGTTGCGTTTATGTTTGTGTCTGTATGGTTTGCTTCAATAAGGTGGTTTGCAAAGGTGGATTTGGTGATGGAATGTAGTGCCTTTGTGTGTTTTATTATAGTGCCTAATGCTTTCAAAAAATCCTCTACAATTAATTTAATCTTCTACAAAAAAAAAAAAAAACTCTAGTAGGCCTAATTCGGAGTTTTTTTCTCCATTGGGGTGAAAATTTTTATTAGTTGGCATTGTGGTATAAGGTTAAAATCTTGTGAAGTTTGCATTTTATGAGCCAGTTACAACCGTACTTAGCAGAATTAAGTAAATTTTGTAATGTAGTTTTTGAACACATATTAAATATAGAATAGTCATTTGAAATACTTTGATGTGCATTCTGGAAATGGTCAACTGCTGAGCACATGTACAGCAAAATTGAAAGTTAAGGGCATATACGCAGAAACCAATTTATGGATGGACGAGTCCACTTTGAAATTGTGAATGGTGGGAGGGTAACGGAGAATCAGTTGCTTTGCAAGTGAAAGTGTTCCCAACTTGCGTGTGATGTTTTAGTTAGGAGTACATTGTTAGTTACTGTGTTACACGCTATCTCAGTCTTCCATTTGTTATTATTATCTCAATTTATTATTAATTGTATCGTTGTTTTACAGTTACTCATTTTTATTAGTTATTTAATTTTTTAGTCAATTTCTATTGGTAGTTTTTTCTGTAATTACGTATTATCGTAATTATTTGTGTTATCACTCAGTAACGGGATTTGTTAAAATGGATACTTCTCCTTCAACTAGTAAAGACAGGAAAGTTATTCATAGTCAGGCACAGGAAGTAATTTTTAATGTTTTACAATTTATGAGAAGAGAAGGGGCTGAAGGAATAAAAATTCGAATTAAAAGGGTTTTCGAACGGGTTACTGTGGCAGCTGGAACATCTACTTGCACGTTATCGCGTATCGCAAAGGAGGGAGAAAAATTAGAAGGAGGGCAGTTTGAGACCCAAAAAAGACCAAATGTGTGTGTGTGCACACGCTCAAATTTTGCATAATAATAAAATGAAATAGATTACTGAAACGAAAGAAATTTCATAGATATTGACCATCGCATGTTATAACTTCAACTTTTCACTTTATTTATAGTAAAACGTTGTTTGCCAGCTGGTAAAACATAAATTATCTCCTTTCTTATTAATCTGTTTCTTGTACAGTTTGCAAATTAATTCCATTGTGATAAGAAGGGTCAGGAAGGGTGTACTTTTACGTCTCAGCAGTATACAATGGCAGAACCAAAAAACACTCAGATATATTTATAAAACATTCTGATATGCAAAAGCAACAAATAGGCGCGCACGCACACACACACACAGATAGAGATTTACAGGTGACACATTTACAAACAAACTTTAACACTTTACTATTAGTGTTACTAATAGAAATAATGTTACTATTAGAAATAATCTTCATAGGTTGGCTGCACCGTAGGTGATAACAACAATTCTCTTCTCACATCTCACAGTGACTCCCTCCACATCGCCTTACCAATCTGACCGTAAGCGTTTTGCGCATTTCCATGCCCTTAACTTTTAATTTAATACTTGCCACCACTGAAAGGATTGTGCGGAGGCACTGTTTATCCACTCATCCACATTGCACAATGAAAACATTAAGGAAAAGTAACGAGATTATTGTTGCAAATTTTTATTAAGATAATAAAATCCTTTGTGCAATAATGTGTGCCCCTTGTGGTGTCACTGCGATTAGCTGACAGTTGGGCAATTTCCTTTTATTCAGATGTTTCCTATAATACATGATAATGTTTTTTTAACATAATGATGTATATATTATAATAATTGTATTACTTGTTTAATCATAATATAAATATAGCTTCAGTAAACTGTGTTATTAGACAACAAAGTAATACGAGTATATTAATAATAAATGTGGAATAAAGTAAAAAGAGTTGTGAAGGTCAAGATTTACATGGAAGGTTATGTAGTTCCATTAAGGAACTACATAATGGAAGAGTTTATATATCAGTGATGTCCATTGCTTCAAATACAAAGTTACTTATGTTAATGAGGAACGTGAACGTGATATAATGAGGGAGTATTACATACTAGTGCATAGTATGTCTGCGAAATGTATACGTATATCACGCAATATGTTTAGCTTCATTATGAGTTAGAAGTCGTACTTCAGGATTAGTTTTATGATATATTCAATAACAAGGAAGTCAGAGGATGTTCTTTCATTTGTGTTTCATTTCATGGTAAAAATGGTTGTCTTTGGTTTCAGTTTGCTTATCAACAAGAGAGAGGTGTTTTATTATCAGCATTTTATTTTATTGTAGAATGGAAAGTGCTAAGAGTGTCTTCAGACATCAAATTCAGACTTTCTACAACTGCTTATTAGCCAGTTGCGTAGAGAATAGGAAGTGACCTGTGTATTATGTATGAAAGAGTAAAGTACTGGAGTAGTTAAGGAAATTTAGGAAAGTGGTCCAAGGATGGTAAGATAGAGAAACAACAGTTTGCAATAATTTAGAAAGCTTGAAGTTTACACCAGAATGTCAGAATATTATATAAACGTGGAGCAGGAACATATAAATAAACTATAAATAAGTTTTATAAATTTATTACAGTCTGCTAGTTTCTACATACAAAGCAGGAATCTGAGGGCAAACAAATCAAAAAAAGGGGAATTGAAATTTGTAAAGAATGTACTGAGCATAATAAGAAAATCAAAGAAGAAAAATAGTTTTTGAAAAGGAGCAGGTGAAGATTGTAATGTGACGTTATCTATGTTAGGTTGAGGTTGAACCTAATCAATTGCCTCAAACGTTGTTCGCCATGTTGTAATGTGCCGGAGTCCTATGGTTTAAATTTTAATGGAAAGTTTGTATTTTATAAATTTTTGATACGAAGTTTTAATTTAGTTTATGATTTATTGATGTATTTAATCCAATTCAATTGTTTAATTGAATCCAATATAAATAAATCCGGTGAATTGCTCTTGAAGTTGGTTAACAAATGTATTTAGACTTTTGATAATTTAGTTCAATGTTTTGAGTTCGTAGTCGAATAGTTTACGTTGACTCTTCTGCTATTCGATGAGGCGATTCGAACGGTGTATTCCTGTACTGAAATTGACATAAGCATAATGTTTATACAATACTTACTAGTGATTGTTGTATGTTAATAATGTGCGAGAATATTGCTGGCGAGAATCATTAGAATAAATTTCTCGCTGCTGTCTCTGGTACCAACCGTCACTGTCGCTCACCTAAGCTGAAGTCTATTCTTTTACAATAATAGTCAACACCTTTGTCTATTCGTGAAATAATACTTATTTATTGAACTCAATTTGAATAATTGTTGTTATACAATTATTTTACTCATTTTATTTTAAAAACAATTAATTTCTAGTATGGACTCTTAAAATAATTAAAATCTCAGGGTGGTCAGACTGAGCCTAATAATCGACTGCCTGGATGTCAACAATTTCGTTACTTTGCTTTATAAAATTAGCAGGTTCTTTGAGTCTGCAAGATACACTTTAACAAAAGAAATGCACAACTGTAATAATGAGTAGGGGGAGAATAAAAAATATTATTTATTTCTTTAACATAACACAAAATATGAACGATTGTTCATTACTTGAAATTGAGGTTAACTAGGGTTCATTGTAACCTTACTTGTTTGATATTAATTGATTAATGCTTCTTTGAACGCATTACTGTACTTATTTTATATAACATTGTTATTAATTATATTCAGTGAGATTTCCATGAATTATCTCCTAAAAGTGGACATAAACAAAAAAACAGGTAATTCAAATTAATTTACTACTAGGGTTCATACGTTACATTGAGTTAAGGTTCTACAATTAAACACAATAATAGTCTAAAATTATTAAATGTTAGGGTTCATTGGTCCCTTCATTGATTATAAATTTATTATTAAATTGATTATATATGTCTCTTTATAAAATATTACAATTAATTTTAAGCTAGAAAGTCAAGATTGTTATTAGCCAAAGTTTTTGTGCTTACGTGGATTTACGTTTTATTCAATATCTCAGGCTAGAATCGAGATAGAAAGGTAAGACAAAGACCATTCTTTTCAGAATTCAACTAGCTTTAATTTGATATACAACATGACAGTATTTCAAGTACTTAAAATTTTCAACCCCCGAACTCAAAATTTAAAAGTTAATTCCAAAAAACGCATATGATTTAAAATTTTCAAAAAAAATACCATGAATTCTTAATGTTATTACTAAGTTGTGTACAAAATTTCAAGTTGGGATCTTAATGGGATCATATTTAAAAAAATTATATACATAAGCTTGCAACGTAAATATAGACAACTTGTATACATTTTTTATTCAAAACGTCCAAGTTATGTAATGATCAATAAAAAGCTAACAGTTTGTAAAATGCAAGTTTTTTCATATTATGATATAAAGTATAATTTATATAGCCTATTTACAATAAGTATATAAGCCTAAGTCTACAAATTCTGTAATACTGGTACTTAAGATAGAACAACAACTGTTTAATGGCTATGTCACTTCTTACAAATAGCAATTCTAGTAGAAAACAAACCTGATCTTTAAGAGTGATGACTATGTATTTTTGAATGTTCAAATTGATGATTAGGTGAATTGAAGTCTTGAACTTAAACTCTTTGTTGCTGCAATGGTTTCGTTTTTGGAAATTACATAAGTTCTTCCTGTAGCTGTGTTCAGATTCACTCGAGTTAAGATTTGTTTTATGTTCACTTTTAAAATGTCTGGGTTGCGTGGGAAAACAAATGAGGGAGCAGGACCAGAAGGATGTAAAAATGTTACTTCTACATCTTCACTTTCATAGTCTTTTGATAGGACACTCGCCAACCACCAACGCCGATCATATTCACACGTAACGTAACCTGAAAATTCATCCATTGACAAACTTTTACCTCCTTCAACAATTTCTTGTATCCAAGAGTCGTCACATAAGGAAAAAATCTTCAACTTCAATTCAGTCGAACTGTGAGGAATGAAAGTTGTAACAATAAAAAAGAGGCCTAAATATATAAAATAAATAAAATACCCTGCCAGAACTTACCTGCACGCAATTACAACACTTACCTGTTATTGAAATTTTACCAGAAGACCAAGGTCGCCACGATTATTTTTTTTATAGGATAAAATATCGAAAACCTTTACACTCCACCCTAAATAAAATGGACAATTTAGCAATCTGACCCACCCAATTAATAACTCAGAAAGATTCCGGAACGTTAGACGAATTTTTAACACAGAAATGAGGAAATGGCAATGACGAAATAACTTAGACTAACACATAATTATAGTGAAGCAAATAGTTTTAATTACTGTTAAGACGGATCAAAATCATTATGACACAAACATGAGAGAAACAAATTCTGAAATAGATACAGATATGCCTTACATTTAGATATTTCTTACCCTATACAGGTCAGCCCAGCTGCTCACACACACATTCACACGATTTAGAACCATTTAATTGAAACACCCCATTTTACTTTAAAACTGTATGTATCTCGAGACACCACCCGGGTACACGTTGCTTCGTTCGTTAGTTCGCGTCACTTTGAATAATTTGCCCTCAGTTCACTGCACTTCTCCCGTATAAACTCCTTATTTCCTTGGGTCCCGGTCGGTAATACGTCGGTGTTACACTGAGTTATTCATATTTAGAAAGTTTCGACCGACCGGGGCCCGCGGCTCACTAACTACATCTACACACTGTTGTACAATCTGCTGCTTAGCGTCTCTGACTAATGTCGACTGTGTGCCTGTGTACGTAACAGGTACATCTACCTGTTCCTGCATGGAAGTTGTTCTTCAATGCCACGATGTTTTCGTCGTCGCTCCTTGTTCCTTTGCTGTCGTGTAACCATTTTATATAGGGAATGGAGCTGACATATGTGGATGACCAGAGCTTAATATTGGGCTTGGCTCTGCTGATGTCATTTAAGTGGGCTTGGTCTAAACGACACTTCCGTAGTGAAACCAAATGAATGATGAAAATTTCACTCTCTGGCCATCTTGGTTTTTTGTCAGAGCGTCACTTGGAGCGTGATTGAGCAGTTGCGTATGTGCGCTGCCACACACAGGTACAAAGTTCTCAGAATTTTGTGGAGGTGCAAATGCTCCGCCGCATTCCTCAACAACAACTGCGTCTTATAGCGTTGTTTCACTGTTCTGTTACACTGACTGTTATACTGACACATACGTTGCACAATAATACATTTTTTCCCAATTTATTATACCAGTCCGCCCGAAAACGAAATAAGTCACAATATAATAATGCCCCAAATGGTTAAAACAAAAACACCCAAAAATTGACCCGCTACAATACCCCCTCGATGAGAATTCTGCTGTCCATGACAGAAGAAATCTCATCGATAACCCCGAAGAGGATCGGTGAGGAACTGGTGCCAACAACCCCCTGGTTCTTAATCTGCAAGGGTACACGACCCCCCTGGCTCAGTGACCATGGACTCATCTGAACGAGATCACTGGACTTCTCCGTAAGAGATCCCAACACCGAGAAATCGATCAGACTCGCACCATAGCCCACCTCGCCCTTCAACATACTACCCCCAAAAATCCTCAATCCCTGGCTAAAATCATTCCAGCTCCTCCGCCGATATGGATCCCCTTTTTGCAAGCTGGGTTGCCTTTAGCAAATACTGGGCTCACACATACTGACATTACATGTTCCCATAACGCATAAAAAAAAAATAAAACTTCTTTTAAAATTTACTAAAAATTTAAAAAATTCAAAATTCAAAAAAAATCTTTTATCAAAAAATTCTCTTCCTGTTTTTTCTAACTTTTTGCTTCAATGACTTAACCTAAACATTCCTATTAATACAAATACATCCTTACTCTAGCATGAGAACAATTTATAGCCTACCAATATAAAGCAATACAATAAAAGAAACATCATTAATACATACACAATAAAATGACCATTACTCAAAATATTCACTCGCTGGCAGGCGAAACATCAAAAAAAAAATTTTTTTTTTTTTTTTTTTCCAAAAAATTTAAAATTTTCAAAATTTTACAATTCAAAAAAATTATTCATTAAATATTTATTAAATTTATTTATTAAATAACATTTATTAAAGTTATTCAAATATTGGTTTGAATTAATTAAACAAACAAATCACAATTGGCTTCCTACTATACACAAGCTTAGTAGGTGTCTGACCTCATCAGCTGATCATAACTAGGTCAAGTCCAAAACCCTTGACCTACATATGTTATGTATGATTTCTGAAAACACTTTAACTATCTGTAATATCCTACCTTGAAATACAAAACATAGTAACATAAAATATTTATAATAAACAAAATATTAATATAATCAATCATCAACTTGACATTTAAATTATTTAAAATAAACACTTCGTGACTTTACATTATTTTCAAATTTTATCAAAATTCTGTCACTGGTGAAAAAAAATAAACAATTGTATATTCTTTATCATGAATCTCTCTGTCTTTTCAACAATCTTACCTTAATATACTGTGGGTGATGTAAATCATTTATTCTCGTTTTTCTGTATGAGATTTCTATACATATATAAACTTTCTCCCCCTGACTCTAATATTTATCAACTGCAACTCCCATGACACCCATCTCTACCAAAATCTCTACTAATCAGAACACTCTAAACCCCAACTTATCATTCAACACAAAACGCCACCTTCTCTACATATATGAAAAAATACTCTCTAACCCTTTGTACATAGGATACGTGTTTCCTTCCCAAAACTCATTCCCTTATGTTGGTCCCTGGACTCCCCCTAGGTAACCCTTTCCGGCGCCAATCGGTCCCTATCCCGTCCCAACCCTTGTTGCGGACTCCCCAAATACACTACCCTCTAATACAAAATTGCCATCCCCAAAAATCTCAATCTCATTTCATTACCACAAATACAACAAAACAACCTCATTAATTATGAACATAAATATATATCATTCAAAACTCTACATAAATTCCCCACAACTGTGTCAACATTAATACTTCACCAACTTCTATAACATACATTAACTCAAAAACAACATTACATCATACTCATCTCTACTATTTCACATTCACTTTTTATTCAATTTGGACAGGTCTGCATGTCCCATAAAACATTTATCACCCATGAATTATCTTTTATTAATTTGCATATTCTTTTTATCTTTACTTCAAAATATCTGTAGTACACTAAACATTAATTACTTGTAACATTTACAAACCAATATACCAGTGACATGGTATTGTTGATCAGCTGATATCCTAACATAATTAAAACACCATGAATACCTTTCAAAATTGAACAATTACATGTAATACATTATCAACACTTACTTCTATTATGTTGATTGCCTGCCAGGCGTCTAATGATTGGCTTAGAAAAAAAATTACACACATAATGAAAATACATTTTATCAACAACTATATCTAAAACACAACAATAAAATGATACCTTTAAAATTATAGTATGAACCTTATTTTACGAGTCTGAGCATATAATTATGTGGACAGAGCACAAGCATTTTTGATTGGATTAAACCTTGAATAAGCAAAACTGTTACGTCATAAGATTTTAAAATTCGTGACTCCTTTGCGTCACCTCCCAGCCACACACACTATTTCAGATTATGGAGGACTGTCTCGCCCTTTCGCTTCCACAGAGACTGTATATTTTGGAGCAGGGTTTTACCTCTCCGTGTCTCTGCTTCCGCTGTTAAGTTTTAACATTGGTGAACATCATCATGTTCTCGTTAATAATCATGCACCCTTAAACGGATCTACCACCTGGCTCTGCTGTTCCTTCTCGAACAGAGTGGCAGCCGCTGTTCCATAGTTTGGTGATTCCCCTTTCTGTTACCCCCCATCAATTTCAAAATACACCTTTACAACGATAACAGCTATGGCCAGTTATGGTCAGCGCGTAATCGTAATGTGCCCCAACCATAGCTGTTAAAGCTAAACCAATTCCACGGTCAGGGTTCGGTGAGGCCGTGACCGCCCGAAAATTTGGGGAATCACAAGTAAAATATCTTTCGTAATATTAAATTAAAATTTAAATGACAATATTAATTTAGATGGGGTTTTAACCCACTTTATATGGAAGCTTAACCATTATTAACATAAAATAATTAATACAAAATCTACAACCTTCCCCCATAGCAGTTCCACACTACACTGTTATAATACATCACATAACACACTACACAAATAGCAATAAACCTGGATTATTAGCATACATCAAACAAACAATTCTCTTTTAAATAATTTATATAAAAATTTATAAACATTATTATTTAAAATTTTTCATTAACTCTTTTTATTTATCATCAGGATGAATTTATCCTGTGTTGTAAACAGATTTTCAAAAATTCTAAATTTATTATTAACATATATTTTTAACCATCATTTTTATTTAGCGCAATTATTTCAAAATATTTCACTACTGAATTAACATATCAATCACGCCTGTAAACATTTTTGTTACACATGATTATAAAATTTCAATACTTACAGCCCATTTCTCAAAACATATACCACATACCACAATACTCTCACCTCACCACTGAAACATTTCACAACATATTAGTTCACCTCAAATAATTCAGCCATCTATTATCAAAATGATTTAAATTCCTTAAAAAGTTAATTATACAATATTGAAATAGTCAAACAAAATATTTAACATGTATTAAATTGTTTAATTAAATTAATTATTAACAATATAGAATCCATTACCATCCAAACAATTACAATTCTCTGATTACTTGTTTTCAAAATTAATTTGGTTTATTTATTTAAATTGCAAGTATTTCAATATTATTCTTACAACAATTAATTACCTACATACACTGTTCACTTAACCACAACACATACCATTGGCTTTACTACATATTTATTTACAAATTTACTTCAGTATTTACTCAGTTATCACATCTCAATTTCCAAATCAGCCAAGTCAAATAGCTTAAAACAAAATATTTAACTGTCTTTTCTGTTTTATATTTTAGCCACCATCGTCAAAAATATACCTCACATATTTGTATACTAAATGATTTTTATTTACATCCAGTTTATTATTATTATTTTTATCATAAACCATTACCTCTATGTCATTCATTTTCCCTTTTATTATCTCATAAGACTTGTCACTATTATTTGTTTTTATCCCGCCTCCGTGAATATTTGTTGTTACACCCAGGTAATTTATTTTCTCATCATATTCCTCCACTACAAGTACACTAATTCTTCCTACAGGTACACATTTATCATCAATATAATCATTGTCTACTACTACACAAGGTATGTCTACATTATTTATCATAACTCTCTTTATATCCATCTTCTCTATCAGCTCTACATAACCTCTATTTACCTTGAACCACTCTAACTCTTTCTCTCTCTCATAATCACTTTCATCACAATACCTGTCACCACACCACTGACCTACTTCACTCCATGCAAAGGGCACAACAAACTTACTATACCATTTCCTGGCTTTTCCAGGTTTACAAAAAATTAGGGGACTGCTTGAAGACACCTCGTCTTCCACACAATTAACGGAGGAAACTCTGTCCTCAAAATTCACTACTAGCGGAGTCCTTACTCCACTTATATCACGGGGAAAATTTGCCCTTTGACACCCTAACCTTTCACCACACTCTCTCTCAATTTCATCAACACTCGCTAACATTTTGTTATTAAATTCTACTTCACCACAAACTTCATCATCACTATTTGTTTTCATCACATCATTCTTAAATAACTCGTTTTCAATTATTTTATCACTATTATTTATTAATTCATTTTTACAACTGTAACTTACCTTGTTAATTATTTCTTCGCTATTATCAAAGACATTATTACCACTTACCTGTGTTAACTCAACTTCTGTACTCTCTTTTAACTGACCTCTATTCTCCTCCCGCTTCTCGTCTGGTTTATCAAAAGCAATTTTTATTGTATTACAACCCTTATTCATTGTTTCCTTTGTTTTGTTTAATTCTACATGTAATTCATCAAAACCCTTCATCATATTATCAAAATGTTTATCCCTCATTTCCTGTAATTCATCAAAACCCTTGTTCAGATTATCATACACTGTTCTCAAAAGATTCATCACATCCTCCAATGTATGCTCCTTTTTTTCTACCCCCACTCTGTCGTTATCATTATCATTAGGCCTATTTTCTGTCTTATTCTCTACCACTATCTCTTCAACTATCTTACCTGTATCATTGGTCATCTCACTATGTTTATTAATTTCTGCGAATATTCCTTCCTCTTGTTCTTCCATTTGTGTTAACCTATCGTCTAAATCACCCCATTCCTCGTTTGTCATCTCCCCCACAACACCTCGAAATTCATTCTCCCACTCATCCCATGCAAAATCACTATCGTTACTTTGTATTATAGACATTTTTTAAAGTTCGTTTGTATAACACTCATATATAAAACTACTATTTTTCTATACTCAAAACGCCTAATCACTACTGTGAATATGTGCAATACAATTTTTATACATTCGTCATTACCACATCCTATTTTCTGTGTATTAAAATAGGTCTATCTCGTATAAAATTATAATTAAACGAAAATCCTGGCAGCGCGTCGACATTTGTAACAATAAAAAAGAGGCCTAAATATATAAAATAAATAAAATACCCTGCCAGAACTTACCTGCACGCAATTACAACACTTACCTGTTATTGAAATTTTACCAGAAGACCAAGGTCGCCACGATTATTTTTTTTATAGGATAAAATATCGAAAACCTTTACACTCCACCCTAAATAAAATGGACAATTTAGCAATCTGACCCACCCAATTAATAACTCAGAAAGATTCCGGAACGTTAGACGAATTTTTAACACAGAAATGAGGAAATGGCAATGACGAAATAACTTAGACTAACACATAATTATAGTGAAGCAAATAGTTTTAATTACTGTTAAGACGGATCAAAATCATTATGACACAAACATGAGAGAAACAAATTCTGAAATAGATACAGATATGCCTTACATTTAGATATTTCTTACCCTATACAGGTCAGCCCAGCTGCTCACACACACATTCACACGATTTAGAACCATTTAATTGAAACACCCCATTTTACTTTAAAACTGTATGTATCTCGAGACACCACCCGGGTACACGTTGCTTCGTTCGTTAGTTCGCGTCACTTTGAATAATTTGCCCTCAGTTCACTGCACTTCTCCCGTATAAACTCCTTATTTCCTTGGGTCCCGGTCGGTAATACGTCGGTGTTACACTGAGTTATTCATATTTAGAAAGTTTCGACCGACCGGGGCCCGCGGCTCACTAACTACATCTACACACTGTTGTACAATCTGCTGCTTAGCGTCTCTGACTAATGTCGACTGTGTGCCTGTGTACGTAACAGGTACATCTACCTGTTCCTGCATGGAAGTTGTTCTTCAATGCCACGATGTTTTCGTCGTCGCTCCTTGTTCCTTTGCTGTCGTGTAACCATTTTATATAGGGAATGGAGCTGACATATGTGGATGACCAGAGCTTAATATTGGGCTTGGCTCTGCTGATGTCATTTAAGTGGGCTTGGTCTAAACGACACTTCCGTAGTGAAACCAAATGAATGATGAAAATTTCACTCTCTGGCCATCTTGGTTTTTTGTCAGAGCGTCACTTGGAGCGTGATTGAGCAGTTGCGTATGTGCGCTGCCACACACAGGTACAAAGTTCTCAGAATTTTGTGGAGGTGCAAATGCTCCGCCGCATTCCTCAACAACAACTGCGTCTTATAGCGTTGTTTCACTGTTCTGTTACACTGACTGTTATACTGACACATACGTTGCACAATAATACATTTTTTCCCAATTTATTATACCAGTCCGCCCGAAAACGAAATAAGTCACAATATAATAATGCCCCAAATGGTTAAAACAAAAACACCCAAAAATTGACCCGCTACAAAGTGTGAAACTGTTGCGTTCCTTTAATAGTTTCAGCTTCTTGTAGATGATATTTCAAAAAAGATTCTTCTTCTGAATAATCCAAGTTTGTGCAATATTCAAATTTAATTTTTGGTATATTTTCTTGACTCCAAAGAAACAGTTGTGAAGGGGTCATTATCTGTTCACTATACGGTCTTTGCAAGCTTGCTTTTGCTGCAAGCCATTTGACAGTCCCTCCCAGGCCATCACAAGTTCCTTTGCCGTGAGCGGTTGCGAAAAAGTGCCACTCCGTCTCAATTCCAAAATCATTTTTGTGATTGCAGATATTGATAAAGTTTTTTCGATTTTTTTATACTGCGCAGCTGAACCGTCTGAGAAATAATAAATCTTTTTCAAACTGGGCAGCACATCATTTTTTAGAAATGATATTAACTTCCTTTGAAATAAATGGACTGCTACCGAGTCATGAATCAAGCATTCTGATATTATTACAAAGCTGGTGTACTTAATTTTTCCTTTCTCATTGTAATAAACGGCAAAAGGGTGCACAGTAGCTTGGTCATTATTCCAGTGGAAGGACTGTGCCTCGTCTTGGACAATGAAAGAGTAGTTTTCTGAAAAGTCCAAACTTACAACTGCTTCATCTTCTTGGATGTTTTCTTTTAAATGTTTGTAGTACTTGGATTGCTGACTGGCTATAAATGAATGTTTCTTTAGTCCAACAAGTTGTTCACAAAAACTGTCCACAAATTCTTCTACAGTCTTGCAAAATGTTTAGAATGTGCATCTATCCACAGAAACCCATTGTTTGTGTGATGGTTTCTATCATTCCCTCTTCAAAGTGGTTCAGAAGTTTTTCTTTTAATTTTGCAACTCCTGGACATTTTTCACATTTGTTTAGGTAGCAGTTAGGGGTCTTTTCTTGGCACATTATTTGTGACAAACATTGTTTGTAATCACCAAGATCAGAAGCTTCATCAATCTTCATCTCCTTCAGCTTTCCTCCGACAATCATTAATTTTACATTCTGGTGCGTTGTGCACACGCAAACCGAATGTGTTCCATTTCCCCCAGCCAAGATACAATTCTTCGGTCTTAATTCAGCGAACTTTGAAAAACCAATTTTGGCAACTGATTCAGTTTTTTTGAATAGTTCATAACATTCTTTTAAATTCAATAAAACCAGTCTCTTTTGAACATGTTCCTTCTTTCCATTTACTTTCATCGATACAAAATCTTTCTTGCCTGGCATAATTCGACTCACATCATCAGAGTTGTAAAAATCTTTGACTTTATCCGCAACATTTTGGTCTAAAGTTTTTCCTGGCTTTGGATCTGGACATGACATTATTCCTTTTTCTTTAACTAGTGATTTAGCCTTTCTGGCCATCCTGTTACTGACATGGAACTCATTTTCAATTGTTTTTATATTCCAACTTTTAGGTATTGTTGTGAGGATCAAGAACTTTTCACTTTGTTTTGTAGTGTTTTGGAATTTTTCTTTCAATTGTACAATTATTTCCGAATCTAGATTAACTTGCTCTTCATTCTCAGAGAAGCTTGTATCTCCAACCAACTTGTGAGTGAGCTTTTTAGTGACTTTTCCCAATTTCTTTCTACAGTAACCAGGTGAATGCAACCTTTTCTTTGTAATTGGTGTTTCTTCAATATTTGAAAGTGATTTGTTTAAATACTCTAATGATAAATTAGGGTCAGTAAAGTTGGTGTCTGTTTGGGAAGACGAAGGTTTATCCAACTCTACAGAATCTAAATTATTTTTTTCTTTTAATAGCTGCTTACGACAGCTGTCACAAATTTTCATCCCAGGCCTTACTTCACTATTTATTTCAAACATCCACTCTTGTACTGGTCTAAGACTTTTTAAAACTTTGTGATTACTTTTTTCAAAAGGATTACAACAATAAATTGTTTTAAACCCTGTACCAGATTTTTTGTGTGTCTTTTCCATCTCTAGTTTAGCATAGTTAACTCATTCATTAAAACTAACAATTAAAAAAACTGAAACTGTAAAAAACACACTTCACTTTCAATATTAATATTATAAGAAAACGAAATTCGGGTGTGTTTAAAATTATTATGTTTATTTGTTTATAGTAATTAAATTAAAATAATGTTTAAATTCCGTTTAAAAGCCACACTGTTGATCTAGCCTCTTTGTAATAAAATGAAAACGTGTGTGTTTACAATTAACTTGAAATAAAATAAAAGTGTTGTTATTTAAAATTATATTCGTGTTTAAAATATTAAAGGTCTCGTTAAAACAAAGTTCAATTATGTTTGAAATATTCTTTTGAGATAAATCAATGTTTGGAATAGTTGTTTCTAATTCAAGGTTACTAACGTAGTAAAGTAATTTAAAATGAAACATTAATAGTTACTCACAGTGTGTTTATATTGGTTTAATTATACTTGTTTAAAAAGAATTCCCTTATATTAAATAAATAAAATAGTGAGATTGATAATAATTAAATGCTAAATTAGCTTAAGTTGAAACGTAAAGTACAGCAGTTGGTTGCTTGATAATGGTTATCGTCTGGTTGAAACTGGCAGTAAAACTTCTTCTCCAGGTTGCAGGTAGTCTGAGTGTGTCACGTCTCGTAATGTCTGGACAATATCATAAACAAAAATATACTTTTACGTACCTGGTCGCGTTTACTAGAAGTTCACTAAACTGTCAACTCAGTTTACAAACACCAACTCACTTTGGTTGCAAGGTTAGATTACCTTGTTCATTAATTAGTGGGCGCAACACGGATTTATTCAGGGAAAATCCCGTGTAAAACCCACACATAGAATTACTGAATGATTAGCAAATTTAAAATAATTGTGTGTCACCTTTTGGCAATGTTATTCCAAAATATTAAACACAACAGAAGGTTGTTTAAGTTTTTTAAAATAAAATATTTAATTATCCTATAGAAATAAATCAAATCAAGTGATGCTGTTAATAATGGGTTTATTTACACCCTCATAGAGAATTCAAAAACAAATACGAGGGCTATCTAGAAAGTAACAGACGTTTTGACCGACCGCGGCGGTGGGCGGGGATAGAGCCGCCATCTTGGTGTCAGAACGTTCCTACACTCAGTACGCATCCAGCTGTGGTAGCGTGCGGTCTGTGCCCCTCTTACTTTGCTCTCTGTGACATGTTAAAATGTGCGCTGCAATAGAAAATCCTGCCACTTGTGAGGTGCGTTCTGTGATTAGGTTTTTGTTGGCAAAAAATCACAAACCAATTGAAATTTATCGCCAACTTTGTGATGTGTACGGACAAGGAATAATGAGTGAAAGCCGAGTGAGGCAATGGTGCATTGATTTTAAAAATGGCCGTACCAATGTTCACGATGAGGACCGCAGTGGTAGACCTAGCCTTGTGACTGATGAACTGGTGATGAAAATCAACGACAAAATTCGTGAAGATCGTCGTTTCACGATTACGGAACTTTCAAAACATTTTCCCCAAATTTCACGGAGTTTGGTGCATGAAATGGTGGCGGAAAAGCTTGGTTACCACAAATTTTGTGCTAGGTGGATTCCGAAAATCCTAACGGAAGACCACAAAAAACAGACTGGCTGCAGCACTAACTTTCCCCGAAGATTATGACAAAAATGGTAACAAAGTTATCGATCGTATCATAACTGGGGACGAGACTTGGGTGAAGCATGTCAATAGTGAAACAAAAAGGCAGTCGATGGAATGGGGACACACAAATTCTCCCAAGAAACCAAGGAAGTGTTTGCAAACGCTGTCAGCAAGAAAGATCATGGCTACTGTGTTTTGGGACTCTGAAGGAGTGATTCTCGTTGATTTTCTTGAACGTGGCATAACAATTAACTCAGAGAGGTATTGTGAAACACTGAGAAAGTTAAGGCGCGCGATACAAAACAAGCGTCGGGGAAAACTTAGTGCGAAGGTTTTGGTTTTTCACGACAACGCACGTCCACACACGGCCAATCGTACCTGAGAGCTCTTCAATGGTTTTGGATGGGAGGTGTTCGATCATCCACCATACAGCCCGGATTTGGCGCCGAGCGACTATCACCTCTTCCCAGCGATGAAGACATGGCTCGCTACACAACGCTTTGATACTGACGCCGAACTGCATGCCGGTGTAAACCAGTGGTTGAAATCGCAGGCGGCAGATTTCTACAGAGACGGTATTGAAAAACTTGTGCCACGGTATGATAAGTGCCTTAATTTGAATGGCGATTATGTAGAAAA
This sequence comes from Magicicada septendecula, assembly GCA_034769895.1. Classification (NCBI taxonomy): domain Eukaryota; kingdom Metazoa; phylum Arthropoda; class Insecta; order Hemiptera; family Cicadidae; genus Magicicada; species Magicicada septendecula. The sequence goes on along the minus strand of CM068369.1, from coordinate 62,440,595 downwards.
ACAGCTTAAGAGTGTACCTTTCAAATGTATATAATAAAATTTTGTTTTTTCATTTTGTAAATTTTTTATTTCAAAACGTCTGTTACTTTCTGGATAGCCCTCGTATAATGCAAACATACAAAGTTGTACAATTATAAGTCAGTTATTATATGCCTTATACGGCTTGCTCAGAACATGAATTATAAATCTGGCTAAGTCCAGATGTTATTTATTTTTAACATTAAAATTATGAAAATCTCAGAAGTGAATTCTTTGAGACACAAAAAAAGAACAATTATGCCTACACAATATCCAATAATCTTTTTGATATAAAATTGATCAACAAAGTTTTTTAGGTTACTTTCGTAAAGTAAACAAAATAAAAATGATCTGTTGAAAGATCGCGCGTTCATCAACGCTTGCTTTTTGATTGACAAAGTTTATCAAGTGAGAACCCTTTGTTACTTTACTTTTCTATGTCCCTAGTTCTGGGCGGCATTTGTTACTTTACTCGTTTTTATACTCTTAATAAAATACATCTGTATATGTATGTGGAAACAACCAGTAACCTATATTTTGTGTTGTTTACTTTATTTCGATCAGACACGTTTGTCACACATACCATAATTATGGTATCCACCATAATTTGTGAATTCGTTTGCTTCAGTTTTGTTATTATACTTATTATTACTACCTAACGGTCCAGGATTCGACTCAGCGTGAATGCTGACACAAGGAGGAATTGAAATGAGAATACGTTTCTTTGACACCATGAACATCAATCGTAATTTATTTCTGCATTTTTATTTGTGTACACCGGACAATATTCCAATATGGCGGCCATTAAATATATTGGCTCGCTTTCATACTAAAATCAGTTATATTTTATCAAACATTAATTTACCAGAATCTTTATATTGATTATGCAGCTGCTTCATATTTAATTAATTTAATGATAATTCTTTAAAAGAAAACGCAAACCAACACCTCGATGGGATGTCGACATTATCGGGCACACCCTACTTTCTCTCGCGCATTCATACTTATAATTTCAAAATTATTTTGTGTGTACACATCTCTATGATGGATTAAAGAGCTCTTTAAATATGAATTTGGGTTTTCACTTCCCTGATTTGGTCGACTGGAAGTTCTAGACGTGCCTCACATGTTGTTCCCTCCGCTGGCGTTGTTACATCATATCAAATTCACTGACTCTACTTCTAATTTTGAAAAGCAATCACTGCACACTGTCTAAAGTTTACTGAGGTGGTTACATTTCACATTTTGATTACATTTTGAGTTATTTCAAACACTAAACCGGCGTAAAATGCCGGTTGCCTGTGAGACAGGTGTTACTACTGCTGCTGTATTGTATAGACTGGGACTCAACACTACGCAAATTCTACGTACGTGTGTGTGTGTAAACGTCATTGTTCTTTGTTTCTTCGTTACATAATAGTCTTGTTGATTACGTATTTTTATAGCGTCATTGTGGTTTTAATGACGTTGGGCGTTGTTGGCCAATGAGATAGAAGTAAGTAGAGCCGGTATTGGTTACAGTAACCATTACAAGTCTGTTTATCGGCACGTATTCTGCTGTCCTTGAAATTGTTTTGTTGTCTCTGATCTGCGACGTCGTATGCGAAACCCAAGGGAAATTGTATCACACATATAAATGATTTTTAAAACATTGAAATACCATAGTTTACTACCTTGCATACCATATTTTTATATCATACTTTTTGTACTGTCACACCTTACAACTAACATATAGCTTAATTAATAATAACAAATTTGTATAATAAATTGAGACGTGGTATAATCTTGAAATGTTTCTGTGTTTTGCGTCAGTACAGACCAGTGTTGAAAAAAGTACAGGTTATGGCGCTCAGATAAAATTTAATGATAATTGCACTGTTACCTTTTGAGTTTTAATGATTTAATTAAAACTTATTAATCACTTCAGTAATCGGATTATAGTGATTACTGGGTTTTGGCACTACACTCGCACAAGAACAGAATAATGCGATCCTCTTCTGATTAAAATGGATCGTGAATGATAACAATTAATTATTCCTGTTCATTATTTCCCGCACGAAATTAAAATGATACTGCACTTAATCACTGTTGTTTGCTGTAGATGAACTTGAAGTAGTCGTTTCTTGTTGTTGAACTATTTGTTTCGATGTAATATGTAGATGACGCTAATAGTTATTAAAAATGTAGAGATGGCGGGCGCACGTCTGTGCTATATGATGGTTGGTAAGAGTCTGCCTCAAAATTGGCTGCTTCATTCTTATATACTCCGTTCTTTGATCGGTCTTAGGTAAAAATGTTAATTACTAACTAATTTTCTGATTGGCTCTGGCAGGTGTGTCAGTATGACGTATCATTTTTTGGCAGTTGATAACGGCTTTTTCTAACCGTCAAACGCTGAGGTGACAGATAGCTGTCATTTTTGTTGTTATTCATAAACAGTTTTCTGATGCTTATTTTGAAAATGATGCTAACATCTCTCCCGCACTAATTACAGTTGCGATTGGGTTGATATCACTATCAAATTAAAGATCGTTTTTTCTTCTTTAATTTGATATCACTCGATATCGAATTACTTTCACTTTGACCGACATTGTTATAAAACCAATGTTCGGGTACATCACTTTCACTGTCGTCTGCTTTTTCTGAGTCGCCGATTTTACATTTTTACTACACTGGTTAATATTGTTTGTGTTCACATATCATTTTATTATTCAAATGTTTATGTGCGAACACCATTAATGCTGTACTGACATTTTTACTGAACATTATGTGTACACCTAAACTCTATACATTGTAATGAATGATCCTACTTACTATGACATTTTGTTTTATGCTAACTCGTTCTAATCTACTGTTTAACAATTAAAATTATGATTAAACCTATTGTTTTAATAATGTTTTTTGTTATGTCAGGGCATAACCATTGTTCGGTGTATTTTAATTTACACTTGTGTTAATTCTCAATAGTCAATTTACTGACTAATGTTTGGTCTAAGCGTTGCTAAGACATATCGCCTATATTGGAATTTTGCCTTAATAATGCTTATTGGTTCTCAATTCGGTAAATTGTAGAGATATCTTATTTGTATAAGATTCTCTCTTATAAATAGTTCTCTTTTCTCACAAGTATATTTGATGCTGAAATACATCTTTGTTCTCACTATGTAGCCATTGTTAATATTAGTTTTGGCATTCATAATTTACTAGTCATTGTCAAATTTATTATCAGCAAAATGCTAATTCTGATTTCACAGTATTTAACTGCTTATTAATTCATTTTTTGTTTACATATGACATTCGGTTTACATCAACTACTGACTGGATTGACAGCTGAATGTAAATTTACTCTGTCCATCAGTTTGTCTTAGTCTTAGTCTAGTTGTAGTGTCAAACAGCCTTTGGGTTACTGTTTCATGTGGCACTGACCCACGACTCTCACATTCATAATTTAATTAAATTTAATTTAATTTGATTTTGTAATAGCATTAATGCCCAGATTAAAAACTGCTCTATACGCACACACACACACAAGCATAACTCATAATGAAAGCTGAAACACAAAATATATTTGGGGTTAGAATATTTTCAGAACCCGCAGACTTGCACGTACCTGGAACAACACTTTATCTAGCCTATCATAGTGATAGGTTCGGAATTCCTGGATAGAAGTTTGCCGCCAGCCGAGACCAGATGAACAGGTTGGAGGATCAAGGAGAAATGAGGCCGATACAACGTTTCGGTCCAGCCAAGTAACCTCCGAATGCAGGAATGTACAGACACAGCTGGCTGGCAGCGCCAGCTGTATTGCGTAGCTGCACAACCGTTTGTGTGTATAACCGACCGGCAACAAACTATCGTAACAGTTTGGCCTTGCGTGACGTCAGCGGCGCTCGTTTTTAAAATACTAATAATACGTTGCCGAAGCCAGTTCGGCACACCCTCACCCCAAAAGGGCAACATGGTTGACCCAAAACAAACAAGTCCTCAAGCACGACGGCTGCGGGAAACCTGGAAAATCTCAGATTCTAAAACGCTCTTGGTGAGTCCAGTACCACAGGAAAACGAAAAGGCAGAAGGAAGAGGTGTGAGTTAGTGAGTGTGTGTCTGAAAGAGAAGATGTAAGTGTGAGTCCTGCATGCTCGCCGGGCCCTGGTCCGCATGCAGATATAAGAGACAGAAAAGAACAGGAGAAAGAGAAGAATCGCGGAATCCAGCTTTGAGTACTGACCACCAAGGCCTCCCAAATCAACAACTGAGACCCAGGACCACTAACACTATTACTCCCTTCCCAGGACTGAAAATCTCACCACACTGCGACCATCCCACACGCGAGTCCTCTCCTCCATGCCAAACTCTTGGGACCGCCCCAACACGTCACCATCTCCGGTGACCACCACCTAACTCTCCTGGTACTCACATATTCACGCCCGAAGGCTAACAAGGTGTTACAACCTTGATATGCGAGTACCCTTGGAAAACCGTCCACCGTCGTGGACCGACCAGCCGTGTGAAACAAACAAGGCATCCTCAATCCTTGACACATGACTGGCCCACCTTCCCCACACTAGGGTGGGCGGACCCTATTCGCAAGGCAGAGAAGACCGCGCAGAGGGCACGCGAACATCAATCCTATTTTTTTTTTTTTTTAACCTTTCAAATACAGCATAACTAACAGGGGGGGGGTTTACTTTTCTACCGACTAAACAAGCCAGACTTAATGCAAAACTGACACGCCAGAGAAATCAAACGATGAATGCGGCATGGACCAGATCTCAACATAATAACTGAGCAACGTCTTTCAACAATTGATCAGCTGACTGCAAGGAAACAAAATAAAATTACCCTTGAACTCGGAATGCCAAACCAACAATAATCCCATACGGCCATGCACCGGTTTATCAGATAACGTGAACAATGACAGAAATTCCAATACACAGTCTATCAGCTGGCCAAAGGTTATCTCTCGTCAGTTTGTATCACAGTTCAAAACTATTGCATCGATTCGGGTTTAATATTTAATTTATTCTTTCTAACATCTATTGTCTTTAGTGCAGTTAGCGTTAAAATTCCCGTTTTAAAAACAAGGTCCCCCCAAAAAAAATCCTAACTCAAATTCATCTGAATTCCTTCTTCATTTGGAACGCCCCTCTTACTACTTAAATTTGCTCAGTGTCCACCAGAATTATACAATTTACAACATACATCACAGACAACAATTTAACACCAACACATAAGGAAGAACTTGATCATTCAAGCGGCTCCAGAATGCTCTAGCGATACGACGAGATGGGTGTCATAAAAGCAGAGAAACAGCCATGCAAAATGCCCAGAAGAGAACACAACACAAAACAACCAAACTAACTCACTAAATACAACACACAAAGTACACATAAAATTCGATATAATCGAAAATATAAACTATCACATCCATGCCCTTGGTCGGACCATAACCGCATTCAAAATACGATACCGCAACGCAACGCCCTCAATAAACAATTACCATATAACTGGGATGCTACCCAAACACGTTGTCTAATCCAAGAGACAAGTCATAATCAAACTCAACAAGTACCGACGGCCCTCATCATGTCCAGACTCCGTATGAGCTCCAGGGTATGTGCAAGTGCAACCAATCAGCACACATTCATTAAAAAATATTAATCACATTCTTATAACCCCTTTTCAAAATTCATCTCACACTCAACATCACAAAATAATCACTTAAACACTAACACATATTAAATTATTTTAAACTTCATTGACCCCTTATTCATTTTATAAAATGTGCTCTTTTTCTGGTTGTTCATTCTGTTAATTTATTACACTACCATTGAGTTTTCTTACAACACTTGGATTCTAATCAAAAATAATTTGAAATAATTGCAAGTCCTAACACCAGCTGACATGTCTGTAGCCACACTGTTTCATTTAAGAAAATAGATATAAGTCCCTAGATTCTAAAATTTCTCAAGTTCAACAGAGAAAATAAGGCAGAAATAATACCTACTATCCACCCAGAATCATAACAACCACGCTCTGCTACCATTTGAAACCCCCCTTTTTTTTTTCTAAGTTTTGTAATTTTTTTTGAATTTTATTTAATTTTATTTTTATTAAGTTTTTTTTTTGTAAAAGGGGAGAGACATCACATTTAGGACTAGGTAAAAAACCTAGAGGAAGCAAAAGTGTGCAAGGCCCAAATACAATTACAGACATGTCCCCCCAGGTGAATGACAGGACTTGCAAATGAAAAACTCTTTTAACCAACAAGCGTGTGCTTTATTCAACCTGCAAGATTTTACATACATGACAAGTTCGTGATTGTGTGAGCACACCATTAAAGGCAGAATTATATATATATATATGTATATATAGGTATATCCATTAATTCATAATGTCACAAAGTAAGTGAATTGATATTAAACTAATTGCAAAAATTTCTGCCTGATTATGTATGAGTCAAAGTTAGTAATAATCTCATTCATAAAGCAATGCTAATCCATCAGTGTTGTATAATATCAAATAGGCTAGCCTGTTGTCTCAGCAAGCACATTTATGGTTATTCTCTTTTTAAATCCGTTACATATTCCCCAAAAAAAAATATATATAGATATAGTAAAATTACACACACAAACACATATACGACATGAATAACAAAACATCCCTCATTTCAACACTAACCTCCCCATAAACCCATTCCAACTACAGTAAATGAAGGAACCCTAATATGTATAGATAGATACAAATATAAATGACAACGTAAATGGAATATCTCAGCTCCTAAGCATAGATTTGCCAGCATATTCACAAGCATAGTTCACACCAGAGAATGTAAGTGACCGCCCCGAAACTCAACCAGCCAAACGACCCCTTACCTTAATCATTAAGCGTTAAGTATGTGTGTGAAAGAAAATCGATTCACATCTACAGCATCAGACAACCCCCCGCTACGTTATTAAAACTCAGCCATGACCAGATGACATGATAGCACGAGATAATTAACTCCCTAATGGTCTTAATTAAATGAAAGTTAGATCTTACAGCAACCTGCGGATGTGTGTGTATGTGTGTAACTTCTTACACATTATACAGTTATGAGATACTTCATTAGGTGTACAGTGGTAATGTTCACACATGCTATAACATAATTGAACACGAGAGTTTGTGCTAGGGTATAATGTTCAGAACTTCACGAGTGAGCTTCTGGCGGCTTCTGTGCATTCACATGTTGTAGAGAGAGAAATAGATAATCAGAATTTTCCCACCTGGATTGTCCGGTGTACTTAGTTCGTATAGGCGCGGATCAGTGATGTCACAGTCGTGTCACAAATCCCTGGTGCAGCTTAGCGTTGGAAAAGTCCTCGACTGACGGCATTGTGGCTATAGGATCGTCTCTGCCATTAGGGTGGACAGATGTTCGTCCACCCCTGACACCCATCTCGCCCTTGGTCGAGCACCTGGACATACAATAGGTTGTAGAGGGTGTCATAAAGAAAATCACGCCACTTAGGCCGTCCACATTAAATACCAACACTAACTTTAAGCAGCAACAGCGCACACACACATCGCCACCAATTCAGATTAAACAGTATTAAGCTCGTCTAGCAATTACTTTCTTAATGTTTCATTGAAATATTCAAATGGATGAGCTGTGTCTTTCGTAGTTATTAATTACATCAAAACAGCTGAGTGCAAGATACATTAGCATATTCTCTATTGAAATCAACTTGACCCACGACTCTCACATTCATAATTTAATTAAATTTAATTTAATTTGATTTTGTAATAGCATTAATGCCCAGATTAAAAACTGCTCTATACGCACACACACACACAAGCATAACTCATAATGAAAGCTGAAACACAAAATATATTTGGGGTTAGAATATTTTCAGAACCCGCAGACTTGCACGTACCTGGAACAACACTTTATCTAGCCTATCATAGTGATAGGTTCGGAAGTCCTGGGTAGAAGTTTGCCGCCAGCCGAGACCAGATGAACAGGTTGGAGGATCAAGCAGAAATGAGGCCGATACAAAGTTTCGGTCCAGCCAAGTAACCTCCGAATGCAGGAATGTACAGACACAGCTGGCTGGCAGCGCCAGCTGTATTGCGTAGCTGCACAACCGTTTGTGTGTATAACCGACCGGCAACAAACTATCGTAACAGTGTGGCCTTGCGTGACGTCAGCGGCGCTCGTTTTTAAAATACTAATAATACGTTGCCGAAGCCAGTTCGGCACAGCACTTCTGCTTCATTCTTCTTTCTTGGTTCCTCCTTTCTTGGTTATTTTTACTACTATATTCCTATTTACATTGTTGTTTTGTCCTTATAAAATCTGTCTGATAACATACATTTAGGTTAGGTAACATTTTGTTATGTTACAATATTCACTCAATAACATCTGCCTAACGTACTTTTTCACTTGTCTAAATAAACACATTCACAAATCACTACTCACAAGTGAAGAAGAAGATAGCATACTGACTGCCTTGACTGGAGGAAAAATTAGCAGGGAGAGATTTCAAGTCTTGCATCATTGCATTGCATCACACTACTCCCCCCACTCCTCTGACTCATCCCACCTTCTACTGTAACCTATACCCTCTCTCCTTGTACAAAAAAAGAAAATCCACTTAATTTTAAACGTTTTTAAGTTTTAATTATATTTAAAAAATTGGTTTTTAAATAAAAGAATTTTGTATGTGCTTAATTTTTGTTAGTGGTTATTCTAAAAAATAGTGATGCACAAGTAATATTACTTTAGTATATTTTCTATAAGCCGTTAATTGTTATTATGTGTTAAAAAAGGTCTAAACAAGATTAAATTAGGTTTTTAATCGACTTTTATAACAATACGCTGAATGATAATCCTTTCAAAGCCAAGTTTGGACTTATGATCTTGAAAATGTCCGTGTTTAATAAAAATAATTTTAAGGTTTGGGTGTGATCCCATTGAGATCCCAACTTGAAATTTTGTACACAACTTAGTAATAACATTAAGAATTCATGGTATTTTTTTGAAATTTTAAATCATATGCGTTTTTTGGAATTAACTTTTAAAATTTTGAGTTCGGGGGTTGAAAATATTAAGTACTTGAAATACTGTCATGTTGTATATCAAATTAAAGCTAGTTGAATTCTGAAAAGAATGGTCTTTATCTTACCTTTCTATCTCGATTCTAGCCTGAGATATTGAATAAAACGTAAATCCACGTAAGCACAAAAACGCACTTTTTTTTGTAACTTTAAAAATAGATAAAAAAAACTAGAGGAGATAAAAAATTATTTTTTTCATATTTAAGTTTCTTTTACATAGATATATCTAATATAAAAAGATCAACCCCATAAAAAATGGTGAGGTAATTTGGATTTCATCACTTTATATGGAATCACCCGTTTATGTAATTATCAAAGTCCCTTTCCTTATAGAAATAGTGTTATTCTTGATATAATTTAGATAAATCGACTTTGCTAGTAGCGTTCTTTATTTGATTAATTATTTTTTATACACAATATAATGACCATTTGCACTGATACTTGCGTGTACCGTTGACTCGAAGTATCACTATCACAAAACTTTTTTTAATTTTCAAAAATTATTTAACATTTTGAATTAATATTTATTAATTCTCTTCACACACTGCCTATACGCATGAACTCCGTTAAAGAAAACTGTTAAAATAAACTTCACTGTCCCTTTTGGTCTGACCTAACCTCAACTTGGAGTTTCGAGGTTAGTGTTATAACGTAACTCCCTCTATCCTCGTGTTATTTTGCCACACGTTGGATGCATCAATTTTATAACGAGACGTGTCCGTCCAATTTGTAAAAGTGTAAAAGTATTCTGTGTACTCTCAAGGTCTTACCATGTCGTCGTCACTTTTAAACGTATCTCACGCAGACTACGTCTGTCGCGAATGCACGAATAACCAGTATCGATATCCTTACCTGTCCTTATTTTATATATTTATTTCCCGAACGGCGCCAAATTGTTTTTTAGAAAACAATTAAAAGATCCAAATGAGTTTGTCTCCTGTACGGTGATGATGAATTCGAATTACCTCGCAGACTGGCGGGAACTCAAATTTCGCTTGTTTCTTCGATGTGTTGCCAACATAAATTTTTGGCAAATAATTCTATTCTCCGCTAAAGAACACAAACTATATAATACAATTTCAATAAAAACAAAGGACAGTTAACAATGATTCGTACTTATTTATTTGAGTGTAAAATTAGCTAATTTTTGATAACTCTTATACAATAGAGAGTATTATAATACTGTTTTGCCTCGGCAACAAATTAATTTTCACTCAGCGGAGAGCAAAGGAGACAGCATTAGTGTGACGCCACAATGGCTAGCATACTTATTTACACAAGTCATTCTGCCAATGAGTTTTTGGGTTATGAAAAGATTTAAATCAAGATGTTAAATAAAGTACACCACCTTACATTTGTGGTACTTAAATACTAAAAAGGTTTACATGAAATTCAACTCTTGGTGTCTAAAAGTGTGTGTCAAATTTATAGGCTTCAGACATAGGTTATCTTACAGTTACATACAGTGTGAATAAATATGATCTGATCTTTTTACCGTCGTAAAAACGGAATGTCTCTACGCCAGTGAATGCCTCTCGATGAACTATAACCTCGACAAACTAGAAGTCTTGGAAAGGAGAATTCTAAGAAAAATCATGGGTGCAGTTCGGACTGAAGATGGATGGAAGCTGCGAAGCAATAGGGAAGTCTACCAGAACGTGGAAAGAATCTCGGAGACTATGCGGAGGAGGAGGCTGACATTTCTCGGACATCTATACAGAATGGACAAAACTCGATTAACCAAACAAATATTCGACTACCTCTGGAAGAAGAAGACCACTACAACGTGGATTAAGGAAGTTAGAAAAGATTTAGAAAAGTCGAATATCACAGAGTCCCAAATGTTAGAAAGAAGTGAATTTAGGAGTACAGTGAAAAATCTGGAATTGTTTCAAGATGCAGGAAGACTTAATAGAAGTGGACGAACTTGGACAGAAGATCAAAGGAAACAAGCCAGTGAGCGTATGAAGGAGTATTGGAGACAGAGGAAACTCCAGGCAAAGAAAAAGAAATAAAGTTGTAGCGTGATCCTAAGTAGTCAATTCGCTATTAAAAAAAAAAAATATATGATCTATTAATCCTTGAAAGAATTTGGTGTTCAAAGTTCAGAGTGAGAGTTATATATTGTGAAAAAAGTTAATCAGTTTTAGTTCGTAGTTATTGGTAATTTATTTTATACTTAACAAAACCATGTTGTTTTGGTTATGGGATGTCAGGATTTTTTCAAGGTTGTGATCGTACATTCGTTTATTTTCAATGATATGGTTCCCAATCTCCTTCTGGCGTTTGTTTCTTTTTATTCAATTTTTATTTAATTTTTAATTTTAAAATTTTGTTTATTGTTCCTCCTTGAGTTGCTGGAACTATGGTTGACTTCTTGTGTTAATTTTACTTTCATTTATATCTGATTTTCTTCTTTATTAGCCTTTAATAGAGCCGCAGTCAGTATAGCGTCTATACCACTGGATAGTTAATAATGGAACTCCCGTTTCATAACAGTCAAAATTATAATAAGTTTTTGTTGTTATGGCAACCGCTTGGACTCTCATTGGTTAAACACATTTGAACCTATTGTTATAAATCCTGGGTTTCTGTTCAAAATGAATAAATATTTTATAATGGTTATTGTTCCTTGGTGATATTACCAATGCTTGAAATATTAACATAGATGTCCCTGTTTTCTTTCAAAGATCATTTTGACATCTCACAAGGCTGGTCTAGGTCATGTATTAATGTTTTTGGACAAAATTGCTAATACTATGTTATTACATATTTCCCTTATTTATACTGTTTATTACAATTCTGACATATTATTATTGTTAGTTAATGGTAATCATATAATTTATTTGGTCTTATTATTCAAATACAATATTCAATTGTTTACAATTGGTTTTCTGAAGTTAGACAGCTATGTCTTTTATAGGCCTAAACTGTAACATCTTAGAATTTCTTATTTTGCTCTATTTAAACAATATTTATTAAATACATGTGTTCTGCTTATTTTCATTTCGCACTTATTGGCTTTTGAATTACTTTGAAACTGTTTTATCATCTATTAGTGTTATTATACTTTTACAAAATTATTTCTTATCTGATACTTTTTCTTTTCTATTTATATAATAGTGATTAATCTGTTGCTTGTTAAGTTTATATCATTGCTAGTTTATTCCTATTCCCATTTCTCACACACCTATTTAGCACTTAAATCTATTAACAAAACGTAACATAGAAATAATTTAATGGTCTGTCTATTGTTCAGCCATATTCCTTCTTATTAATTACAATTGTTATATTGTATATTATTATCTTGTTGTTGCATCCTCTTCGTTCACTTATTAATTTTTTTTTTTTTTTTTTTTTTAACAACAAGATAATTTTAATACCGCCAACACAGCGTATTACATCCACAAATACAGAAATGTTAGATTACAGATAACGAAAACCTCCTTGAACATCGCTTACAACAAAACTTGCCGTAAACACAACATTATACCCACACATGCACAAATCACAATAAAAAATAATACATATGCAGCAACAAAAACAAAACGTAAAGCCGAAATAATACACCTAGACAATATCATCAATGATTTATACCATAAAAAAGATACACTAAACAAAACGGCATATAACCTACACGTAAAACTCACACAAATATTACACTACATTGAATTCGAACACGTAATACAACATACACGAAATATCATAGAGAAAATCCAAATAAAAATACAGGAAGTACATAACAGAAAAATCAATAACATATTAACACGCAGGAACGTAACTGTCCCGACACCGACACATAAATTTCACACACGTACTGTAAATACAATGACAACCAATTTCACTAACGCAGAAATCAACCTCTTAGATAAAGGTCTAAAACACAATTTAGGTATCAATACAAATAATAACGGTAACAGTAAACATACACATGACATAGTCCTAGACGCTGAAACAGCCATACAACACACACTAAACCAAGACCATGATACAATACGTTATGAAATAAAGCGTAAATTACAACACACACAACAATACGAAAATAAACAACACAATAATGAATTCCAAACACTAAAAAACATAAAACACAAATTACACGAACACAACCTAACCATACTTAAAGCAGACAAAGGTAATATAAATGTCATAATAGAAAAACAGGCTTTAAATAACAAAATTGAAACATTTTTTAAGGAAAACAACATCACTAAATTAAATAAAGACCCCACCCCTAAATATCACAAACAAATAAACAAAACCCTAAATAACACAAAACACATAGTATCACGTGACAACATCAAATATCTTAAACAAATTAAACCAAAAGCCCCTACACTAAATGCACTACCGAAATTACACAAACCCAATATTCCCATCAGACCACTTATAAACAACACACAAGCACCTGCACACAAAATAGCTAGACATTTAGATAAATTGATCAGAAATAGCATAAATTTAACAAACAACACCACTGTTAAAAATAATATAGATCTAGTGAATAAAACTCAACATGTACACATTCCCCACAATTCCACACTTGCTTCATTCGACATAACCAACCTATACACCAATGTTCCCATAAAAGAAACCATAATTACATTAGAACAATTACTAAAAATAAATAACACACCCGAAACACACATAAACGAGATCATCCATCTAACTAAAATTATCACAGATCAAAATTATTTCGCACACAATAGCATGTATTACACACAAACAGATGGACTACCCATGGGCTCCCCTATATCAGGTATACTAGCAGAAATATTCATACACACCATAGAACAGAAACACATACTGAACAACAACAAATACACCGATAAAATAATATATTGGCACAGGTATGTCGACGACATTTTACTCCTTTACAACGGCAACAAAAGACAAATAGAAAATTTCCACAAATACATTAACACTTTACACCATAAATTAAAATTCACACTTGAAATAGAATTAAACAACAGCATAAACTTTTTAGACCTTACAATCACCAAAACAAACAACACACACACATACAAAATATACAGAAAACCCACCACATCAGACATTGTCATACACAACACATCCAACCACCCAACTCAACACAAACATGCAGCTTTCAACTACATGCTCCATAGGCTCACGTCAATACCCCTAAACACACATGACTACCAAGATGAATTAAACACAATTAAATACATAGCAGTCAAAAACGGATACAACCCGAATTAATAAATAAACTACACAAACGAATCCTCAACACAAAAAGTAAAACACATCTGACCAACAGCACACAACCCAGTAAATACATAACACTTACATACTACAATTCCAATACACATAAAATTGCAAACACATTTAGGAAACAAAATTATAAAGTAGCTTACAGAACCAACAACACCATTAGAAAACACATAAACAATACTAACAAAGACATTGACACATACAGCAAAACAGGGGTTTACAAATTAAATTGCAATGATTGTCAACAATTCTACATCGGCCAGACGGGAAGATCTTTTTCTTCCAGGTTTTCTGAACATTTAAAAGCCCTCACCACAAACTACATACATTCCACATTTGCCACACATTTACATAATGAAAACCACAGCTACACAAACATAGAACACAACATGGAAACATTACACTACTTACCAAAAAGTAGAAAACTAAACACAGCTGAACAATTTGAAATGTACAGATATCACACACTACAACCAAACAACATATTAAATGAACAGATACATTACAAATCACATACATTATTTGACACACTGATCCACACACATAATTCGAACCTCAGCGCCAATCCCTTCCCACCATCAACCCCCATCACACACTCCATTCCGTAACGGTTATTCTGTAATCGACAGTTAGTACTCAACCCACTGAAGAAGAGAAACAACATCTTGAAACGTTTGGGAAGTGACAATAGTAAGTTCATAAGTGAAAGTATTATATGTATATTATTACTTGAAATTAACATACTCCTCATCTCTTTATACTATCATTACATGCATAAAAAATACAAACATATTACCTTAAAGTTATGCCTTCTTGGTTTATACTCCTATGAACACTAAACAAATAAACTAATTTTCTTTAAACTAACAGAACTGTTTACCATACATTACTCTTATTTTCCTCAGTTCAGTTTCTTCAACACAATTTAATTTAATTCTTTCTGACTGAATAAGTAACGTATCTTATTGTTATTGATGTCTCTTTGCACCCACATTAACTGTTACAAAGACATAGGGATTTTTTGTAACTAATACCAAAATTGGCAATCCCCTTACTCATTGAAAAGCATAATTAGGAATTATTATCATTGTTATTCCAACATTGTTTTTTAATCTTTTTGGTTGAGTACACTTAAATTTGCACTGACTGAACTCATTAATTTCCACAGTCCTGCCTGTTTGATTAGTTATTATTATTCCTCACTTATCACATCATTTTTACTATTTATGGTTATCACTCCCTACCTATCTCTCACTCTTGGTTTCAATGATATTTTAAACACACATTTATAATTATTCTTTCAATATTTTGTGTCTTACTTTCTTATTATAATAAGGTTCTTAACAACATACTTTATCTACTAATAATTGTCTTACTTATTTCTTATGGTTAGTGTACTTTCTTTATTATTGTTTTATTCATGGTTAGTTATTACATTTGCTTTACTCATTTGTGCCTTTTATCATTAATTTATCTTTTCTCATCTTATTGTCTTTATCTGGCCAATCTCTGGGGTTGGGTCATAGTCATTTGTTTGTCAGTGTAGTCTATTCATTTATTTATTATTCTTGTTTACAATTCTCCTTTTTTCTTTCTTAATTCCATTTTATATTTTTTTCATTATTATTCATTAAATTATTTTACCTTTTATCATTTATTTAATACTTGTGGATACCCTATAGAGTTTGATTTCTGCAACGTTATAGTGTGCATTATCAGCTGTCGGCTATCAATTCAATGTTTTGATGGTCACTCTGCCCACGTGGAGTCTGCCTCGATTGCTGGTGATGAACTGTTGTTGTTACGTGTGTCGAGATTCGGCACTTCGTACTTTTTATTGAGCTCTGATTGGCTAATTGTCTTTATTTCGTGTACTCTCGGCGAAGTTCGTCAAAATAGACACGCAAACAAGCATCAGTAGGCTGGGGTGGAGATTATAATTTTCTGGTCACAAAGCCACGCGCACGGGCTTGCAATTTATTAGTTTTTATTATAAATCAAATAGTTTGTTTATAATTACTCTGACAACATTTTTATAACTTCCATTGTTTCTATCTTTTGATTACGAGTAATTTGCATACCCTTATCATATAGTTCTGATATGGGGTTGGTAAAAACACACTTTGTACAAATTAATAATATTTCTTATGTTACATAATACATTACATACATTGTTTTTATTCACTGTGTTTATGGTGATAACTTATTAGTACTGTATTATGAACTTTTCACATATGGTTATTTACTTATTGTTATGAATTATTCATTTTCCTAGGGTCAAACACTAGGCCTATTATCACATACATTGTTTATTAATTATATCGTAATAATAGTGGTTGATAATACCATTTTGTTATGGCCTATGCATAATGCACTGGTCATTACCACTTCTGATAGTGTCAGTCTTTATTTATTACTGGTTTTTTATTTCTTTAATTATAGTCTTTTTGGTGAGGTTCTAGTACTCTTGAATGTTACATTTTTCGTTAGTTGTAATTCTTTCACATTTATTTCATTATTGTATTTTTATCTCTTATCAGTGTTCTGATAACACTGTTAGTACTGGGCAGTGGTTAATTCTGCCTTTATATTGACAATTACCTTGGTTTTAAGTTACTCAGACTTCTTGCATCTAGTGGTTACTAGTGTTTACTCATTATTTGTGTTATTATTATTAATTTTTTTAACTCCTAAAGGCAATGCCTTGTCGCTATAGCCACGTCACTCTATCCCTTGCGATATTCTTCATTTCTCCATAGGACCCACTATTCACGACACTCATTGTGCTGCGGAAGTATGCAGTTCTTGGTCTTCCTTTGGGCTTCTTCCCCACTACTTTGCCCTCAAAGATGTTAGTTAAAAAAGCACTATGTCTGATCACATGCCCTATCAACTTAATCTTCCTCACCTCTATACTCCTAAGCAGTGTTCTGTTCTCATTTATTTCCTCTAAGATCTGTTCATTCATCTTCCTATCTGTCCAACTAGTTTTTGTCATTCTCCGCCAAATCCACATCTCCATTGCCTGAAGTCTGTCACTCTCCACCTTCCCTAAGGTCCACGATTCACACCCGTAAGTTAAAACACTCCATACAAATACCTTAACAAACTTTTTCCTTGTTTCAATACTAATATGGTTGTTTGTTAATAAGTTCCTTTTGCTCTGGAATGCTTGTTTTGCCAGAGCTACTCTCCTCTTAATCTCTGCCAGACACTTATTCCCACTTGTAACTATGCTACCCAGGTAACAAAATTCAGTAACGTGCTCCAATATTGTGCTGTTCAACATATTATTAATTATGTGGACATAATCCTTGAATTGTCTCATCTAAACGTTCTTCTGCATTACTCAGTGTTATAGGTTGAGTTCATATTCTTTTATTACAAGTTTAAGTGATATTTTTGCTGTTTCAGGCAACCATTCTATGTGATGCATATGGTTATATTAAATTATATTTATTCAGCATTTATGTTTCCTTAACACATTATCTTTTGTACATTAAATGCTCCTTATAGTAATCTAGTCATGTTATACTACAACACATTTTGGTTTAACATTACTTTAGTCATAGTTTTCTATGGTTTTATTGAAAACTAGTTGGCCACATTAGGTTATGTTCTAATTTGGTCTCTCAACAATGGTTGAATGTCAGTTTCAGTTTTCTATATAATACAAGATTTATTTACACTTAGCTAACACTGGTATATTATTGTTTATCCCTAAATTTCAATTTGGTTATCTTCACAATCTTTATTATTGATAATTAGTGGTCATTGACAATTCTAATTCCACTTTACAACTTTTTATTAGTATTGTTACGACGGTCTACTCGATCGTCGTAGGTACAGTGGAAACAAAATAAGTACAAGACACCAATCAAGTCACTAATCACACCTTTAATTGTTACAGTAAAACAGTTCGTAATTAACAACACAGTCTCTACAACAAATCAAATGAAAATTGTTCACACGCAATAAAATGTCCACTAATATTAAAACTCAATTGTATTACAATTATACCGTTCGAATATAAAACGGAACACTTCAATAATAACTACTTGAACGTACACAGTAATAACTCGAACCGCTCTGTAAATATATCGCACTAATACTCACGAACCGCACTATCCATTATCTCGCATGGAACTGAAAACTAAGGCCGCTACCCGTTGTATTTATAGTCACGCTCACACACCAGAAGCTTCCAAACTGCGTCTTATCTCTCGTGAACTACGTAATTACTATGGCCTTGACACAGTCTGAGCGCCCGAGCGAAGCCCGGCACAGTCAAGAAGATTCTCGCAAAATGCGTCTAGTAACACTTACACCACACGCTTACATCGAGATCCTTCTGGCATATTCGATAAACGCGTAGATTGTTCTGTGCTGTCGTAGCACTGGCCCCTCCTTAAGCCTGTTCGTCCTGAACTGGCAAAGCGTCTCTAAATTTGTACTTAGCCAGGCGATCTAGGTGGACGACCTTGAACTTTCGCTGTCCTTTCTGTTGAATCCGATAAATAACATCGTTAATTCTTTTTTTCACAGTGTAGGGTCCTTCGCAGTTAGACTGAAGCTTAGATGAGCGACCATGACGGCGCTTTGGATTGAACAACTAGACCTGATTTCCTTCTTGGAAACCCACACTATTGCTGCGAATGTCATACCGAGTTTTCATTTTATCACTGGCAATCTTCAGCCGTCCTCTTACCAAGCAGTTCATTTCTCGCAGTTGGTTTTCTAATTGCGAGGAATAGTTCTTTGGCTCTTGGGACTGAGTCTCAGGTGATCCAAACATCAAGTCCCCAGGAAGACGAATCTCCCGCCCAAACACCAATTTTGCTGGAATCATGCCGGTTGTGTCATGTACTGATGACCTATACGCCATAAGGAATAGTGGTATACGTTGGTCCCAGTCTGTTTTGTTCTCGTCAGCAACTTTCGAAAGATGCTGCTCAAGCGTCCTGTTGAGTCTCTCAACCATCCCGTCCGACTGAGGATGCAGAGGCGTTGTCCTGGTCTTTCGAATTCCGAGTAGACGGCATAATTCTTTAAACACTCCTGATTCGAAATTTCTCCCTTGATCCATATGGATTTCCATAGGGGCTCCATAACGGCAACAGAAGTTGTGAACTAACTGCTTTGCCACAGTGGTAACCTCCTGATTTGGAATTGCGTAGGCTTCCACCCACTTAGTAAAGTAGTCACCTACAACCATGATGTACCGGTTTCCATCGTCAGTAACTGGGAATGGTCCAGCAATGTCTATGGCAATTCTCTCGAAAGGTTGTCCAACGTTATACTGTCTCATTTTTCCCCTGCTTCTGGTTTGTGGGCCCTTGCTTGCAGCACATATTTCACACGTCCGAACCCATTCCTCTACGTCGTGGCGAAGATGAAGCCAATAGAATCGCTTCCGTATTTTGTCAAGGGTTTTGTTAACGCCAAGATGGCCTCCAGATGTTCCATCATGCATCTCCTTCAAAACAGACTGCACTTTACTTCGGGACCACGTCTCGTCCATCTGCACTTTCCCAAGCCCTTTTCAGCAATCCGTTTTCTAAGGTGAGAGATTCCCATTGTACCCAGTAGCCCTTCAGCACTTCGGAACCATGGCAGATATCTTGCCAATCCGGGCGGCGACCTTCCTCTTTTGCTGTCAAGATCGGTCCAATGTCTTCATCAGTCATCTGTTCTTGTTGACAGTCTTGTGTTGTCCAGCCATCAGCCAGGAAATCTACAGTGATGGCTTGAACATGTTCGCTTGAGTTTTGTTCTTCCTTTCTGTGGCAATGTCGGCAGTCTTCCGGGCATGGTCTTCGTGATAAGCCATCTGCATTACCGTGCAGGTGCCCCCGCCGATGTTGTACCTTGAAGTTGTACTCTTGCAGACGTTCGAGCCACCTTGCCAACTGTCCTTCCGGATTTTTAAATCTCAAGAGCCATGCAAGTGCAGCATGGTTGGTACGTAGTGAAAACTCTCCCATAGAGGTATTTATGGAAGTGCTCCAAATCTCTGACAATTGCCAGAAACTCTCTTCTTGTAACACAATAATTTCTCTCTGGTTTAGAAAGCGTCTTGCTGTAATACGCTATTACTCATTCTTCACCGTTCTGCACTTGAGACAAAACTGCTTCTAGACCAGTATTGCTTGCGTCTGTGTCTATGAGGTACTTCCCTTCGGAAGCTGGAAAAGCGAGAATTGGCTGCGAACATAATGCAATCTTCAACGTTCTAAATGCTTGTTCACACTCTCTGGACCATTGGAAGTTTCGTTTATTTTCTGTTAGCTCATGTAGTGGTTTAGCAATAGTAGCGAAGCCTTTCACAAAACGTCGGTAATATGAGCATAACCCCAGGAAACTCCGAACTTCGTGTTTATTCTTCGGAACTGGCCAGTCTCTTACGGTGTCTACTTTATTAGGATCCATGCTAATGGCCGCTGCCGAAACCAGATGGCCCAAATACTGTACTTCCTTCTGGAATAGAGAACACTTCTTCGGGCTCAGCTTCAGTTGTGTACCGTGAATTCTAGTTAGAACTTCCTTAAGGTTTTCCAAATGATCTTCGAAAGTCTTCCCGATCACTATGACATCGTCTAAGTAAACAAGGCAAGTTTTCCACGTCAGGCCTCGGAGTATCAGGTCCATCAATCTCTCAAATGTTGCTGGTGCATTACAGAGTCCAAATGGCATGACGTTAAATTGGAATAAGCCACTTGGGGTCGAGAAACCGGTCTTTTCCTTGTCTTCTTGATGAAGACCCACTTGCCAATATCCACTCTTCAGGTCCAATGTGGAAAACCACTGTGCTCCGGACAACGTGTCGAGTGTATCGTCAACGCGAGGTAATGGATAGCAGTCTTTCTTTGTAACGTCATTTAACCTCCGGTAGTCTACGCAGAAACGCAATCCACCATCCTTCTTCGCTACCAGCACTACAGGGGAAGACCAAGCACTTGACGAAGGTTCGATTACTCCCTCTGTCAACATGTCCTGTACTAACCGAGACATCTCCTCTTGTTTAGGTAATGGAGGCCTTCGAGGAGGTTTGCGTATCGGTGTTGTGTCCCAGGTATTGATGCGATGTTGCACAATAGAGGTTCTTCCCAGTGACTGCCCCCGAACTGCAAAACAATCTTTGAATTCGTGTAAAAACTGTCCGAGTTCTTTTACATCACCACTTGAGAGGTCGTTAGAAGATCTGTTCAATAATTCTTGCAGTTCCTCTGGTAATTTAGAAGTGTCCGAAGAACTGGGTCTTTGTTGCGTTATTCCGGCTACCCAGGCCACAGGAGTCAATTTGCCTAGGAGCGTATTGCTTTGTAAAGTGATAGCTTGATCCAAAATATTCACTACTCTAATAGGTACATTTCCGGTTTCGTCAGGTTTTACTAAACTTCTGGCAATTAGTATGCCCGGTGTGCTGACTACCTGGGGTTCGAATATAGAGCACTGATTGCCCCTAGTATCTACCGCAGTTCTAACCATGATGATCTTTTCGGAGTTTGGCGGAACAGTTACGGCCACTTGGTTTATGACGTCCATCGATTTTTCTGCTGTCGTCATTGTTGATAGCATTACCTCTGATTCTCAAGACATTGTTTTTGAAGTCGACTATAAATCCGTATGCGTTCGTAACGTCCACACCAAGAATTGCTTCATCCACAATGTCTGCAACAAGTACTTGATGATTAAACTCAAGTCTACCGAGGCGTAGGTGTATCTCCACTTTTCCATACACTTTTACAGGCCGTCCAGTAGCTGTTCGCAAGCTGCAAGAGCACCAGATTGGCTTGAGATCTTTCACCACGTCGGGGCGCACAATAGAAACTGTTGCGCCTGTGTCAACTGTAATCGAGGTTGACCTTTCTTGAACAAATCCGGTAACTACCAAGGTCCCGCTGGTTTTCTGAAGTGTAGAAATTGCATATTCTCTAGGGTCTTCGTTCCTCCAGTTAGTCAGCACACGCCCCGTTGTACCGACTATTGCTCATTTCCCTGCTGCTGAATTCTAACCCGACAATCTCGTTGTAGATGTCCAGGTTTCCCCCATCGATAACACTTCGGTCTTCCATCCTTTCTTATCTTATTCTGTGGCGCCGACCGTTGAGTCTCTGTTCCTTGTTCTTCTTCCTCATCGTCTGTGCCGTCGCGATCTTTTAACGCGCGCACTTTATGACTTGTCCAACTAGACGCTGATTTGGCGGCCTCAAATTGCAAAGCATGTACCAGGGCGTCCGCACTGTTCTGGTGTCTTGCCATTCGTAACACTTGCTGTAGTTCGTTATCTCGGACACCGGCAGTAAATGTCTGCATCGCAAAACGCGTTCGAAAATCTTCTGGCGCTTCAGGATAGGCCAGTCTAATTAGTCTGTCGATACTTGCTTCAAACTCTTGAAGACTTTCCCCGGAATGCTGTCGCCTTGCTCTCAACTGGGTGCAGTACACATCTCGCAAATGTTTTATCACCATACTGTAATTCCAGAGCTTTTATCAACTCGGCATAGGTGTTCTGGCTGTCAGGTGGCACTTTCTGTAGTAGTTCTGCCGCGGGTCCTTTTAATGAGAAAACGAGTGAAACAGCCTTGTCTTTCTCTGTCCAATTATTTGCGCATGCAGCAGCTTCAAATTGGCGGAGGTACGTTGCCCAGTCACTGCTTCCGTCAAAGGTTGGAGCTTTGACATGAACTGTCCCTACTGCAGGCAAAGTGACTTTCTCTATTAACTTATTTTCTGTGTCTTTTTCTGTCTTTATCACTGGTACAGTCTGTTCAGAAATTTGTTTTGGTTGAATCTTCATGCACTGTTCGACTTCACTTTTAATTTGTTCTCTTATGTTTGCCATTGAGTTTTCTACTGCAGATATTTTATTTGACACAGATTCTTCTATAACAGATATTTTTGTAGACATTGATTCTTCAACAATCAAGACAGATTTTTCTACTTCAGCTATTTTTAATGTCATTGATTCTTGTACCTCCAATATTTTAGTAACTTGTTTATTAAGCTCACCTTGTAGGATACCCAATTCTGCGGTACTGTGTTGTTGCAACTGTTTCTGCATAACTTCAAAGAGAGCTTCCGTTTTATCTGCTTCTTGCTTACGTTTTTCATCCTGTCGTTTTTCTGCTTCTTCCCTTTCATGTCTTCGTTCTTCTTTTTGTCGTATTTCTGCTTCTTCTCTTTCTTGTATTTGTTCTTCTTTTTGTCGTATTTCTGCTTCTTATCTTTCTTGTATTCGTTCTTCTTTTTGTCGTCTTTCTGCTTCTTCCTGTGTCTGCCGCAGCAGTGTTTGTAAAGCTTCCATCATCTGACTGGGATCCCTGTTTACTGATTAATTACGAATCACACTCGTCTTGTACAAAGCGTCCACTGTTTCCACTGTTAACCGTTCTATCCCACTTCTGACACCACTGTTACGAGGGTCTACTCGATCGTCGTAGGTACAGTGGAAACAAAATAAGTACAAGACACCAATCAAGTCACTAATCACACCTTTAATTGTTACAGTAAAACAGTTCGTAATTAACAACACAGTCTCTACAACAAATCAAATGAAAATTGTTCACACGCAATAAAATGTCCACTAATATTAAAACTCAATTGTATTACAATTATACCGTCCGAATATAAAACGGAACACTTCAATAATATCTACTTGAACGTACACAGTAATAACTCGAACCGCTCTGTAAATATATCGCACTAATACTCACGAACCGCACTATCCAATATCTCGCATGGAACTGAAAACTAAGGCCGCTACCCGATGTATTTATAGTCACGCTCACACACCAGAAGCTTCCAAACTGCGTCTTATCTCTCGTGAACTACGTAATTACTATGGCCTTGACACAGTCCGAGTGCCCGAGCGAAGCCCGGCACAGTCGAGAAGATTCTCGCAAAATGCGTCTAGTAGCACGTACACCACACGCTTACATCGAGATCCTTCTGGCATATTCGATAAACGCGTAGATTGTTCTGTGCTGTCGTAGCAGTATTTTGGACATTGTCCCTTTGTAATGTTTATACATCATTTAGTTATGCAGTTACCATACTGGTACTCATTCTCCTCATTAAATTCTGTTTTCAATAATTAATTTTATTGAGTTCTGTTTGTATTGTACTGTTATTGAAGGTATTTGATTAATAAGTTTGTCAGTGTCAGGTCACAGCTTAGGGATTTAAATCATGTTGTTTGTCTCGCTTTTACTTTCTTTTCCAATAATAATACTTTTATTTTCATTTGTTAATTTATTCTAATTTATATTATCTCCCTTTGGCGTTTGACCTGATTATGTTTTCTCCTTATTTGCACTGATTCCTTCCTCATTCTTAGTAAGTTTCTTCTTGGTGTTGTTATCATTGGTTTCTTTCTCACTGTTTGATCTATTGGGTAATTAGGTATGTTGTATTGTTGTTAGTCTTGTCTTCTTTTCTTCAATTGTACATTTACTTGTAAATCATAGTTTATTTTATTCCCCTATTTTGGCTTATAATACTATTCATGATTGTAGGTTCAACTTTGTAGATAAATTTATTTATAGTGGCTTTTAATTCATTTGTGATACGTTGGTGTTGGGTGTGTGATACGTACCATTACAAGATATGCGATCAGTTGCCAATCTGGCGAAACCTAAGATATAGGAATGGGTATGAAAAAGAAATGTGTTATAGTAATTACTTAGCAGTATCTACTGTGAGTTGTAAGTGTTTGGTACCTTATGGTACAGATCCAAAAACTTGTTTTCTTACGATAACGGGAACATATGACTTTCATGTACAAAATAGCATTTATCCAATTTGATTTTTACTATTGCATGGCATAAGAGAGTTAGTGGTTCATATATGAGATACTGGTTTAAACTAAATGTTTTAACACTTTAGTTGTGCCCACACTTTCTGTGGGCATATGTATTTGTCTCTGTAGAAATTTAATTGTGTAGAACCTGTGAGCTGCATGATCTGGAACATAATCTCTCAAAAAAAAAAAAAAAAAAAAAATCGCAGCAGCACTTTTTTGGGTTTTACATTTTTTTAAAAATAGGAATCATGTTTTCACGGCTTTTCCATAGCAAAATATTTTTAAATTTTTCTGCAGAAAATTGTGAAGTTCTTATTCATAAAACTATATGTATATGTATGTTTTATGTACATAAAACATGTTTTATGTATATTCATCCAACAACTGTTTTAGATATGTAATTAATTTTAATTAGATTTTATGTAACAATTATAAATACAAAGAGACGCAAAACTTTTGCAAAATTTCTTTGTACATAAAAAATTTATTTTTTAAAATGAGTTAAAAAATGCATTTTTTTAATGAATTAAAAATATTAAACATCGTATTATTATAAATTTGTTTGTATTAATTTAAAAAGAATGAATTTGTAAAAAAAAAAAAACTCTAAAATGTGCCTTCAGTTATATTTAGAAAAATGTTATTCGGTTTTAAGCATAAAATGTAAATTAAAAATAATTCGAGTGTTGAATAATTGGTTGAATAATTAGATATAAAATAATATGAATTGTAATATGTATGTTTTTAGGATATTATAGAAAAGAATGCAATGGATATAAGTACTGGTGCCGATCCATATGAACAACAGTTGCTGGCTGTGTTTGAAAGTTGTGATAGAGCTGGTACTGGACGTTTAGACAGTGAAGGTCTTGCAATTCTCTGTCAGAAGTTACATCTACAGGAAGGTCATGACCAGTTAAAGGGTTGCCTTCTAAGCTCTGGTACAGGAGCAAAGGCTGTTTTTACGTTTTCAGAATTCAGGGATGCACTTCTTGCTTTGTTAGGAGCCGGGCGGAAGCAGGGCGAAGATATTGAGGATGAGAGAGAACAGTCACCAGGTAATGTGTGTTTATGTGTTTGTAAAAATCTGTAACATAAAAAATATATTACAGTCACAGCTCCAACAGAACATTAGTGTATACTGTTTCTTTACCTGGTTGCCAGTGTTCCCTATTCGATACGTAAATAGTTACAAAGTTGTGGTCTCATATAGTCTTTACTAATGTCATAATTCTTGGATCAATAAGATCTGCCTCTCATCTTCTTTCTTGGTGTCCTCCACATGTAGAGCTGTTTAAGTCAATGACCCCCTCACATCCTCAGGTGTCCAAACCACGACAAACTTCAGATTCTGTCAATAACAGTTTCCCTAGCATTCATTTGAATGGTAATCATTCATTTGTTTTCATCTCTAATTAGGATTTCTTAGCTCTTTACAGCATATGACAGCTGGTTCCTGTAGCCCATTGCTGTAAACAAGTTAAAGTGGAAACCAGATTTGTATTTTTTGTAAATTTAGATCTAAACATTAAGCACTCAGTAATGTAAATGTAATAATTTTAAAAATTTCACTTCACCATTTTTGTGGAACGAGGTGATGAAAATTTTGAATCAGTATACAACTCAGTACTGTTTAAAATTCAAGATTTTTTTTATCAATATACGACAACAGATGTTCTGGAGGTGATGCAAAGTTTAACATTATACTGAGTAATTTAATGTATTAATTCGTGTATTTCTATCTTTCCTGATCCTTTTCACTTCCATGTTCCAAAGGAAATGGAAGTATGGTGATGGCAAAAAAAATCGTGGTCAAGATTATTGCAGATTCTGATTGTACTACACTCAAAACATGAAAAAAGTCATTTTTCGAAAAGTGTTTGTGTGTTTCTGTAGATTTTTTTTCTATGGCAAAGGATAACAGCCGCAAATTCAAACAGAATCAAATAATTTTATGCATACAGCCCTGATTTGTAGAGTACTCAAGACGCATTGTTTTTTGGTGAAGATCGGTTAAGGGAATGGGGTAGTTTACCTGCAACGTTTTTTTTAGTCAAGGGTAATTTTTTTCTATGGCAAATGATAACAGACGCAAATTCAAACAGAATCAACTACTCTTTTGCATACAGCCCTGAATTGTAGAGTTCTCAGGACCTATTGTTTTTGGTGAAGATCGGTTAAGGGAAAGGGGTAGTTTACCTGCAACGTTTTTTGTTTTAACAAGGGTATTTTCTATGGCAACCGATAACTGCCGCAAATTCAAACAGAATCAAATAATGTTTTGCATACAGCCCTAAATTGTAGAGTTCTCAAGACCTATTGTTTTTGGTGAAGATCGGTTAAGGGGAAGGGGTAGTTTACCTGCAACGTTTTATGTTTTAACAAGGGTATTTTCTATGGCAAACGATAACAGCCGCACATTCAAACAGAATCAAATATTTTTTTTGCATACGTTCCTCAATTGCAAAAGACTGAAGGCCTGTTGATTTTGGTGTAGATCGGCTAAGGGAAAGGGGTTGTTTACCTGCCACCTTTAATGTTTTAACAAGAGTAATTGTTTCTATGACGAACGATAACTGCCGCACATTCGAACAGAATCAAATAATGTTTTGCATGCATCCCTGAATTGTAGAGGACTCAAGACCTATTGATTTTGGTGAAGATCAGTTAAGAGTAAGGGGTAGTTTACCAGCAACGTTTTATGTGATAACAAGGTTAATTTTTTCTATGACGAACGATAACTGCCGTAAATTCAAACACAATCAAATAATTTTTTGCATGCGCCCCTAAATTGTAGAGAGCTGACGGCCTGTTGATTTTGGTGAAGATCGGTTAAGGGAAAGGGGTTGTTTACCTGCAACATTTTATGTTGTAACAAGAGAAATTATTTCATGACGAACGATAACTGCCGTAAATTCAAACAGAATCAAATAATTTTTTGCATACAGCCCTGAATTGTAGAGGACTCAAGGCCTGTTGATTTTGGTGAAGATCAGGTAAGAGAAAGGGGTAGTTTACCTGCAACGGTTTATGTTTTAACAAGGGTAAAGTACTTAATTTTGATAAATAAAGTATCCTGAAAAGCAGATCATAATAATCCACTGTAGAAATGTAGATGAAATATCTATAAATGAAGAGGTGGGGTTAATTTTCTATAAATGAAATTGATTGATGAAGGGGGAGGGGATAATTTTAATTTATATGTCATGTGTACTACGTTATCGGCAACAAAGAAGTAGTTTGTTGTTAAAATTCCTTCCCGGGCTGTTTGGCGTGGTCCAATGTTTTCTACAAAACCAAAAGTTTCGGCAGTACTATCGACTGTCATCATTAGTGAAAATCGAGTGCGCTAACGTGAGGTGGTATACGATAGTGACCACTGTACTGTGGTTAAGGCTGAAGAAAGAAGTAGTTTCTATGAAAATATTTCATTTCGAAAATGATTTTAAATATAAATCTTAGAACATGGAAGTAATGTATGGTTCTCCATACCGATATTTTTGTCAGTTTTCACTCAAGGTTCTTAAATCCCAAGTTACATTTGACTTCAGCATTGCTATCAGTTAAGACCTTATGTCATATTTACCAATGAATACTCTGTTTTTGGTAAAATGTATTTGTTAATGTTACTATACACTTTCTCACTACAACTGGTAAATGAAAAATTCCAAAGTGGCAGTGTATTAGATGCTTCCTTACTGTCACATTCTATTTTAGTATGCAAATTGAACAATATAGGTGACATGTGGCATCCCTACCTAACTTATGTCTTGTGGCTTAGGTAGGGATACCTATCACCTTTTGTGATTTGTTGTTTTCGCTTCACATTTTCTACACTGTCTGCAACAACAGTTCCTAGATCCCAAGATTTTTTAATTTCTCTAATATTATAATAAAAAAAAAAACATGTATGAATTATTATTTTCACTTTTATTGAACAAGCAAAGCAAGTTCTCAATTTTAACATGACCGTTTAGAATTTGTCTGCCTGTCTGTGTAGTGTACATGTTTGGAATTTGTCTGCCTGTCTGTGTAGTGTATTATCTCATGATACCATTTTGAATACATCAGCTGATTTTACTTCCATGTTCCTTAAGGAAATGGAAGTACGGTGATGGCAAAAAAAATCGTGTTCGAGATTATTGCAGATTCTGATTGTACTACACTCAAAACATGAAAAAAAGTCATTTTTCGAAAAGTGTCTGTGTGTGTGTGTCTGTCTGTAGATTTTTTTCTATGACAAACGATAACAGCCGCAAATTCAAACAGAATCAAATAATTTTTTGCATACAGCCCTGATTTGTAGAGGACCTATTGTTTTTGGTGAAGATCGGTTAAGGGAAAGGGGTAGTTTACGTACAACGGTTTTTTTTTAATCAAGGGTAATTTTTTTCTATGGCAAACGATAACAGCCGCAAATTCAAACAGAATCAACTACTCTTTTGCATACAGCTCTGAATTGTAGAGTTCTCAGGACCTATTGTTTTTGGTGAAGATCAGTTAATGTAAAGGGGTAGTTTACCTGCAACGTTTTATGTTTTAAAAGAGTATTTTCTATGGCAAACGATAAGAGTCGCAAATTCAGACAAAATCAAATAATTTTTTGCATACAGCCTTGAATTGTAGAGTGCTCAAGACCTGCTGTTTTTGGTGTAGATCGGTTAAGGGAATAGGGTAGTTTACCTGCAACATTTTATGTTTTAACAAGGGTAATTTTTTGTATGACGAACGATAACTGCCGTAAATTCAAACTGAATCATCTACTCTTTTGCATACCTTTTTGAGTTATACAGAACTCAAGGTCTATTGATTTTGGTGAAGATCGGTTTAGAGAAAGGGGTAGTTTACCTGCAACTTTTTATGTTTTAACAAAGGTAATTTTTTCTATGACTAATGATAACTGCCGTAAATTCAAAGAAAATCGAAAATTTTTTTTTGCATACGTTCCTAAATTGTAGAGAACTCAAGGCCTGTTGATTTTGGTGAAGATCGGTAAAGGGAAAGGGGTAGTTTACTGAAACATGTTATGTCGTAACAAGAGAAACGTTTTCATGACGAAAGATAACTGCCGCAAATTGAAACAGAATCAATTATTTTTTTGCATGCATCCCTAAATTGTAGAGAGCTGATGGTCTGTTGATTTTGGTGAAGATCGGTTTAGAGAAAGGGGTAGTTTACCTGCAATGTTTTATGTTTTAACAAGAGTAAAGTACTTAATTTTTATAAATAAAGTATCTTGATAAGAAGCTCATAATAATCCACTGTAGAAACGTAGATGAAATATCTATAAATGAAGAGGTTAGGTGGTAATTTTCTATAAATGAATATTATAATTGAAGGGGGAGGGGATAATTTTGTATGTGTACTACGTTATCGGCAACAAAGAAGTAGTTCTTTGTTAAAATTCCTTCCCGGGCTGTTTAGCCGTAGTCCAGTGTTTTCTGCAAAACCAGACTTTTCGGCAGTGGCATCGACTTCCATCTCAGTGAAAATCGAGTGCGAAAACGTGAGGTGGTATGCATTAGTGACCACAGTACTGTGGTTTAAGGCTGAAGCAATAAGTAGAAAGAAGTAGTATCTATGGAAATATTTCATTTCGAATATGATTTTAAATATAAATCTTAGAACATGGAAGTCATGTATGGTTCTCCATACCGATATTTTGAAAAGTGTCTGTGTCTGTAGATTTTTTTCTATGGCAAACGATAACAGCCGCAAATTCAAACAGAATCAAATAATTTTTTGCATACAGCCCTGATTTGTAGAGTACTGAAGACCTATTGTTTTTGGTGAAGATTGGTTAAGGGAAAGGGGTAGTTTACCTGCATCTTTTTTTTTTAATCAAGGTTAATTTTTTTCTATGGCAAATGATAACAGCCGCAAATTCAAACAGAATGCACTACTTTTTTGCATACAGCCCTGAATTGTAGAGTTCTCAAGACCTATTGTTTTTGGTGAAGATCGGTTAAGGGAAAGGGGTAGTTTACCTGCAACGTTTTGTGTTTTAACAAGGGTGTTTTCTATGGCAAACGATAACAGCCGCAAATTCAAACAGAATCAAATATTTTTTTGCATTCAGCCCTGATTTGTAGAGTACTCAAGACCTATTGTTTTTGGTGAAGATCGGTTAAGGGAAAGGGGTAGTTTACCTGCTACGTTTTATGTTTTAACAAGGGTATTTTCTATGGCAAACGATAACAGCCGCAAATTCAAACAGAATCAAATAACGTTTTGCATACAGCCCTGAATTGTAGAGTTCTCAAGACCTATTGTTTTTGGTGAAGATCGGTTAAGGGAAAGGGGTAGTTTACCTGCAACGTTTTTTTATCAAGGGTAATTTTTTCTATGGTAAACGATAACATCTGCAAAATACAAACAGAATCAAATAATGTTTTGCATACAGACCTGAATTGTAGAGTTCTCAAGACCTGTTGGTTTTTGTGAAGATCGGTTAAGGGAATAGGGTAGTTTACCTGCAACATTTTATGATTTAACAAGGGTAATTTTTTCTATGACGAACGATAACTGCCGTACATTAGAACAGAATCAACTACTCTTTTGCATACCTTTTTGAATTAAAGAGAACTCAAGGTCTGTTGATTTTGTTGAAGATCGGTTAAGGGAAAGGGGTAGTTTACCTGCAACGTTTTATATTTTAACAAGGGCATTTTCTAAGGCAAACGGTAAGAGCCGGAAATTCAAATAGAATCAAATAATTTTTTGCATACTGTCATGAATTGTAGAGTACTCAAGACCTATTGTTTTTTGTGAAGATCAGTTAAGGGAAAGGGGTAGTTTACCTGCACCGTTTTTTATCAGGGGTAATTTTTGTCTATGGCAAACGATAACATTCTCAAATTCTAACAGAATCAAATAATATTTTGCATACAGCCCTGAATTGTAGAGTTCTCAAGACCTGTTGGTTTTGGTGAAGATCGGTTAAGGGAAAGGGGTAGTTTACCTGCAACATTTTGTTTTAACAACGGTAATTTTTTTATGATGAACGATAACTGCCGTAAATTCAAACAGAATCAACTACGTTTTTGCATACCGTTTTGAATTAAAGAGAACTCAAGGTCTGTTGATTTTGTTGAAGATCGGTTAAGGGAAAGGGGTAGTTTACGTGCCACCTTTAATGTTTTAACAAGAGTAATTGTTTCTATGACGAACGATAACTCCCGCACATTCAAACAGAATCAAATAATGTTTCGCATGCAACCCTAAATTGTAGAGGACTCAAGACCTATTGATTTTGGTGAAGATCAGTTAAGAAAAAGGGGTAGTTTATCTACTACGTTTTATGTGATAACAAGGTTAATTTTTTCTATGACGAACGATAACTGCCGTAAATTCAAACATAATCAAATAAGTTTTTGCATACGTCCCTAAATTGTAGAGAACTCAAGGCCTGTTGATTTTGGTGAAGATTGGTTAAGGGAAAGGGGTAGTTTACCTGCAACATTTTATGTTGTGACAAGAGAAATTTTTTCATGATGAACGACAACTGCCATAAATTCAAACAGAATCAAATAATTTTTTACATATATGCCTGAGTTGTAGAAGACTCAAGGCCTATTGATTTTGGTGAAGATCGGATACGGGGAAAGGGCAGTTTACCTGAAACATTTTTTGTTGTAACAAGAGTAACGTACTTAATTTTGATAAATAAAGTATCCTGATAAAAAGATCTTAATAATCCACTGTAGAAACTTAGATGAAATATCTATAAATGAAGAGGCTAGTTGAAAGGAGTGGGGGTAATTTTCTATAAATGAGAATTATAGTTGAAGGTGGAGGGGGTAATATTTTATATATGTACTACGTTATCGGCAACAAAGAAGTAGTTTGTTGTTAAAATTCCTTCCCGTCCTGTTTGGCCGTAGACCAATGTTTTCTGCAGTGCGATAACGTGAGGTGGTATACGTTAGTGACCACAGTACTGTGGTTAAGGCTGAAGCAGTAAGTAAAAGAAGTAGTTTCTATGGAAATATTTCATTTCAAAATTGATTTGAAATATAAATCTTAGAACATGGAAGTCATGTATGGTTCTCCATACCGATATTTTGTACTAGCATCTACGTTTGCGTTTTCCTATCTGATGAGGAACCAGCACAATGGTGGGGGGAGACAACACCGTCACTGTATCTGCTGACGCTAGCGCCATTTTGATTAATGTAGTAGTTAACAAATGGTTAAATTAACATTTGTAGCTATCCGCATCAAATACAAATGACAATTTTAAATAAGCCATATATATCTCTTTCGGTGGTGATGGCAGAAATGGTAACGTGTGTTCAGTATATAATCTTAATTCCAGTTTATAATATGTTTATAATATTTATATTTGGTTTATGACAATTAAATTGTGTTCCTTTACGACTCACAATTACTGTATGTATCCTACTGATGGAAGCACTATGAAAAGCTATGCTGGGTACCAAATAACTGTAATGCAATGACTTGCACATTAATGAAAATATCGGTATGGAGAACCATACATGACTTCCATATTCTAAGATTTATATTTAAAATCATTTTCAGCCAAACAGCCAGGCTGTGTCTTACCTGCCTTTTTATTGCTGTATTAAATGAAAAATATTATATAACATTAAAATGAAAAAATTATAATTTTATTGCCTGGCAACAAAATTATTTTATTTTTAACAATTACCATTGTTTCAAAAAGTTTAAATAAATTTTCAAGTACTTTACTCTTGTTAAAACGTAAAAGGTTGCAGGTAAACTACCCCTTCCCCTTAACCGATCTTCACCAAAATCGAAAGTCATTGAGACCTCTACAATTCAGGGACGTATGCAAAAAATTATTTGATTCTGTTTGAATTTGCGGCTGTTATCGTTTGCCATAGAAAATACGCTTGATAAAAAAACGTTGCAGGTAAACTACCCCTCCCCCTTAACCGATCTTCACCAAAAACAATAGGTCTTGAGAACTCTACAATTTAGGGCTGTATGCAAATAATCTTTTGATTCTGTTTGAATTTGCGGCTGTTATCGTTTGCCATAGGAAATACCCTTGTTAAAACATAAAACGTTACAGGTAAACTACCCCTTTCTCTTAACCGATCTTCACCAAAATCAGCAGATCTTGAGAACTCTACAATTCAGGGCTGTATGCGAAACATTATTTGATTCTGTTTGTATTTGCGGCTGTTATCATTTGCGAAACAAACAAAATTACCCTTGCTAAAAAAAAACCGTTGCAGGTAAACTACCCCTTTCCCTCAACCGATCTTCACCAAAAACAATAGGTCGTGAGTACTCTGCAAATCAGGGCTGTATGCAAAAAATTATTTGATTCTGTTTGAATTTGCGGCAGTTATCGTTTGCCATAGAAAAAAAATCTACAGACACACAGACAGACACACACACAGACACTTTTCGGAAAACGACTTTTTTTCATGTTTTGAGTGTAGTAGAATCAGAATCTGCAATAATCTCGAACACGATTTTTTTTGCCATCACCATACTTCCATTCCTTAAGGAATATGGAAGTAAAAATTACTACTAATACTAATAATATCACGATAACTAATGTAAGAAAACGAATAAAAAAACGAGTAGTTTTAATAAACTATTTGGTTATTTATCATTGTTTTTATAGTTCACTCAAGTTTTTCGTCAAAAGCAGAATCGATTGCTAAATAATTTCATTTTGTAACAATTATTTCGAATTGCTGTTATGGATGATTCTGGGGCTCAGAAAATTCCTAAGATAATTGAGAATGCTGTTACTCAGTCTTTTACGATTAAATAAAATATTATAATCATATACAGTAGAGTCTCTTTTATCCGGCCTTCGCTTATGCAAAATTCCGTACTATCCGACGTCCCACCGCAAAAAAACAACAACAAAAAAACACATTAATCGGCAACAAGAACTGCAAGTTGCGAGCGTGAGCGTAGTCTATTTTTTGTTGCTCCCGACTCTACCGTAGCTAATTAGTTACCCCGACTGTACAGTCTACACTATGACTCATGTGTCTGTCATTCGCCCCACCCTCACTCACTCACTGTCACAACTCACTACTCAGTGCAGTGCAGTTTATCATTGTATGCAGATCGGTTTATCATCTGTTACATGCGTATGTGTCTGTGTGTGTTAATTTGACAAACGTTGTGTTGTTTAAAAGTTGAAATTTACGCAAGTATGGCGACGAAAGAAAGAAAGTTGTTGTATCGATGGAACAAAAACTTGAGGCAGTCAAGAGACTGGACGAGGGAGAGACAATGCAGAAGGTAGCTGATGACTTTGGTGTTGGACGGGTAACAGTAGGAGACTGAAAAAAAGAATAGAAATAGAAAAATGGTGTGCATCAAGAGTTACGGAGGGTGCATTAAACAAAGAAAAACTATGAAAAAATGTGACTATGAAAAAGTTAGTGAAGCTTTGTATGTTTGGTTTACACAGTTCAGGGACAAAGGTGTGCCTATTTCAGGGCCTATTTTACAGCAAAAGGCATTGCATTTTCGTAATGAATTCAATGAAGGGGACCCAGATTTCACAGCAAGTCTCGGTTGGCTCGACCGATGGAAGAAACGCTACGGTATCTGTCAGTTAAGTGTTTGTGGTGAAAAACTATCATCGAATTTTGAAGAGATGGAAGCATTCAAGAAAAGATTTCAGGAATTTATTGAAACTGAAAACCTAACGGGTGATCAGATATTTAACTGTGATGAGTCAGGCCTTACTTACAAAATGTTACCTAGTAAGAGTCTTGCAGCCAGAACTGAAGTGGCAGCCCCTGGCTACAAGCGTAGTAAGGAAAGGCTGACAATTTTAGCATGCAGCAATGCTACAGCAAACCTCAAAATGGACCTTGCAATGATTGGAAAGTCCAAAAATCTTAGAGCCTTTAAAACAGTTTCAAAAAACGCTCTTCCTGCAAAATACTACAGTCAGAAAAGCGCATGGATGAGCAGTGAAATTTTCAAAAACTGGTTTTTTAAGGAATTCATTCCTTCAACAGAGAAGTTTTTGAAAGAAAATAATTTACCCAGAAAAGCAGTTTTGTTGGTAGATAATGCTCCAACGCACCCTGATGCAGAGGAGCTTCAAGATGGTGACATTAAGGCAATGGTTCTGCCCCCCAATGTAACTGCTATATGCCAACCTATGGATCAGGGCATTTTGGAAACGATAAAAAGGAACTATCGCAGGAAGCTACTGTCCACAGTGGTAGAAGAAATTGAAGAAGGACAAGACATGATTGAAAAATTGAAATGCATCAATGTAAAGGATATTGCTTATTGGGTTGCAAGGGCCTGGGCTGACGTAAGGGCTCCAACAATTGCCAAATCATTTAAGAAGCTGCTAGGTGATGATGAAAGTATGGAAACGGAAAGCACAGATGAAACCAAAGAAACCATTCTACCTTTAGTGCAACGTATCCCTGGATGTGAGGATGCATATTTGCAAGAAATCGAAAGTTGGATGAAAGATGATGATCAGTATGTAACTGATGGAGAAATTGTCACTCTTGTCAATTGCGATGACAATGAAATTGAAGATCAAGATCAAGCACCAACTGTTGA
The DNA here is from genome assembly GCA_034769895.1 of Magicicada septendecula. Lineage (NCBI taxonomy): Eukaryota > Metazoa > Arthropoda > Insecta > Hemiptera > Cicadidae > Magicicada > Magicicada septendecula. The sequence goes on along the minus strand of CM068369.1, from coordinate 62,403,892 downwards.
ACCTCTCACAATTTCACATAACGACGGAGTTAAGGCTCTAGAAACTGGAATTAAATACATTGAGCAACAAGAAGAAGCTACAGGAATCGACATAATGATGCTGCAAATATGACGAGACTTGTCAGCAAAGAAACGGCACTCGTCAGGAAAGCAGACTACGATCAAAAATTTCTTTAAATCATCACGGGACTGAACTTTTTAAGTGTATTTAACTTCAGATAATTCTGTAACTGTAAGTTCATTTTTTCAGTTAATTTTTTCTGTTGTTTTGTTGTAAAACATGATTATTAGGTTCGTAATATGTAAAATTATAACATAGTTTGACGTTTAATAAGCTTTTTCTTAACACCTCCCTATTATCTGACATTTTTGCTTATCCGACGTTCTGCCGGCCCGTTTATGTCGGATAAGCGAGACTCTACTGTACTTAAATTGTTAATAAAAATGAGAGGACACTTGTTGGAACACCGCACACCGCTAAACAAACCGAAAATAAGTTACAGGTTATAGGTTAAGTTTACAAAAATATCTTACTGTTGACATAGTTGTTAAACTCTTTGATAGATTGGCAGTGTTTTCCCCTGCTGTCTCCCCCCACCGTTTGCTGCTTCCTCCTCATCAGATAGGAAAACGCACACGTAGATGCTAGTGATTTTCATAAAACTGCTGTGTTATCCATATTTTTACCCACAGACCCATATTATTTTTGATATCAAAATATTGTTGAGAGGGTCAAAATTATGAAAAAAAACACATTTGGGTGGGTATCAAATTAAGGGAATTTTAACCAAAATGTGAGTATAATTCCAAAATGTTTGGATGCCAGGGCGCAAAAAGTTGGTCAGAATTTTGATGTAATTGGAAAATTCGATATCAGTTATCTAATTAAAGAGAATTTTGATAAAAATCTGAACGTAATATGTAGTTTTGAAAATTCCATAGTTTTGAGGAACCAGGACTAAAAAAAGAGGTGTCGACAAATTGAAAAAATCCAGTTAGGTGATAGACTAAAGGTAATTTTAACCCAAATTGGAATGTAGCGTTTGCTGTAAAATTGGTTTTAACTTTAGGGGCACTGCAGGAGAAATATGAAACTCAAAATTTTAAGATAATTGTATAAGTTTATGTGGAGGATCAAGTTATGAGGGAATTTTACTCAAAATGCAAACTCTGTATGTTTAATAATTTGACAGAATTGGTATCTCTCAGTACTCTTGTAAACTTTGAATAACATTCAAACAGTTTGTAAACTGTGTTTACAAAAAAACTTAAAAGTGAGGACTAAATTCTTTGTCATTTAGGTATTTTGGTTATAAATTTAACTAAAATAAAAAGACAGTAGACTGAAATTGTTAGTGTGTGTTGTATGATTGTGTGCTTTACAATTCTTGCTTTACTTACAAAAAATAGTAGAGTAATCTGGATTATCCTAACTTTTCTGCTAATTAAAAGATTATCTGATATTGAAATTTACCTTCTAATAAAAAAAATGTATTTCGTTCATAACAGTGAGAAAATTCTACAGCTCAGGAAGCTCAGTAGTTATTTTTAGATAGTCATTTTGTGATTGTATTTTAATTTTTAGATAGGGAAGTTTCTCCGAAATTTGTGTTTGGTCAGAAGAAATACGGTCGCCGTTCACGGCCAGAAAGCACTGATCAAGAAAGTGGAGGCCAAGATACGATAATAGAAGACACAGATTGTGATACTTTTCTTCCACCAGTAACAAATGACAAAGATTATAAGGTGAGTAGTGCCTACATTTTTCCTCTAAACAGATATTTTTGAGTCAGTACATATGGAGTGGTCGAAGAATGGTGTACGGGAAAAAAACAATGTTTTTTTTGAAAGGAAGTCAAAAAAATGCCCAACAGTATGCTTTTTGTCTCTACTACCTTGTTGATAAACAAACTTAATCGAAATAAATAAAATAAAAATACTGCCGGAAACTTACCTGCGATCTTTCTTTGCTTACTTACCTTTTATAAATTCCAATCAGAAGCCCAGAGTCGCCAACATATTTTTTAAAGTTAAAATATTTAAAACTTTTATACTCTTCCTTAATTAAAAAACGGGACAATTTTGCAATCTGACTACCCCCCAATAATAATTTTCAGAAGAAACCCGGGATCGTTAGACGAATCTTTCAGCACAGAATACTAGGAAGCGGTAACAGGCGAAGTGACTAAGCCTAACACATTATTTATCAGACCAAATCTAGTTTTATTTTCATTTTGTCAAACTTGAAATCTCTCTCTCTCTCCCTCTCTCTCTCTCTCTCTCTCTCTCTCTTTCTTTCTCTCTCTCTAACTCTTTAAATACTATAAAAACTACCATAAACTATAACCTTATTTTCTACGAGCCAGTACTTTACCCCCCCCCACACACACACACACACGCACACACACATTTTGTTTACAAATTTATGGTATTCCAAATTTATATACATATATGTTAACCCCTTTTTAATTATTTATTATATTGATTTTATTATGGATTTATTATCATAGTTACTCTGTTATTTGTTCTTGCCGAACAAGCGTTGCACTCCTTCCATTGTATATTACCGTTTGTGTCCAAACTACGTCTCACTAAATTTTTGATCACTTCCGAACTGTTCGAGTTTAATTTATTCCCCTTTTTGCAGGTTTTTCTACATTGTTGAAACTTAGTAGACCCGCGCGCCGACGCAACAACGCGGTTTAGCTGAACTGTCTTTGATCTAGATTCCCATTTTTACGTGCGGGCGAGATGAAACTGTGCCCAGCCGGCGGACGCACCACTACTCACGTCCGGCACTTTAAGATGTTATTGTCCAACTGACTGACGCCACAAAGCGCGTCAGTTCAAGCTACATCCGCCAGCTCGAGCTGTGATTGGCTGAGCCGCTCATGTGGCCTGGTCTAATTAACCACGTTGTTCCGTTCTGTTGATCGACTTTGGCATCGATAGTATTGTAGAGGCCCACGGGCGCACACTTACAGCTGCATTCCAACGTTATCGTTTTGTTGCTGGTGACTCGCTACAAAGTTTTTACTTTTCCCCCAACGGAAAATACATGCATGTGCGCACAGGTTCGCATTCCAGCGCTGTTATTGTTGTGTACTAGGCACAGACCGGTATGGAATTGTATACAGGGTGTCCAATAAAGCATGTCTGTATGACCGTAAAGGGTGTCCAAACAAATCAGTCCCAAATAATTAATAAATTGAATAAAAAAAAATATACCCTTCAAATAGCCCCGTTACAATACCCCCCAATGAGAGGTCTTTTGTCGAGACAGAAGAACTCTCATTGCTACCCCTAAGAGGATCGGTGAGGATAGGGTGCCAACAACCCCATTAATTCTTAACGCATCATGGGTAAACTACCCCCCTAGCTTGGCGACTATGGCTGCACCTGAACGAGATTACTGGACTTCTGTGTACGAGATCCCAACACCATAAAATCGGACAAATACTCACCATAGTGCATCTAACCTTCTAACATTCTACCCAAAATTCCAAACCCTGGACTTATACCATACCAGATCCTCAACCGATATGTTCCCCCTTATCATGCATACTGGCTCGCCTTTTAGCAAAGTACTGGTTGTACGCATACTTATTAATACATTCTAAACAAACTCTAAACATTTTAACATCATTTTTTCAAATCAAAATATAGCAAATAAATTAAATTCAAATCATTAAATTTGGTTAAAATTTCATTTAAGTTCAAAATTATCATTATTTTCATCAAGACAAAAAAATCTTTTTATATGAATCTATCAACTCTATCAATTTTCTTCACTACTAATAACAATCATAAAAAACACCAATTGAACAGCTTATTAAAACATGAATTCACTTACCCTAACATTTGTCTACACATATATACTAAACAATGTAATTAAATAAAAACACTAGTAATACACATAAACAATAATGTACTTGAAACTCAAAATATCACCTATATGGCAGGCATAAATAATTTTTTTTTTCAAAAAAATTTTAAATTTACCAAAATCTTTTTTCTTATTTTTCAGAAAAACCAAACTATTTAATTCAATCAAGAAACAAAATGGCATCAATCAATTACTAGAAACTGGTCTTGTCTCTAACATTACCCATCAGCTGATCTCTCTGGGTCAAGTGATTGACCTTGACATACATATGTTACACAAAGCTACATCATAAAATACATGAAACATCTTTAAAATTCCTGATCTTCAAACATAGTACAACATAATAAAATAAGACATTCAAAATTAACATGGTTATTATTATCTTACAATAAACAATAAAATTTACATTTAAATTGACCAAAATTACACATTTTATAGCTTCATATCATTCTCAAATTCTATTAAAATCTGTCGCTTGTTTCAATTCTTATTACATTTTGACTATGACTTTCTTTTTTTAATATTTTCATTCTCAGTTGGTTTGGGTGACTCAATTATTTATAACATTGCAATTTACAACTTGGCATTTATATATATAATCTTCCCCCCTTTTGACTCTTATACTCACTTAACAGCTTTAACTAGTATGACACCCATCTATCAAAATATCTACCAAACATTCTCTACCCCTAACTTACTATTCTAATTCATTTCGCATCATTCTACCCTTACCACAAAATACTCTCTACCCCTTTGTACTCAGGACGTGTGTTCGCTTCCCAATGCTCATTCCCTTATCTGGTTCCTGGACCCTCCCTAGGTAACCCTTTCCGGCGCTAATCGGTTCCCCTCCCGCCACAACGCTTTTCGTTGAGGACTCCTTATCATACCACCCCCTTACAAAATCACCTATCACTAATTACTCTCCCATTACATCACTTTCATCTACAAAATATCTTCATTTATTTATTACCTCAATATATCATTCATTACTCTACATATTTTCCCCATAGCTACTGTGTCATTATCAATATTCAAATTCTATCTTACTTTTACTCACAATAATATTGTTCTCTCTAACACCTCTTCTAAACTTAACTTGGACTGATCAAATGTCCTATCAAAATAATAATCACCCAAAATCTAACCTTTACCACATTTCACATTTTAACTCTTGAAAATTCAAAACTATCTCAATTCATTTTACCATTTAATTCAAAATCTCTTAAACACATTGAAAATCTATTATTCACATCTTTAATTACATTGATAATTTGCAAATCATTTATAAGTCACATACTACATAGATAACTTCAGCAATCAGCTGATTTTCTTGGCAAGGTGAATGACCTTACTATAGATACCATTCAACAATTATATAAAATACATATTTTTATAATTCTTATCCCTAACATACTACATACAATTAATACAAATACACAAAATTATATAGTCATCATCATAAAATATTGGTGGATTTAATGTTTACATCTCTGAGATTTATAAAATTCATACTTACATTACATCACTCACATACTATCAGAGACACACAAATATAAACACCAAACACCAATAACTCCATGTACCTTCTGAAACATTTTAACAACCATGTTATTCCACAAACTAAACACAATTTAACATTTATTTATTTATTAATTATTATCAAATTCAAATCTCATACAATAATTTAAATTCATCATCACAATTCAATTATATCACATTGTAAATCAATCAAAAATATTTAAACATCTCAAATTATTTTAATTCTATCAAGTATTGAAAACACAACATTTTAATTACATTGCTCCAAAACAATTACAAAATTCATGTTATTCATTTAGTCTACCAAAATAATATTATTATTATTAAAACAATTTCTACTACGTACACATTGTTTACATAAAATACCTTTTACAACATAGATACGGGTAATTTCACTAAAATTTATTTACAAATCTTTGTCATTATTTTTCTGTTTACCACACTTCATTTCCTAAATTAGCAAGGTCAGAACCATAAATTAAAATATTTAAAAATGTTCATACCCTTATTTTTTAATTCACCCTCCACCATCGTGTAAATATCTAATATATTTATAACATAAATCATTGTTATCCCCATACAATTTGTTATTTTTATTATTATAATAACTATCTGTGTTCTCAAATGTTTCCATCATCCAGTAACAATGTTTTATAGGCTTACCCCACATTATCACTCTATCATACAACCTGTCTACACCCTACACTTGGAATTCTGGTCTGGTCACCATCAGTATTTTTGTTCAACTTAAAGTCAGTCATTTTATCATCATATTCATTTACTATATTGTAATGAGCAAAAATTTAAAAATTTCAAATTTTCTCCTCGACGGATTTTGTTCACACGAAGTTGTGTCAACGACTTCTAGTCGATGCAATAAATAAAACTTAATGTGAAGATGTCAGAACAGCGTCGCTAACAAGACAATAGGAAGACGTTAAGTTCTACTCAACTATAGAAATTGGATGTACGAGATGACAGGGGAAGTTTAGCTAAAAATTATTACCCACAACAGTCGAGACAAAGCAGGCGAGGACATTCACACGTGTACTGAGAATTAAGGCATACGTTCAGTCAGGTTACGTCAGAATACGAGGTACTGCAAAAAAAGGGGACAAGATGTTTACAAAGGAGCGTACGTACAGCACTTTAAGAAACAATGTATCAAGTGGATAATTGACAGGACTCTAGCCAAGCTACACAGCTGGAGGTAACGTCTAAGTGTCAGACGCAATTTACGAGTAGAAAGTCAGGGTGACTTCACCAGCCAACATATGTCGAGAATTATTAATAGTTACAAAAAAGGGGTGTAAGAGAGAACAATACTTCGGAAGGACCCAAGAACTGATGAAGGCAACTTAGAAAAACACTGCGTATACCTCACACAAAAGAGTGATCGACAGGCGTTTAATAGCTAGAAATTCTGCGAAATAGGTCAACGTTCGAACAGGACAAGTCTGGGGATGTCTGACAACCTATCAGAGTACAACTCTTGCGAAGAACACTGGTGGAGAGGACAGTTTCTATAGCAACCAAAAGCAAAAGCGTATCAGGAGATAGAAACCAAAAAACCCTGGTGTAGTGGGATGAAATATTCCGAGAAAACTATGAGCTGACCTATCACAAGTAAGAAAAGGCGTGGACAGTCCAGAAGACAAAATTTGAGTAGGGACAAGCTGATAAAACTATGTGTCTAACACAGAGACGAAGGTAGTATATTTTAATTTTCAAGCGGCTAGTATATCTTAATCTGTGGAGGCCAGTATATCTCAATTTTCAAGCTAGTGGATCTTAATTTGTGAAGACCAGTATATCTTAATTTTCAAGCCAGTATATCTCAGTAAATTTCAGTTTCATGTAAATTAACAGACTTAGTGAAATCGTCATGTCATAATATTCAGACTTAGTGATTTTCTAATAGTGGAATTCAAAGTGCGATTTAACGGACTCTTGTAGTAATCAATCAAAGTGAACAATACAATCTCGACACGTACAAGTAGAAGTAGACAAAGTAGCATTATAAAATAAGAAATAAAAATAAGTATTAGTGTCATAAGTCAGTTTGAATGATTACGCGTAGGAAAGCAAAGATGGCAAGCAATTCCGATAGCGTAGAGTTCGACATTAATAACCAGTTAGGTATGGTAAATACGGAAGATAACACCACACCTAGCGACCCAAATAGCGCTGTAGGGAGTCAAGAGGACAGGGCGCGAGGACAGACGTCCAAACCATAAGACGTGAATCTTCAGATGTTAATGGATTTCATACGACAACAGAGCGAGAAACAAGAAGAAAGTAATCAATTAATTAAAGAAAATTGTAGATCAATTAGCGAAAAGCTCGACCAGCATAAGGAAGAGATGAAACGGCAGTCAGCGGAACAGCTCACGCAGATACGGTCCGAGATACGAGAATACCAGCAGGCCTGGGAAGGCAAGATCAATGAATTACAAAAGAAACAAGATGATATAGTAAGAGAGTTGAGAGAAGATGCGAACAAGAAATACGAAGAGATACAGGAAGCACGAGAAACCGATCGCCAAGAATGGATGGTAGCGATCCACAATACCCAAACAACTTAAAAAGATTCATAATAAATTTGATGCTCACGTCAAAGACGCCAATAAGAAGCATGAAGAGTTAAAGGCCGAAATACATGATACCATACGGCAGAAACAACAAGAACAAGGTGAAACAAACAACAACATGATGCAGAAATTGGAAGAAGTCGACGGGAGACAGCGTTCAATGGAACAGAAGTTGGACGAAACCACAAAAGAAAAGACGACGCGAATAGAAGAATTGAAATGCCATTTATCAAAAGTAAAGGAGAACCAGGAGAGACTACAGAGACAATTAATGGAAGGTGAGTGTGGCACGATGAACCGAATTAATGGACCTAACCACGACGACCTCAAATATAATGGTACTGACAGATTCCCCATGGAATTTCTTAAGGAGCTGTCCGAGGTACAGGAACTATACTACCCCATTGATAATATTAAGTGGATAGGTAGACATTTAGAGTTAGACGCTGGAATTTGGTGGAGAGTTATACGAAGCCAAATATCCAATTTTGAAGAATTTAAAGAAGCGTTCTCGCAAAAATACTGGGGACAAGAACGGCAAGACAGCATACGGGATCATCTTGAATATGGGAGATTTGATTGGCGTGGTCCAATTAATGCGATCCAATATATAGAGCGCATATTATTGGAAAGTAGACAATTATCACCTACTCTGACAGACAGACAGTTGATCCGGAAAATCGCGCGTCATTTTGGGCGTGAGACCCAGCTCGCTGTTATCACGAGAGGAATTACAACAGTTCCAAACTTTGTGTCTTTAATTATAGAATATACACAAATTCACCCAAGAAATAACAGAGAGTCGAGTTATGTAACAACGAACGAGGGGAGAAATTCATACAAGGAAAGTGAAAGTTTTACAAACAAAACGACTGGAACGCAGAAGAAGGCTTGGGGTGAGAGAGCGCCCGCAAACACACAACAGCACCGCACTGGGGAGAGGCGACCCGTAAATACAATAGAGTTTGTCAATAAGGGTGCTTCGACTTCGAGCAATGAACCCAAAGCGGCTCGCCAAGAAGAAGAAAAAAATTCATTTGTACAGTAAAGCATAATTCATTTATACTTATATCCAAATTACAGAATATGGGAATAAGAGGTGTAAGCTTATCCCTGATAGCCAGTTATTTACATGACAGGACACAAGTTGTAAAGGTGAATGGGACTAGAAGTCAGCCTATTAAAACAAATGTTGGAGTGCCCCAGGGCTCTATATTAGGACCTTTATTGTTTATTTTATATATCAATGGCTTACTAGTGTTACAAGATGTATTAATAGCATATGCTGATGATACAGCAGTACCAATGAAAGCAAATACATGGCCTGAACTTGCAACAGATATGTCAACTAAATTAGATATTATATACTCTTGGCTCTATCACAATAATCTATTACTCAACATAAGCAAGTCTGTTTTTATCACCTTTGGAAATTATAGAGACTCTGTTCCGCATGACTTTGAAATTAAGATAAATGGTCAAAAATTGAAAAGAGTTAAAACTAGTAAATATCTAGGAATAACATATGACTTTAACATGAAGTGGGATGTACATGTGGCTAACATTGTAAAAAAAACCAAATACTTAGTCTATGTTTTTTACAGACTTAAACAAATTTTATCAAAAAAGCAACTACTACAAATATACCATGGACTATTCCATAGTGTGGCAGGGTATGCTATCATAGGCTGGGGGGGGTCTATATAAATCATCTCTAGACGCATTGGATCGGCTGCAAAAGTGTATTCTTAAAATTATAGGAGTCAATGAACAAGATTCGAATAAACCATTAAATATTAAACAGGTGTTTGTAGTGAATTCTATAGTTTATCAATACAATCATCTAAAAAGTGAGTTTTTACAAAATCGAATCAACACACGGTATAAAAGTATTATATTACCGCGACACCTATTAAGTATTGGGCAAAGAAGCTATGTGTATTATGCCATAAAAAATATTTTAATGAATTACCTAATGAACTGAAAATCTAAGTGTAAATATAAAAGTGCTTAAAAAAAAAATCAAAGAAAAAATTAGGAACATTGTTATTGAATAATCAAAAAAACAGTCTATTATCATATGGACCTTTTTTCTCTTTTTTTCATTTATTTATTGAATTGTATTATAGTACAAACTAAAATTTTGTTAAAATTGAAAAATAATTTATTTTTAATATATTACTATGATCGGTGAGGTAAAACTCACAATTAGTATTAAGTATATAAATATTAATTCTAAGGACCAACCTATGTATGGGCATTTATGCCCCCTATAGGTCCTTTATTGTATAATTTTTATTATATGTAAAGGAAAATTGGTAATAAATATTATTATTATCATAAAGGAGATAGCTAACAATACGGATGGTTATCAAACTAATGTAATACTACCGGACTTAAGAAACGAATTGTTATGCGATGATGGCGAGGAGATTGTCCAACGAATAATAAAATGTCCAGAAATAACTATAAAATTTAACAATAATATTACGGTACAAGCTCTGCTTGACACGGGAAGCGTTATCAATGGATTATCGGAATCTTGGTTCAATCAAAATAAGCAAAACATAGTACCTTATGAAATTTTACCTATGGCCAATACTTTAATAATTAGCGCGGTAGGCAATAAATCAAAATTAATAAGAAAGCAGATATTATGTGATATAGATATCGATAGGAGTAAGTATGAATGTGTGTTCCTCATTATACCAGACCTGATAAAACCATGTATTTTAGGAATTAGTTTTCTCCAGGAAGCAGGATGTCTCATTGACATGGGAAAAAGGGTCATCGAATTAAAAGGAAAGGCTGACGAAGCAGCATGCACAGTGCCAATTATGCATATGGAGGTGGTGGACATAGAAGAAGACGAAGATATCATGCGAAACATCGATAAGAAGGTGGAGAGCATTGACTGCAGAGATAAAAGAATATTGATGAGGTTAAGAGAGATTCTCGTAAGAAATAAAAGTTTATTCAGGGAGTGCCCCGGAAGGATCGAAGGATACGTTCACGAGTTTCAAGTCACAGACCGGACACCGTACTTCCAGAGAGGATGGCCTGTCCCATTACCATATAAAGGGAATGTTACGGTATGGGGTCATTGAGCGATGCAACAGCGCCTATATCAACCCACTCGTTACTGTTATTAAGAAAGATGGAAGAGTACGATTATGTCTGGATGCGAGGAAGGTGAACAGCGTGACGATTCCGGACTATGAGGGAGCCTCACCGATAAACGATATTTTGGCTAGATGTAGTGAAATGAAGTATTTATCCACCGTAGACTTAACAAGTAGTTTCTGGCAAGTACCACTGAAGCCAGAGTGCCGGAAGTTCACCGCTTTTATGTATGAAGGCAAATGTTATCGCTTCACAGTTACGCCGTTTGGACTGAGTACCAGTTCTGTTGCACTAACCAGGGGATTGGACACAGTATTGGAGGAAGAAGTTAAGAAAAACACCATCATTTACGTAGACGATTGCTTATGTTATTCCGGAGATCTAGAAACACATTTATCACATTTGGATTTATTGTTGACTAACTTAAGAAGAGCGAATTTGACCATCAATTTAGATAAGTCGCAATTTTTTAGGCAAGAAATTGCATACCTTGGATATCGTCTAACTACGCAAGGAATACAGCCGACGGATGAGAAGATTGACGCAATTATGAAGTTTCCAACACCTCGAAACCAAAAGCAACTAAAGGGTTTCTTGGGCCTAACAAATTTTTATAACCACTTTACGGATAAATACGCCGAAACCACCTTGAATTATTAAGAAAAGGACATAGATTCACATGGACACCGGAACTACACAAATGTTTCCAACAAGTTAAAGAACTATTTGTAGAAACAGTGATCTTGAAGTTTCCTCGAATAAACCAATGATACTACATGCAGTGCGACGCCAGCAACTTTGCATATGGCGGGCAGCTATATCAACTGGACAAGGAAGGAAAAATCGGAGTTATAGCATTTACTAGCAAAACATTCAAGGGTGCAGAAAGAAATTACTACACCACTGAAAAGGAGCTCTTGAGTATTGTGAGATGTCTCGAAAAATTCCGTATATATATATTGTAACATTGATGACCTATAGGGGTACTGCCTTCTTCCTTAAAACCCCGCGTTGGGTTCGTCACTTTGTAAGAAGACCCTATATATGGCTGTAATCAAATCAAATCCCACTGTTTGGGCTAGCCACTAGGTCACCAGACCGCTGTATGCCGGTCGTTACAAAAGAATAAAAATAAAATGGAAAATTCAATAATAATAGAATTTTCAAACAATAAAATAATTTTGTTTATGTTTATACATATGTTTATGTATACAAGATAAATCTGTTTTTTAAAAGGTTCTGGTAAAATTTTAATAACAGGTAGGTATTTATTGACCGTCGAGCACTTCTTGAAGATTTGCACCAAGTCTGGAGTTAAATAGATTAACTCCAGGTAATAATCGATTGGTGACTTTTCTGACTGGTTCAAAATAGGATATATTCTTCTCACTTAATTCCTTCTGCCTTACAAATACCCTTAAATTACCCTGTGAAATAAGTACAGATACAAAATAATGGAAATATAAAGATTTATTGACAATTTTAAATAAATAATCGATATTTTATCGATGGAGAGCAATTATCGACTCTGTCTCAGGAATTATCGATTGTGTCATACAGAACAAAATTTTATGTTATATTATATTAAAAGACAGGTTCTTTGAGCGATTAGGATTAATAGTCAGAGAAGGGTGACGAGAAAGTATAACATTAACAATTAAAGATATTAATACAATAATTACTATTCAATAGTATTTAAATAATTCCACTATGTAATGTAAATGAATGCTGTCAAACCATACGCAGACGATGACGTCACTGCGATATCGTGAAGGCGGTCTCTGTAGAATTAAAAGATGGCCGCTACTATTTCTTGCGTAGTTACTGTGAACTCGGCATGTCCCAAAATCACGATAAAATTACCTTTGTGAATGTCTAAAATCTTCCCGCACTGGTGTAATATGTCTGTTAAGTTAGTTGGTGTATTCTGGTGAAGTGTTCCGTGTAAACTTGTGTTAATTTGGTTATTTTGTCTGTTTTCCCTTCTGGGGTTAAGTTTTTCAAGTTACGGTTAGGTTTGTAAAGTGAATCAGTTGAAATATAATGTTTTACTGTTTACTGTCACTCGTATAGTGAAGTGAGAGGTTGGTTTTCACTATTGTCGTGAATGTTTTTATAGTATTGGCTTCAAAAAGTGTCTAATTTGTCTAACTCTCGTTCACTGATTTCAATGGCTAAACGCTAGCATCATGTTCGACTCGATTTAAAGAACGTTTTTGTCACACACCTATTCAGCTTGATATTCAACAAAAGACTAATTAACTTGGTCATAAACCTTGCCCAGTTAATCCTTGAAAAAGTATTGTTAACATTTTTCGACTTCCATACACATTAGAAAATATTACATTATATATGGAATTTTTCTATTTTATTCCTTACTTTTATGAATTACTAACCTTATTATTGGTTTAATCATCTCATTCCCTTTAAATTGATGTATTATAGTCCATATCTGTAGACATTTTGTGGAAATTAACAAATTTTGTTCACACTTTGGAAATATAGGCTCAGAATTGGATTTCCGTCTTTATACAAAATTCCTTCCATTTTAAATATTATTAATACTATTATAATAAATTTTAATTAGTCATATTACTCTCCCTTTCCTTAAATACATATAAATTACACCTTTGAACTGGTTTTTTGTGTTAATTTGTAAATTTGACATTGCTCTTTAAAATTAATTAATTTATATATTTTGACAATTTACAAAATGTTAAGGTATATTTCCTTATTGTCATTTTAATTCATAGGATCATTCCTAGTAGTGGTTAATTGTGTTATCTTATATAAATCTGGGTAGTTTACAAGATTTATAAGTGAATTATACTATTTTATATTGGTTCTCTGATTTCACCAAATGGCCTAGATTTTAGAATTTTATATTTCTTTCTTTCTCAAATAATTTAAACTTAATTCCTCCTCTGACTTTACATAATTACAATTATATCAAAATAACATGATTTATAACTTATTGTATTGTGTAGTAGTTAATTAACACTACATATTTAAAATAAATAATTATGAACATTGTTCAGCAATCTGCACAATTGAACACATTGCAGATATGGTTTGAACATATATCTTTCAACTATTTTTGAGCTAACATAGCATACCTTTTAGAACATTATTACTGGTATGTAGGTTATTATTTATCAAACATAATTCTTTTTAAAACACATAACATAAATCTTATTTTCTAATAAACCTTACAAATACATTTATTTAACACATTGATTTTAGGATTGTGAAATAACAGTCTATTTAAACATGTTACACTTATTCATACTATATTAGTACCAGTCCTTTCTGGTTCAAACCATTACTACTGTGATCCCCCACATCAGCAAACACCAACTCCCATACTCTATTTATTATCATTTTTTACAAATGTCTTGTAAATAAAGATTTACATTAAAATAATAAAATACTGGAAACCTTCCATTTTATTATTTTATTATGCTGTTTATTATTTAGATTTTAAAGTTGTGATATAGCATACTACTAAGTTATAGTATCACCAACTTTAAGTTTATTGCTTTTTTTAAAAAACACTTACACAAATTCACTTTCACTGTTGGTTCTGATATTTTGAGTCTTATTATCTCAGACCAGACCTTTAGTAATCATGGACCGTTAAGACTAGTTTATTTCTTTATTACACAATAGCTTTAGCCGGTGCACTTCTTATAACGCTATACAGCACTTTAGTTTTCTCAATAATTACATTTTATAAGATTTTGGGTATGTTATACTTTCTTTTGCATAGTTTTTGTGGGTTTGGGATTGATAGTAGTTTATATAATAATAGGTTTTACTACGGTGTTTCTTTCATACTATTTCTTCCTCTCCTCCTGTCTTCCTTCTTGTCCTTCTTCATATCTTCCTTCTGGTATTCATTCTTGTCCCTCTTCTAGTCTTCATTCTTGTCCCTCGTCTAGTCTTCACTCTTCTGTTCTTCCTTCCTCATTCTTGGGTAAACCAAGGTACTTGGTGATATCACGACCGAGGTTTAGTTTGGAGTATTTAATTTATTCACTGAACTGACTTTATTCTTCTATACAGGTTTCAGGGTATTGTTTTCTTCCTGTTCACAAACTTTATTCTTTCCTCTTCTTGTTTTTTGGGGTATTTTGGTCTTCACCACCCTTTAATTGAGTCTCTTTTTCTTTGATATAGTCTTATATAACTGGTTTACTGCTCTGAGCTTCCTGGGTAACTTACTGGTATTATACTATGAGTTGATGAGTTGCTTCAATACTTTCTTTGGTTTCTTTTAACAGTGGTTTTTATATATTATGTAGTGAGGATTTTTATCTTATTGTGGTTCATTCCTCTGATTTATTTAAATGTCATTCAATATTATTATAACATTTGTTGGTGTAATTAAACTTTATGATTTCACATGACTTAAAATGTAGTGGATTTTCTGTCACGCTACAATATATATATATATATATATATATATATATATTGTAACTTGACGTGTGACCTCTATATGTGTGGCTATAATCTGTCTGTCCCACTGTTTGGGCTAGCCACTTGGTCACCAGACCGCTGTATGCCGGTCGTTACAAAAGAATAAAAATAAAATGGAAATTTCAATAATAATAGAATTTCCAAACAATAAAATAATTTTGTTTATGTTTATAGAAGTATGTATACTAGATAAATCTGTTTTTTAAAGGGTTCTGTGAAAATTTTAATAACAGGTAAGTATTTATTGACCGTCGAGCACTTCTTGAAGATTTGCACCAAGTCTGGAGTTAAATAGATTAACTCCAGGTAATAATCGATTGGTGACTTTCCTTACTGGTCCAATATCTTGTTCAAAATAGAGTATATTCTTTTCACTTAATACCTTCAGCCTTATAAATACCCTTAAATTACCCTGTGAAATAAGTACAGATACAAAATAATAGAAATATAAAGATTTATTGACAATTTTAGATAAATAATCGATATTTTATCGATGGAGAGCAATTATCGACTCTGTCTCAGGAATTATCGATTGTCATACAGAACAAAATTTTATGTTATATTATATTAAAGACAGGTTCTTTGAGCGATTAAGAATTAATAGTCAGAGAAGGGTGACGAGAAAGTATAACATTAACAGTTAACACATATAAATACAATAATTACTATTTAATAGTATTTAAATAATTCAAGTTATGATATTAGAATAAATGTTTTGTCGAACCAATGAAGACTGATGTGACGTCAGTCTCTGCGATGTAGTAGTCAGGTTTTGTTTTCAAGATGGCCGCTCCTTGGGTTGGTCTCGGCTATTGTATATGCGTCGAGTCAGAAAATTACTATAAAATTACCTTCATCAAGGTCTAAAATGTCCCCGCACTGGTGTAATAAGTCTGTTAATCTATTTAGTGTATTCTGGTGAAGTGTTCAGTGTAAACTTGCGTTAGTTAGTTTATTTTCTATTTTGTTCAACTATTACGGTTAAGTTTTCAAGTTGCGGTTAGGTTTGTAGAGTAAATCAGTTGTAATATAATGTTTTACCGTTTACTGTCACTCGTATAGTGAAGTTAGAGGTTTGTTTTCACTATTGTCGTGAATGTTTTTATAATATTGGCTTCAAAAAGTGTTTAATTTGTCTAACTCTCGTTCACTGATTTCAATGGCTAAAACGTTAGCTTCATGTTCGACTCGGTTTAAAGAACGTTTTTGTCACACACCTATTCAGCTTGATATTCAACAAAAGACTAATTAACTTGGTCATAAATCTTGCCCAGTTAATCCTTGAAAAAGTATTGTTAACATTTTTCGATTTCATACACATTAGAAAATATTACATTATATATGGAATTTTTCTATTTTATTCCTTACTTTTATGAATTATTAATCTTATTATTAGTTTAATCATCTTATTCCCTTTAAATTGATGTATTATAGTCCATATCTGTAGACATTTTGTGGAAATTAACAAATTTTGTTCACACTTTGGAAATATAGGCTCAAAATTGGATTTCCGTTTTTATATAAAACTCCTTCCATTTTAAATATTATTAATACTATTATAATAAATTTTAATTAGTCATATTTCTCTTCCTTTCCTTAAATACATATAAATTACACCTTTGAACTGGTTTTTTGTATTAATTTGTAGATTTGACATTGCTCTCTAAAATTAATTAATTTATATATTTTGACAATTTACAAAATGTTAAGGTATATTTCCTTATTGTCATTTTAATTCATAGGATCATTCCTAGTAGTAGTTACTTGTGTTATCTTATATAAATCTGGGTAGTTTACAGGATTTATTAGTGAATTATACTATTTTATATTGGTTCTCTGATTTCACCAAATGGCCTAGATTTTAGAATTTTATATTTCTTTCTTTCTCAATAAATTAAACTTGATTCCTCCTCTGACTTTACATAACTACAATTATATGAAAATAACATGATCTATAACTTATTGTTTTGTGTAGTAGTTAATTAACACTACAGTTATTAAAATAATTAATTATGAACATTGTTTATTAATCTGCACAATTTAACATATTGCAGATACAGCTTAAACATATCTCTTTTGACTATTTTCAATCTAACATAGCATACCTTTTAGTACTTATTACTGGTATGTAGGTTATTATTTATCAAACATAATTCTTTTTTTTAAAATACATAACATAAATCTTATTTTCTAATAAACCTTACAAATACATTTATTTAATACATTGATTTTAGGACTGTGAAATAATAGTCTAATTAAACATGTTACACTTATTCATACTATATTAGTACCAGTCCTTTTTGGTTTAAATCATTATTATTGTGATTCCCCACATCAGCAAACATTAATTCCCATACTCTATTTATTATCATCCTTTTTTACAAAGGTCTTTTAAATAAGGATTTACATAAAAATAATAAAATACTGGAAACCTTCCATTTTATTATTTTATCATGCTGGTTATTATTAGACTTTAAAGTTGTGATATAGCATACTACTAAGTTATAGTATCACCAACTTTAAGTTTATTGCATTTTTTAAAAAACACTTATACAAATTCACTTTCACTGTTGGTTCTGATATTCTGAGTCTTATTATCTCAGACCAGACCTTTAGTCATCATGGACCGTTAAGACTAGTTTATTTTCTTTATTACACAATAGCTTTAGCCGGTGCACTTCTTATAACGCTATACAACACTTTAGTTTTCTCAATAATTACATTTTTATAAGATTTTGGGGATGTTATACTTTCTTTGACATAGTTTTTGTGGGTTTGGGATTGATAGTAGTTTATATAATAATAGGTTTTACTACGGTGTTTCTTTCATACTATGTCTTCCTCTCCTCCTGTCTTCCTTCTTGTCCTTCTTCATATCTTCCTTCTGGTATTCATTCTTGTCCCTCTTCTAGTTTTCATTCTTGTCCCTCGTCTAGTCTTCACTCTTCTGTTCTTCTTTCCTCATTCTTGGGAACCAAGGTACTTGGTGTTATCACGACTGAGGTTTAGCTTGGAGTATTGAATTTCTTCACTGAACTGACTTTATTCTTGTATTTGTTTTTAGAGTATTTTGGTATTCACCACTCTTTGATTGAGTCTCTTTTTTCGGGATATTGTCTTATGTAACTGGTTTACTGCTCTGAGCTTCCTGGGTAACGTACTGGTATTATTTATGAGTTGATGAGTTGCTTCAATACTTTCTTTGGTTTCTTTTAACAGTGGTTTTTATATATTATGTAGTGAGGATTTTTATCTTATTGTGTTTCATTCCTCTGATTTATTTAAATGTCATTTAATATTATTACAATATTTTTTGATGTAATTAAATTTTATCATTTCATATGATTTACGATGTAGTGGATTTTCTGTCACGCTACAGAATGCCCTTCTCCAGAAGTAATTTTTTCAGACTATACTTGCTTTGTCTGAAACAATTGCTTATGATAATTATTCAAAGTTTGTTATTATTTTGGACTTCCTTCCATTTTAAAATTCTCTTATTTATATCTGAGTTTATATCATTCTCACTTGATCTTCCTTGATAGTAATAGTCTTCTGAGTTTCATATTTATTACTTCATTTTTATATTTCTTCTTAGTATTTTCTCCTTGGGATATTTTCTCCCTATCGTTCCCTACTTTGTGAGCTGGTTCAGTTCAGAGAGGCACTGTACGCTACTTTCCTCTGCTGTCCAATACTTCACACATATTTGAGTACAGAGGCAAATCATCTCTGCTCAAAAAATATATTAATCTTGCTGGAATTATCATCAGACAGATTAAAAAAATTATTCAGAATAGTACACATTTGTTACTATTTAAAAATATCTTTGGGATACTTCACTTATTACTTATTATACTTCTCAGAGATTTTAATATTTCTATCTCAGTTGTTCATATGACTTATTATCTGGATGTTTCTTTCATTTGATATTATGGTAGGAAGCTCTTCTATTATTACCTTTTTATACTTTTATTATCATATAAATCTTTTGGTTATAAATTATTATTACCTTCTGGTTTTTTCATTATAATCTGCATTATTTGTAGTAGCATATCTTTGTGACATTTTTAGACTGTTTCTTGGTTCTTAAATTTTCCACTTGTGCTATTTTCTAGAATTTTTTATAACTGTCATTATCATAATTGTCATTTAATTTATAAATCATTTTATATTAATTCATTTAATTACATACATTTTTGACATTATTTTCACATTATTCTGGTCATTGCGATTATACTTGCAAGTGCTGGTTTTTTTATTTATTTCATTATGATGTCATATTTTCTCCTCATACCACTTAAAGTTTCATTCTCTCATAATTCCAAAGAAGTTTTTGTACTTTATTTTATTCACTCATTTAAATCGTATTAAAGAATTTTTTCTTTTTTATTTCCTTCAACAACATTTTACGGAAAGGTTTTTACTCTTCATATTGAACGTAGACATGATTAAACTGTCTAGAATTATTTGTTTTTTGACCTTAGATGGTTTTATTTCTAAATTCTCTCCTTCTTTATTATTATATTATAGCCATAAAGTTTTTCTTAGATAATCGGTATGTAAGGTGATCTCATTTATGTTTAAAATTTTGTTGACTTATTTCAAACTCTTCTTATATTATTCTTCTTTTCAAATAATTTCTTTCAAATAATCTTTTATGTAAGATTGGCTCACACCTTTTTAGAATTTTGGAGTTTTTATGTTTTTAAACTTCTCCTCTTCTATTCTAGCCATAAAGTTTTTTTTCATATTTTCTTGGTATGTAAGGTGAACTTACGTATTTTTTAGAATTTAGAGGATTTTATGTTTTTTTAAAACTTCTTTTCTTCTATTCTAGTCATAAAGACTTTTCATCAATAATTGTAATAGTTTTCATAATTATATGGTAAACATATCATATTAGTTTCATAAATATTGTATGACTCTTTCCTTGTCTTTATTCCAATGTATTTATTATTATTATTTTTCCTTTATACCCAGGTGGATGCTTTTATTATAGTGCATTGTTGCTCATAGTTCCTTTATAAGGTGTAGTTTCTTAATTAATTTATTTCTTAAATTCCCATTTTGGTTCTTTGTCCCTTCTTCTTCTCATTTTTCCTCAGTGGTAATTATTTTCATCTTCTTTGTGGTGGTTTTGCCTTTGTTGGTTATCATGACATCCATCCCTTTTACCATCTCATTATGTATTCGTATAGATCCTTATCAGATCCAAACTTTTGCTCCTACGCGCCGGATAGTACCTCGGTTGGTCCCGTTCTAGGCTCCTCCGCCTTTCTTCGTATCTTCGGTAACTGCTCCCTCTATGGTGGTTGAAACCTCGCTGTCTTCCATCTGTGGCCCGTATGAAGTTCACTCTTGGGCGAGGAAACCTATTATTACTAAAATTACTATTATTGGGACCCACACGATTAGCATTATTATGGTAAGGACTATTACCATAATTGGGGGTTCTCTGACTATTTACGTTATCAGGGTAGGGATTGTGGTTACCCTGATAACCATTAGAGGGTCGATTCGGGTTTTGATAATTTGGACCCGTATTATTATTATCATGGTAATTAGTATTGTTCCCATTATTATATTGTCTTATATTCCAATATGTCTCTGGTCCATATGCTGTATGACCTGAAAAATATCTGTGAGGTTCTTCATCTGGTTTATCAATTATTTGCTTCTCTGAATCCCCATAATCTGGTTCATCATCACATATCCATCCGGAAGGTATACATTTTTGTGTAATTGTATACTGGAATAGTCCTGGATGGCGCACTAATGGAACACACTCTGGTGATTCACCAGTGCCATCGTCACAGTCTGATAAGATGTTATATTTCCATCTTTCTGAAATACACTGTTTAGTTCCGCACTGGAACTGATCTAGTCCACATGTAGTATTCCGTTTACCTCTGGTCCTTTCCCAGTGATAAACTACTGTCTTGTGGTAAATTATTTCTGAGATTACCTTGAATCTCCTTCCGAAATTTCTGTAATTACTGATTTCTTCATGGTCGGTAATTGGAATATTATTGACATCCATTAAACCATGGTTCATCATTTCCATTTCTTCCTTGGTTTTCATTAATTTCCTTGGAAGCGTTGTCCTCCTTTCCCTTGGTTCTCCTGCTATATCTGTCGTATTTTCTTTATTCCCGTTAGTTTTCTTCTCAGGCAATACTATAACTGGTTCAATTGTTTTTTCATTCGGTATTTCTTCTGGTTCTGGTTGGCTATCTTCCTGCGTTTTATTATTTAGTACTTCTTCTCTTTTTAATCTGTCCTCTCTCATTCCCTTAGTGAACTTTTTCATTTCGTTCCTCCATACTTCCTTACCCGCGGCATCCGTGTTTTCCATTATTTTCTGGAACAATTTCATCATCTTATCCATTCCTTCTTGTGTAAATAATGTCATTTTGCTTGTTATTGTTGTTGCCCTTCTCCTGACTAGATAACCGCTGCCAGGCTTATCTATTCAAGCCCTCTAAGTTGGACGCCACTTTGTAACTTGACGTGTGACCTCTATATGTGTGGCTATAATCTGTCTGTCCCACTGTTTGGGCTAGCCACTTGGTCACCAGACCGCTGTATGCCGGTCGTTACAAAAGAATAAAAATAAAATGGAAATTTCAATAATAATAGAATTTCCAAACAATAAAATAATTTTGTTTATGTTTATAGAAGTATGTATACTAGATAAATCTGTTTTTTAAAGGGTTCTGTGAAAATTTTAATAACAGGTAAGTATTTATTGACCGTCGAGCACTTCTTGAAGATTTGCACCAAGTCTGGAGTTAAATAGATTAACTCCAGGTAATAATCGATTGGTGACTTTCCTTACTGGTCCAATATCTTGTTCAAAATAGAGTATATTCTTTTCACTTAATACCTTCAGCCTTATAAATACCCTTAAATTACCCTGTGAAATAAGTACAGATACAAAATAATAGAAATATAAAGATTTATTGACAATTTTAGATAAATAATCGATATTTTATCGATGGAGAGCAATTATCGACTCTGTCTCAGGAATTATCGATTGTCATACAGAACAAAATTTTATGTTATATTATATTAAAGACAGGTTCTTTGAGCGATTAAGAATTAATAGTCAGAGAAGGGTGACGAGAAAGTATAACATTAACAGTTAACACATATAAATACAATAATTACTATTTAATAGTATTTAAATAATTCAAGTTATGATATTAGAATAATTGTTTTGTCGAACCAATGAAGACTGATGTGACGTCAGTCTCTGCGATGTAGTAGTCAGGTTTTGTTTTCAAGATGGCCGCTCCTTGGGTTGGTCTCGGCTATTGTATATGCGTCGAGTCAGAAAATTACTATAAAATTACCTTCATCAAGGTCTAAAATGTCCCCGCACTGGTGTAATAAGTCTGTTAATCTATTTAGTGTATTCTGGTGAAGTGTTCAGTGTAAACTTGCGTTAGTTAGTTTATTTTCTATTTTGTTCAACTATTACGGTTAAGTTTTCAAGTTGCGGTTAGGTTTGTAGAGTAAATCAGTTGTAATATAATGTTTTACCGTTTACTGTCACTCGTATAGTGAAGTTAGAGGTTTGTTTTCACTATTGTCGTGAATGTTTTTATAATATTGGCTTCAAAAAGTGTTTAATTTGTCTAACTCTCGTTCACTGATTTCAATGGCTAAAACGTTAGCTTCATGTTCGACTCGGTTTAAAGAACGTTTTTGTCACACACCTATTCAGCTTGATATTCAACAAAAGACTAATTAACTTGGTCATAAATCTTGCCCAGTTAATCCTTGAAAAAGTATTGTTAACATTTTTCGATTTCATACACATTAGAAAATATTACATTATATATGGAATTTTTCTATTTTATTCCTTACTTTTATGAATTATTAATCTTATTATTAGTTTAATCATCTTATTCCCTTTAAATTGATGTATTATAGTCCATATCTGTAGACATTTTGTGGAAATTAACAAATTTTGTTCACACTTTGGAAATATAGGCTCAAAATTGGATTTCCGTTTTTATATAAAACTCCTTCCATTTTAAATATTATTAATACTATTATAATAAATTTTAATTAGTCATATTTCTCTTCCTTTCCTTAAATACATATAAATTACACCTTTGAACTGGTTTTTTGTATTAATTTGTAGATTTGACATTGCTCTCTAAAATTAATTAATTTATATATTTTGACAATTTACAAAATGTTAAGGTATATTTCCTTATTGTCATTTTAATTCATAGGATCATTCCTAGTAGTAGTTAATTGTGTTATCTTATATAAATCTGGGTAGTTTACAGGATTTATTAGTGAATTATACTATTTTATATTGGTTCTCTGATTTCACCAAATGGCCTAGATTTTAGAATTTTATATTTCTTTCTTTCTCAATAAATTAAACTTGATTCCTCCTCTGACTTTACATAACTACAATTATATGAAAATAACATGATCTATAACTTATTGTTTTGTGTAGTAGTTAATTAACACTACAGTTATTAAAATAATTAATTATGAACATTGTTTATTAATCTGCACAATTTAACATATTGCAGATACAGCTTAAACATATCTCTTTTGACTATTTTCAATCTAACATAGCATACCTTTTAGTACTTATTACTGGTATGTAGGTTATTATTTATCAAACATAATTCTTTTTTTTAAAATACATAACATAAATCTTATTTTCTAATAAACCTTACAAATACATTTATTTAATACATTGATTTTAGGACTGTGAAATAATAGTCTAATTAAACATGTTACACTTATTCATACTATATTAGTACCAGTCCTTTTTGGTTTAAATCATTATTATTGTGATTCCCCACATCAGCAAACATTAATTCCCATACTCTATTTATTATCATCCTTTTTTACAAAGGTCTTTTAAATAAGGATTTACATAAAAATAATAAAATACTGGAAACCTTCCATTTTATTATTTTATCATGCTGGTTATTATTAGACTTTAAAGTTGTGATATAGCATACTACTAAGTTATAGTATCACCAACTTTAAGTTTATTGCATTTTTTAAAAAACACTTATACAAATTCACTTTCACTGTTGGTTCTGATATTCTGAGTCTTATTATCTCAGACCAGACCTTTAGTCATCATGGACCGTTAAGACTAGTTTATTTTCTTTATTACACAATAGCTTTAGCCGGTGCACTTCTTATAACGCTATACAACACTTTAGTTTTCTCAATAATTACATTTTTATAAGATTTTGGGGATGTTATACTTTCTTTGACATAGTTTTTGTGGGTTTGGGATTGATAGTAGTTTATATAATAATAGGTTTTACTACGGTGTTTCTTTCATACTATGTCTTCCTCTCCTCCTGTCTTCCTTCTTGTCCTTCTTCATATCTTCCTTCTGGTATTCATTCTTGTCCCTCTTCTAGTTTTCATTCTTGTCCCTCGTCTAGTCTTCACTCTTCTGTTCTTCTTTCCTCATTCTTGGGAACCAAGGTACTTGGTGTTATCACGACTGAGGTTTAGCTTGGAGTATTGAATTTCTTCACTGAACTGACTTTATTCTTGTATTTGTTTTTAGAGTATTTTGGTATTCACCACTCTTTGATTGAGTCTCTTTTTTCGGGATATTGTCTTATGTAACTGGTTTACTGCTCTGAGCTTCCTGGGTAACGTACTGGTATTATTTATGAGTTGATGAGTTGCTTCAATACTTTCTTTGGTTTCTTTTAACAGTGGTTTTTATATATTATGTAGTGAGGATTTTTATCTTATTGTGTTTCATTCCTCTGATTTATTTAAATGTCATTTAATATTATTACAATATTTTTTGATGTAATTAAATTTTATCATTTCATATGATTTACGATGTAGTGGATTTTCTGTCACGCTACAGAATGCCCTTCTCCAGAAGTAATTTTTTCAGACTATACTTGCTTTGTCTGAAACAATTGCTTATGATAATTATTCAAAGTTTGTTATTATTTTGGACTTCCTTCCATTTTAAAATTCTCTTATTTATATCTGAGTTTATATCATTCTCACTTGATCTTCCTTGATAGTAATAGTCTTCTGAGTTTCATATTTATTACTTCATTTTTATATTTCTTCTTAGTATTTTCTCCTTGGGATATTTTCTCCCTATCGTTCCCTACTTTGTGAGCTGGTTCAGTTCAGAGAGGCACTGTACGCTACTTTCCTCTGCTGTCCAATACTTCACACATATTTGAGTACAGAGGCAAATCATCTCTGCTCAAAAAATATATTAATCTTGCTGGAATTATCATCAGACAGATTAAAAAAATTATTCAGAATAGTACACATTTGTTACTATTTAAAAATATCTTTGGGATACTTCACTTATTACTTATTATACTTCTCAGAGATTTTAATATTTCTATCTCAGTTGTTCATATGACTTATTATCTGGATGTTTCTTTCATTTGATATTATGGTAGGAAGCTCTTCTATTATTACCTTTTTATACTTTTATTATCATATAAATCTTTTGGTTATAAATTATTATTACCTTCTGGTTTTTTCATTATAATCTGCATTATTTGTAGTAGCATATCTTTGTGACATTTTTAGACTGTTTCTTGGTTCTTAAATTTTCCACTTGTGCTATTTTCTAGAATTTTTTATAACTGTCATTATCATAATTGTCATTTAATTTATAAATCATTTTATATTAATTCATTTAATTACATACATTTTTGACATTATTTTCACATTATTCTGGTCATTGCGATTATACTTGCAAGTGCTGGTTTTTTTATTTATTTCATTATGATGTCATATTTTCTCCTCATACCACTTAAAGTTTCATTCTCTCATAATTCCAAAGAAGTTTTTGTACTTTATTTTATTCACTCATTTAAATCGTATTAAAGAATTTTTTCTTTTTTATTTCCTTCAACAACATTTTACGGAAAGGTTTTTACTCTTCATATTGAACTTAGACATGATTAAACTGTCTAGAATTATTTGTTTTTTGACCTTAGATGGTTTTATTTCTAAATTCTCTCCTTCTTTATTATTATATTATAGCCATAAAGTTTTTCTTAGATAATCGGTATGTAAGGTGATCTCATTTATGTTTAAAATTTTGTTGACTTATTTCAAACTCTTCTTATATTATTCTTCTTTTCAAATAATTTCTTTCAAATAATCTTTTATGTAAGATTGGCTCACACCTTTTTAGAATTTTGGAGTTTTTATGTTTTTAAACTTCTCCTCTTCTATTCTAGCCATAAAGTTTTTTTTCATATTTTCTTGGTATGTAAGGTGAACTTACGTATTTTTTAGAATTTAGAGGATTTTATGTTTTTTTAAAACTTCTTTTCTTCTATTCTAGTCATAAAGACTTTTCATCAATAATTGTAATAGTTTTCATAATTATATGGTAAACATATCATATTAGTTTCATAAATATTGTATGACTCTTTCCTTGTCTTTATTCCAATGTATTTATTATTATTATTTTTCCTTTATACCCAGGTGGATGCTTTTATTATAGTGCATTGTTGCTCATAGTTCCTTTATAAGGTGTAGTTTCTTAATTAATTTATTTCTTAAATTCCCATTTTGGTTCTTTGTCCCTTCTTCTTCTCATTTTTCCTCAGTGGTAATTATTTTCATCTTCTTTGTGGTGGTTTTGCCTTTGTTGGTTATCATGACATCCATCCCTTTTACCATCTCATTATGTATTCGTATAGATCCTTATCAGATCCAAACTTTTGCTCCTACGCGCCGGATAGTACCTTGGTTGGTCCCGTTCTAGGCTCCTCCGCCTTTCTTCGTATCTTCGGTAACTGCTCCCTCTATGGTGGTTGAAACCTCGCTGTCTTCCATCTGTGGCCCGTATGAAGTTCACTCTTGGGCGAGGAAACCTATTATTACTAAAATTACTATTATTGGGACCCACACGATTAGCATTATTATGGTAAGGACTATTACCATAATTGGGGGTTCTCTGACTATTTACGTTATCAGGGTAGGGATTGTGGTTACCCTGATAACCATTAGAGGGTCGATTCGGGTTTTGATAATTTGGACCCGTATTATTATTATCATGGTAATTAGTATTGTTCCCATTATTATATTGTCTTATATTCCAATATGTCTCTGGTCCATATGCTGTATGACCTGAAAAATATCTGTGAGGTTCTTCATCTGGTTTATCAATTATTTGCTTCTCTGAATCCCCATAATCTGGTTCATCATCACATATCCATCCGGAAGGTATACATTTTTGTGTAATTGTATACTGGAATAGTCCTGGATGGCGCACTAATGGAACACACTCTGGTGATTCACCAGTGCCATCGTCACAGTCTGATAAGATGTTATATTTCCATCTTTCTGAAATACACTGTTTAGTTCCGCACTGGAACTGATCTAGTCCACATGTAGTATTCCGTTTACCTCTGGTCCTTTCCCAGTGATAAACTACTGTCTTGTGGTAAATTATTTCTGAGATTACCTTGAATCTCCTTCCGAAATTTCTGTAATTACTGATTTCTTCATGGTCGGTAATTGGAATATTATTGACATCCATTAAACCATGGTTCATCATTTCCATTTCTTCCTTGGTTTTCATTAATTTCCTTGGAAGCGTTGTCCTCCTTTCCCTTGGTTCTCCTGCTATATCTGTCGTATTTTCTTTATTCCCGTTAGTTTTCTTCTCAGGCAATACTATAACTGGTTCAATTGTTTTTTCATTCGGTATTTCTTCTGGTTCTGGTTGGCTATCTTCCTGCGTTTTATTATTTAGTACTTCTTCTCTTTTTAATCTGTCCTCTCTCATTCCCTTAGTGAACTTTTTCATTTCGTTCCTCCATACTTCCTTACCCGCGGCATCCGTGTTTTCCATTATTTTCTGGAACAATTTCATCATCTTATCCATTCCTTCTTGTGTAAATAATGTCATTTTGCTTGTTATTGTTGTTGCCCTTCTCCTGACTAGATAACCGCTGCCAGGCTTATCTATTCAAGCCCTCTAAGTTGGACGCCACTTTGTAACTTGACGTGTGACCTCTATATGTGTGGCTATAATCTGTCTGTCCCACTGTTTGGGCTAGCCACTTGGTCACCAGACCGCTGTATGCCGGTCGTTACAAAAGAATAAAAATAAAATGGAAATTTCAATAATAATA
The DNA here is from genome assembly GCA_034769895.1 of Magicicada septendecula. Classification (NCBI taxonomy): domain Eukaryota; kingdom Metazoa; phylum Arthropoda; class Insecta; order Hemiptera; family Cicadidae; genus Magicicada; species Magicicada septendecula. Next base: position 62,375,123 of record CM068369.1, on the reverse strand, counting down.
GAATTTCCAAACAATAAAATAATTTTGTTTATGTTTATAGAAGTATGCATACTAGATAAATCTGTTTTTTAAAGGGTTCTGTGAAAATTTTAATAACAGGTAAGTATTTATTGACCGTCGAGCACTTCTTGAAGATTTGCACCAAGTCTGGAGTTAAATAGATTAACTCCAGGTAATAATCGATTGGTGACTTTCCTTACTGGTCCAATATCTTGTTCAAAATAGAGTATATTCTTTTCACTTAATACCTTCAGCCTTATAAATACCCTTAAATTACCCTGTGAAATAAGTACAGATACAAAATAATAGAAATATAAAGATTTATTGACAATTTTAGATAAATAATCGATATTTTATCGATGGAGAGCAATTATCGACTCTGTCTCAGGAATTATCGATTGTCATACAGAACAAAATTTTATGTTATATTATATTAAAGACAGGTTCTTTGAGCGATTAAGAATTAATAGTCAGAGAAGGGTGACGAGAAAGTATAACATTAACAGTTAACACATATAAATACAATAATTACTATTTAATAGTATTTAAATAATTCAAGTTATGATATTAGAATAAATGTTTTGTCGAACCAATGAAGACTGATGTGACGTCAGTCTCTGCGATGTAGTAGTCAGGTTTTGTTTTCAAGATGGCCGCTCCTTGGGTTGGTCTCGGCTATTGTATATGCGTCGAGTCAGAAAATTACTATAAAATTACCTTCATCAAGGTCTAAAATGTCCCCGCACTGGTGTAATAAGTCTGTTAATCTATTTAGTGTATTCTGGTGAAGTGTTCAGTGTAAACTTGCGTTAGTTAGTTTATTTTCTATTTTGTTCAACTATTACGGTTAAGTTTTCAAGTTGCGGTTAGGTTTGTAGAGTAAATCAGTTGTAATATAATGTTTTACCGTTTACTGTCACTCGTATAGTGAAGTTAGAGGTTTGTTTTCACTATTGTCGTGAATGTTTTTATAATATTGGCTTCAAAAAGTGTTTAATTTGTCTAACTCTCGTTCACTGATTTCAATGGCTAAAACGTTAGCTTCATGTTCGACTCGGTTTAAAGAACGTTTTTGTCACACACCTATTCAGCTTGATATTCAACAAAAGACTAATTAACTTGGTCATAAATCTTGCCCAGTTAATCCTTGAAAAAGTATTGTTAACATTTTTCGATTTCATACACATTAGAAAATATTACATTATATATGGAATTTTTCTATTTTATTCCTTACTTTTATGAATTATTAATCTTATTATTAGTTTAATCATCTTATTCCCTTTAAATTGATGTATTATAGTCCATATCTGTAGACATTTTGTGGAAATTAACAAATTTTGTTCACACTTTGGAAATATAGGCTCAAAATTGGATTTCCGTTTTTATATAAAACTCCTTCCATTTTAAATATTATTAATACTATTATAATAAATTTTAATTAGTCATATTTCTCTTCCTTTCCTTAAATACATATAAATTACACCTTTGAACTGGTTTTTTGTATTAATTTGTAGATTTGACATTGCTCTCTAAAATTAATTAATTTATATATTTTGACAATTTACAAAATGTTAAGGTATATTTCCTTATTGTCATTTTAATTCATAGGATCATTCCTAGTAGTAGTTACTTGTGTTATCTTATATAAATCTGGGTAGTTTACAGGATTTATTAGTGAATTATACTATTTTATATTGGTTCTCTGATTTCACCAAATGGCCTAGATTTTAGAATTTTATATTTCTTTCTTTCTCAATAAATTAAACTTGATTCCTCCTCTGACTTTACATAACTACAATTATATGAAAATAACATGATCTATAACTTATTGTTTTGTGTAGTAGTTAATTAACACTACAGTTATTAAAATAATTAATTATGAACATTGTTTATTAATCTGCACAATTTAACATATTGCAGATACAGCTTAAACATATCTCTTTTGACTATTTTCAATCTAACATAGCATACCTTTTAGTACTTATTACTGGTATGTAGGTTATTATTTATCAAACATAATTCTTTTTTTTAAAATACATAACATAAATCTTATTTTCTAATAAACCTTACAAATACATTTATTTAATACATTGATTTTAGGACTGTGAAATAATAGTCTAATTAAACATGTTACACTTATTCATACTATATTAGTACCAGTCCTTTTTGGTTTAAATCATTATTATTGTGATTCCCCACATCAGCAAACATTAATTCCCATACTCTATTTATTATCATCCTTTTTTACAAAGGTCTTTTAAATAAGGATTTACATAAAAATAATAAAATACTGGAAACCTTCCATTTTATTATTTTATCATGCTGGTTATTATTAGACTTTAAAGTTGTGATATAGCATACTACTAAGTTATAGTATCACCAACTTTAAGTTTATTGCATTTTTTAAAAAACACTTATACAAATTCACTTTCACTGTTGGTTCTGATATTCTGAGTCTTATTATCTCAGACCAGACCTTTAGTCATCATGGACCGTTAAGACTAGTTTATTTTCTTTATTACACAATAGCTTTAGCCGGTGCACTTCTTATAACGCTATACAACACTTTAGTTTTCTCAATAATTACATTTTTATAAGATTTTGGGGATGTTATACTTTCTTTGACATAGTTTTTGTGGGTTTGGGATTGATAGTAGTTTATATAATAATAGGTTTTACTACGGTGTTTCTTTCATACTATGTCTTCCTCTCCTCCTGTCTTCCTTCTTGTCCTTCTTCATATCTTCCTTCTGGTATTCATTCTTGTCCCTCTTCTAGTTTTCATTCTTGTCCCTCGTCTAGTCTTCACTCTTCTGTTCTTCTTTCCTCATTCTTGGGAACCAAGGTACTTGGTGTTATCACGACTGAGGTTTAGCTTGGAGTATTGAATTTCTTCACTGAACTGACTTTATTCTTCTATTTGTTTTTAGAGTATTTTGGTATTCACCACTCTTTGATTGAGTCTCTTTTTTCGGGATATTGTCTTATGTAACTGGTTTACTGCTCTGAGCTTCCTGGGTAACGTACTGGTATTATTTATGAGTTGATGAGTTGCTTCAATACTTTCTTTGGTTTCTTTTAACAGTGGTTTTTATATATTATGTAGTGAGGATTTTTATCTTATTGTGTTTCATTCCTCTGATTTATTTAAATGTCATTTAATATTATTACAATATTTTTTGATGTAATTAAATTTTATCATTTCATATGATTTACGATGTAGTGGATTTTCTGTCACGCTACAGAATGCCCTTCTCCAGAAGTAATTTTTTCAGACTATACTTGCTTTGTCTGAAACAATTGCTTATGATAATTATTCAAAGTTTGTTATTATTTTGGACTTCCTTCCATTTTAAAATTCTCTTATTTATATCTGAGTTTATATCATTCTCACTTGATCTTCCTTGATAGTAATAGTCTTCTGAGTTTCATATTTATTACTTCATTTTTATATTTCTTCTTAGTATTTTCTCCTTGGGATATTTTCTCCCTATCGTTCCCTACTTTGTGAGCTGGTTCAGTTCAGAGAGGCACTGTACGCTACTTTCCTCTGCTGTCCAATACTTCACACATATTTGAGTACAGAGGCAAATCATCTCTGCTCAAAAAATATATTAATCTTGCTGGAATTATCATCAGACAGATTAAAAAAATTATTCAGAATAGTACACATTTGTTACTATTTAAAAATATCTTTGGGATACTTCACTTATTACTTATTATACTTCTCAGAGATTTTAATATTTCTATCTCAGTTGTTCATCTGACTTATTATCTGGATGTTTCTTTCATTTGATATTATGGTAGGAAGCTCTTCTATTATTACCTTTTTATACTTTTATTATCATATAAATCTTTTGGTTATAAATTATTATTACCTTCTGGTTTTTTCATTATAATCTGCATTATTTGTAGTAGCATATCTTTGTGACATTTTTAGACTGTTTCTTGGTTCTTAAATTTTCCACTTGTGCTATTTTCTAGAATTTTTTATAACTGTCATTATCATAATTGTCATTTAATTTATAAATCATTTTATATTAATTCATTTAATTACATACATTTTTGACATTATTTTCACATTATTCTGGTCATTGCGATTATACTTGCAAGTGCTGGTTTTTTTATTTATTTCATTATGATGTCATATTTTCTCCTCATACCACTTAAAGTTTCATTCTCTCATAATTCCAAAGAAGTTTTTGTTCTTTATTTTATTCACTCATTTAAATCGTATTAAAGAATTTTTTCTTTTTTATTTCCTTCAACAACATTTTACGGAAAGGTTTTTACTCTTCATATTGAACTTAGACATGATTAAACTGTCTAGAATTATTTGTTTTTTGACCTTAGATGGTTTTATTTCTAAATTCTCTCCTTCTTTATTATTATATTATAGCCATAAAGTTTTTCTTAGATAATCGGTATGTAAGGTGATCTCATTTATGTTTAAAATTTTGTTGACTTATTTCAAACTCTTCTTATATTATTCTTCTTTTCAAATAATTTCTTTCAAATAATCTTTTATGTAAGATTGGCTCACACCTTTTTAGAATTTTGGAGTTTTTATGTTTTTAAACTTCTCCTCTTCTATTCTAGCCATAAAGTTTTTTTTTCATATTTTCTTGGTATGTAAGGTGAACTTACGTATTTTTTAGAATTTAGAGGTTTTTATGTTTTTTTTAAAACTTCTTTTCTTCTATTCTAGTCATAAAGACTTTTCATCAATAATTGTAATAGTTTTCATAATTATATGGTAAACATATCATATTAGTTTCATAAATATTGTATGACTCTTTCCTTGTCTTTATTCCAATGTATTTCTTATTATTATTTTTCCTTTATACCCAGGTGGATGCTTTTATTATAGTGCATTGTTGCTCATAGTTCCTTTATAAGGTGTAGTTTCTTAATTAATTTATTTCTTAAATTCCCATTTTGGTTCTTTGTCCCTTCTTCTTCTCATTTTTCCTCAGTGGTAATTATTTTCATCTTCTTTGTGGTGGTTTTGCCTTTGTTGGTTATCATGACATCCATCCCTTTTACCATCTCATTATGTATTCGTATAGATCCTTATCAGATCCAAACTTTTGCTCCTACGCGCCGGATAGTACCTCGGTTGGTCCTGTTCTAGGCTCCTCCGCCTTTCTTCGTATCTTCGGTAACTGCTCCCTCTATGGTGGTTGAAACCTCGCTGTCTTCCATCTGTGGCCCGTATGAAGTTCACTCTTGGGCGAGGAAACCTATTATTACTAAAATTACTATTATTGGGACCCACACGATTAGCATTATTATGGTAAGGACTATTACCATAATTGGGGGTTCTCTGACTATTTACGTTATCAGGGTAGGGATTGTGGTTACCCTGATAACCATTAGAGGGTCGATTCGGGTTTTGATAATTTGGACCCGTATTATTATTATCATGGTAATTAGTATTGTTCCCATTATTATATTGTCTTATATTCCAATATGTCTCTGGTCCATATGCTGTATGACCTGAAAAATATCTGTGAGGTTCTTCATCTGGTTTATCAATTATTTGCTTCTCTGAATCCCCATAATCTGGTTCATCATCACATATCCATCCGGAAGGTATACATTTTTGTGTAATTGTATACTGGAATAGTCCTGGATGGCGCACTAATGGAACACACTCTGGTGATTCACCAGTGCCATCGTCACAGTCTGATAAGATGTTATATTTCCATCTTTCTGAAATACACTGTTTAGTTCCGCACTGGAACTGATCTAGTCCACATGTAGTATTCCGTTTACCTCTGGTCCTTTCCCAGTGATAAACTACTGTCTTGTGGTAAATTATTTCTGAGATTACCTTGAATCTCCTTCCGAAATTTCTGTAATTACTGATTTCTTCATGGTCGGTAATTGGAATATTATTGACATCCATTAAACCATGGTTCATCATTTCCATTTCTTCCTTGGTTTTCATTAATTTCCTTGGAAACGTTGTCCTCCTTTCCCTTGGTTCTCCTTCCATATCTGTCGTATTTTCTTTATTCCCGTTAGTTTTCTTCTCAGGCAATACTATAACTGGTTCAATTGTTTTTTCATTCGGTATTTCTTCTGGTTCTGGTTGGCTATCTTCCTGCGTTTTATTATTTAGTACTTCTTCTCTTTTTAATCTGTCCTCTCTCATTCCCTTAGTGAACTTTTTCATTTCGTTCCTCCATACTTCCTTACCCGCGGCATCCGTGTTTTCCATTATTTTCTGGAACAATTTCATCATCTTATCCATTCCTTCTTGTGTAAATAATGTCATTTTGCTTGTTATTGTTGTTGCCCTTCTCCTGACTAGATAACCGCTGCCAGGCTTATCTATTCAAGCCCTCTAAGTTGGACGCCACTTTGTAACTTGACGTGCGACCTCTATATGTGTGGCTATAATCTGTCTGTCCCACTGTTTGGGCTAGCCACTTGGTCACCAGACCGCTGTATGCCGGTCGTTACAAAAGAATAAAAATAAAATGGAAATTTCAATAATAATAGAATTTCCAAACAATAAAATAATTTTGTTTATGTTTATAGAAGTATGTATACTAGATAAATCTGTTTTTTAAAGGGTTCTGTGAAAATTTTAATAACAGGTAAGTATTTATTGACCGTCGAGCACTTCTTGAAGATTTGCACCAAGTCTGGAGTTAAATAGATTAACTCCAGGTAATAATCGATTGGTGACTTTCCTTACTGGTCCAATATCTTGTTCAAAATAGAGTATATTCTTTTCACTTAATACCTTCAGCCTTATAAATACCCTTAAATTACCCTGTGAAATAAGTACAGATACAAAATAATAGAAATATAAAGATTTATTGACAATTTTAGATAAATAATCGATATTTTATCGATGGAGAGCAATTATCGACTCTGTCTCAGGAATTATCGATTGTCATACAGAACAAAATTTTATGTTATATTATATTAAAGACAGGTTCTTTGAGCGATTAAGAATTAATAGTCAGAGAAGGGTGACGAGAAAGTATAACATTAACAGTTAACACATATAAATACAATAATTACTATTTAATAGTATTTAAATAATTCAAGTTATGATATTAGAATAAATGTTTTGTCGAACCAATGAAGACTGATGTGACGTCAGTCTCTGCGATGTAGTAGTCAGGTTTCGTTTTCAAGATGGCCGCTCCTTGGGTTGGTCTCGGCTATTGTATATGCGTCGAGTCAGAAAATTACTATAAAATTACCTTCATCAAGGTCTAAAATGTCCCCGCACTGGTGTAATAAGTCTGTTAATCTATTTAGTGTATTCTGGTGAAGTGTTCAGTGTAAACTTGCGTTAGTTAGTTTATTTTCTATTTTGTTCAACTATTACGGTTAAGTTTTCAAGTTGCGGTTAGGTTTGTAGAGTAAATCAGTTGTAATATAATGTTTTACCGTTTACTGTCACTCGTATAGTGAAGTTAGAGGTTTGTTTTCACTATTGTCGTGAATGTTTTTATAATATTGGCTTCAAAAAGTGTTTAATTTGTCTAACTCTCGTTCACTGATTTCAATGGCTAAAACGTTAGCTTCATGTTCGACTCGGTTTAAAGAACGTTTTTGTCACACACCTATTCAGCTTGATATTCAACAAAAGACTAATTAACTTGGTCATAAATCTTGCCCAGTTAATCCTTGAAAAAGTATTGTTAACATTTTTCGATTTCATACACATTAGAAAATATTACATTATATATGGAATTTTTCTATTTTATTCCTTACTTTTATGAATTATTAATCTTATTATTAGTTTAATCATCTTATTCCCTTTAAATTGATGTATTATAGTCCATATCTGTAGACATTTTGTGGAAATTAACAAATTTTGTTCACACTTTGGAAATATAGGCTCAAAATTGGATTTCCGTTTTTATATAAAACTCCTTCCATTTTAAATATTATTAATACTATTATAATAAATTTTAATTAGTCATATTTCACTTCCTTTCCTTAAATGCATATAAATTACACCTTTGAACTGGTTTTTTGTATTAATTTGTAGATTTGACATTGCTCTCTAAAATTAATTAATTTATATATTTTGACAATTTACAAAATGTTAAGGTATATTTCCTTATTGTCATTTTAATTCATAGGATCATTCCTAGTAGTAGTTAATTGTGTTATCTTATATAAATCTGGGTAGTTTACAGGATTTATTAGTGAATTATACTATTTTATATTGGTTCTCTGATTTCACCAAATGGCCTAGATTTTAGAATTTTATATTTCTTTCTTTCTCAATAAATTAAACTTGATTCCTCCTCTGACTTTACATAACTACAATTATATGAAAATAACATGATCTATAACTTATTGTTTTGTGTAGTAGTTAATTAACACTACAGTTATTAAAATAATTAATTATGAACATTGTTTATTAATCTGCACAATTTAACATATTGCAGATACAGCTTAAACATATCTCTTTTGACTATTTTCAATCTAACATAGCATACCTTTTAGTACTTATTACGGGTATGTAGGTTATTATTTATCAAACATAATTCTTTTTTTTAAAATACATAACATAAATCTTATTTTCTAATAAACCTTACAAATACATTTATTTAATACATTGATTTTAGGACTGTGAAATAATAGTCTATTTAAACATGTTACACTTATTCATACTATATTAGTACCAGTCCTTTTTGGTTTAAATCATTATTATTGTGATTCCCCACATCAGCAAACATTAATTCCCATACTCTATTTATTATCATCCTTTTTTACAAAGGTCTTTTAAATAAGGATTTACATAAAAATAATAAAATACTGGAAACCTTCCATTTTATTATTTTATCATGCTGGTTATTATTAGACTTTAAAGTTGTGATATAGCATACTACTAAGTTATAGTATCACCAACTTTAAGTTTATTGCATTTTTTAAAAAACACTTATACAAATTCACTTTCACTGTTGGTTCTGATATTCTGAGTCTTATTATCTCAGACCAGACCTTTAGTCATCATGGACCGTTAAGACTAGTTTATTTTCTTTATTACACAATAGCTTTAGCCGGTGCACTTCTTATAACGCTATACAGCACTTTAGTTTTCTCAATAATTACATTTTTATAAGATTTTGGGGATGTTATACTTTCTTTGACATAGTTTTTGTGGGTTTGGGATTGATAGTAGTTTATATAATAATAGGTTTTACTACGGTGTTTCTTTCATACTATGTCTTCCTCTCCTCCTGTCTTCCTTCTTGTCCTTCTTCATATCTTCCTTCTGGTATTCATTCTTGTCCCTCTTCTAGTTTTCATTCTTGTCCCTCGTCTAGTCTTCACTCTTCTGTTCTTCTTTCCTCATTCTTGGGAACCAAGGTACTTGGTGTTATCACGACTGAGGTTTAGCTTGGAGTATTGAATTTCTTCACTGAACTGACTTTATTCTTCTATTTGTTTTTAGAGTATTTTGGTATTCACCACTCTTTGATTGAGTCTCTTTTTTCGGGATATTGTCTTATGTAACTGGTTTACTGCTCTGAGCTTCCTGGGTAACGTACTGGTATTATTTATGAGTTGATGAGTTGCTTCAATACTTTCTTTGGTTTCTTTTAACAGTGGTTTTTATATATTATGTAGTGAGGATTTTTATCTTATTGTGTTTCATTCCTCTGATTTATTTAAATGTCATTTAATATTATTACAATATTTTTTGATGTAATTAAATTTTATCATTTCATATGATTTACAATGTAGTGGATTTTCTGTCACGCTACAATATATATATATATATATATATATATATATATATATATATATATTAGGGCAACCTTTAACCGTTATCACGGATAATAAGGCATTGACCTTTATGAACAAATGCCATTTAAACAATTCACAAATAACACACTGGATTTTAAGTATCCAAGAGTACAAGTTCGATATCGTCCATTGCAAGGGCAAAGACAACATTGTTGCTGATCTTCTAAGCAGAAACCCAGGAGACGCCACGTTAGAAGAAATTAGCGATAATATGTGCGAATATTTAATTAATCACATAATAATCAAGATGGATAGAAAAGTAAGCAAAATAATTATGGATATTGGAAAATATCATCAACTTGAAGATACTAAACTTAGGACTATTATAGATAATAAATTTATAGATTATAGATAAGAAATGAAGAATGTTTAGATAACGAAGTAGGTAAATTTTATAGATATGTTAACGAGAAATTATATAGACTACATAGGAGGGAATGGAAACTGTACATACCGAACAGTGTATCCGGAGAAGTAATCGCCGAAATACACAGGATGTATGGGCACCTAGGATCAAAAAAATGTATAAAAATGTTACAAGAACATTTTACCATCGACAGAATGTTGAAGAAAGTGAAGAATTACGTAAGGACGTGCGACGTGTGTCAAAAATGCAAAGACGCAGGTAACAAGGTCTTGTTCGGCGGAACATAAGCTATTGTCCCGTTAGGTAGGAGTGACCTAGTGAGCGCAGACTACTTTGGACCGCTACCCGTCTCGTCCGCTGGGGTAAGATATTTGTTCGTTACTGTAGACAATTTCACAAAATACGTACGACTGTTTACACTTAGGAGGGCAACGACCGCTGCCACGTTAAGGAGGGTACACCAGTATTGTGAAGAGTTTGGGAGTCCCAAAATGATTCTCACTGACAATGGGACACAGTTCACATCAAAAAAATGGGTGAACGGCTTAAATTAGTTAAACATTCAACCAAGATACACTGCAATTCGAAACCCATGCGCGAATCTGGCTGAAAGGATTAATAGACAGCTCGGAAATTTATTCAGGATCTTCGTGTGTGACCAACATACTAAGTGGTCGCGTTATGTATCTATAATCGAAAGTTGCATTAACGACACGTACCACAAAACTATAGAGGTAACACCCTATGAGGCACATCTCGGCAAAAAACCGACAAGAGTTTGGGAAAAATACCTAGACAAAGACATACTTCAAGTTAAAGGAGCTGACCACAACCAAATATTTGTAAAGATGAAAGAGAAGAGGGAAAAGCAAGCTAAGTTGTGTAATGAATCCAAAATCATTACTAATTTCCAGATTGGTGAAAAGGTTTTAATAAGGACCTATTATCAGTCAGACGTGATCCAGAAAAGGATTGATAAATTTTGTGAACTATACAAGGTACATCGAGTTCTTGGGGATGCTACATACCAGCTCGTCGACTGCAATGACGAAAGCAAGATACGAGGGAAATTCAATGTGAGGCAAATGAAGAAGTATTATGAGCCAGAGAACAGAATGTGATATGAAAAAAGGAGAAAGTGGTAGAACATGTCTTAATGAGTTAGCTGAGGGAGATAAGTCATCTACGTTAGGGTTAATGACGCGCTTATCTCATTCAAGCTGGCTTAATCAAAAGAAAATATGTAATCTAAATGTCAATTGTAACTTAAGAACCTACTTAGTTATTAGATCACTGATGATATGTTAGATAATAAGTGTGAGTCAATATTTTGATTGACATTCTTTATGAATTATTGTAGTGAATACAAAGAATATTTTAGTTACGACAACTTGTTTGAATAGCAATAAATTACTGAAACAAAGTAAAAAAAAAGGGACACTTAAAAGTAAATAAGTGATATTGAATTAATAAACTATATTGCAAATAAATCTTGTTAAAGTGAATGTACATCATTGATAGGTTAGGAATTTGAATTGATGTTAGAACGAAGCAAATAACTCGTTATAAAAAAAAAATTGTGTATGTATATAGATGATCAAACAATATGAATATAGATAAAACTAATGTAATGGATATGTTAGTCGTCAATCTAATTATAATTAAAATTTTCAAGAACAAATTATTGGTAGGATTATTTATACTGCATAAGATATATATATTGTAGGAGATTTTCTTTAATTATATGTAAAGCGTTACATTAAATCTATTGAATTTAATATTGATTTGTTTGATATTATATTGCATGGACAGTATTCTAGAAGGTAAATGAATTATTTGGTTAATTAATGTACATACCATCCATTGAATTTATGATTTGTTTTGTGATTAGAGATAAGGTACTTATATGTAATCAATATGTAAATACGATGATGTTAAATGCGTTCAACCATTCCAGATAGTTAGCAATAAATTCGTAGATGCAATTAAAACTAAAAGGGGGTACACCAATTGTAATACAAGTCATGAAAAGTAGGTTAACAAGTTATATCCCTCCCGGAGGAAGATGAACATGATGAGGTGACGTACAGGGCGCAGAATTTGGATTTGAATTGTTCCCTAAGGTCACATCATCAAATCAAAATTGAGGACGCTGTAACGAGCAAAAATTTAAAAATTTCAAATTTTCTCCTCGACGGATTTTGTTCACACGAAGTTGTGTCAACGACTTCTAGTCGATGCAATAAATAAAACTTAATGTGAAGATGTCAGAACAGCGTCGCTAACAAGACAATAGGAAGACGTTAAGTTCTACTCAACTATAGAAATTGGATGTACGAGATGACAGGGGAAGTTTAGATAAAAATTATTACCCACAACAGTCGAGACAAAGCAGGCGAGGAAATTTACACGTGTACTGAGAATTAAGGCACACGTTCAGTCAGGTTACGTCAGAATACGAGGTACTGCAAAAAAAGGGGACAAGATGTGTACAAAGGAGCGTACGTACAGCACTTTAAGAAACAATGTATCAAGTGGATAATTGACAGGACTCTAGCCAAGCTACACAGCTGGAGGTAACGTCTAAGTGTCAGACGCAATTTACGAGTAGAAAGTCAGGGTGACTTCACCAGCCAACATATGTCGAGAATTATTAATAGTTACAAAAAAGGGGTGTAAGAGAGAACAATACTTCGGAAGGACCCAAGAACTGATGAAGGCAACTTAGAAAAACACTGCGTATACCTCACACAAAAGAGTGATCAACAGGCGTTTAATAGCTAGAAATTCTGCGAAATAGGTCAACGTTCGAACAGGACAAGTATGGGGATGTCTGACAACCTATCAGAGTACAACTCTTGCGAAGAACACTGGTGGAGAGGACAGTTTCTATAGCAACCAAAAGCAAAAGCGTATCAGGAGATAGAAACCAAAAAACCCTGGTGTAGTGGGATGAAATATTCCGAGAAAACTATGAGCTGACCTATCAAAAGTAAGAAAAGGCGTGGACAGTCCAGAAGACAAAATTTGAGTAGGGACAAGCTGATAAAACTATGTGTCTAACACAGGGACGAAGGTAGTATATTTTAATTTTCAAGCGGCTAGTATATCTTAATCTGTGGAGGCCAGTATATCTCAATTTTCAAGCTAGTGGATCTTAATTTGTGGAGACCAGTATATCTTAATTTTCAAGCCAGTATATCTCAGTAAATTTCAGTTTCATGTAAATTAACAGACTTAGTGAAATCGTCATGTCATAATATTCAGACTTGGTGATTTTTCTAATAGTGGAATTCAAAGTGCGATTTAACGGACTCATGTAGTAATCAATCAAAGTGAACAATACAATCTCGACACGTACAAATATCATTACTTGTGTATTGTACAAAATAGACGAACTTACAATTAGTCTGTGCTACTAAATCACATTAAACATAATAGAACATGAAATATTTGAACGAACTAATCTAATCATATATACATTGATAGAAAGTGAAATAAGTGACGAACGGACATAAACATTAATGTTGCGAAATGAACATACAACACTCATTTTAGAATGAATTATTCAAACTAACACAAAATCCATTACTTATTTACACAACTCTATTTCGACGCGAGTTCTCGTGGGTGTATACAGTGTTTGTGCTATTGACGGCAGTCAACAAGATGTGTCTTTCTGTCTTCATTACCACAAGGACCGGACATCGCTGGACACTAAATGGATAGTCTAAAAATGTTAAGTAACCATTATTAATTTATTACTTTAAGTAACTACTACTGACCTTATTCTTTCAAAGAATTCCTACCCTGGGAAGTTATAAATAAATGTAATGAATACAATTAGAGTTAAAAGTTATAAATAACGAATGTGTTAACAAAGACTATCTGGGATTAATGAACGCATCAATAATTAGTATTTGAATTGTTGTATTCTATGATTTATGTATGTATGTCTTTTTCAGCGAATATATGAACTAGAACTTGTTTATTTGAAATATGTATGTATTTAGAGGTGCAACGACGTTTTTATATGTATGATTATAAATTTATGAATGAATAATAAATTAGTTATTTAAGTTGATTTTACACATGCGTTCATTATTACAGATAACTCACATGTTAAATTAATCTTTGAAAACATAAATTAATTTTCTAAGAGTCTTTTTGCTAAGTGATTTAATTGAATTCACAATATTAATTGTTAAACTGATATCAATGTAAATGGCGATACCAATCGCGAGCCTCATGAAGGATATCATTTGTGAATCTATAAATAATTAAAGTAATTATTCAATTAATTCACAATTTAATTAAATGCACATTGTAATATCAATTACATCAAACAAGCGTTTCTCCTCTACAACAGTATTATTAAAATAACCATCCATCTCTATTTTACAAGGTAAGTATTTCATATAGTTTGTTTTCTCCCATCCTAATCCCTCTATCAACTCTTTATAACCTCTATCTAACTTAAATACTTGCATCTCACCATCTACACACAACTCTTTCTCTAAATCTCTCTCACCCCAACGCCATGTCACATTTTCTCTCTCACTCCATGCAGAGGGTACTGCTACATTAAAACATTTCCTGCTTTCTCCAGGAACAACAAAAAAATTCAAAAAACAATTATTAGTAGAACACTTTTCTACCCAATACCTTCGTGAAGATCTTTCTTCACCCCCCTTAACACCACGAAAAAATTTTACCCTCTGCTCTCCCTCTTCTTGTACACTCTCTTCATACTCTCTCTCTCTAACTGATCAACATTTGTTTCTACCCCTTTGCAACCCATTTCTCTCTCACTCTCAGAATTGTAATTAACCTCATTATCATCACTCTCTGATACCCCTTTTTCAACTATATAACCATTATTCTTATTAACATTATTTCACCATTATAATTACTTATATTAACACCACCACTTACCTTGTCTACTATTCCTTCATTATTTATATTCTCATCAGCGTATAACTTACCACCATAATTGCCGTTTTCTGTCACCCCTACACTTACCTCGTTACTTCGTTTACTAGTGTCATCACTAGTACTGCCACCACTATTCTCTCTTAACAATTTGTATAATTCCGGAATTCGTTTAACCCTCTCATTAAATTTATGCCGATCATCATCAGTCCTTTCTACCAAATACCTCTCGAAACTGTCACGGAATTTCTCCCATTTCTCCGCAAAGGTTTCTTGTGCCTCAGCCATTTTAACCTAATTTTTTATTATAATCCCCCTTTATATAATACAATAATTATACATACCCAATCAAAATACTCCACACACAAACTCGTTATCCCAATGTAAAAGTAACTACAATAATTTCATAAGCACGTTACGCTGCCACAACATAACCTCGTTTACATGTACGTAAATCTATACAATACTTCTACCAATACGCCGTTACCATATCCTACTTTCTGTGCTTTAAAATAGGTCTACCTCGTATAAAATTATATCAGGATCCTGGCAGCGAGTCGCCAATTGTTGATAAACAAACTTAATCGAAATAAATAAAATAAAAATACTGCCAGAAACTTACCTGCGATCTTTCTTTGCTTACTTACCTTTTATAAATTCCAATAAGAAGCCCAGAGTCGCCAACATATTTTTTAAAGTTAAAATATGTAAAACTTTTATACTCTTCCTTAATTAAAAACCGGGACAATTTTGCAATCTGACCCCCCCCCCCAATAATAATTTTCAGAAGAAACCCGGGATCGTTAGACGAATCTTTCAGCACAGAATACTAGGAAGTGGTAACAGGCGAAATGACTAAGCCTAACACATTATTTATCAGACCAAATCTAGTTTTATTTTTATTTTGTCAAACTTGAAATCTCTCTCTCTCTCTCTCTCTCTCTCTCTCTCTCTCTCTAACTCTTTAAAATACTATAAAAACTACCATAAACTATAACCTTATTTTCTACGAGCCAGTACTTTACCCACACACACACACATTTTGTTTACAAATTTATGGTATACCAAATTTATATACATATACGGTATGTTAACCCCTTTTTAATTATTTATTATATTGATTTTATTATGGATTTATTATCATAGTTACTCTGTTATTTGTTCTTGCCGAACAAGCGTTGCACTCCTTCCATTGTATATTACTGTTTGTGTCCAAACTATGTCTCACTAAATTTTTGATCACTGCCGAACTGTTCGAGTTTAATTTATTCCCTTTTTTGCCGGTTTTTCTACATTGTTGAAACTTAGTAGACCCGCGCGCCGATGCAACCACGCGGTTTAGCCGAACTGTCTTTGATCTAGATTCCCATTTTTACGTGTGGGCGAGATGAAAACTGTGCCCAGCCGGCGGACGCACCACTACTCACGTCCGGCACTTTAAGATGTTATTGTCCGACTGACTGACGCCACAAAGCGCGTTGGTTCAAGCTACATCCGCCAGCTCGAGCTGTGATTGGCTGAGCCACTCACGTGGCCTGGTCTAATTAACCACGTTGTTCCGTTCTGTTGATCGACTTTGGCGTCGAGAGTATTGTAGAGGCCCACGGGCGCACACTTACAGCTGCATTCCAACGTTATCGTTTTGTTGCTGGTGACTCGCTACAAAGTTTTTACTGTCCCCCCAACGGAAAATACACGCATGTGCGCACAGGTTCACACTCCAACGCTGTTATTGTTGTGTACTAGGCACAGACCGGTATGGAATTGTATACAGCGTGTCCAATAAAGCATGTCTGTATGACCGTAAAGAGTGTCCAAACAAATCAGTCCTAAATAATTAATAAATTGAATAAAAAAAATATACCCTTCAAAATAGCCCCGTTACAACCTAAACCTGTAAACTTGAGCTTCAGCATTTATAAACAATTTTTATTTTTTCCTGTGATGGCCGTTACAAGACAGGAATCTAAACCTTCTATTATTCATACATACATACATACATACATACATCCTTGGCGCTACAGCCCAGTCTGGGCCCTGGCCTCCAAAAGAAATCTTCCCCTCTGCTCTACACTCTTGGCCAATTTCCACCAGTTTGGTGCACCCAGCCTCACTGCCTCCTTACCAACCTGGTCCAGCCATCTCGTACGCGGTCTTCCTTTCCTTCTTCTTCCCATCGGCAAATAATTCATAACTCTTTTTGGTATTCTATCCTCTGCCATTCTCTGCACATGACCAGCCCAACGCAATCTGTTAATTTGTATGAGTTGCACGATCGGAAGATCTTTAAACCTTTCGTACAACTCTCGATTATGTAGTCGCCTCCAAATGTCGTTGTTCCTTCACAGGGCCATAGATTCTCCTCAGTATCCTCCTCTCAAAAACGGATAGTTTCTGCTCATCTATTTTTTTAGCACCCAGCATTCCGAGCCATACTTCAGGACTGGTCTGATCAAGGTCTTGTATAGGGTGGCTTTTGTATCTTTACTTATTAATTTTGACTTAAAATGTTTCACCAGTCCGTAGTAACACCTATTAGCAGATAATATCCGTTTTTCAATGTCTCTAGAGGAGTCATTTCCAGAGTCCGCATATGACCCGAGATATGGAAAACCCTGAACCTTGTCAAATTCATAATCATTAATGCGCAGGGACAGGGCACGAGTGTTGGCACCTACATATATTTGGCTTTGCTTTCGTTTATAACCAAGCCCATAGCCTTAGCGGACAACTCCAGTTCCTGAAAGGCTTCCTTTAAGCCAGATTCAGACCTACTTATGACGTCAATGTCATCGGCATAGGCCAGAAGCTGTACCTCCTTGTGAAATATGTCGCTAGTTTGAATTCCTGAATCCCTCATGACCTTTTCTAGAGCTATGTTGAACAACAGACACGCTAAGGCATCTCCTTGTTTCAACCCATTCAATGTTTTTAAGGAGTTAGATAGATTTGATTGTATTCTGATTTGGCACTTAGAATTGGACATAACTACTGCAACCATACGCACCAACTTAGATGGTATATTCAACTCCTTCATAGCTCTATATAGCATTTTCCGGTTGATTGAATCATATGCCGACTGGAAATCCACAAAGAGATGGTGAGTGGCCACTCCATATTCCAGGATTTGCCTTAGTGTAAATATTTGGTCTGTTGTTGACCTATTCCTAGTGAATCCACATTGATATTCTTTTATGTTTTCCTCAGCGTAGGGAAGCAGCCTAGAAAATATGATGTTGGACAATACCTTATATGCTGTATTAAGTAGAGAGATGCCCCTATAATTTTTACATATGAGCGGATCACCCTTTTTATGTATTAAACACACCACCCCATTGTTCCACTCATCAGGCATTACCTCCTCCAGCCATATTCGCTCTATGAGATTCATATTCTTCTATTATTCACCATCTTAAAAGTTGTGACAAAATTTGTGTTAATGCTACAGGCATTTTTTTTATTTGAAAATGTTTGTACCAAATTGCAACTTTCATGCTTTTGGTAAATTATTTATTCAAATTAAATTAAAACTTCCACTTACCTTACGACTTTGATCTGGCCGGATCGCGTAGTGTAGGCAAACCCATTTCGTTTGACGAACTCTGACGATACATATAACGAAATAAGGCATTGAAAGAATTTAACTCTCAATTGTATGGAAGAGAAATCAGATTTTTTTTTATTACTCAGAAATGTTGAAATGTTGAACCTTCGTGTTACATGTTGTGCAACTCTTGCACCTTACTGACTATAGCTTACCTTATCATGGACAATTATATAACTTCATTCACACACAAACATAGGACAGCCCAGCATTGCACACTCATCACTCACATTCCGTTCTAAAACCCCAATTACCCGATTGAATACATGATTTTTATATCACTACCGACAACGCGTTCTTCGGTGACCTCGTGGCCAGCCCGCGGTAGATCGAAAATGTCTCGGAAAAAGACGAAACTGAATTCCAAATTTAAAGGTTAGTGTTCTACAACTCTCCTCCCATCCTGTCACTGTTTTTTGAAAAGAACTATTTTACTTTCATTATTGAAAACTAATGAAATTATACGAGCATATTTAGCTCGCGTGTCGGCGCCAACACAGTCAGAGACGAACTGGGCATGGTCTTTTTCTGATAGGGCGGAACAGAGTATTCACGGCCACCTGCTTTGCTTCTTCATTCAAGCTCAGTTGTTGAGGTATATTCCGTTTATACATGGAATATGGGAGTTATATTCCGGGTACCAGAGCACGATATTGGCTTCTGCTCTGCTGATGTCACCAACAGTAGGCGGGGCGTTAGCAGTATTTCCGGAAAGTCTTGGAGAAGACGACGAATATTCTTGCGCTCTGGCCATCTTAGTTTTTTACCAGCGCGTGGGTTGGCGCCCATGCTCGAGTAGTGGCGTGTGTGTACTCCCACACATGTACAGAGTTCTGCGAATTTCGAAGGGGGTAAATTCTTCGCTCGCCGCGTTACACAATAACAACTGCGTCTCACTGCTTTGTTTCACTGTTTCTCAACATCGTTCTGTTACACGGAAAATAACGTGGCACAATAATTTTCATAACTTTTTTACAAACCCGCCCAAAATGAAAGAAATAAAAAATATAAATGCCCCATACTGTTAAAAATAAAAACACCCAAAAATTTGCCCGCTACAATACCCCCTCGATGAGAATTCTGCTGTTCACAACAGAAGAAATCTCATCGATAACCCCGAAGAGGACCGGTGAGGAACTGGTGCCAACAACCCCCTGGTTCTTAATCTCATGGGTACACGACCCCCCTGGCTCAGCGATTATGGACTCATCTGAACGAGATCACTGGACTTCTCCGTAAGAGATCCCAACACCGAGAAATCAAACAGACTCGTACCACAGCGCACCTCACCTTCTAGCATGCTACCCCCAAAATCCTCAATCCCTGGCTAAAATTATTCCAGCTCCTCCGCCGATATGTTTCCCCTTTTTTGCAAGCTGGGCTGCCTTTAGCAAATACTGGGCTCACACACACTAACATTACATGTTACCATAACACATTAAAAATAACAAATTTCTTTTAAAATTTATTAAAAATTAAAAAAAATTCAAAATTCAAAAAAAAATAATATTTTATCAAAAAATTCTCTTCCTTGTTTTTCTAATTTTTGTTTCAAATGACTTAACTTAGACATTTCTACTAATCTAAACACATCCTTACTCTAACATGAGAACCACTTATAGTCTACCAATACAATGCAATACAATAAAATAAACATGGTTAATGCACACATAATAAAATAATCATTATCTAAAATATTCATTCGCTGGCAGGCGAAAAATCAAGTTTTCTTTTTTTTTTCTTCTCAAAAAAGTTAAAATTTTCAAAAATTTTAAAATTCAAAAAAAATTTAAATTTATTTAAATGTTTTCTTCATATTTAAAATTATTTAAATATTGGTTTGAATTAATTAAACAAACAAATTAAAATTGACTTCCTACTATACAAGCTTAGTAGGTGTATGACCTCATCAGCTGATCGAAACTAGGTCAAGTTCCAAAACCCTTGACCTACATATGTTATGTATGCTTTCTGAAACTACATACAACATCTGTAATATCCTACCTTGAAATACAAAACATAATAAAATAAAACATTTAAAACAAGCAAAATATTAGTATAAATAATAAGCACATTGACATTTAAATTATTTAAAATTACCACCTTAATTAACTTCAATTCTATCAAAATTCTGTCACTGGTTGAAAAAATAAACAATTGTATATTCTTTATTATAAATGACTCTCTTTATTTAACAGTTTAATTCTACATTACTGTGGGTGATGTAAATTATTTATTCTCATTTACCGTATTAGATCTGTATACATATATAATCTTTATCTCTTTGACTCTAACACCTACAACTTTTAGTAACATGACACCCATCTCTACCAAAATATCTATCCCAAAACACTCTAAACCCCAACTTATCATTTAACTCAAATCGCCACCTTGTCTCAATATATAAAAAAAATTACTCTCTAACCCTTTGTACATAGGATACGTGTTTCCCCTACCCAAAACTCAATTCCCTTATTTGGCGGCCTGGATTCTACCTAAGGCGGCCCCTTCCCCACTAAAATCTATACCAATTCCCGTCCCAACATATTTTGTTGCGAACTCCTACATGACACTACCCCCTAATACAAAATCGCCATCCCCAAAAAATCTCAATCTCATTACCTTACGACCAATACAACAAAATAACATCATTAATTATAAACAACAACATAGCACTCAAAATCTACATAAAGTCTCCATTACCACTGTGTCAACATCAATATTTCTCAAACTTCTATTACATTACACAACTTCAAAACAACATTACATCATATTCATCTCTACTATTTCAACTTCAACTTTGAATTCAATTTGGACAGGTCTACGTGTCCCATAAAATATTTATCACCCAAAGACTATCTCTTGTTAACTCTCACAAATTGTTACTTTATTTCTCATATTCTTTTTATCATTACTTCAAAACATCTGTAATACATCAAACATTACATTGAGCATCAATTGCTTAAAACATTTATAACTAATGTACCAGTGACATGTTATTGCTGATCAGCTGATATCCTAACATAATTAAAACACATCTCAAATTGAACAAATTACATGGAATACTTCTATTATGTTGATTGCCTGCCAGGCGTCTAATTATTGGCTTAATTTGAAGCATACACATATCATGAAAACACATATTCTTATCAATGCCTATACCTAACATACAACAATAAAATGATACCTTTAGAATTATAGTATGAACACCTTATATTAAGAGTCTGAGCATATAATTATGTGGACAGAGCACAAGCGTTTTTGATTGGATTCAAATTCAAATTAGCAAAAACTTTTTATGTCATAACATTTAAATTCATGGCTCGTTTGGGCCACCTCCCATCCACACACACTATTTCAAATTATGTAAGACTGTGGCGCCTTTTCGCTTCCACAAAGACTGTATATTTTGGAGCAGGTTTTACCTCTCCGTGTCTTTGCTTCCGCTATTAAGTTTCAAACGTGGCGAACATCATCATGTTCTTGTTATAATTATACACCCTTAATACGGTTCTACCACCTGTCTTGCTACCCCAAAGCGGGCAGAGTGGCAGCCGCTGTTCCATAGTACCAGAGATTTCCCCTAGTTGTCTCCCCCCATTGAATTTCAAATCTGTACCAATTTCAAGTCAGCTATGGTCAAGGGACTTGATATGACCATAGCTGGCCGCTAGCCAAAACCACGGTTAGTGCTGGTAAGGCAGTAACCGCCCGAAAAGTCGGGGAAATCTAAACTTGCATTTCACTGCCTGTTGCATTCATTATTCTTACTATGTGCGACACGGTCGTTTGGCAGTGTGTAAACTTTAATTTACACGGATAAGGTGTGCCGCACATTTATCGCCATTTTGGCCTCCGATGGAGGTAACACTCACTGTTACCCCCAACCCATTTCGCTACTTGCGAGAGCACAGGCCACCCACGAAATAGCCACTTAATAGCTAATTAATTATTTAACAATTGGAAATTAAAACTTTTCTACCATTGCAGTTCCACATTCCATTGTTCTATCACTTCATTGCGCACCAATCTACCCCCCAAAATCATCCCCACTTCTTGTATTGATACCAAGTTTTTATTTTGTTACACATTTTTTAAAACGTTCCCATACTCACTGATACTAAACTTGACAATTGTTTTTGGTCACTTAATTCTAAAATTTATTTAAATTTAAAATTATACACATCCAAATTTTTTTTTTTTTTTTTTTTTTTTTTTTTTTAATTACATTGGAGGCTGCCTAACATTCTTATAATAAGTGGTAGTAAGGCAGTAATCGCCTGAAAAGTCGGGTTTCGCTGCAAAACGGATTGGCACCCGGTAGAGCCACTACGTGAATTCATGTCCCCCCTCTGAAACACACTACTCCCCCTCTCCTACCATTTCTTCTACCCCGCTTTCTACCGTGCGCCAAACCGTCTTGCCCCAAAACTCGTCGTTTCGGGCTAAACAGAACTATGACCAATGGCTAATTTTCATTTTGCCATTGATTCTGAAATATTTAAATTTGTATGCACTGCCTTTTATTTAAGTGCAGCCTCCATTATATACAAACACTCTAAGGCAGTGCAGGCACGTGACAGGTACACCGATCCGCTGCACCATGAGTGTATTAAAAAAAATTTAAGTCGAGTCACGTACCTGTTGGGGTCCCCCTCCCCGTTCAAATATGATGGAAGTTTTCAAATTTTGACCAATTTTGGTGGAGCCGGACCATCGTTGCTTTCACCGCCCGAAGGAAGATCTCCCAACCATGGCCCGCCTCCGAGTTCCGAAAACCACGGCCAGGACTGGTAAGATCGTGACCGCCCGAAAATGGGGGAGGATCCCTTCTAGAAACATAAAAAAATAATTAAATAACATTCATACCTTGACAATTTAATAAAATCCTTATGCTGACCAAAATAATTTCAAATTTGTAGCGTTGTGCGTACCCACTATCTCCCTGGTTTCTCTATTCTGTAACACATACGAATTTTTCATTTTTATTTCTACTATCTCGTACGGCCCCTCGTACAATAAGAAAAACTTCTTGATCTCCTTGTCTTGTGCACTTGATAAGTCATGTCGTCATATCAATACCAGCTGTCCAACCTCATACTGCGTCCACTTACCTTTCATATCATGTCGCTGTTTTCTCCTCTCTCCCTTCGTCAACAAACTCTCATTCGCTAGTCTAAGTTTAACATCGTTACCAATAGTGTTGGTTTCCGGTGGATATTCAATTAATTGTTCCAAAATCCTCTGTGGACGCTTTCCTCTTATTAGCTCATAAGGTGTGAACCCCGTCGACTCGTGGGTGGTGCAGTTTAGCCAGTTTTCAATCTTCTGCACATAGAGTGGCCACTCGCTATGTTTGGCGTGGCAGTATGTTCGAAAAATTCTGCCCAACTCCCTCATGACTCTCTCCGCCTGGTTGGACTGCGGGTGATATACTGCGGTGTGCTTTGGGATGATACCTTCCCATCCAAGAGTCTGGCGCCATCTTCCGCTGATGAACTGCGGCCCATGGTCGGATAATATCACCTTCGGCTTTCCCACGTTGATCATGTAGTCGCGTGTGATCTTTTCGCTCAGCACCTTACTTGTTGCTCGCTTTACACTATATAGCCTGACATATTTGGAAAAAGTATCAAGTACAACAAAAATATGCATCACTCCACCCCTACCTTTCGGCAAAGGGCCGTACAAATCTACAGCTACTAAATCGAATGGTTTTTCTACTCTAATATAATTCAGTTCTCCTTCTAACCTATAATTGACAACTTTGGATTTCTGACATAACTCGCAAACTCTAAGTATTCTTCGGACGCGTTTCTCCATATTCTTAAATAAACAAGATTCCTTTAACACATTCACACACTTCCGTGCCCCAAAATGCCCGTACCTAAGATGACAGTCCCACACTATTTTCTCTATCAACCCTTCAGGTATAACTAACCTCCAATCTCTCTCTCTCCCCTCTACTTTTTTAAACAAGCTACCTTTGAACACTTGAAAATATTGTTTATACCCAAACTCATCTACATCTGATTCTACGCTAGTAATGATTTTATTTAATTTACTATCAGCTCTTTGCATTACATTTATATCCTTTAAATCTTCCCCAAAAAGTTTATCTTCCCTGGACAATCTATAAATCTCTATTTCTTTAATATCTCTACCTGTTCTATTTCTGTCTATGTCTACTCGTGATAGTGTGTCTGGCACCCTGTTCTCTACACCCTTAATGTATTCCCAAGAAAAATTATACTCTTGAAGAGCTAACACCCACCTGGTTATCCGGCTGTGTGTGAGTTTGCAAGTATTCAGGAACGACAGCGCTTTATGGTCCGTCCTGATGATGGTTCTGTTACCCAGCAGATACGTTCGGAACTTCTTCACGGCGAACACTATACTGAGGAGCTCCTTCTCTGTGGTAGTATAGTTGCGTTCGGCGGCTAGCAACGTCCGGCTGGCAAATGCGATGGTTTTATGCTCTTTTGCCTCGTCTTCTTGGTAAAGTTCTGCTCCCAGTGCTATATTACTAGCATCTGTCTGTAAATAAAATTTTTCATTAAAATTAGGATGATTCATTAGTATCATGTCTGCGAACTTAATTTTGATGTCATTAAACGCCGCTCTTTCGTTATCGCCCCATCTCCATTGCTTATTCTTTTGCAGCACTGCGCTGAGTCGGGCCGTCGTCTGGGCGTAGTTCCGCTGGAACTTCCTGTAAAAATTACAGAGACCAAGAAAACTTTGTAATTGTTTGATATTTTTAGGCTCCGGGAACGTCAGGATGGATTCTACTTTATCCGGATTGGCACGTATTCCTGTGGGTGTTATGATGAAACCTAAAAAATGTATCTCCGTTTGCAAAAATTTTGATTTGTCCCAATTCACTGTCAAACCTCCCTGATATAACTTCTCCAATACATATTCCAAATGCTCTACATGCTCTTCAAATGTTCTGGACGCTATCAAAATATCATCAACGTAAATGGTTAAAAAATCTAAGTTATGCGGTTGCAAAATTTCGTCAAGACACTTGATAAAGCTAGCTACACTTGTGTTCAAACCGAACGGTAGTCTCTTAAATTGATAGTTCTTTCCATTGAATAAAAAGGCTGTGTATTTTCTACTATTGGCTGCTAATGGAACTTGCCAATACCCGGCGGTTAGGTCTAAAGAGGTCATATATTGTACGCCGCTAAACTTCTGAAATATTTCTTCAATAGCTTCGGGTGACTCCCTGTCTGGAATAATTATTTGATTGATTTTGCGGGCGTCTAAACATAACCTAACTCTACCATCTTTTTTAATCACTACTACTAAGGGGTTAGAATATGGTGACACAGATCTCTCAATTATATCTCCCTCTAACTCAAGCTGAACCGCTCTTCTCTTCGCATAGGGCACCGGATAACTTCTTTGCACATAGGGTGCGTGTTCCCTTACCTTTAACTCGCATTCATAGTTTCTTGCCCTCCCTGGTACATCGGCAAACACTTCTCTAAAATTCTCTACTACCCGCCACAACGATTCACGTTGAGAACTCCCTATCACGCCACCCTCACTACAAAATTTAAGTGCTCTCTCATTCCATAAGTGATCCACATTCTCCTCATACTCTATCTTACTCTCACTACACACATTCATACTAATTTCCATTTCTTGTTTATTATTCCGATTATGTATCACCCTTACCCCTGAAATTCTTACCGCATCTAACACCCGCTCAAAATTAATACGGACTGGTTCCCCTTCACTATTTAATTCTAACACCCGTTTATGAAAATCAATCACCGCCTTATGTTTAATCAGAAAATCATTTCCAAGTATAACCTCAAGATTTAGTCCCCGTACAACTAGAAATGTATTATCATACCCTACCCCGGTAATTATCATGTTTAAATGTACTTGTTTCGTGACTCTCTTACTTCTAACTCCCGTAATACCTACAATCGTCACCCCAGCTACTGGTAAAGACGGAATATTTTTATTTATTTCTCTTAATTCATCTAATACATGTTCAGAAATAACAGAGATTTCGCTACCCGTATCGATTAAAGTTTTAATCTCCTTACCTTCTATGTTGATTTTCACCTCAGTCAGTCCATTCTCCCGTCCCACTGCTTCGAAGTCTTCCTCCTCCAATAATTCCTCAGACAAATCTGTAATCACAACGTTGTTTCGGTATCCATCATTCATTTGGACCCCAGAAACTTCCGGCGACAACAGTCGGGTCCGGTGTTCCATTGTCCCTCTTAGTTTCCCGCAGAGGTGCCCGCCACTGCAGGGTTGTATACTCGTTCGTGCTGGTTTCCTCGCTGTTCATGAGCGTGGCCTCTCGGCGCTCCTCCTTGGCCCCCTCCCCTTCATTGGTATGCATGCTGGTTCTGTGCGGGTTGTGGACCCTGTCGCTGCCCCGGTCTCTCTCTCCTGCATCTAAAACAAAAATTCTGTGAGGCATAATTCTCCTGTGAACACGCTGGACAAGTCCACATGGGTCCTCGATTATTTTGTTCTCGTCTAGGGTATGCTGGTCCATTTGTGGGTCCCCTCGGCGGTCCCTGATTACCTCCATTATTTCCATTCTGCTGGTTCTGACGGTGACTCAATTCTTGGTCCCGGATATTCTGAAACACATCTAAAATATTCTCTAATTCGCTAATATTAGCTACCTCCCTTGTCATAAGTGTTATATCTGTACTTCCCTTGGCAAATGCTTGCTTATATGCCTCACAAAAGATCTAAATGGCAATGGCGGTTCTAAGTATTTCGCCTCGTTAAATATTTTCATCACATACCCCGTTATATTATTATTGGGCCCCCCAAAATTCCCTGTTCCCATGATTCTACTTCGTAACACTTCTTGGTCTTCTTCAGACCAATATTTATTTATAAATGCAGACTCAAAACTTTCAAAACATTCCCATTCCGTTTTATGTACCTCGGCCCATATCTCCGAACTACCTTTAAAGCATTTTAAAATTTTTAATAATTGGACTTCCCAGTTATTAGTACTGAACTTATTAAACTCTCTTACTCTACTTATGAACTGCATAGGATGTACTCTTTTGTTATCACAACTGAATGTCTCTAACTCAACTTCACTGCTTACGTCACGAGTCATTATTACTCGCTCGGCAACAGTGTTTACTTGTTGGCTGATGGCCTTGCTCAATTCATTTTTAACATTCATTAATTTAAGGTTATTATCACATTCAAGGTCACTTATTGTATTATGTATGGTCTTAAACTCAATCTTACAATTATTTTCTATGTCTCTTATTTTACTATTATTATTTTCAATCTGATTCATAGCATAACCAATCTTACATTCGGTATTGGTATTACATTCACTTATTTGTTTCTCAAAAATTGTATTCATTATGCTATATTGCTCCGTGATCTGTTTCTCTACTTTATTAGTTATATCATTGGTTATATCAGAAACACGGCACTCTAATTGCTCATTTAGTGACTCTGACAGGTGTAATTTCATACTTTCACAGCGTTCATCAATATGTTTGTCTAGTACCCTACTCAGGTTATCGAATTGTACATTAATACTCTGGTGAAACTGAGTATTCTGGTCTTTAATTTCTTTAAAATTGATCTCGTTTTGAATATTTTGCTGTTCGCATTTTATTTTCTGTTCATTAAAATCATTAGTTAATTGATCTAATTTACAGTCCATCTTTTCAAATTTACAGTCCATCTTTCGTAAGAAACTCATTATATCTAGTTCCTCTGATTGTTTACTTTTATTGGTTGAAACGGGGGTCAACTGAATCCCAGAGTCAACATCTGTTTCGTTTACTTGTGGTTGAGACGCAATCGGGGTTGAATGGACGATTACATTACTGCCGCCAGCTGTTTCTGTAACAGCACCCGGCTCCCCCCTCAACATACCACTTTCCTCCAGCGATTGCGACTCAAGGCCACTTTCACTCATAATTGAATTCATTATACTACTTTTTTCTGTATTCTCGGACATTTTTACTTAATCTATTTTTTCTTATGTAACAACTGTCAATTAGTGATTTTATTTCAAAACTGATATTTTACAAAATCAATTTGCTTTCGCAACCCTACTTCGCTATGCATCGTCAGATGTAGGCCGGCGTTAAGATAACCCCTCTTCAGTTATATTACATCCTGGTCACGGCACCAATTGTAACTTTCATCCTTTTGGTAAATTATTTATTCAAATTAAATTAAAACTTCCACTTACCTTACGACTTTGATCTGGCCGGATCGCGTAGTGTAGGCAAACCCATTTCGTTCGACGAACTCTGACGATACATATAACGAAATAAGGCATTGAAAGAATTTAACTCTCAGTTGTATGGAAGAGAAATCAGATTTTTTTTTTATTACTCAGAAATGTTGAAATGTTGAACCTTCGTGTTACATGTTGTGCAACTCTTGCACCTTACTGACTATAGCTTACCTTATCATGGACAATTATATAACTTCATTCACACACAAACATAGGACAGCCCAGCATTGCACACTCATCACTCACATTCCGTTCTAAAACCCCAATTACCCGATTGAATACATGATTTTTATATCACTACCGACAACGCGTTCTTCGGTGACCTCGTGGCCAGCCCGCGGTAGATCGAAAATGTCTCGGAAAAAGACGAAACTGAATTCCAAATTTAAAGGTTAGTGTTCTACAACTCTCCTCCCATCCTGTCACTGTTTTTTGAAAAGAACTATTTTACTTTCATTATTGAAAACTAATGAAATTATACGAGCATATTTAGCTCGCGTGTCGGCGCCGACACAGTCAGAGACGAACTGGGCATGGTCTTTTTCTGATGGGGCGGAACAGCGTATTCACGGCCACCTGCTTTGCTTCTTCGTTCAAGCTCAGTTGTTGAGGCATATTCCGTTTATACATGCAATATGGGAGAGTTATATTCCAGGTACCAGAGCACGATATTGGCTTCTGCTCTGCTGATGTCACCAACAGTAGGCGGGGCGTTAGCAGTATTTCCGGAAAGTCTTGGAGAAGACGACGAATATTCTTGCGCTCTGGCCATCTTAGTTTTTTACCAGCGCGTGGGTTGGCGCTCATGCTCGAGTAGTGGCGTGTGTGTACTCCCACACATGTACAGAGTTCTGCGAATTTTGAAGGGGGTAAATTCTTCGCTCGCCGCGTTACACAATAACAACTGCGTCTCACTGCTTTGTTTCACTGTTTCTCAACATCGTTCTGTTACACGGAAAATAACGTGGCACAATAATTTTCATAACTTTTTTATAAACCCGCCCAAAATGAAAGAAATAAAAAATATAAATGCCCCATACTGTTAAAAATAAAAACACCCAAAAATTTGCCCGCTACAATATGTCTTATTTCATCTCAGGTTTACATGTTTAGGTAATATTGACAAAAAGCATACTGTTGAGCATGTTTTACACTTTCTTTCAAATTTTCTTTAAATTCACACTTTCAACTATTGTTTTTCCAGCGGGCCTTTTTGAATAGGTAAAATTTAAATCTAAAATTGCTTGAAAAACTTAAGAACACGTTATTTTCTCATACACAATGACTATTTTATACTCTTATAGTACTTAAAGGTAAAGATGTTTACATTAGATTTTTGTAAAAAATAATACAGTAAACACTCGATTTAACGGACTTTGGATTTAACAGACAGAATTTGCCAGACAAAAAAAAACTGAAACATCAAAGCATGGTAATGTTTTTAGGCTTTTGAAACGTATAATGTGCATAAACTGCAGACTCTCCTGTTCTGGCGATATTGCTTGGCTATCACAGCATTCTTTCGTTTCTTTTCTTCTTGTTTCTTGTTTTGAAACACGCAAATTTTCTCATCTTCAGTTGTATTTGATAAGAACGGAATATTCATCAAGAATTCATTTAATTCTTCACGATCCCTGTCTTTGCGTTGTCGTTGACGGAGGCGTCACACACGTTCAGTGGAAGACATCACGACAACTAATACTGAACAGTATACACTGATATGCATCTTATTTCACTGTGAAATATTCGTCCATCGGCTAATACAACAAGCACAAGTATATAGTGGCACGTAATTTTTCATTTCCCGTAATCTACTGTTACAGATTTGGTTCCCTTTTGGTCCACCGTAAATATACGTAAATAAAAAATAAAAATATGGGCGTTTCATCGGCATTTCCCATGTGTTCAAGTGAATAATTATGCTTCTTGCGTAAATGAATGACAAACCGCTGATACTGTAGGAGTTTTTCTTCGTAGTCACTCGGTAGTTTTAGCGCGAGTGATGTACGTCATTTAAGCGCAAATCCATTTCGCCGCATCATTCGTCTTATACACCCGAAGCTGGCTTTGAAACCGGAGACTTTTAATTCTGCGATTTCTAAAGCTTTTAATTTTAAAACATGTCTAATGACAGGGAGACCTTGCCTTCTTAAAAGCCATACGTATTCACAGACGCTGGACTCTACTGCTACAAAACACCCAACTTGAGGTCCCGCGAATGCTCGTCGCGCAGTATTTGCATGTAAAAGTCGTTCCTTCTGTTTTCTCCATTGTCGAATACAGGATTCATCAATATCGAATTTCCTTGCGGCTTCGCGATTGCATGTTTTTTCTACATTTTGTATCACAATTAATTTATAATTCGCATCGTACGGGTTACGTTTAATTTGATTTGACTGCGTGCCTTTAGTCTCCACAATATCACTCATACCGCAAACGCCGAATGAAAACAAAGTACAGATAAGCGATGTTGTCGCTGTTACAATAGAAAACCACACTGTCAGTTTACCCGTTATTTAGAAACATGTTATTCACACCCCCTCTACTCATCCTGTGTCTTGCTGCCTACAGAAGGGTGCGAGCACGCCCATGTGCGCACGCACTTACACTTTATCTTCCTATTCTTTCTTCAGTTTGCTGTTAAAACATTCGGTTGTAGTCATAAATCATAACGCCAGAGTTAACTACAGCCAGGCAAACTGCTGTTGCTTAGGCAGTAAACAACTCATAGATACCAAAAGCGTTCGTCCCGCCAGAAGTCAGGTATAACTTCGAATTTCGTTAGCGCGCGAATGCAAGCTGCAGGCCAAATTAGCGACCATGTTTTTAGGAGAAAAAGTGTGGCTTGTATTCGGAACAATACGGTATTTGCATGATATTAATAGTATTAAAATTTCAAATGTTATAGGCCTATTTGATTTAAATATATCCTCAAAAAACAAAATTTGCGATTTAACGGACTTTTGATTTTACGGACACCCCTCAGCCCCAATTAGTCCTTTAAATCGAGGGTTTACTGTATTGTGTATTGCAGAAAGAACCAAGTTACACTGTAACGTGTAAAAAAATGCAATAAACAGTAAAATATTTCCCATCAGTCAATATCAAGATGGATAGTATTGTGGAGAAATCTTTATTTCTTAGAACATAAAAAAATACACAAAACTAAATTTAACTCAGTAAATCAGTCTGTAAACAGAAACAAGGAAGATAATGAGTGAAGAAGTAGAACTAACAGTATTTGCTTTGGTCCTTGCTTTCAATGAAGAAGAGGAGAAAGGAAAACGGCTTTGTTAGAAACATTTTTATCAGAAATTTAATAAACATTTAGTAGAAATACCATAAATAACTGAGTATTAGTGGACTAAATTAATTAACTTTTCATCAGCTATTAGTATTTGATAAATCACACAATCACAGTCACAAAATGAGCAAGGATACAATAATGAATCACATTTTTAGAACTGGATGAATAATTACTGTAGGGTGAGGAGAGCTCACTGCACAGACACAGCGCACATGCTCTGCTTCAGGATCCACCAAAGTATTCCTTTGTGAGCAGTGAAATTCATTCCGGTCCAGTCTGAGCCAGTATATAGATATTAAAATACTGGTTATTGGGACATTCTGAGTCATTCTGTACAGACTCTGTTCCATTCTGATCTGATTCACTTTGTGGCCAGCTTTATTGTCCATACTTCAATTTTCTAGTTAGGTAAAATTTGTCTTTTAACTTCTATTATTGTGAAGCAGACTTTTGGGAATTTTTTGTGCAATGAATAAGAAATAAAGTTGGAGTGACCAATTCTAGTCTATCTGCTTGGGACTGGAACAAACTATTTTTAGTTTTATCCTTGATGATGATGATGATGATGATGATGATGATGATGATGATGATGATGATGAGAAATAAAAAAGTATCTTCTTTATAGTAATTAAAGGCTCAGTCACATCTGAGTGTCAGTTAGATAATGCTTTGGATTAATTAGAATATTCTAATACTTGTACAGTTTCAGTAAAGTAAGTAATTTTTGTCATAAAGTTATTAAGTATGTGTTCATAGAAATACATATATTTTATGTAATTTCAGATGAAATGCAGCAGTATATTAGAAGAGGAACAAAAATTAAGGAGGAGTACTGTATCTACTCCTGACTCTGTTGCTTCTATAATAGTAGATAAAGACGGTTAGTTTACATTATTTCATGTTAATTATTTTGTACAATTATCAGTTATATAGATTAATTAGAAGTTATATAGATTAATTAGAAGTTATATAGATTAATTTAATTAATATTGATTGTTAAACTTTCACTTGTGAACTTACTTTGTTTTTTCCCGTACGCGTTTCAGTGTGATGTGCGCCTTCTTCAGCGGTGTGAGACAGAATCTGAATCGGTTGAGATTAGTTTAGTGGTTCTCAACCTGTGAGGCGTGACCCACTGCTGGGTCCCGAGGGGGCATTTGGTGGGTCATGAAGACAGGATTGAAAATGTATTTACCATGTCTTAAAAACCTATTACAGATATACTTTTCTGGTATTAAGTATGTATCATTTATTTAAGTGTAAAAGAGGCTGAGGGCTTACAGTGCCTGATGTCGCAAAAATATGATTATGAACTGGATGCACACTCCTACAAGTAATTCTGCCAGGGCCTCTATAGATTTTTAATCATATGTACCACAGATATTCATTACCAACCAAGCAACAGCTGTCATGTATACCTACATGGAACTACATTAAAATATGCAAAATGTTAACAAAATATACATGACATGGTCAAATTTGATTTGATTGTGTACATACAGTTGTGTTTATTTACTTGGAAATCATCAAGTAAATAATATAAATGAAACAAAAACAGGAAGTTTTAAACCTAAAATGACATGGTTGTTGAACAAAGTCAAGAGTCCACTCTGCTATCGTTATGTAAAAAACAGCTACATACCATTGAACAATGTATTAATGAACCTCAAATTATTATATTTATATTTATTAATAAACTTATGTGTAATGATTTTCTGCATTATTTGACTGGTTTTGTGGCAATATGGTGACGTTTAAAAATTTAACTTAACTAATGATTAATTAATGATGGATACTTCAACATAAAAATTATTATAGTAAAAACCGTCCAACATAATCAAATTCAGAATACACTCATATATATTATATAAAACTCAAAGTCTGAGGATTTATGGGTAGTGAATACAAATCTACACCGTTACATCGATTGCCACCAAATTTTGCACAGGTAACCTTTGACACAAGGCGAAAAATACTTTCTAACTTCAAATTTGATATTTTGCCCCATTCACACGATTTAGGCCCTTTTAATTATGCCTTTTTGTTGTTGGGTATAAATATGTAACAACACAGGGTGGCCACCGACCGGGAAAACCGGGAATAATGCATGAATTTCATTGACCGGGAAAAAGACGTGAATTATGCATGAATTTTTAGGGAATCCTGGAATTTAAAAAAATGTAACGGTACAAACTATGGGGATCTATTTTATTCTTTAATAATTGTAAAAGTGGTCGCAACCCAGGCTGAACAACGTTTGATCACAAACGCTTGACATTTTTGAACACCTTGTAGTCCACCTCGTATCAAGCCGTGCGAGGCGCAAAAGCAATTAAGCGTCTGGGAATGTGTAAGAGCACGCGTGTGTGCTGCTTTTTTGGCGATATGTGCTCAGAGGACAAAAGGGCATGAGAAAATATGTAGTCTCCGACCCAAAATTCATAACGGAAGGAAGGCGAATCATTCCCGCTAACCGCCTTTAAACCAATCACGGAACGAATGACGGCGACGCCTTACGCTTGGCGGGTAGGCAACCAAGCGCACACAGGCAACAGTTGTAACCAGTGAGTTGTTCACCACTTGTCAAACAATATAGTCGGACGCATCAGCAATAGTGTCAGTGAAAAAGTGACGGGAGGCCGGTGCGTGTGAGTACGCCCGGCCTACCCCAAAATTATATTCGAACGAAAGAGTGCGAAGAAAGTAAAATGCATATTTTAAATACATAAACTTAAAACAGTGATAGCCGTTGTGTGGTAGAGACAGTGTAAGTGAACGGGAAGATTGTGGAACAATTGGAATGGCAAGGAGAAAGTTAAGTACAGTGAATATGTTGGCCAACAAGTTTTGAATATTCAAATAATTAAGAATTCAGAAAAAGGGGTGAAAGAGAAATGTGAAGAGTGTGTGCGTGTGAGGAAATTTGGGAAAAACGTTAAAAGTAAAAGTACGGTACTGGTTTGTTATGTATAATATAAAACCTTCATGTGATAGAGGTAAAAATAAATAAGAGATAACGTAATAAATAAGAAACAAATAATATTTCATAAAGAAAAGAGAAAGAAAGAAAGTATTTGAAAAGTGACTGAAATAAAAGAGTTGGTTCAAATAGCATAAAAATGTGTTAATCTAATTATTACGTTACACCCATAACCTTAGTTCTGCATCGAGAATTCGTCTAAACAAAACCTGTGAATCTTGAAGCTGTACGAGTTTATTAATGATTGAAATATTTAAATAGTCCCTGTGTGGACGTTATTTGAAGTAGTACACGCTAATTAATTCTTAAATTATTGAAATTTGAAGTGTTACCTACCTGTCGTAATTTACCAAGGTCTCATCTGGTGTACTTTAGCAGAGAAAAAACAGGTCGTTGCAAAATAAACAAGTACATAGTTATAAATTCATACAACCCACTACTTTATTGTGTTTTCATCTCTTCTACTTCTCTATTTGCTAACATTTCACTTACACACAACTACATATTGAGGTGACAACACCATCTGATTGAAATAACAAACTTATCTCTTATTTCTTATAATTAAATCATTTATTTAAAATTATGAAAAGCAACCCAGATTGCTTTCTCACACTCAGACATACGTAAATAATTTCCCCAAAATATAGCGCTCTTTACTTTGACATGTTTTATGATTGATTTTTTATGTAATAAATAGTTACTCTTTTGACATGTTTTATGATTGATTGTTATGTGATAAATAGTTACTCATTCGGCGTCTCCTCCATCCACGCGTCGCACTTTGTTGATCTAGTTTGTCCACATTTTTAGTCACCCCGCACTTTTAGTTATTAAATTTGATGTCGTATGTTCCCTTCCGTTTTGTCTCACTTCAAATTAAACTCTCAACTGGACTTTTCCCACATTTTATTTAAATTTTGAAAAGGTTTTCGACTCGCGAGTCTTGATACACACCTGGCCAGGCGTATAATGTGTCGACGACTGCCCACACTACCTAAAGGCTGGCGAGCATTTCTGTTTGCACCGCCTGCATGATATTGGCGGGAATACAATGACGTTCAGACAGCTCATTGGTTCTTTTCGATCATCGAAGCTGTTCTATGGTAATACAACAGGCCGTGGCTCACCACTTCCGTCGTCTTCCAAACACGTGGCAAGAAATCCTTTGGCTTAGCCATTTTTTGTTACGGCGTCCTTTTTGCTTGTGCGACACAGGTGATGCGCTCGTGCGTGCGGACTCACATTCCACACGTGACAAACACTCCGTTTCCCAACAGTATTGCGTTCTCTAGCTACAGTCCGTTCAAAACGTTACGTCACTGTTCTTTGTTTGAATACAGCCGTTCTACTTGGGACTTACAATGATGACATTGAATAATTTCAATAAAAATAAAAAACTCCTTTTTGCCCCATTACAATACCCCCCCCCCCCCCAATGAGAGGTTTTCTGCCAAAGCAGAAAAACTCATTGCTAACCCTAAGAGCATCGGTGAGGGTATGGCGCCAACAACCATTTATTCTTAACACTTCATGGGTAAACTACCCCCCTAGCTTGGTGACTATGGCTGCATCTGAACGAGATTACTGGACTTCTCTGTTCGAGATCCCAACACCGTAAAACCGGACAGATACTCACCACAGTACACCTAACCTTCTATCATTCCACCCAAAATCAAAACACTGGCCTTATACCATACCAGATCCTCAACCGATATGTTCCCCCTTACATGTATACTGGGTTTGCATTTAGCAAGTACTGGGTGCGTACACATATTCATTACTGTATTATAAACAAACTCCATATTTAAAATTGATAAAAGGTTTTATCTTTTAAATTCCAATTTTTTTGTTCAACGTTTATCAACTGGACGTTACAGTTTCAAATCCAAAATAAATTAAAACAAATCAAATTGAAATCATTTAAATCTTGTTTGCCTCTCAAAATTTATCTAAGTTCATTATCCATGATCCATTAATTTGATCATTTCTTTCAAAAATTTAAAATCTTTTAATTGAATTTATAACTTTCTTACTTATTTGTTAACAATCCTAATAAACAAATAAAAATACACAACTTATTTCTACTATAAATTCAAAATAAAGGCCCTTGAGTACAAAAGAGAACATAAAATACACATCATAAATCAGCTGACACCTTCCCTACTCATAAGGAACATTACAATTTACAATAACGTTCTTTAACTCAAAGAATAGGGCATTGAATTTTTTTTTTTAAATCTCACAATATTTATTTTATCAATATAAAGAAAAAAACAAAATTATTGAATTTAATTAAGTAACAAAAATTTCATGAATCAATTACTAAAAACCTATCCTGTCTTTAACATCAGCCATCAGCTGATCTCTCTGGGTCAGGTGAATGACCTTGCCCTATATACACCATATAAACTTATACCATAAAAAACACAACATAAGTTCATAATCCTTACACTCTAACATAATAAAATTAATGACACAATAAAACATAATAAACAAAATCTGATAAACATCTTCTCTACTTGAGATAATCTTTCAAAAATCAGTAGTCATCTATAAAATATCATACATAGTATAACACATGTTGTAGCGGGTCGAATTTTGGGTGTTTTTATTTTTAACCATTTGGGGCATTATTATATTGTGACTTATTTCGTTTTCGGGCGGACTGGTATAATAAATTGGAAAAAACTGTATTATTGTGCAACGTATGTGTCAGTATAACAGTCAGTGTAACAGAACAGTGAAACAACGCAATAGGACGCAGTTGTTGAGGAATGCGGCAGAGCATTTGCACCTCCACAAAATTCTAAGAACTCTGTACTTGTGTAAACAGCACACAGACTCAACTGTATCACTGCAAATCTGAGTGACGCATCCAGACAAAAAACCGGATGTCCTGGTACTAACAAAATTCCGCAATGTGCTTTTTGAGCGGCAGGAAGTCATGGCTAAATCCGGTCTTTCCAATGACATCAGCAGAGCCAAGCCCAATATTAAGCTCTGGTCATCCACATATGTCAGCTCCATTCCCTATATAAAATGGTTACACGACAGCAAAGGAACAAGGAGCGACGATGAAAACATCGTGGCATTGAAGAACAACTTCCATGCAGGAACAGGTAGATGTACCTGTTACGTTCACAGACACACAGTCGACATTGAGCAGAGACGCCATATAGTCAGCTAGAGCCGCACCCAGTTAGAGACGCTTACAACTCTGTCGGCGTCCCGGTCGGTGTTGTTTTATACGATGTGATGTGAAACAACAATATCGTTAATACCGACCGGGACTCGTGAATCAACGACGTAATAAACTAGTGTAGCGAAAGTGCGAAACGCCAAAAGTAAAATCGGACATTAAAACACGTGTTCGGTCGGCATCAGGACAGTTAGTGAAGGTAACGAAACAGGAATGTATAAAGTCTAACTATTTTCTATATTGACTATAATATTTAAAAGGGGTTTAATTGGTGTGTTAGTGTGAGTGTGCAATGCTGGGCGGCTTTCTGTGTATATTTGTGTTTGCCTTTTATGTTTGTGTCCTAGAAAAAATAAGGTAAGCCGTAGATTGTAAGTCAGATTATAACAGAGTCACGTGTTGCACAACACCTGAAACATGTATTTACTAAATGTATGTTCTTAATTTCACTAAAGTAACAGTAAAACATTAAATGGAAATTCTCTTCATATAAATGTGTTGTGCAAATTATTCTCACAACCTTAAGAAATTACGTCTGCATCCCAAACATACGTATGACGCAACCTTGAAGCCACGCAATGGTAAGTAGGAGTGTGTTAACATTAATTTTAAATTATTATGATATCAATTGAAAGAGTAGAACGTTTCATTGGCGCCACGAAAGGGACGAATTTAAAAAATAAATTCCATACCTATAAATGGGATGCAATCGTAATTTGGAGGTTGTGTGAGAATACGCAAAAGGTACTTATGTAAAGTTAAGTTACGCTAAGTAAGTAAAGAATATTTAAAATATAAATATATATTTAAAATATATATTATTTATATTGTAAACAGACTAAATACCTAAAAATAATAATAATGGAAAATACAACAGAGAACGGAGTCGATTTGTCCGACTCGACTGTGATAAGTGAAACAGCTGAAGTTGACGAATCAGCTGTGATGAGTAGTCTTGACATACATTCAACACCGAATGTAGGTCAAGGCGACAAAACTCTGAACACAAGTAGTATAAATGAATCAAATAATACAGATGATTCGGGGATCCAAACGACCCCAAAATCGAATAGAGAAAGTAAAAATAATAATGGTGAAGTCAGCTTCACTGACAATAAAACAGAAAGTCAGTCGACACCAGTCCCGATTAAAAAATCTGAAGATCAAGATATAATGAAAATGATACAATTTCTTTGTACCAGTTTCAATAAATTTGATGTAAAGTTAGATATACAGAATGAGAAATTTGATGAGTTGAAATATGAAATACAAGAAATGAATAAACATTTAGAAAGCACTAACGAAACAATAAAAACTAGTTTAAATAAGTTAGAACAGAAGTTTGAGAAGTTGGGTGACAATGTTTTAAATATGACAAAATGTAAAAATGACGAAATAGTAGACAATTTTGAGAGTATAGTGGGGGTGAAGAATAATGTAGAAGCAAATGATGAAAATATAATAACAAATAGTACTGATGAAGTTTTAGAATGCGATAATGAAATGTTAATGAGTGTTTATGAAGTAGAGAGAGAGTGGAAGGATAATGTAGTAATTGAATGGGGACAGAGGGCAAATTTTCCCCTTATTGTTTATAATGATGATGATGATTTAATGTTGTTTTTTCAGGGCAAGAGACCCTTATTGTTAAATGAAGTAATGTTGTATAATGTTGTACCCTCTGTCTGGAGTAATATTGAAGATATGAGATGGTGTTATGATGAGAGAGATTTAAATAGAGAATGGTGTGTTGAGAGAGAGATAGATTTATATGAAGTAAAGAGAGATTGTGATGAGTTGAAAGAAATATTAGAAGTGTATTTAAACAAGAATAATTTAATTGATGAAAAAGTGACTAACCCGATATTGGAAATATTTACTGACGGAGATTTAACAGAAATACTTAACGTAGACTTGGTGAATGATTATTATGGTATAACGGATAAATTGAAATTGTTTGGTTATGACACACAAGACAACAATATGTGTGTCAATATAATTGAAAAGTGTTATTTAGAACCAAGATTAATCTTTGACGATGGCGGGTAGACTGTAAAACAATAAAAGACAATTAAACATTATGTTTTACGGTTGTTCGACATGGCAGATTTGGACAGAAGGGTGGAAAAAATGGAACAATAATTAACAAGAGTTGTAAATAAAATATAGTGAATTTATATGTGTGTATGTAAGACGATTGTTGTGATAATAATGTTAAAATATTTGCAATTTAAATAAATAAACCAAATTAATTTTGAAAACGAGTAATTAGAGAATTATATTTGTTTGGATGGTAATAAATTCTATATTGATAATAATTAATTTAATTAAAATAATTTGATATATTTTAATTGATTATGTAAATGTTGTATAATTAATTTTTTTTTGTAAATTCAGTTTGTTTTACGAGATGGAAATTTGGTAAGGAATGATAAATTATTTAATTTAAATTAATAAATTTTGTGAAATGTTTCAGAGATGGTAGTGATTACGTTTTGTGGGCATATCATGTTAAATGGATTGTAAGTAAGAAAAATTTTATAATCATGTGTAATAAAAATATTTACAGGTGTAATTGAGATTCTAATTCAGTAATAAGATGTTATTTGGAAATAAGTTGGTTCAAGAAATAAAGATAACTAAAAAAATTTTTTTTTAATAATAAATGAAAAATGGTATATAATGACTATTAAATAATAAATTTTGAAAATTTCAAGAAAGTTAAACGGTAAAAGGTTATGAATGGGTTAGACGATTATTGATGTAAATATTATATGATAATGTATACAAGAATATGTAATTTTATTATGTGTGTATTTGTTTAAGCCAATAAGTAAATCGTCTGGCAGGTTAACATAGGCATCAGAATCAGAAAAATGAGAAACAATGAGGTGAGAAGGGAGAATAAATAAAAATAAATATGTATATTCCATGTAATTTGTTCAATTTTAAGATGTGTTTTAATTATCCTAGGATATCAGCTGATCAGCAATACCATGTCACTGGTATAGTGGTTCGTAAATGTTACAAGTAATTAATGTTCAATGTAATGCTTAATGTACTACAGATATTTTGAAGTAAAGACAAAAAGGATATGAGAAATAAAATAACAATTTATGCAAATTAATAAACGATAGATTTTTGGGTGATGCATAATTTTATGGGACGCATATATCTGTCCAAATTGAATAAAAAGTGAATGTGAAATAGTAGAGATGAATATGATGTAATGCTGTTTTTGAGTTAATGTATGTTATAGAAGTTGGTGAAGTATTAATGTTGACACAGTTGTGGGGAATTTATGTAGAGTTTTGAATGATATATATTTATGTTCATAATTAATGAGATTATTTTGTTGTATTTGTGGTAATGAAATGAGATTGAGATTTTGGGGATGGCAATTTTGTATTAGAGGATAGTGTAATGTAGGAGTCCGCAACAAGGGTTGGGACGGGATAGGGACCGATTGGCACCGGAAAGGGTTACCTAGGGGGAGTCCAGGGACCAACATAAGGGAATGAGTTTTGGGAAGGAAACACGTATCCTATGTACAAAGGGTTAGAGAGTATTTTTTCATATATGTAGAGAAGGGGGCGTTTTGTGTTGAATGATAAGTTGGGGTTTAGAGTGTTCTGATTAGTAGAGATTTTGGTAGAGATGGGTGTCATGGGAATTGCAGTTGATAAATATTAGAGTCAGGGGGAGAAAGTTTATATATGTATAGAAATCTCATACAGAAAAACGAGAATAAATAATTTACATCACCCACAGTATATTAAAGTAAGATTGTTGAAAAGACAGAGAGATTCATGATAAAGAATATACAATTGTTTATTTTTTTCAAACCAGTGACAGAATTTTGATAAAATTTGAAAATAATGTAAAGTCAAGAATTGTTTGTTTTAAATAATTTAAATGTCAATCTGTTTATTATTTATATTAATATTTGGTTTATTTTAAATATTTTATGTTATTGTGTTTTGTATTTCAAGTTAGGATATTGCAAATGTTCAATGTGTTTTCAGAACTTATATATAACATATGTAGGTCAAGGGTTTTGGACTTGACCTAGTTATGATCAGCTGATGAGTTCATACACCTACTAAGCTTGTGTATAGTAGGAAGCCAATTGTGATTTGTTTGTTTAATTAATTCAAACCAATATTTGAATAGTTTTAATAAATATTTAATAAATAAATTTAATAAAAAATTTAATGAATAAATTTAAATTTTTTTGAATTTTAAAATTTTTGGAAATTTTAAATTTTTTTTTGAAAAAAAAAAAAAAAACTAGATTTTTCGCCTGCCAGCGAATGACTATTTTAGATAATGAGTTTTTATTATGTGTGTATTAACCATGTTGCTTTTATTGTATTGCTTTATATTGGTAGGCTATAAATTGTTCTCATGCTAGAGTAAGGATGTATTTGTATTAATAGGAATGTTTAGGTTAAGTCATTTGAAACAAACATTAGAAAAAAGAGGAAGAGAATTTTTTGATAAAAGATTTTTTTTGAATTTTGAATTTTTTTTAAATTTTTGATAAATTTTAAAAGAAAGTTTTATTCTTATGTGTTATGGTAATATGTAATGTTAGAGTGTGTGAGCCCAGTATTTGCCAAAGGCAGCCCAGCTTGCAAAAAGGGGATCCATATCGGCGGAGGAGCTGGAATGATTTTAGCCAGGGATTGAGGATTTTTGGGGGTAGTATGTTGAAGGGCGAGGTGGGCTATGGTGCGAGTCTGATCGATTTCTCGGTGTTGGGATCTCTTACGGAGAAGTCCAGTGATCTCGTTCAGATGAGTCCATGGTCGCTGAGCCAGGGGGGTCGTGTACCCATGAGAGTAAGAACCAGGGGGTTGTTGGCACCAGTTCCTCACCGGTCCTCTTCGGGGTTTATCGATGAGATTTCTTCTGTTGTGAACAGCAGAATTCTCATCGAGGGGGTATTGTAGCGGGTCGAATTTTGGGTGTTTTTATTTTTAACCATTTGGGGCATTATTATATTGTGACTTATTTCGTTTTCGGGCGGACTGGTATAATAAATTGGAAAAAACTGTATTATTGTGCAACGTATGTGTCAGTATAACAGTCAGTGTAACAGAACAGTGAAACAACGCAATAGGACGCAGTTGTTGAGGAATGCGGCAGAGCATTTGCACCTCCACAAAATTCTAAGAACTCTGTACTTGTGTAAACAGCACACAGACTCAACTGTATCACTGCAAATCTGAGTGACGCATCCAGACAAAAAACCGGATGTCCTGGTACTAACAAAATTCCGCAATGTGCTTTTTGAGCGGCAGGAAGTCATGGCTAAATCCGGTCTTTCCAATGACATCAGCAGAGCCAAGCCCAATATTAAGCTCTGGTCATCCACATATGTCAGCTCCATTCCCTATATAAAATGGTTACACGACAGCAAAGGAACAAGGAGCGACGACGAAAACATCGTGGCATTGAAGAACAACTTCCATGCAGGAACAGGTAGATGTACCTGTTACGTTCACAGACACACAGTCGACATTGAGCAGAGACGCCATATAGTCAGCTAGAGCCGCACCCAGTTAGAGACGCTTACAACTCTGTCGGCGTCCCGGTCGGTGTTGTTTTATACGATGTGATGTGAAACAACAATATCGTTAATACCGACCGGGACTCGTGAATCAACGACGTAATAAACTAGTGTAGCGAAAGTGCGAAACGCCAAAAGTAAAATCGGACATT
This sequence comes from Magicicada septendecula, assembly GCA_034769895.1. NCBI lineage: Eukaryota > Metazoa > Arthropoda > Insecta > Hemiptera > Cicadidae > Magicicada > Magicicada septendecula. The sequence goes on along the minus strand of CM068369.1, from coordinate 62,330,942 downwards.
AAAACACGTGTTCGGTCGGCATCAGGACAGTTAGTGAAGGTAACGAAACAGGAATGTATAAAGTCTAACTATTTTCTATATTGACTATAATATATAAAAGGGGTTTAATTGGTGTGTTAGTGTGAGTGTGCAATGCTGGGCGGCTTTCTGTGTATATTTGTGTTTGCCTTTTATGTTTTTGTCCTAGAAAAAATAAGGTAAGCCGTAGATTGTAAGTCAGATTATAACAGAGTCACATGTTGCACAACACCTGAAACATGTATTTACTAAATGTATGTTCTTAATTTCACTAAAGTAACAGTAAAACATTAAATGGAAATTCTCTTCATATAAATGTGTTGTGCAAATTATTCTCACAACCTTAAGAAATTACGTCTGCATCCCAAACATACGTATGACGCAACCTTGAAGCCACGCAATGGTAAGTAGGAGTGTGTTAACATTAATTTTAAATTATTATGATATCAATTGAAAGAGTAGAACGTTTCAATGTAAATCAATTACATGTCTAAATATTTTCATGTAAATAAATTCGTACAAATTGTCTACGGTAATCATCTCTCAAATCAAACTACAATCATTTAATTAGCTTGTCAGCTAGTCAGCGTCATTAAGTTTCAAATTTTAGTTCGTTCCTCCCCTGAGTAATCTCCTTGCTACATACACTATGACCCCCCACTGAATTGTGGCATTCAGCTGCTTCCACAAGAACTGAATTGGTGGAGGAATTTTAGCATCTCCTTGTCCTTGCTTCAGCTTTACATGGTTAAAAATGCCAGATATTATAATACCTGAATTTACATATTTATACCCTTAACACTTACCTGGCTGAGTGATTCTGGGTATGTCAATCCGTCATGTCTGGCCATTTTTCACACTTTTTGACATAGTACATAATCAACAATATACTTATAAGTAATTCAAGCTTTATTTTTTTTGTTAATTCAACTATTCTCTAAAACACTATATAAAAGTGAAACTTATATTTTAAATAAAATTTTTTTCTATATCATTATAAAGTTGCCATGTTTTTGCAAATAAAAAAAGTTGAAATATCATTACAATTAGGGTATAACACAACATATTGCGACAAAACTACTGAAACTTGTCTTCTGAATATTCACTAATATTGTTTATATACTATACACACAACTTTGTTTACATTGACTAAAAATTTTTTTTGGTATGGTATGTTTCGAAGCACTTATCAATACAGAGGCCAACATCACATTTCCCACATTGATAAAGAGTGTCTTTTCTTCCAGCTTTCCCTGTAGTTGGGTCTTTTAGTTGTTGTGAGGAGACAACACATTTTCGGTATACCACATTTTCTTTGTTTTCTTGGTTCATAAAGTGAATGAAGAGGTTAGAAAGTGTAAACAAAAACTTACCTCATGTTTCGTTACAATCGGGAATAAATTCCGGATCACTGTCATTTTCTGAGAACACCTCTGCACTACTTTCAGAACAAATACTATCACTGTCAACGTTTAGTAACTCCACAATCTCATTTTCACTAAGATATTTCTTGTTTACAGACATCATTCTAACGATAACACTTATACATTTGACTAAAAAAGTCATGTGGTACAACACAAAGCATACGCGAATAGAAATGTATATACTCGTGCGATCTAGGTGCAGAACTGTGGTACAACACAAAGCATACGTGAATAGAAATGTATAGATTTCTGCGATCTAGGTGCAGAACTGTGAACTACTAATGTCAGTCTGTATAGTTACATGATTACACATTGTCAAAAAGCGTTAGTCAACGGCTTTTGCCGTGTAAAACAATCCTATATGCGAAGACGTACATGTACGTCTCTCGACAAAACTCAGGAGTTACGTAAGCCGTACATATACGTCTTTCGCCAGCAAAGTGTTAATGCGGGTCTATCACCTGTTTTACTGTTCCTACGCGAACAAGGTGATAGCCGCTGTTCCATAGTTCCGGGGATTCCCCTAAATGGCCCCCCGTTAATTTCAAATTTCACCAATTTCAAGGATAACCAACCATGGTCAGTTTTACAATTGCTGCCCACAGCTGGCTGTCGTCCAAAACCACGATTAGTGCTGGTAAGACAGTAATCGCCCGAAAAGGCGGAGAAATCATCTTTCATTAGCATGTTTTTTTGTCATCATTTCTATACACTGTACGATAGCAATTAACATGAATATTATATTAACATATAACATAATATTATATAAGGTTGTACAGTGTATTTTACACCCTATTTAGGCCTCCGATGATGGTAACATGCCTTGACGTTACCACCAACACTCATCGCTATCTACAGTGGCACATGCCGCCACTGCAATAGCATAACTAATAGCTAAACTTAAGCCCTTCTGCATTTGCTGTCTCTATATTCCACAATTTATTTTCACTTCTATTAACACCAAAAACCCCCCAAAATTACCCTTTCATCTTGCATTTAATAACATAATAAACATGAACAATATCATTGCTACAATTCACATTTAAATATTTTTTTTTTTAAATTATCAACATTACAACTTGAACTTTCTATTAACTCTTTTTATTTATACTCTAAATTATTTAACATTTATTGGACCATTAGATTCTCCCAAAAATCCAAATTTATTATTAACATTCATTTTGCATCATTTCACAATAATAATTTACCTAAGTTAGCTTCTTTCAAACTCATTTAGTGCCATTATAACTCTTTTACTTTACTTCAAGGTCATTATCAAATTCATACTTACATATGGTCAATCACTCCATCTAATAAATACATGATTACTGTCATTAATTCCAAATATCACCACAATATCCTGTACAACCATATGTACCTTCTGAAACATTTTAACAACCATATGATTCCACAACTAAACACATTTTATATTTATTCAGTTACTGTTTATTATCAAGTTTAAATCATTTAAATTCATTACCAAAATTTATTACCACATTTAAATCAATTAAATCAATTGTTCAAAACAAATTATTTTAATTACCTTACTCCAAAACAATTACAGTTCAGTGGTTTTATAAACTTCCTAATTACCTTTGTTATTCGTTCAGTTTGATAAAATATTATTATTAAAATCAAATTACTACTGCATACATGCATTGTTTACGTAAAATACATCTTACAACACCAACAAAATTAATTTCACTATAAATTTATTTACAATTTTTTCGTCATTATTTTATTGTTTACCATACCTCATTTTATAAAACAGTCCTATTCAAGACCATTAATTACATAGTTATATGCTCATGAACATTAATTGTTTTACCCCCCATCATCGTACAAGAACCTGGTCTTACATCGACACCATTCATTTTTTATTAAACTCATTATAGCATTTTTATTAATATAAAGACTATCCAAATTCTTATATTCCTCCACAATACCAACAGGATTATTCCATGTTATTAAATCATATAGTCTGTTATCACCAAGTGTAGTCCAGTCACCTTTCGTATGATCTGTCATAATTATGTCAATTACAGTTTCATTATCATTATTATCTACTGCTGTATTAGCTTTGTCATGAAGTAAGTAATCAATATTATCACTTTTATCATTTGCTGTACTAACTACTTCGCTAGGTAAGTATTCAATATTATTAATTCTCGTAATATCTAACCTCTCTGCTAATTCATTATAACCTCTGTTTCGCTTAAATATTTCTATCACTCTCTCTCACATTAGTTAATATTTGGTTAATTGGTACACTTAAATCTTCTGCGACTTTAATTATTTCTTTTTCGTGTTCTGTTTGTTTACTTTTCAAACTAGTTACATTAGTTTTAATTGCATCAATTTGCTCAAAGTTACTTCTGAATTCATCATTTATATTCTCTTGTATTTTATTTGCATTTTTAATTTGCTCACATTCATCAATTACACCTTGAACATTACTGTCAATTTTGTCATTTTGTTTTTTAATTTTATCGTTAAATTTATTTGTTAACGCGTCAGATATTTTGTTTGTCTCTATTAGTTTCTTGTTCTGTTTCTCGTTAATTGTTTTTATATCATTTTTCATTTCGGTTTGTATTTTGTTTATGTCTATAGTCAGTTCATCTTTCACTCCAACAATAGTCTCATTCATACTTTCCAATCGGCTATTCATATTTACATCACGCATTTTTAGTTCGATTCTTATGTTCACGAACTCGATATTTAAGTCTGTAAGTTTATTATTGATACATTTATTTCTGATTTGATTACAGATTTAATTTCAATTTTAAACTCATCTGAACTCATATTCAATTTGTCATTGTTCTTATTTTGTTGTTCAAACTTATTGTTTATCATTTCCATCATCAACGCTAATTGGTTGAATACATCTACATTATGGCTCTTACTACTACATTCAACTTCTACAGTTTCAATTACATTCGGTATTTCTGATTGTACGCTCTCATCAATATTTTTGTTTGTTGATATTAAATTGTCCTGCGTAACGTTTAAAATCGACTCTTCCACTACACTTTCACACAAATTTGCACTCTTATTTTTCTCTGCCATTTTGACCAGGTTGTAAATTGATTTGCTTTAAATTAAATTAAAAATCAATTTACAATGTCTACTGTTACGGGCGCCATTTGAAGCTGTACGAGTTTATTAATGATTGAAATATTTAAATCGTCCCTGTGTGGACGTTATTTGAAGTAGTACACGCTAATTAATTCTTAAATTATTGAAATTTGAAGTGTTACCTACCTGTCGTAATTTACCAAGGTCTCGTCTGGTGTACTTTAGCAGAGAAAAAACAGGTCGTTGCAAAATAAACAAGTACAGTTATAATTCATACAACCCACTACTACTTTATTGTGTTTTCATCTCTTCTACTTCTCTATTTGCTAACATTTCACTTACACACAACTACATATTGAGGTGACAACACCATCTGATTGAAATAACAAACTTATCTCTTATTTCTTATAATTAAATCATTTATTTAAAATTATGAAAAGCAACCCAGATTGCTTTCTCACACTCAGACATACGTAAATAATTTCCCCAAAATATAGTGCTCTTTACTTTGACATGTTTTATGATTGATTTTTTATGTAATAAATAGTTACTCTTTTGACATGTTTTATGATTGATTGTTATGTGATAAATAGTTACTCATTCGGCGTCTCCTCCAACCACGCGTCGCACATTGTTGATCTAGTTTGTCCACATTTTTAGTCACCCCGCACTTTTAGTTATTAAATTTGATGTCGTATGTTCCCTTCCGTTTTGTCTCACTTCAAATTAAACTCTCAACTGGACTTTTCCCACATTTTATTTAAATTTTGAAAAGGTTTTCGACTCGCGAGTCTTGATACACACCTGGCCAGGCGTATGATGTGTCGACGACTGCCCACGCTACCTAAAGGCTGGCGAGCATTTCCGTTTGCACCGCCTGCATGATGTTGGCGGGAATACAATGACGTTCAGACAGCTCATTGGTTCTTTTCGATCATCGAAGCTGTTCTATGGTAATACAACAGGCCGTGGCTCACCACTTCCGTCGTCTTCCAAACACGTGGCAAGAAATCCTTTGGCTTAGCCATTTTTTGTTACGGCGTCCTTTTTGCTTGTGCAACACAGGTGATGCGCTCGTGCGTGCGGACTCACATTCCACACGTGACAAACACTCCGTTTCCCAACAGTATTGCGTTCTCTAGCTACAGTCCGTTCAAAACGTTACGTCACTGTTCTTTGTTTGAATACAGCCGTTCTACTTGGGACTTACAATGATGACATTGAATAATTTCAATAAAAATAAAAAACTCCTTTTTGCCCCATTACAATACCCCCCAATGAGAGGTTTTCTGCCAAAGCAGAAAAACTCATTGCTAACCCTAAGAGCATCGGTGAGGGTATGGCGCCAACAACCATTTATTCTTAACACTTCATGGGTAAACTACCCCCCTAGCTTGGTGACTATGGCTGCATCTGAACGAGATTACTGGACTTCTCTGTTCGAGATCCCAACACCGTAAAACCGGACAGATACTCACCACAGTACACCTAACCTTCTATCATTCCACCCAAAATCAAAACACTGGCCTTATACCATACCAGATCCTCAACCGATATGTTCCCCCTTACATGTATACTGGGTTTGCATTTAGCAAGTACTGGGTGCGTACACATATTCATTACTGTATTATAAACAAACTCCATATTTAAAATTGATAAAAGGTTTTATCTTTTAAATTCCAATTTTTTTGTTCAACGTTTATCAACTGGACGTTACAGTTTCAAATCCAAAATAAATTAAAACAAATCAAATTGAAATCATTTAAATCTTGTTTGCCTCTCAAAATTTATCTAAGTTCATTATCCATGATCAATTAATTTGATCATTTCTTTCAAAAATTTAAAATCTTTTAATTGAATTTATAACTTTCTTACTTATTTGTTAACAATCCTAATAAACAAATAAAAATACACAACTTATTTCTACTATAAATTCAAAATAAAGGCCCTTGAGTACAAAAGAGAACATAAAATACACATCATAAATCAGCTGACACCTTCCCTACTCATAAGGAACATTACAATTTACAATAACGTTCTTTAACTCAAAGAATAGAGCATTAAATTTTTTTTTTTTTAAATCTCACAATATTTATTTTATCAATATAAAGAAAAAAACAAAATTATTGAATTTAATTAAGTAACAAAAATTTCATGAATCAATTACTAAAAACCTATCCTGTCTTTAAAATCAGCCATCAGCTGATCTCTCTGGGTCAGGTGAATGACCTTGCCCTATATACACCATATAAAATTATACCATAAAAAACACAACATAAGTTCATAATCCTTACACTCTAACATAATAAAATTAATGACACAATAAAACATAATAAACAAAATCTGATAAACATCTTCTCTACTTGAGATAATGTTTCAAAAATCAGTAGTCATCTATAAAATATCATACATAGTATAACACATGTAAATCAATTACATGTCTAAATATTTTCATGTAAATAAATTCGTACAAATTGTCTACGGTAATCATCTCTCAAATCAAACTACAATCATTTAATTAGCTTGTCAGCTAGTCAGCGTCATTAAGTTTCAAATTTTAGTTCGTTCCTCCCCTGAGTAATCTCCTTGCTACATACACTATGACCCCCCACTGAATTGTGGCATTCAGCTGCTTCCACAAGAACTGAATTGGTGGAGGAATTTTAGCATCTCCTTGTCCTTGCTTCAGCTTTACATGGTTAAAAATGCCAGATATTATACCTGAATTTACATATTTATACCCTTAACACTTACCTGGCTGAGCGATTCTGGGTATGTCAATCCGTCATGTCTGGCCATTTTTCACACTTTTTGACATAGTACATAATCAACAATATACTTATAAGTAATTCAAGCTTTATTTTTTTTGTTAATTCAACTATTCTCTAAAACACTATATAAAAGTGAAACTTATATTTTAAATAAAATTTTTTTCTATATCATTATAAAGTTGCCATGTTTTTGCAAATAAAAAAAGTTGAAATATCATTACAATTAGGGTATAACACAACATATTGCGACAAAACTACTGAAACTTGTCTTCTGAATATTCACTAATATTGTTTATATACTATACACACAACTTTGTTTACATTGACTAAAAATTTTTTTTGGTATGGTATGTTTCGAAGCACTTATCAATACAGAGGCCAACATCACATTTCCCACATTGATAAAGAGTGTCTTTTCTTCCAGCTTTCCCTGTAGTTGGGTCTTTTAGTTGTTGTGAGGAGACAACACATTTTCGGTATACCACATTTTCTTTGTTTTCTTGGTTCATAAAGTGAATGAAGAGGTTAGAAAGTGTAAACAAAAACTTACCTCATGTTTCGTTACAATCGGGAATAAATTCCGGATCACTGTCATTTTCTGAGAACACCTCTGCACTACTTTCAGAACAAATACTATCACTGTCAACGTTTAGTAACTCCACAATCTCATTTTCACTAAGATATTTCTTGTTTACAGACATCATTCTAACGATAACACTTATACATTTGACTAAAAAAGTCATGTGGTACAACACAAAGCATACGCGAATAGAAATGTATATACTCGTGCGATCTAGGTGCAGAACTGTGGTACAACACAAAGCATACGTGAATAGAAATGTATAGATTTCTGCGATCTAGGTGCAGAACTGTGAACTACTAATGTCAGTCTGTATAGTTACATGATTACACATTGTCAAAAAGCGTTAGTCAACGGCTTTTGCCGTGTAAAACAATCCTATATGCGAAGACGTACATGTACGTCTCTCGACAAAACTCAGGAGTTACGTAAGCCGTACATATACGTCTTTCGCCAGCAAAGTGTTAATGCGGGTCTATCACCTGTTTTACTGTTCCTACGCGTACAAGGTGATAGCCGCTGTTCCATAGTTCCGGGGATTCCCGTAAATGGCCCCCCGTTAATTTCAAATTTCACCAATTTCAAGGATAACCAACCATGGTCAGTTTTACAATTGCTGCCCACAGCTGGCTGTCGTCCAAAACCACGATTAGTGCTGGTAAGACAGTAATCGCCCGAAAAGGCGGAGAAATCATCTTTCATTAGCATGTTTTTTTGTCATCATTTCTATACACTGTACGATAGCAATTAACATGAATATTATATTAACATATAACATAATATTATATAAGGTTGTCAGTGTATTTTACACCCTATTTAGGCCTCCGATGATGGTAACATGCCTTGACGTTACCACCAACACTCATCGCTATCTACAGTGGCACATGCCGCCACTGCAATAGCATAACTAATAGCTAAACTTAAGCCCTTCTGCATTTGCTGTCTCTATATTCCACAATTTATTTTCACTTCTATTAACACCAAACAACCCCCCAAAATTACCCTTTCATCTTGCATAATATAACATAATAAACATGAACAATATCATTGCTACAATTCACATTTAAATATTTTTTTTAAAAAATTATCAACATTACAACTTGAACTTTCTATTAACACTTTTTATTTATACTCTAAATTATTTAACATTTATTGGACCATTAGATTCTCCCAAAAATCCAAATTTATTATTAACATTCATTTTGCATCATTTCACAATAATAATTTACCTAAGTTAGCTTCTTTCAAACTCATTTAGTGCCATTATAACTCTTTTACTTTACTTCAAGGTCATTATCAAATTCATACTTACATATGGTCAATCACTCCATCTAATAAATACATGATTACTGTCATTAATTCCAAATATCACCACAATATCCTGTACAACCATATGTACCTTCTGAAACATTTTAACAACCATATGATTCCACAACTAAACACATTTTATATTTATTCAATTACTGTTTATTATCAAGTTTAAATCATTTAAATTCATTACCAAAATTTATTACCACATTTAAATCAATTAATTCATCTCAAATTCTTTAATTCAATCAATTGTTCAAAACACAAATTATTTTAATTACCTTACTCCAAAACAATTACAGTTCAGTGGTTTTATAAACTTCCTAATTACCTTTGTTATTCGTTCAGTTTGATAAAATATTATTATTAAAATCAAATTACTACTGCATACATGCATTGTTTACGTAAAATACATCTTACAACACCAACAAAATTAATTTCACTATAAATTTATTTACAATTTTTTCGTCATTATTTTATTGTTTACCATACCTCATTTTATAAAACAGTCCTATTCAAGACCATTAATTACATAGTTATATGCTCATGAACATTAATTGTTTTACCCCCCATCATCTTACAAGAACCTGGTCTTACATCGACACCATTCATTTTTTATTAAACTCATTATAGCATTTTTATTAATATAAAGACTATCCAAATTCTTATATTCCTCCACAATACCAACAGGATTATTCCATGTTATTAAATCATATAGTCTGTTATCACCAAGTGTAGTCCAGTCACCTTTCGTATGATCTGTCATAATTATGTCAATTACAGTTTCATTATCATTATTATCTACTGCTGTATTAGCTTTGTCATGAAGTAAGTAATCAATATTATCACTTTTATCATTTGCTGTACTAACTACTTCGCTAGGTAAGTATTCAATATTATTAATTCTCGTAATATCTAACCTCTCTGCTAATTCATTATAACCTCTGTTTCGCTTAAATATTTCTATCACTCTCTCTCACATTAGTTAATATTTGGTTAATTGGTACACTTAAATCTTCTGCGACTTTAATTATTTCTTTTTCGTGTTCTGTTTGTTTACTTTTCAAACTAGTTACATTAGTTTTAATTGCATCAATTTGCTCAAAGTTACTTCTGAATTCATCATTTATATTCTCTTGTATTTTATTTGCATTTTTAATTTGCTCACATTCATCAATTACACCTTGAACATTACTGTCAATTTTGTCATTTTGTTTTTTAATTTTATCGTTAAATTTATTTGTTAACGCGTCAGATATTTTGTTTGTCTCTATTAGTTTCTTGTTCTGTTTCTCGTTAATTGTTTTTATATCATTTTTCATTTCGGTTTGTATTTTGTTTATGTCTATAGTCAGTTCATCTTTCACTCCAACAATAGTCTCATTCATACTTTCCAATCGGCTATTCATATTTACATCACGCATTTTTAGTTCGATTCTTATGTTCACGAACTCGATACTTAAGTCTGTAAGTTTATTATTGATACATTTATTTCTGATTTGATTACAGATTTAATTTCAATTTTAAACTCATCTGAACTCATATTCAATTTGTCATTGTTCTTATTTTGTTGTTCAAACTTATTGTTTATCATTTCCATCATCAACGCTAATTGGTTGAATACATCTACATTATGGCTCTTACTACTACATTCAACTTCTACAGTTTCAATTACATTTGGTATTTCTGATTGTACGCTCTCATCAATATTTTTGTTTGTTGATATTAAATTGTCCTGCGTAACGTTTAAAATCGACTCTTCCACTACACTTTCACACAAATTTGCACTCTTATTTTTCTCTGCCATTTTGACCAGGTTGTAAATTGATTTGCTTTAAATTAAATTAAAAATCAATTTACAATGTCTACTGTTACGGGCGCCATTTGAAGCTGTACGAGTTTATTAATGATTGAAATATTTAAATCGTCCCTGTGTGGACGTTATTTGAAGTAGTACACGCTAATTAATTCTTAAATTATTGAAATTTGAAGTGTTACCTACCTGTCGTAATTTACCAAGGTCTCGTCTGGTGTACTTTAGCAGAGAAAAAACAGGTCGTTGCAAAATAAACAAGTACAGTTATAATTCATACAACCCACTACTACTTTATTGTGTTTTCATCTCTTCTACTTCTCTATTTGCTAACATTTCACTTACACACAACTACATATTGAGGTGACAACACCATCTGATTGAAATAACAAACTTATCTCTTATTTCTTATAATTAAATCATTTATTTAAAATTATGAAAAGCAACCCAGATTGCTTTCTCACACTCAGACATACGTAAATAATTTCCCCAAAATATAGCGCTCTTTACTTTGACATGTTTTATGATTGATTTTTTATGTAATAAATAGTTACTCTTTTGACATGTTTTATGATTGATTGTTATGTGATAAATAGTTACTCATTCGGCGTCTCCTCCAACCACGCGTCGCACTTTGTTGATCTAGTTTGTCCACATTTTTAGTCACCCCGCACTTTTAGTTATTAAATTTGATGTCGTATGTTCCCTTCCGTTTTGTCTCACTTCAAATTAAACTCTCAACTGGACTTTTCCCACATTTTATTTAAATTTTGAAAAGGTTTTCGACTCGCGAGTCTTGATACACACCTGGCCAGGCGTATGATGTGTCGACGACTGCCCACGCTACCTAAAGGCTGGCGAGCATTTCCGTTTGCACCGCCTGCATGATGTTGGCGGGAATACAATGACGTTCAGACAGCTCATTGGTTCTTTTCGATCATCGAAGCTGTTCTATGGTAATACAACAGGCCGTGGCTCACCACTTCCGTCGTCTTCCAAACACGTGGCAAGAAATCCTTTGGCTTAGCCATTTTTTGTTACGGCGTCCTTTTTGCTTGTGCAACACAGGTGATGCGCTCGTGCGTGCGGACTCACATTCCACACGTGACAAACACTCCGTTTCCCAACAGTATTGCGTTCTCTAGCTACAGTCCGTTCAAAACGTTACGTCACTGTTCTTTGTTTGAATACAGCCGTTCTACTTGGGACTTACAATGATGACATTGAATAATTTCAATAAAAATAAAAAACTCCTTTTTGCCCCATTACAATACCCCCCAATGAGAGGTTTTCTGCCAAAGCAGAAAAACTCATTGCTAACCCTAAGAGCATCGGTGAGGGTATGGCGCCAACAACCATTTATTCTTAACACTTCATGGGTAAACTACCCCCCTAGCTTGGTGACTATGGCTGCATCTGAACGAGATTACTGGACTTCTCTGTTCGAGATCCCAACACCGTAAAACCGGACAGATACTCACCACAGTACACCTAACCTTCTATCATTCCACCCAAAATCAAAACACTGGCCTTATACCATACCAGATCCTCAACCGATATGTTCCCCCTTACATGTATACTGGGTTTGCATTTAGGAAGTACTGGGTGCGTACACATATTCATTACTGTATTATAAACAAACTCCATATTTAAAATTGATAAAAGGTTTTATCTTTTAAATTCCAATTTTTTTGTTCAACGTTTATCAACTGGACGTTACAGTTTCAAATCCAAAATAAATTAAAACAAATCAAATTGAAATCATTTAAATCTTGTTTGCCTCTCAAAATTTATCTAAGTTCATTATCCATGATCCATTAATTTGATCATTTCTTTCAAAAATTTAAAATCTTTTAATTGAATTTATAACTTTCTTACTTATTTGTTAACAATCCTAATAAACAAATAAAAATACACAACTTATTTCTACTATAAATTCAAAATAAAGGCCCTTGAGTACAAAAGAGAACATAAAATACACATCATAAATCAGCTGACACCTTCCCTACTCATAAGGAACATTACAATTTACAATAACGTTCTTTAACTCAAAGAATAGAGCATTAAATTTTTTTTTTAAATCTCACAATATTTATTTTATCAATATAAAGAAAAAAACAAAATTATTGAATTTAATTAAGTAACAAAAATTTCATGAATCAATTACTAAAAACCTATCCTGTCTTTAACATCAGCCATCAGCTGATCTCTCTGGGTCAGGTGAATGACCTTGCCCTATATACACCATATAAAATTATACCATAAAAAACACAACATAAGTTCATAATCCTTACACTCTAACATAATAAAATTAATGACACAATAAAACATAATAAACAAAATCTGATAAACATCTTCTCTACTTGAGATAATGTTTCAAAAATCAGTAGTCATCTATAAAATATCATACATAGTATAACACATGTAAATCAATTACATGTCTAAATATTTTCATGTAAATAAATTCGTACAAATTGTCTACGGTAATCATCTCTCAAATCAAACTACAATCATTTAATTAGCTTGTCAGCTAGTCAGCGTCATTAAGTTTCAAATTTTAGTTCGTTCCTCCCCTGAGTAATCTCCTTGCTACATACACTATGACCCCCCACTGAATTGTGGCATTCAGCTGCTTCCACAAGAACTGAATTGGTGGAGGAATTTTAGCATCTCCTTGTCCTTGCTTCAGCTTTACATGGTTAAAAATGCCAGATATTATACCTGAATTTACATATTTATACCCTTAACACTTACCTGGCTGAGCGATTCTGGGTATGTCAATCCGTCATGTCTGGCCATTTTTCACACTTTTTGACATAGTACATAATCAACAATATACTTATAAGTAATTCAAGCTTTATTTTTTTTGTTAATTCAACTATTCTCTAAAACACTATATAAAAGTGAAACTTATATTTTAAATAAAATTTTTTTCTATATCATTATAAAGTTGCCATGTTTTTGCAAATAAAAGAAGTTGAAATATCATTACAATTAGGGTATAACACAACATATTGCGACAAAACTACTGAAACTTGTCTTCTGAATATTCACTAATATTGTTTATATACTATACACACAACTTTGTTTACATTGACTAAAAATTTTTTTTGGTATGGTATGTTTCGAAGCACTTATCAATACAGAGGCCAACATCACATTTCCCACATTGATAAAGAGTGTCTTTTCTTCCAGCTTTCCCTGTAGTTGGGTCTTTTAGTTGTTGTGAGGAGACAACACATTTTCGGTATACCACATTTTCTTTGTTTTCTTGGTTCATAAAGTGAATGAAGAGGTTAGAAAGTGTAAACAAAAACTTACCTCATGTTTCGTTACAATCGGGAATAAATTCCGGATCACTGTCATTTTCTGAGAACACCTCTGCACTACTTTCAGAACAAATACTATCACTGTCAACGTTTAGTAACTCCACAATCTCATTTTCACTAAGATATTTCTTGTTTACAGACATCATTCTAACGATAACACTTATACATTTGACTAAAAAAGTCATGTGGTACAACACAAAGCATACGCGAATAGAAATGTATATACTCGTGCGATCTAGGTGCAGAACTGTGGTACAACACAAAGCATACGTGAATAGAAATGTATAGATTTCTGCGATCTAGGTGCAGAACTGTGAACTACTAATGTCAGTCTGTATAGTTACATGATTACACATTGTCAAAAAGCGTTAGTCAACGGCTTTTGCCGTGTAAAACAATCCTATATGCGAAGACGTACATGTACGTCTCTCGACAAAACTCAGGAGTTACGTAAGCCGTACATATACGTCTTTCGCCAGCAAAGTGTTAATGCGGGTCTATCACCTGTTTTACTGTTCCTACGCGTACAAGGTGATAGCCGCTGTTCCATAGTTCCGGGGATTCCCGTAAATGGCCCCCCGTTAATTTCAAATTTCACCAATTTCAAGGATAACCAACCATGGTCAGTTTTACAATTGCTGCCCACAGCTGGCTGTCGTCCAAAACCACGATTAGTGCTGGTAAGACAGTAATCGCCCGAAAAGGCGGAGAAATCATCTTTCATTAGCATGTTTTTTTTTCATCATTTCTATACACTGTACGATAGCAATTAACATGAATATTATATTAACATATAACATAATATTATATAAGGTTGTACAGTATATTTTACACCCTATTTAGGCCTCCGATGATGGTAACATGCCTTGACGTTACCACCAACACTCATCGCTATCTACAGTGGCACATGCCGCCACTGCAATAGCATAACTAATAGCTAAACTTAAGCCCTTCTGCATTTGCTGTCTCTATATTCCACAATTTATTTTCACTTCTATTAACACCAAACAACCCCCCAAAATTACCCTTTCATCTTGCATAATATAACATAATAAACATGAACAATATCATTGCTACAATTCACATTTAAATATTTTTTTTTAAAAATTATCAACATTACAACTTGAACTTTCTATTAACTCTTTTTATTTATACTCTAAATTATTTAACATTTATTGGACCATTAGATTCTCCCAAAAATCCAAATTTATTATTAACATTCATTTTGCATCATTTCACAATAATAATTTACCTAAGTTAGCTTCTTTCAAACTCATTTAGTGCCATTATAACTCTTTTACTTTACTTCAAGGTCATTATCAAATTCATACTTACATATGGTCAATCACTCCATCTAATAAATACATGATTACTGTCATTAATTCCAAATATCACCACAATATCCTGTACAACCATATGTACCTTCTGAAACATTTTAACAACCATATGATTCCACAACTAAACACATTTTATATTTATTCAATTACTGTTTATTATCAAGTTTAAATCATTTAAATTCATTACCAAAATTTATTACCACATTTAAATCAATTAATTCATCTCAAATTCTTTAATTCAATCAATTGTTCAAAACACAAATTATTTTAATTACCTTACTCCAAAACAATTACAGTTCAGTGGTTTTATAAACTTCCTAATTACCTTTGTTATTCGTTCAGTTTGATAAAATATTATTATTAAAATCAAATTACTACTGCATACATGCATTGTTTACGTAAAATACATCTTACAACACCAACAAAATTAATTTCACTATAAATTTATTTACAATTTTTTCGTCATTATTTTATTGTTTACCATACCTCATTTTATAAAACAGTCCTATTCAAGACCATTAATTACATAGTTATATGCTCATGAACATTAATTGTTTTACCCCCCATCATCTTACAAGAACCTGGTCTTACATCGACACCATTCATTTTTTATTAAACTCATTATAGCATTTTTATTAATATAAAGACTATCCAAATTCTTATATTCCTCCACAATACCAACAGGATTATTCCATGTTATTAAATCATATAGTCTGTTATCACCAAGTGTAGTCCAGTCACCTTTCGTATGATCTGTCATAATTATGTCAATTACAGTTTCATTATCATTATTATCTACTGCTGTATTAGCTTTGTCATGAAGTAAGTAATCAATATTATCACTTTTATCATTTGCTGTACTAACTACTTCGCTAGGTAAGTATTCAATATTATTAATTCTCGTAATATCTAACCTCTCTGCTAATTCGTTATAACCTCTGTTTCGCTTAAATATTTCTATCACTCTCTCTCACATTAGTTAATATTTGGTTAATTGGTACACTTAAATCTTCTGTGACTTTAATTATTTCTTTTTCGTGTTCTGTTTGTTTACTTTTCAAACTAGTTACATTAGTTTTAATTGCATCAATTTGCTCAAAGTTACTTCTGAATTCATCATTTATATTCTCTTGTATTTTATTTGCATTTTTAATTTGCTCACATTCATCAATTACACCTTGAACATTACTGTCAATTTTGTCATTTTGTTTTTTAATTTTATCGTTAAATTTATTTGTTAACGCGTCAGATATTTTGTTTGTCTCTATTAGTTTCTTGTTCTGTTTCTCGTTAATTGTTTTTATATCATTTTTCATTTCGGTTTGTATTTTGTTTATGTCTATAGTCAGTTCATCTTTCACTCCAACAATAGTCTCATTCATACTTTCCAATCGGCTATTCATATTTACATCACGCATTTTTAGTTCGATTCTTATGTTCACGAACTCGATACTTAAGTCTGTAAGTTTATTATTGATACATTTATTTCTGATTTGATTACAGATTTAATTTCAATTTTAAACTCATCTGAACTCATATTCAATTTGTCATTGTTCTTATTTTGTTGTTCAAACTTATTGTTTATCATTTCCATCATCAACGCTAATTGGTTGAATACATCTACATTATGGCTCTTACTACTACATTCAACTTCTACAGTTTCAATTACATTCGGTATTTCTGATTGTACGCTCTCATCAATATTTTTGTTTGTTGATATTAAATTGTCCTGCGTAACGTTTAAAATCGACTCTTCCACTACACTTTCACACAAATTTGCACTCTTATTTTTCTCTGCCATTTTGACCAGGTTGTAAATTGATTTGCTTTAAATTAAATTAAAAATCAATTTACAATGTCTACTGTTACGGGCGCCATTTGAAGCTGTACGAGTTTATTAATGATTGAAATATTTAAATCGTCCCTGTGTGGACGTTATTTGAAGTAGTACACGCTAATTAATTCTTAAATTATTGAAATTTGAAGTGTTACCTACCTGTCGTAATTTACCAAGGTCTCGTCTGGTATACTTTAGCAGAGAAAAAACAGGTCGTTGCAAAATAAACAAGTACAGTTATAATTCATACAACCCACTACTACTTTATTGTGTTTTCATCTCTTCTACTTCTCTATTTGCTAACATTTCACTTACACACAACTACATATTGAGGTGACAACACCATCTGATTGAAATAACAAACATCTCTTATTTCTTATAATTAAATCATTTATTTAAAATTATGAAAAGCAACCCAGATTGCTTTCTCACACTCAGACATACGTAAATAATTTCCCCAAAATATAGCGCTCTTTACTTTGACATGTTTTATGATTGATTTTTTATGTAATAAATAGTTACTCTTTTGACATGTTTTATGATTGATTGTTATGTGATAAATAGTTACTCATTCGGCGTCTCCTCCAACCACGCGTCGCACTTTGTTGATCTAGTTTGTCCACATTTTTAGTCACCCCGCACTTTTAGTTATTAAATTTGATGTCGTATGTTCCCTTCCGTTTTGTCTCACTTCAAATTAAACTCTCAACTGGACTTTTCCCACATTTTATTTAAATTTTGAAAAGGTTTTCGACTCGCGAGTCTTGATACACACCTGGCCAGGCGTATGATGTGTCGACGACTGCCCACGCTACCTAAAGGCTGGCGAGCATTTCCGTTTGCACCGCCTGCATGATGTTGGCGGGAATACAATGACGTTCAGACAGCTCATTGGTTCTTTTCGATCATCGAAGCTGTTCTATGGTAATACAACAGGCCGTGGCTCACCACTTCCGTCGTCTTCCAAACACGTGGCAAGAAATCCTTTGGCTTAGCCATTTTTTGTTACGGCGTCCTTTTTGCTTGTGCGACACAGGTGATGCGCTCGTGCGTGCGGACTCACATTCCACACGTGACAAACACTCCGTTTCCCAACAGTATTGCGTTCTCTAGCTACAGTCCGTTCAAAACGTTACGTCACTGTTCTTTGTTTGAATACAGCCGTTCTACTTGGGACTTACAATGATGACATTGAATAATTTCAATAAAAATAAAAAACTCCTTTTTGCCCCATTACAATACCCCCCCCCAATGAGAGGTTTTCTGCCAAAGCAGAAAAACTCATTGCTAACCCTAAGAGCATCGGTGAGGGTATGGCGCCAACAACCATTTATTCTTAACACTTCATGGGTAAACTACCCCCCTAGCTTGGTGACTATGGCTGCATCTGAACGAGATTACTGGACTTCTCTGTTCGAGATCCCAACACCGTAAAACCGGACAGATACTCACCACAGTACACCTAACCTTCTATCATTCCACCCAAAATCAAAACACTGGCCTTATACCATACCAGATCCTCAACCGATATGTTCCCCCTTACATGTATACTGGGTTTGCATTTAGCAAGTACTGGGTGCGTACACATATTCATTACTGTATTATAAACAAACTCCATATTTAAAATTGATAAAAGGTTTTATCTTTTAAATTCCAATTTTTTTGTTCAACGTTTATCAACTGGACGTTACAGTTTCAAATCCAAAATAAATTAAAACAAATCAAATTGAAATCATTTAAATCTTGTTTGCCTCTCAAAATTTATCTAAGTTCATTATCCATGATCCATTAATTTGATCATTTCTTTCAAAAATTTAAAATCTTTTAATTGAATTTATAACTTTCTTACTTATTTGTTAACAATCCTAATAAACAAATAAAAATACACAACTTATTTCTACTATAAATTCAAAATAAAGGCCCTTGAGTACAAAAGAGAACATAAAATACACATCATAAATCAGCTGACACCTTCCCTACTCATAAGGAACATTACAATTTACAATAACGTTCTTTAACTCAAAGAATAGAGAATTAAATTTTTTTTTTTAAATCTCACAATATTTATTTTATCAATATAAAGAAAAAAACAAAATTATTGAATTTAATTAAGTAACAAAAATTTCATGAATCAATTACTAAAAACCTATCCTGTCTTTAACATCAGCCATCAGCTGATCTCTCTGGGTCAGGTGAATGACCTTGCCCTATATACACCATATAAAATTATACCATAAAAAACACAACATAAGTTCATAATCCTTACACTCTAACATAATAAAATTAATGACACAATAAAACATAATAAACAAAATCTGATAAACATCTTCTCTACTTGAGATAATCTTTCAAAAATCAGTAGTCATCTATAAAATATCATACATAGTATAACACATGTAAATCAATTACATGTCTAAATATTTTCATGTAAATAAATTCGTACAAATTGTCTACGGTAATCATCTCTCAAATCAAACTACAATCATTTAATTAGCTTGTCAGCTAGTCAGCGTCATTAAGTTTCAAATTTTAGTTCGTTCCTCCCCTGAGTAATCTCCTTGCTACATACACTATGACCCCCCACTGAATTGTGGCATTCAGCTGCTTCCACAAGAACTGAATTGGTGGAGGAATTTTAGCATCTCCTTGTCCTTGCTTCAGCTTTACATGGTTAAAAATGCCAGATATTATACCTGAATTTACATATTTATACCCTTAACACTTACCTGGCTGAGCGATTCTGGGTATGTCAATCCGTCATGTCTGGCCATTTTTCACACTTTTTGACATAGTACATAATCAACAATATACTTATAAGTAATTCAAGCTTTATTTTTTTTGTTAATTCAACTATTCTCTAAAACACTATATAAAAGTGAAACTTATATTTTAAATAAAATTTTTTTCTATATCATTATAAAGTTGCCATGTTTTTGCAAATAAAAGAAGTTGAAATATCATTACAATTAGGGTATAACACAACATATTGCGACAAAACTACTGAAACTTGTCTTCTGAATATTCACTAATATTGTTTATATACTATACACACAACTTTGTTTACATTGACTAAAAATTTTTTTTGGTATGGTATGTTTCGAAGCACTTATCAATACAGAGGCCAACATCACATTTCCCACATTGATAAAGAGTGTCTTTTCTTCCAGCTTTCCCTGTAGTTGGGTCTTTTAGTTGTTGTGAGGAGACAACACATTTTCGGTATACCACATTTTCTTTGTTTTCTTGGTTCATAAAGTGAATGAAGAGGTTAGAAAGTGTAAACAAAAACTTACCTCATGTTTCGTTACAATCGGGAATAAATTCCGGATCACTGTCATTTTCTGAGAACACCTCTGCACTACTTTCAGAACAAATACTATCACTGTCAACGTTTAGTAACTCCACAATCTCATTTTCACTAAGATATTTCTTGTTTACAGACATCATTCTAACGATAACACTTATACATTTGACTAAAAAAGTCATGTGGTACAACACAAAGCATACGCGAATAGAAATGTATATACTCGTGCGATCTAGGTGCAGAACTGTGGTACAACACAAAGCATACGTGAATAGAAATGTATAGATTTCTGCGATCTAGGTGCAGAACTGTGAACTACTAATGTCAGTCTGTATAGTTACATGATTACACATTGTCAAAAAGCGTTAGTCAACGGCTTTTGCCGTGTAAAACAATCCTATATGCGAAGACGTACATGTACGTCTCTCGACAAAACTCAGGAGTTACGTAAGCCGTACATATACGTCTTTCGCCAGCAAAGTGTTAATGCGGGTCTATCACCTGTTTTACTGTTCCTACGCGTACAAGGTGATAGCCGCTGTTCCATAGTTCCGGGGATTCCCGTAAATGGCCCCCCGTTAATTTCAAATTTCACCAATTTCAAGGATAACCAACCATGGTCAGTTTTACAATTGCTGCCCACAGCTGGCTGTCGTCCAAAACCACGATTAGTGCTGGTAAGACAGTAATCGCCCGAAAAGGCGGAGAAATCATCTTTCATTAGCATGTTTTTTTTTCATCATTTCTATACACTGTACGATAGCAATTAACATGAATATTATATTAACATATAACATAATATTATATAAGGTTGTACAGTATATTTTACACCCTATTTAGGCCTCCGATGATGGTAACATGCCTTGACGTTACCACCAACACTCATCGCTATCTACAGTGGCACATGCCGCCACTGCAATAGCATAACTAATAGCTAAACTTAAGCCCTTCTGCATTTGCTGTCTCTATATTCCACAATTTATTTTCACTTCTATTAACACCAAACAACCCCCCAAAATTACCCTTTCATCTTGCATAATATAACATAATAAACATGAACAATATCATTGCTACAATTCACATTTAAATATTTTTTTTTAAAAATTATCAACATTACAACTTGAACTTTCTATTAACTCTTTTTATTTATACTCTAAATTATTTAACATTTATTGGACCATTAGATTCTCCCAAAAATCCAAATTTATTATTAACATTCATTTTGCATCATTTCACAATAATAATTTACCTAAGTTAGCTTCTTTCAAACTCATTTAGTGCCATTATAACTCTTTTACTTTACTTCAAGGTCATTATCAAATTCATACTTACATATGGTCAATCACTCCATCTAATAAATACATGATTACTGTCATTAATTCCAAATATCACCACAATATCCTGTACAACCATATGTACCTTCTGAAACATTTTAACAACCATATGATTCCACAACTAAACACATTTTATATTTATTCAATTACTGTTTATTATCAAGTTTAAATCATTTAAATTCATTACCAAAATTTATTACCACATTTAAATCAATTAATTCATCTCAAATTCTTTAATTCAATCAATTGTTCAAAACACAAATTATTTTAATTACCTTACTCCAAAACAATTACAGTTCAGTGGTTTTATAAACTTCCTAATTACCTTTGTTATTCGTTCAGTTTGATAAAATATTATTATTAAAATCAAATTACTACTGCATACATGCATTGTTTACGTAAAATACATCTTACAACACCAACAAAATTAATTTCACTATAAATTTATTTACAATTTTTTCGTCATTATTTTATTGTTTACCATACCTCATTTTATAAAACAGTCCTATTCAAGACCATTAATTACATAGTTATATGCTCATGAACATTAATTGTTTTACCCCCCATCATCTTACAAGAACCTGGTCTTACATCGACACCATTCATTTTTTATTAAACTCATTATAGCATTTTTATTAATATAAAGACTATCCAAATTCTTATATTCCTCCACAATACCAACAGGATTATTCCATGTTATTAAATCATATAGTCTGTTATCACCAAGTGTAGTCCAGTCACCTTTCGTATGATCTGTCATAATTATGTCAATTACAGTTTCATTATCATTATTATCTACTGCTGTATTAGCTTTGTCATGAAGTAAGTAATCAATATTATCACTTTTATCATTTGCTGTACTAACTACTTCGCTAGGTAAGTATTCAATATTATTAATTCTCGTAATATCTAACCTCTCTGCTAATTCGTTATAACCTCTGTTTCGCTTAAATATTTCTATCACTCTCTCTCACATTAGTTAATATTTGGTTAATTGGTACACTTAAATCTTCTGTGACTTTAATTATTTCTTTTTCGTGTTCTGTTTGTTTACTTTTCAAACTAGTTACATTAGTTTTAATTGCATCAATTTGCTCAAAGTTACTTCTGAATTCATCATTTATATTCTCTTGTATTTTATTTGCATTTTTAATTTGCTCACATTCATCAATTACACCTTGAACATTACTGTCAATTTTGTCATTTTGTTTTTTAATTTTATCGTTAAATTTATTTGTTAACGCGTCAGATATTTTGTTTGTCTCTATTAGTTTCTTGTTCTGTTTCTCGTTAATTGTTTTTATATCATTTTTCATTTCGGTTTGTATTTTGTTTATGTCTATAGTCAGTTCATCTTTCACTCCAACAATAGTCTCATTCATACTTTCCAATCGGCTATTCATATTTACATCACGCATTTTTAGTTCGATTCTTATGTTCACGAACTCGATACTTAAGTCTGTAAGTTTATTATTGATACATTTATTTCTGATTTGATTACAGATTTAATTTCAATTTTAAACTCATCTGAACTCATATTCAATTTGTCATTGTTCTTATTTTGTTGTTCAAACTTATTGTTTATCATTTCCATCATCAACGCTAATTGGTTGAATACATCTACATTATGGCTCTTACTACTACATTCAACTTCTACAGTTTCAATTACATTCGGTATTTCTGATTGTACGCTCTCATCAATATTTTTGTTTGTTGATATTAAATTGTCCTGCGTAACGTTTAAAATCGACTCTTCCAGTACACTTTCACACAAATTTGCACTCTTATTTTTCTCTGCCATTTTGACCAGGTTGTAAATTGATTTGCTTTAAATTAAATTAAAAATCAATTTACAATGTCTACTGTTACGGGCGCCATTTGAAGCTGTACGAGTTTATTAATGATTGAAATATTTAAATCGTCCCTGTGTGGACGTTATTTGAAGTAGTACACGCTAATTAATTCTTAAATTATTGAAATTTGAAGTGTTACCTACCTGTCGTAATTTACCAAGGTCTCGTCTGGTATACTTTAGCAGAGAAAAAACAGGTCGTTGCAAAATAAACAAGTACAGTTATAA
Organism: Magicicada septendecula; assembly: GCA_034769895.1. Taxonomy (NCBI): domain Eukaryota; kingdom Metazoa; phylum Arthropoda; class Insecta; order Hemiptera; family Cicadidae; genus Magicicada; species Magicicada septendecula. The sequence goes on along the minus strand of CM068369.1, from coordinate 62,306,729 downwards.
TTCATACAACCCACTACTACTTTATTGTGTTTTCATCTCTTCTACTTCTCTATTTGCTAACATTTCACTTACACACAACTACATATTGAGGTGACAACACCATCTGATTGAAATAACAAACATCTCTTATTTCTTATAATTAAATCATTTATTTAAAATTATGAAAAGCAACCCAGATTGCTTTCTCACACTCAGACATACGTAAATAATTTCCCCAAAATATAGCGCTCTTTACTTTGACATGTTTTATGATTGATTTTTTATGTAATAAATAGTTACTCTTTTGACATGTTTTATGATTGATTGTTATGTGATAAATAGTTACTCATTCGGCGTCTCCTCCAACCACGCGTCGCACTTTGTTGATCTAGTTTGTCCACATTTTTAGTCACCCCGCACTTTTAGTTATTAAATTTGATGTCGTACGTTCCCTTCCGTTTTGTCTCACTTCAAATTAAACTCTCAACTGGACTTTTCCCACATTTTATTTAAATTTTGAAAAGGTTTTCGACTCGCGAGTCTTGATACACACCTGGCCAGGCGTATGATGTGTCGACGACTGCCCACGCTACCTAAAGGCTGGCGAGCATTTCCGTTTGCACCGCCTGCATGATGTTGGCGGGAATACAATGACGTTCAGACAGCTCATTGGTTCTTTTCGATCATCGAAGCTGTTCTATGGTAATACAACAGGCCGTGGCTCACCACTTCCGTCGTCTTCCAAACACGTGGCAAGAAATCCTTTGGCTTAGCCATTTTTTGTTACGGCGTCCTTTTTGCTTGTGCGACACAGGTGATGCGCTCGTGCGTGCGGACTCACATTCCACACGTGACAAACACTCCGTTTCCCAACAGTATTGCGTTCTCTAGCTACAGTCCGTTCAAAACGTTACGTCACTGTTCTTTGTTTGAATACAGCCGTTCTACTTGGGACTTACAATGATGACATTGAATAATTTCAATAAAAATAAAAAACTCCTTTTTGCCCCATTACAATACCCCCCCCAATGAGAGGTTTTCTGCCAAAGCAGAAAAACTCATTGCTAACCCTAAGAGCATCGGTGAGGGTATGGCGCCAACAACCATTTATTCTTAACACTTCATGGGTAAACTACCCCCCTAGCTTGGTGACTATGGCTGCATCTGAACGAGATTACTGGACTTCTCTGTTCGAGATCCCAACACCGTAAAACCGGACAGATACTCACCACAGTACACCTAACCTTCTATCATTCCACCCAAAATCAAAACACTGGCCTTATACCATACCAGATCCTCAACCGATATGTTCCCCCTTACATGTATACTGGGTTTGCATTTAGCAAGTACTGGGTGCGTACACATATTCATTACTGTATTATAAACAAACTCCATATTTAAAATTGATAAAAGGTTTTATCTTTTAAATTCCAATTTTTTTGTTCAACGTTTATCAACTGGACGTTACAGTTTCAAATCCAAAATAAATTAAAACAAATCAAATTGAAATCATTTAAATCTTGTTTGCCTCTCAAAATTTATCTAAGTTCATTATCCATGATCCATTAATTTGATCATTTCTTTCAAAAATTTAAAATCTTTTAATTGAATTTATAACTTTCTTACTTATTTGTTAACAATCCTAATAAACAAATAAAAATACACAACTTATTTCTACTATAAATTCAAAATAAAGGCCCTTGAGTACAAAAGAGAACATAAAATACACATCATAAATCAGCTGACACCTTCCCTACTCATAAGGAACATTACAATTTACAATAACGTTCTTTAACTCAAAGAATAGAGAATTAAATTTTTTTTTTTAAATCTCACAATATTTATTTTATCAATATAAAGAAAAAAACAAAATTATTGAATTTAATTAAGTAACAAAAATTTCATGAATCAATTACTAAAAACCTATCCTGTCTTTAACATCAGCCATCAGCTGATCTCTCTGGGTCAGGTGAATGACCTTGCCCTATATACACCATATAAAATTATACCATAAAAAACACAACATAAGTTCATAATCCTTACACTCTAACATAATAAAATTAATGACACAATAAAACATAATAAACAAAATCTGATAAACATCTTCTCTACTTGAGATAATCTTTCAAAAATCAGTAGTCATCTATAAAATATCATACATAGTATAACACATGTAAATCAATTACATGTCTAAATATTTTCATGTAAATAAATTCGTACAAATTGTCTACGGTAATCATCTCTCAAATCAAACTACAATCATTTAATTAGCTTGTCAGCTAGTCAGCGTCATTAAGTTTCAAATTTTAGTTCGTTCCTCCCCTGAGTAATCTCCTTGCTACATACACTATGACCCCCCACTGAATTGTGGCATTCAGCTGCTTCCACAAGAACTGAATTGGTGGAGGAATTTTAGCATCTCCTTGTTCTTGCTTCAGCTTTACATGGTTAAAAATGCCAGATATTATACCTGAATTTACATATTTATACCCTTAACACTTACCTGGCTGAGCGATTCTGGGTATGTCAATCCGTCATGTCTGGCCATTTTTCACACTTTTTGACATAGTACATAATCAACAATATACTTATAAGTAATTCAAGCTTTATTTTTTTTGTTAATTCAACTATTCTCTAAAACACTATATAAAAGTGAAACTTATATTTTAAATAAAATTTTTTTCTATATCATTATAAAGTTGCCATGTTTTTGCAAATAAAAAAAGTTGAAATATCATTACAATTAGGGTATAACACAACATATTGCGACAAAACTACTGAAACTTGTCTTCTGAATATTCACTAATATTGTTTATATACTATACACACAACTTTGTTTACATTGACTAAAAATTTTTTTTGGTATGGTATGTTTCGAAGCACTTATCAATACAGAGGCCAACATCACATTTCCCACATTGATAAAGAGTGTCTTTTCTTCCAGCTTTCCCTGTAGTTGGGTCTTTTAGTTGTTGTGAGGAGACAACACATTTTCGGTATACCACATTTTCTTTGTTTTCTTGGTTCATAAAGTGAATGAAGAGGTTAGAAAGTGTAAACAAAAACTTACCTCATGTTTCGTTACAATCGGGAATAAATTCCGGATCACTGTCATTTTCTGAGAACACCTCTGCACTACTTTCAGAACAAATACTATCACTGTCAACGTTTAGTAACTCCACAATCTCATTTTCACTAAGATATTTCTTGTTTACAGACATCATTCTAACGATAACACTTATACATTTGACTAAAAAAGTCATGTGGTACAACACAAAGCATACGCGAATAGAAATGTATATACTCGTGCGATCTAGGTGCAGAACTGTGGTACAACACAAAGCATACGTGAATAGAAATGTATAGATTTCTGCGATCTAGGTGCAGAACTGTGAACTACTAATGTCAGTCTGTATAGTTACATGATTACACATTGTCAAAAAGCGTTAGTCAACGGCTTTTGCCGTGTAAAACAATCCTATATGCGAAGACGTACATGTACGTCTCTCGACAAAACTCAGGAGTTACGTAAGCCGTACATATACGTCTTTCGCCAGCAAAGTGTTAATGCGGGTCTATCACCTGTTTTACTGTTCCTACGCGTACAAGGTGATAGCCGCTGTTCCATAGTTCCGGGGATTCCCCTAAATGGCCCCCCGTTAATTTCAAATTTCACCAATTTCAAGGATAACCAACCATGGTCAGTTTTACAATTGCTGCCCACAGCTGGCTGTCGTCCAAAACCACGATTAGTGCTGGTAAGACAGTAATCGCCCGAAAAGGCGGAGAAATCATCTTTCATTAGCATGTTTTTTTTTCATCATTTCTATACACTGTACGATAGCAATTAACATGAATATTATATTAACATATAACATAATATTATATAAGGTTGTACAGTGTATTTTACACCCTATTTAGGCCTCCGATGATGGTAACATGCCTTGACGTTACCACCAACACTCATCGCTATCTACAGTGGCACATGCCGCCACTGCAATAGCATAACTAATAGCTAAACTTAAGCCCTTCTGCATTTGCTGTCTCTATATTCCACAATTTATTTTCACTTCTATTAACACCAAACAACCCCCCAAAATTACCCTTTCATCTTGCATAATATAACATAATAAACATGAACAATATCATTGCTACAATTCACATTTAAATATTTTTTTTAAAAAATTATCAACATTACAACTTGAACTTTCTATTAACTCTTTTTATTTATACTCTAAATTATTTAACATTTATTGGACCATTAGATTCTCCCAAAAATCCAAATTTATTATTAACATTCATTTTGCATCATTTCACAATAATAATTTACCTAAGTTAGCTTCTTTCAAACTCATTTAGTGCCATTATAACTCTTTTACTTTACTTCAAGGTCATTATCAAATTCATACTTACATATGGTCAATCACTCCATCTAATAAATACATGATTACTGTCATTAATTCCAAATATCACCACAATATCCTGTACAACCATATGTACCTTCTGAAACATTTTAACAACCATATGATTCCACAACTAAACACATTTTATATTTATTCAATTACTGTTTATTATCAAGTTTAAATCATTTAAATTCATTACCAAAATTTATTACCACATTTAAATCAATTAATTCATCTCAAATTCTTTAATTCAATCAATTGTTCAAAACACAAATTATTTTAATTACCTTACTCCAAAACAATTACAGTTCAGTGGTTTTATAAACTTCCTAATTACCTTTGTTATTCGTTCAGTTTGATAAAATATTATTATTAAAATCAAATTACTACTGCATACATGCATTGTTTACGTAAAATACATCTTACAACACCAACAAAATTAATTTCACTATAAATTTATTTACAATTTTTTCGTCATTATTTTATTGTTTACCATACCTCATTTTATAAAACAGTCCTATTCAAGACCATTAATTACATAGTTATATGCTCATGAACATTAATTGTTTTACCCCCCATCATCTTACAAGAACCTGGTCTTACATCGACACCATTCATTTTTTATTAAACTCATTATAGCATTTTTATTAATATAAAGACTATCCAAATTCTTATATTCCTCCACAATACCAACAGGATTATTCCATGTTATTAAATCATATAGTCTGTTATCACCAAGTGTAGTCCAGTCACCTTTCGTATGATCTGTCATAATTATGTCAATTACAGTTTCATTATCATTATTATCTACTGCTGTATTAGCTTTGTCATGAAGTAAGTAATCAATATTATCACTTTTATCATTTGCTGTACTAACTACTTCGCTAGGTAAGTATTCAATATTATTAATTCTCGTAATATCTAACCTCTCTGCTAATTCGTTATAACCTCTGTTTCGCTTAAATATTTCTATCACTCTCTCTCACATTAGTTAATATTTGGTTAATTGGTACACTTAAATCTTCTGTGACTTTAATTATTTCTTTTTCGTGTTCTGTTTGTTTACTTTTCAAACTAGTTACATTAGTTTTAATTGCATCAATTTGCTCAAAGTTACTTCTGAATTCATCATTTATATTCTCTTGTATTTTATTTGCACTTTTAATTTGCTCACATTCATCAATTACACCTTGAACATTACTGTCAATTTTGTCATTTTGTTTTTTAATTTTATCGTTAAATTTATTTGTTAACGCGTCAGATATTTTGTTTGTCTCTATTAGTTTCTTGTTCTGTTTCTCGTTAATTGTTTTTATATCATTTTTCATTTCGGTTTGTATTTTGTTTATGTCTATAGTCAGTTCATCTTTCACTCCAACAATAGTCTCATTCATACTTTCCAATCGGCTATTCATATTTACATCACGCATTTTTAGTTCGATTCTTATGTTCACGAACTCGATACTTAAGTCTGTAAGTTTATTATTGATACATTTATTTCTGATTTGATTACAGATTTAATTTCAATTTTAAACTCATCTGAACTCATATTCAATTTGTCATTGTTCTTATTTTGTTGTTCAAACTTATTGTTTATCATTTCCATCATCAACGCTAATTGGTTGAATACATCTACATTATGGCTCTTACTACTACATTCAACTTCTACAGTTTCAATTACATTCGGTATTTCTGATTGTACGCTCTCATCAATATTTTTGTTTGTTGATATTAAATTGTCCTGCGTAACGTTTAAAATCGACTCTTCCACTACACTTTCACACAAATTTGCACTCTTATTTTTCTCTGCCATTTTGACCAGGTTGTAAATTGATTTGCTTTAAATTAAATTAAAAATCAATTTACAATGTCTACTGTTACGGGCGCCATTTGAAGCTGTACGAGTTTATTAATGATTGAAATATTTAAATCGTCCCTGTGTGGACGTTATTTGAAGTAGTACACGCTAATTAATTCTTAAATTATTGAAATTTGAAGTGTTACCTACCTGTCGTAATTTACCAAGGTCTCGTCTGGTATACTTTAGCAGAGAAAAAACAGGTCGTTGCAAAATAAACAAGTACAGTTATAATTCATACAACCCACTACTACTTTATTGTGTTTTCATCTCTTCTACTTCTCTATTTGCTAACATTTCACTTACACACAACTACATATTGAGGTGACAACACCATCTGATTGAAATAACAAACATCTCTTATTTCTTATAATTAAATCATTTATTTAAAATTATGAAAAGCAACCCAGATTGCTTTCTCACACTCAGACATACGTAAATAATTTCCCCAAAATATAGCGCTCTTTACTTTGACATGTTTTATGATTGATTTTTTATGTAATAAATAGTTACTCTTTTGACATGTTTTATGATTGATTGTTATGTGATAAATAGTTACTCATTCGGCGTCTCCTCCAACCACGCGTCGCACTTTGTTGATCTAGTTTGTCCACATTTTTAGTCACCCCGCACTTTTAGTTATTAAATTTGATGTCGTACGTTCCCTTCCGTTTTGTCTCACTTCAAATTAAACTCTCAACTGGACTTTTCCCACATTTTATTTAAATTTTGAAAAGGTTTTCGACTCGCGAGTCTTGATACACACCTGGCCAGGCGTATGATGTGTCGACGACTGCCCACGCTACCTAAAGGCTGGCGAGCATTTCCGTTTGCACCGCCTGCATGATGTTGGCGGGAATACAATGACGTTCAGACAGCTCATTGGTTCTTTTCGATCATCGAAGCTGTTCTATGGTAATACAACAGGCCGTGGCTCACCACTTCCGTCGTCTTCCAAACACATGGCAAGAAATCCTTTGGCTTAGCCATTTTTTGTTACGGCGTCCTTTTTGCTTGTGCGACACAGGTGATGCGCTCGTGCGTGCAGACTCACATTCCACACGTGACAAACACTCCGTTTCCCAACAGTATTGCGTTCTCTAGCTACAGTCCGTTCAAAACGTTACGTCACTGTTCTTTGTTTGAATACAGCCGTTCTACTTGGGACTTACAATGATGACATTGAATAATTTCAATAAAAATAAAAAACTCCTTTTTGCCCTATTACAATACCCCCCCCCAATGAGAGGTTTTCTGCCAAAGCAGAAAAACTCATTGCTAACCCTAAGAGCATCGGTGAGGGTATGGCGCCAACAACCATTTATTCTTAACACTTCATGGGTAAACTACCCCCCTAGCTTGGTGACTATGGCTGCATCTGAACGAGATTACTGGACTTCTCTGTTCGAGATCCCAACACCGTAAAACCGGACAGATACTCACCACAGTACACCTAACCTTCTATCATTCCACCCAAAATCAAAACACTGGCCTTATACCATACCAGATCCTCAACCGATATGTTCCCCCTTACATGTATACTGGGTTTGCATTTAGCAAGTACTGGGTGCGTACACATATTCATTACTGTATTATAAACAAACTCCATATTTAAAATTGATAAAAGGTTTTATCTTTTAAATTCCAATTTTTTTGTTCAACGTTTATCAACTGGACGTTACAGTTTCAAATCCAAAATAAATTAAAACAAATCAAATTGAAATCATTTAAATCTTGTTTGCCTCTCAAAATTTATCTAAGTTCATTATCCATGATCCATTAATTTGATCATTTCTTTCAAAAATTTAAAATCTTTTAATTGAATTTATAACTTTCTTACTTATTTGTTAACAATCCTAATAAACAAATAAAAATACACAACTTATTTCTACTATAAATTCAAAATAAAGGCCCTTGAGTACAAAAGAGAACATAAAATACACATCATAAATCAGCTGACACCTTCCCTACTCATAAGGAACATTACAATTTACAATAACGTTCTTTAACTCAAAGAATAGAGAATTAAATTTTTTTTTTTAAATCTCACAATATTTATTTTATCAATATAAAGAAAAAAACAAAATTATTGAATTTAATTAAGTAACAAAAATTTCATGAATCAATTACTAAAAACCTATCCTGTCTTTAACATCAGCCATCAGCTGATCTCTCTGGGTCAGGTGAATGACCTTGCCCTATATACACCATATAAAATTATACCATAAAAAACACAACATAAGTTCATAATCCTTACACTCTAACATAATAAAATTAATGACACAATAAAACATAATAAACAAAATCTGATAAACATCTTCTCTACTTGAGATAATCTTTCAAAAATCAGTAGTCATCTATAAAATATCATACATAGTATAACACATGTAAATCAATTACATGTCTAAATATTTTCATGTAAATAAATTCGTACAAATTGTCTACGGTAATCATCTCTCAAATCAAACTACAATCATTTAATTAGCTTGTCAGCTAGTCAGCGTCATTAAGTTTCAAATTTTAGTTCGTTCCTCCCCTGAGTAATCTCCTTGCTACATACACTATGACCCCCCACTGAATTGTGGCATTCAGCTGCTTCCACAAGAACTGAATTGGTGGAGGAATTTTAGCATCTCCTTGTCCTTGCTTCAGCTTTACATGGTTAAAAATGCCAGATATTATACCTGAATTTACATATTTATACCCTTAACACTTACCTGGCTGAGCGATTCTGGGTATGTCAATCCGTCATGTCTGGCCATTTTTCACACTTTTTGACATAGTACATAATCAACAATATACTTATAAGTAATTCAAGCTTTATTTTTTTTGTTAATTCAACTATTCTCTAAAACACTATATAAAAGTGAAACTTATATTTTAAATAAAATTTTTTTCTATATCATTATAAAGTTGCCATGTTTTTGCAAATAAAAAAAGTTGAAATATCATTACAATTAGGGTATAACACAACATATTGCGACAAAACTACTGAAACTTGTCTTCTGAATATTCACTAATATTGTTTATATACTATACACACAACTTTGTTTACATTGACTAAAAATTTTTTTTGGTATGGTATGTTTCGAAGCACTTATCAATACAGAGGCCAACATCACATTTCCCACATTGATAAAGAGTGTCTTTTCTTCCAGCTTTCCCTGTAGTTGGGTCTTTTAGTTGTTGTGAGGAGACAACACATTTTCGGTATACCACATTTTCTTTGTTTTCTTGGTTCATAAAGTGAATGAAGAGGTTAGAAAGTGTAAACAAAAACTTACCTCATGTTTCGTTACAATCGGGAATAAATTCCGGATCACTGTCATTTTCTGAGAACACCTCTGCACTACTTTCAGAACAAATACTATCACTGTCAACGTTTAGTAACTCCACAATCTCATTTTCACTAAGATATTTCTTGTTTACAGACATCATTCTAACGATAACACTTATACATTTGACTAAAAAAGTCATGTGGTACAACACAAAGCATACGCGAATAGAAATGTATATACTCGTGCGATCTAGGTGCAGAACTGTGGTACAACACAAAGCATACGTGAATAGAAATGTATAGATTTCTGCGATCTAGGTGCAGAACTGTGAACTACTAATGTCAGTCTGTATAGTTACATGATTACACATTGTCAAAAAGCGTTAGTCAACGGCTTTTGCCGTGTAAAACAATCCTATATGCGAAGACGTACATGTACGTCTCTCGACAAAACTCAGGAGTTACGTAAGCCGTACATATACGTCTTTCGCCAGCAAAGTGTTAATGCGGGTCTATCACCTGTTTTACTGTTCCTACGCGTACAAGGTGATAGCCGCTGTTCCATAGTTCCGGGGATTCCCGTAAATGGCCCCCCGTTAATTTCAAATTTCACCAATTTCAAGGATAACCAACCATGGTCAGTTTTACAATTGCTGCCCACAGCTGGCTGTCGTCCAAAACCACGATTAGTGCTGGTAAGACAGTAATCGCCCGAAAAGGCGGAGAAATCATCTTTCATTAGCATGTTTTTTTTTCATCATTTCTATACACTGTACGATAGCAATTAACATGAATATTATATTAACATATAACATAATATTATATAAGGTTGTACAGTGTATTTTACACCCTATTTAGGCCTCCGATGATGGTAACATGCCTTGACGTTACCACCAACACTCATCGCTATCTACAGTGGCACATGCCGCCACTGCAATAGCATAACTAATAGCTAAACTTAAGCCCTTCTGCATTTGCTGTCTCTATATTCCACAATTTATTTTCACTTCTATTAACACCAAACAACCCCCCAAAATTACCCTTTCATCTTGCATAATATAACATAATAAACATGAACAATATCATTGCTACAATTCACATTTAAATATTTTTTTTTAAAAATTATCAACATTACAACTTGAACTTTCTATTAACTCTTTTTATTTATACTCTAAATTATTTAACATTTATTGGACCATTAGATTCTCCCAAAAATCCAAATTTATTATTAACATTCATTTTGCATCATTTCACAATAATAATTTACCTAAGTTAGCTTCTTTCAAACTCATTTAGTGCCATTATAACTCTTTTACTTTACTTCAAGGTCATTATCAAATTCATACTTACATATGGTCAATCACTCCATCTAATAAATACATGATTACTGTCATTAATTCCAAATATCACCACAATATCCTGTACAACCATATGTACCTTCTGAAACATTTTAACAACCATATGATTCCACAACTAAACACATTTTATATTTATTCAATTACTGTTTATTATCAAGTTTAAATCATTTAAATTCATTACCAAAATTTATTACCACATTTAAATCAATTAATTCATCTCAAATTCTTTAATTCAATCAATTGTTCAAAACACAAATTATTTTAATTACCTTACTCCAAAACAATTACAGTTCAGTGGTTTTATAAACTTCCTAATTACCTTTGTTATTCGTTCAGTTTGATAAAATATTATTATTAAAATCAAATTACTACTGCATACATGCATTGTTTACGTAAAATACATCTTACAACACCAACAAAATTAATTTCACTATAAATTTATTTACAATTTTTTCGTTATTATTTTATTGTTTACCATACCTCATTTTATAAAACACTCCTATTCAAGACCATTAATTACATAGTTATATGCTCATGAACATTAATTGTTTTACCCCCCATCATCTTACAAGAACCTGGTCTTACATCGACACCATTCATTTTTTATTAAACTCATTATAGCATTTTTATTAATATAAAGACTATCCAAATTCTTATATTCCTCCACAATACCAACAGGATTATTCCATGTTATTAAATCATATAGTCTGTTATCACCAAGTGTAGTCCAGTCACCTTTCGTATGATCTGTCATAATTATGTCAATTACAGTTTCATTATCATTATTATCTACTGCTGTATTAGCTTTGTCATGAAGTAAGTAATCAATATTATCACTTTTATCATTTGCTGTACTAACTACTTCGCAAGGTAAGTATTCAATATTATTAATTCTCGTAATATCTAACCTCTCTGCTAATTCGTTATAACCTCTGTTTCGCTTAAATATTTCTATCACTCTCTCTCACATTAGTTAATATTTGGTTAATTGGTACACTTAAATCTTCTGTGACTTTAATTATTTCTTTTTCGTGTTCTGTTTGTTTACTTTTCAAACTAGTTACATTAGTTTTAATTGCATCAATTTGCTCAAAGTTACTTCTGAATTCATCATTTATATTCTCTTGTATTTTATTTGCATTTTTAATTTGCTCACATTCATCAATTACACCTTGAACATTACTGTCAATTTTGTCATTTTGTTTTTTAATTTTATCGTTAAATTTATTTGTTAACGCGTCAGATATTTTGTTTGTCTCTATTAGTTTCTTGTTCTGTTTCTCGTTAATTGTTTTTATATCATTTTTCATTTCGGTTTGTATTTTGTTTATGTCTATAGTCAGTTCATCTTTCACTCCAACAATAGTCTCATTCATACTTTCCAATCGGCTATTCATATTTACATCACGCATTTTTAGTTCGATTCTTATGTTCACGAACTCGATACTTAAGTCTGTAAGTTTATTATTGATACATTTATTTCTGATTTGATTACAGATTTAATTTCAATTTTAAACTCATCTGAACTCATATTCAATTTGTCATTGTTCTTATTTTGTTGTTCAAACTTATTGTTTATCATTTCCATCATCAACGCTAATTGGTTGAATACATCTACATTATGGCTCTTACTACTACATTCAACTTCTACAGTTTCAATTACATTCGGTATTTCTGATTGTACGCTCTCATCAATATTTTTGTTTGTTGATATTAAATTGTCCTGCGTAACGTTTAAAATCGACTCTTCCACTACACTTTCACACAAATTTGCACTCTTATTTTTCTCTGCCATTTTGACCAGGTTGTAAATTGATTTGCTTTAAATTAAATTAAAAATCAATTTACAATGTCTACTGTTACGGGCGCCATTTGAAGCTGTACGAGTTTATTAATGATTGAAATATTTAAATCGTCCCTGTGTGGACGTTATTTGAAGTAGTACACGCTAATTAATTCTTAAATTATTGAAATTTGAAGTGTTACCTACCTGTCGTAATTTACCAAGGTCTCGTCTGGTGTACTTTAGCAGAGAAAAAACAGGTCGTTGCAAAATAAACAAGTACAGTTATAATTCATACAACCCACTACTACTTTATTGTGTTTTCATCTCTTCTACTTCTCTATTTGCTAACATTTCACTTACACACAACTACATATTGAGGTGACAACACCATCTGATTGAAATAACAAACTTATCTCTTATTTCTTATAATTAAATCATTTATTTAAAATTATGAAAAGCAACCCAGATTGCTTTCTCACACTCAGACATACGTAAATAATTTCCCCAAAATATAGCGCTCTTTACTTTGACATGTTTTATGATTGATTTTTTATGTAATAAATAGTTACTCTTTTGACATGTTTTATGATTGATTGTTATGTGATAAATAGTTACTCATTCGGCGTCTCCTCCAACCACGCGTCGCACTTTGTTGATCTAGTTTGTCCACATTTTTAGTCACCCCGCACTTTTAGTTATTAAATTTGATGTCGTATGTTCCCTTCCGTTTTGTCTCACTTCAAATTAAACTCTCAACTGGACTTTTCCCACATTTTATTTAAATTTTGAAAAGGTTTTCGACTCGCGAGTCTTGATACACACCTGGCCAGGCGTATGATGTGTCGACGACTGCCCACGCTACCTAAAGGCTGGCGAGCATTTCCGTTTGCACCGCCTGCATGATGTTGGCGGGAATACAATGACGTTCAGACAGCTCATTGGTTCTTTTCGATCATCGAAGCTGTTCTATGGTAATACAACAGGCCGTGGCTCACCACTTCCGTCGTCTTCCAAACACGTGGCAAGAAATCCTTTGGCTTAGCCATTTTTTGTTACGGCGTCCTTTTTGCTTGTGCAACACAGGTGATGCGCTCGTGCGTGCGGACTCACATTCCACACTGACAAACACTCCGTTTCCCAACAGTATTGCGTTCTCTAGCTACAGTCCGTTCAAAACGTTACGTCACTGTTCTTTGTTTGAATACAGCCGTTCTACTTGGGACTTACAATGATGACATTGAATAATTTCAATAAAAATAAAAAACTCCTTTTTGCCCCATTACAATACCCCCCAATGAGAGGTTTTCTGCCAAAGCAGAAAAACTCATTGCTAACCCTAAGAGCATCGGTGAGGGTATGGCGCCAACAACCATTTATTCTTAACACTTCATGGGTAAACTACCCCCCTAGCTTGGTGACTATGGCTGCATCTGAACGAGATTACTGGACTTCTCTGTTCGAGATCCCAACACCGTAAAACCGGACAGATACTCACCACAGTACACCTAACCTTCTATCATTCCACCCAAAATCAAAACACTGGCCTTATACCATACCAGATCCTCAACCGATATGTTCCCCCTTACATGTATACTGGGTTTGCATTTAGCAAGTACTGGGTGCGTACACATATTCATTACTGTATTATAAACAAACTCCATATTTAAAATTGATAAAAGGTTTTATCTTTTAAATTCCAATTTTTTTGTTCAACGTTTATCAACTGGACGTTACAGTTTCAAATCCAAAATAAATTAAAACAAATCAAATTGAAATCATTTAAATCTTGTTTGCCTCTCAAAATTTATCTAAGTTCATTATCCATGATCCATTAATTTGATCATTTCTTTCAAAAATTTAAAATCTTTTAATTGAATTTATAACTTTCTTACTTATTTGTTAACAATCCTAATAAACAAATAAAAATACACAACTTATTTCTACTATAAATTCAAAATAAAGGCCCTTGAGTACAAAAGAGAACATAAAATACACATCATAAATCAGCTGACACCTTCCCTACTCATAAGGAACATTACAATTTACAATAACGTTCTTTAACTCAAAGAATAGAGCATTAAATTTTTTTTTTTAAATCTCACAATATTTATTTTATCAATATAAAGAAAAAAACAAAATTATTGAATTTAATTAAGTAACAAAAATTTCATGAATCAATTACTAAAAACCTATCCTGTCTTTAACATCAGCCATCAGCTGATCTCTCTGGGTCAGGTGAATGACCTTGCCCTATATACACCATATAAAATTATACCATAAAAAACACAACATAAGTTCATAATCCTTACACTCTAACATAATAAAATTAATGACACAATAAAACATAATAAACAAAATCTGATAAACATCTTCTCTACTTGAGATAATGTTTCAAAAATCAGTAGTCATCTATAAAATATCATACATAGTATAACACATGTAAATCAATTACATGTCTAAATATTTTCATGTAAATAAATTCGTACAAATTGTCTACGGTAATCATCTCTCAAATCAAACTACAATCATTTAATTAGCTTGTCAGCTAGTCAGCGTCATTAAGTTTCAAATTTTAGTTCGTTCCTCCCCTGAGTAATCTCCTTGCTACATACACTATGACCCCCCACTGAATTGTGGCATTCAGCTGCTTCCACAAGAACTGAATTGGTGGAGGAATTTTAGCATCTCCTTGTCCTTGCTTCAGCTTTACATGGTTAAAAATGCCAGATATTATACCTGAATTTACATATTTATACCCTTAACACTTACCTGGCTGAGCGATTCTGGGTATGTCAATCCGTCATGTCTGGCCATTTTTCACACTTTTTGACATAGTACATAATCAACAATATACTTATAAGTAATTCAAGCTTTATTTTTTTTGTTAATTCAACTATTCTCTAAAACACTATATAAAAGTGAAACTTATA
Organism: Magicicada septendecula; assembly: GCA_034769895.1. Classification (NCBI taxonomy): domain Eukaryota; kingdom Metazoa; phylum Arthropoda; class Insecta; order Hemiptera; family Cicadidae; genus Magicicada; species Magicicada septendecula. The sequence goes on along the minus strand of CM068369.1, from coordinate 62,291,138 downwards.
TTTTAAATAAAATTTTTTTCTATATCATTATAAAGTTGCCATGTTTTTGCAAATAAAAAAAGTTGAAATATCATTACAATTAGGGTATAACACAACATATTGCGACAAAACTACTGAAACTTGTCTTCTGAATATTCACTAATATTGTTTATATACTATACACACAACTTTGTTTACATTGACTAAAAATTTTTTTTGGTATGGTATGTTTCGAAGCACTTATCAATACAGAGGCCAACATCACATTTCCCACATTGATAAAGAGTGTCTTTTCTTCCAGCTTTCCCTGTAGTTGGGTCTTTTAGTTGTTGTGAGGAGACAACACATTTTCGGTATACCACATTTTCTTTGTTTTCTTGGTTCATAAAGTGAATGAAGAGGTTAGAAAGTGTAAACAAAAACTTACCTCATGTTTCGTTACAATCGGGAATAAATTCCGGATCACTGTCATTTTCTGAGAACACCTCTGCACTACTTTCAGAACAAATACTATCACTGTCAACGTTTAGTAACTCCACAATCTCATTTTCACTAAGATATTTCTTGTTTACAGACATCATTCTAACGATAACACTTATACATTTGACTAAAAAAGTCATGTGGTACAACACAAAGCATACGCGAATAGAAATGTATATACTCGTGCGATCTAGGTGCAGAACTGTGGTACAACACAAAGCATACGTGAATAGAAATGTATAGATTTCTGCGATCTAGGTGCAGAACTGTGAACTACTAATGTCAGTCTGTATAGTTACATGATTACACATTGTCAAAAAGCGTTAGTCAACGGCTTTTGCCGTGTAAAACAATCCTATATGCGAAGACGTACATGTACGTCTCTCGACAAAACTCAGGAGTTACGTAAGCCGTACATATACGTCTTTCGCCAGCAAAGTGTTAATGCGGGTCTATCACCTGTTTTACTGTTCCTACGCGTACAAGGTGATAGCCGCTGTTCCATAGTTCCGGGGATTCCCGTAAATGGCCCCCCGTTAATTTCAAATTTCACCAATTTCAAGGATAACCAACCATGGTCAGTTTTACAATTGCTGCCCACAGCTGGCTGTCGTCCAAAACCACGATTAGTGCTGGTAAGACAGTAATCGCCCGAAAAGGCGGAGAAATCATCTTTCATTAGCATGTTTTTTTTTCATCATTTCTATACACTGTACGATAGCAATTAACATGAATATTATATTAACATATAACATAATATTATATAAGGTTGTACAGTATATTTTACACCCTATTTAGGCCTCCGATGATGGTAACATGCCTTGACGTTACCACCAACACTCATCGCTATCTACAGTGGCACATGCCGCCACTGCAATAGCATAACTAATAGCTAAACTTAAGCCCTTCTGCATTTGCTGTCTCTATATTCCACAATTTATTTTCACTTCTATTAACACCAAACAACCCCCCAAAATTACCCTTTCATCTTGCATAATATAACATAATAAACATGAACAATATCATTGCTACAATTCACATTTAAATATTTTTTTTTAAAAATTATCAACATTACAACTTGAACTTTCTATTAACTCTTTTTATTTATACTCTAAATTATTTAACATTTATTGGACCATTAGATTCTCCCAAAAATCCAAATTTATTATTAACATTCATTTTGCATCATTTCACAATAATAATTTACCTAAGTTAGCTTCTTTCAAACTCATTTAGTGCCATTATAACTCTTTTACTTTACTTCAAGGTCATTATCAAATTCATACTTACATATGGTCAATCACTCCATCTAATAAATACATGATTACTGTCATTAATTCCAAATATCACCACAATATCCTGTACAACCATATGTACCTTCTGAAACATTTTAACAACCATATGATTCCACAACTAAACACATTTTATATTTATTCAATTACTGTTTATTATCAAGTTTAAATCATTTAAATTCATTACCAAAATTTATTACCACATTTAAATCAATTAATTCATCTCAAATTCTTTAATTCAATCAATTGTTCAAAACACAAATTATTTTAATTACCTTACTCCAAAACAATTACAGTTCAGTGGTTTTATAAACTTCCTAATTACCTTAGTTATTCGTTCAGTTTGATAAAATATTATTATTAAAATCAAATTACTACTGCATACATGCATTGTTTACGTAAAATACATCTTACAACACCAACAAAATTAATTTCACTATAAATTTATTTACAATTTTTTCGTCATTATTTTATTGTTTACCATACCTCATTTTATAAAACAGTCCTATTCAAGACCATTAATTACATAGTTATATGCTCATGAACATTAATTGTTTTACCCCCCATCATCTTACAAGAACCTGGTCTTACATCGACACCATTCATTTTTTATTAAACTCATTATAGCATTTTTATTAATATAAAGACTATCCAAATTCTTATATTCCTCCACAATACCAACAGGATTATTCCATGTTATTAAATCATATAGTCTGTTATCACCAAGTGTAGTCCAGTCACCTTTCGTATGATCTGTCATAATTATGTCAATTACAGTTTCATTATCATTATTATCTACTGCTGTATTAGCTTTGTCATGAAGTAAGTAATCAATATTATCACTTTTATCATTTGCTGTACTAACTACTTCGCAAGGTAAGTATTCAATATTATTAATTCTCGTAATATCTAACCTCTCTGCTAATTCGTTATAACCTCTGTTTCGCTTAAATATTTCTATCACTCTCTCTCACATTAGTTAATATTTGGTTAATTGGTACACTTAAATCTTCTGTGACTTTAATTATTTCTTTTTCGTGTTCTGTTTGTTTACTTTTCAAACTAGTTACATTAGTTTTAATTGCATCAATTTGCTCAAAGTTACTTCTGAATTCATCATTTATATTCTCTTGTATTTTATTTGCATTTTTAATTTGCTCACATTCATCAATTACACCTTGAACATTACTGTCAATTTTGTCATTTTGTTTTTTAATTTTATCGTTAAATTTATTTGTTAACGCGTCAGACATTTTGTTTGTCTCTATTAGTTTCTCGTTCTGTTTCTCGTTAATTGTTTTTATATCATTTTTCATTTCGGTTTGTATTTTGTTTATGTCTATAGTCAGTTCATCTTTCACTCCAACAATAGTCTCATTCATACTTTCCAATCGGCTATTCATATTTACATCACGCATTTTTAGTTCGATTCTTATGTTCACGAACTCGATACTTAAGTCTGTAAGTTTATTATTGATACATTTATTTCTGATTTGATTACAGATTTAATTTCAATTTTAAACTCATCTAAACTCATATTCAATTTGTCATTGTTCTTATTTTGTTGTTCAAACTTATTGTTTATCATTTCCATCATCAACGCTAATTGGTTGAATACATCTACATTATGGCTCTTACTACTACATTCAACTTCTACAGTTTCAATTACATTCGGTATTTCTGATTGTACGCTCTCATCAATATTTTTGTTTGTTGATATTAAATTGTCCTGCGTAACGTTTAAAATCGACTCTTCCACTACACTTTCACACAAATTTGCACTCTTATTTTTCTCTGCCATTTTGACCAGATTGTAAATTGATTTGCTTTAAATTAAATTAAAAATCAATTTACAATGTCTACTGTTACGGGCGCCATTTGAAGCTGTACGAGTTTATTAATGATTGAAATATTTAAATCGTCCCTGTGTGGACGTTATTTGAAGTAGTACACGCTAATTAATTCTTAAATTATTGAAATTTGAAGTGTTACCTACCTGTCGTAATTTACCAAGGTCTCGTCTGGTATACTTTAGCAGAGAAAAAACAGGTCGTTGCAAAATAAACAAGTACAGTTATAATTCATACAACCCACTACTACTTTATTGTGTTTTCATCTCTTCTACTTCTCTATTTGCTAACATTTCACTTACACACAACTACATATTGAGGTGACAACACCATCTGATTGAAATAACAAACTTATCTCTTATTTCTTATAATTAAATCATTTATTTAAAATTATGAAAAGCAACCCAGATTGCTTTCTCACACTCAGACATACGTAAATAATTTCCCCAAAATATAGCGCTCTTTACTTTGACATGTTTTATGATTGATTTTTTATGTAATAAATAGTTACTCTTTTGACGTGTTTTATGATTGATTGTTATGTGATAAATAGTTACTCATTCGGCGTCTCCTCCAACCACGCGTCGCACTTTGTTGATCTAGTTTGTCCACATTTTTAGTCACCCCGCACTTTTAGTTATTAAATTTGATGTCGTACGTTCCCTTCCGTTTTGTCTCACTTCAAATTAAACTCTCAACTGGACTTTTCCCACATTTTATTTAAATTTTGAAAAGGTTTTCGACTCGCGAGTCTTGATACACACCTGGCCAGGCGTATGACGTGTCGACGACTGCCCACGCTACCTAAAGGCTGGCGAGCATTTCCGTTTGCACCGCCTGCATGATGTTGGCGGGAATACAATGACGTTCAGACAGCTCATTGGTTCTTTTCGATCATCGAAGCTGTTCTATGGTAATACAACAGGCCGTGGCTCACCACTTCCGTCGTCTTCCAAACACGTGGCAAGAAATCCTTTGGCTTAGCCATTTTTTGTTACGGCGTCCTTTTTGCTTGTGCAACACAGGTGATGCGCTCGTGCGTGCGGACTCACATTCCACACTGACAAACACTCCGTTTCCCAACAGTATTGCGTTCTCTAGCTACAGTCCGTTCAAAACGTTACGTCACTGTTCTTTGTTTGAATACAGCCGTTCTACTTGGGACTTACAATGATGACATTGAATAATTTCAATAAAAATAAAAAACTCCTTTTTGCCCCATTACAATACCCCCCAATGAGAGGTTTTCTGCCAAAGCAGAAAAACTCATTGCTAACCCTAAGAGCATCGGTGAGGGTATGGCGCCAACAACCATTTATTCTTAACACTTCATGGGTAAACTACCCCCCTAGCTTGGTGACTATGGCTGCATCTGAACGAGATTACTGGACTTCTCTGTTCGAGATCCCAACACCGTAAAACCGGACAGATACTCACCACAGTACACCTAACCTTCTATCATTCCACCCAAAATCAAAACACTGGCCTTATACCATACCAGATCCTCAACCGATATGTTCCCCCTTACATGTATACTGGGTTTGCATTTAGCAAGTACTGGGTGCGTACACATATTCATTACTGTATTATAAACAAACTCCATATTTAAAATTGATAAAAGGTTTTATCTTTTAAATTCCAATTTTTTTGTTCAACGTTTATCAACTGGACGTTACAGTTTCAAATCCAAAATAAATTAAAACAAATCAAATTGAAATCATTTAAATCTTGTTTGCCTCTCAAAATTTATCTAAGTTCATTATCCATGATCCATTAATTTGATCATTTCTTTCAAAAATTTAAAATCTTTTAATTGAATTTATAACTTTCTTACTTATTTGTTAACAATCCTAATAAACAAATAAAAATACACAACTTATTTCTACTATAAATTCAAAATAAAGGCCCTTGAGTACAAAAGAGAACATAAAATACACATCATAAATCAGCTGACACCTTCCCTACTCATAAGGAACATTACAATTTACAATAACGTTCTTTAACTCAAAGAATAGAGCATTAAATTTTTTTTTTTAAATCTCACAATATTTATTTTATCAATATAAAGAAAAAAACAAAATTATTGAATTTAATTAAGTAACAAAAATTTCATGAATCAATTACTAAAAACCTATCCTGTCTTTAACATCAGCCATCAGCTGATCTCTCTGGGTCAGGTGAATGACCTTGCCCTATATACACCATATAAAATTATACCATAAAAAACACAACATAAGTTCATAATCCTTACACTCTAACATAATAAAATTAATGACACAATAAAACATAATAAACAAAATCTGATAAACATCTTCTCTACTTGAGATAATGTTTCAAAAATCAGTAGTCATCTATAAAATATCATACATAGTATAACACATGTAAATCAATTACATGTCTAAATATTTTCATGTAAATAAATTCGTACAAATTGTCTACGGTAATCATCTCTCAAATCAAACTACAATCATTTAATTAGCTTGTCAGCTAGTCAGCGTCATTAAGTTTCAAATTTTAGTTCGTTCCTCCCCTGAGTAATCTCCTTGCTACATACACTATGACCCCCCACTGAATTGTGGCATTCAGCTGCTTCCACAAGAACTGAATTGGTGGAGGAATTTTAGCATCTCCTTGTCCTTGCTTCAGCTTTACATGGTTAAAAATGCCAGATATTATACCTGAATTTACATATTTATACCCTTAACACTTACCTGGCTGAGCGATTCTGGGTATGTCAATCCGTCATGTCTGGCCATTTTTCACACTTTTTGACATAGTACATAATCAACAATATACTTATAAGTAATTCAAGCTTTATTTTTTTTGTTAATTCAACTATTCTCTAAAACACTATATAAAAGTGAAACTTATATTTTAAATAAAATTTTTTTCTATATCATTATAAAGTTGCCATGTTTTTGCAAATAAAAAAAGTTGAAATATCATTACAATTAGGGTATAACACAACATATTGCGACAAAACTACTGAAACTTGTCTTCTGAATATTCACTAATATTGTTTATATACTATACACACAACTTTGTTTACATTGACTAAAAATTTTTTTTGGTATGGTATGTTTCGAAGCACTTATCAATACAGAGGCCAACATCACATTTCCCACATTGATAAAGAGTGTCTTTTCTTCCAGCTTTCCCTGTAGTTGGGTCTTTTAGTTGTTGTGAGGAGACAACACATTTTCGGTATACCACATTTTCTTTGTTTTCTTGGTTCATAAAGTGAATGAAGAGGTTAGAAAGTGTAAACAAAAACTTACCTCATGTTTCGTTACAATCGGGAATAAATTCCGGATCACTGTCATTTTCTGAGAACACCTCTGCACTACTTTCAGAACAAATACTATCACTGTCAACGTTTAGTAACTCCACAATCTCATTTTCACTAAGATATTTCTTGTTTACAGACATCATTCTAACGATAACACTTATACATTTGACTAAAAAAGTCATGTGGTACAACACAAAGCATACGCGAATAGAAATGTATATACTCGTGCGATCTAGGTGCAGAACTGTGGTACAACACAAAGCATACGTGAATAGAAATGTATAGATTTCTGCGATCTAGGTGCAGAACTGTGAACTACTAATGTCAGTCTGTATAGTTACATGATTACACATTGTCAAAAAGCGTTAGTCAACGGCTTTTGCCGTGTAAAACAATCCTATATGCGAAGACGTACATGTACGTCTCTCGACAAAACTCAGGAGTTACGTAAGCCGTACATATACGTCTTTCGCCAGCAAAGTGTTAATGCGGGTCTATCACCTGTTTTACTGTTCCTACGCGTACAAGGTGATAGCCGCTGTTCCATAGTTCCGGGGATTCCCGTAAATGGCCCCCCGTTAATTTCAAATTTCACCAATTTCAAGGATAACCAACCATGGTCAGTTTTACAATTGCTGCCCACAGCTGGCTGTCGTCCAAAACCACGATTAGTGCTGGTAAGACAGTAATCGCCCGAAAAGGCGGAGAAATCATCTTTCATTAGCATGTTTTTTTTTCATCATTTCTATACACTGTACGATAGCAATTAACATGAATATTATATTAACATATAACATAATATTATATAAGGTTGTACAGTATATTTTACACCCTATTTAGGCCTCCGATGATGGTAACATGCCTTGACGTTACCACCAACACTCATCGCTATCTACAGTGGCACATGCCGCCACTGCAATAGCATAACTAATAGCTAAACTTAAGCCCTTCTGCATTTGCTGTCTCTATATTCCACAATTTATTTTCACTTCTATTAACACCAAACAACCCCCCAAAATTACCCTTTCATCTTGCATAATATAACATAATAAACATGAACAATATCATTGCTACAATTCACATTTAAATATTTTTTTTTAAAAATTATCAACATTACAACTTGAACTTTCTATTAACTCTTTTTATTTATACTCTAAATTATTTAACATTTATTGGACCATTAGATTCTCCCAAAAATCCAAATTTATTATTAACATTCATTTTGCATCATTTCACAATAATAATTTACCTAAGTTAGCTTCTTTCAAACTCATTTAGTGCCATTATAACTCTTTTACTTTACTTCAAGGTCATTATCAAATTCATACTTACATATGGTCAATCACTCCATCTAATAAATACATGATTACTGTCATTAATTCCAAATATCACCACAATATCCTGTACAACCATATGTACCTTCTGAAACATTTTAACAACCATATGATTCCACAACTAAACACATTTTATATTTATTCAATTACTGTTTATTATCAAGTTTAAATCATTTAAATTCATTACCAAAATTTATTACCACATTTAAATCAATTAATTCATCTCAAATTCTTTAATTCAATCAATTGTTCAAAACACAAATTATTTTAATTACCTTACTCCAAAACAATTACAGTTCAGTGGTTTTATAAACTTCCTAATTACCTTAGTTATTCGTTCAGTTTGATAAAATATTATTATTAAAATCAAATTACTACTGCATACATGCATTGTTTACGTAAAATACATCTTACAACACCAACAAAATTAATTTCACTATAAATTTATTTACAATTTTTTCGTCATTATTTTATTGTTTACCATACCTCATTTTATAAAACAGTCCTATTCAAGACCATTAATTACATAGTTATATGCTCATGAACATTAATTGTTTTACCCCCCATCATCTTACAAGAACCTGGTCTTACATCGACACCATTCATTTTTTATTAAACTCATTATAGCATTTTTATTAATATAAAGACTATCCAAATTCTTATATTCCTCCACAATACCAACAGGATTATTCCATGTTATTAAATCATATAGTCTGTTATCACCAAGTGTAGTCCAGTCACCTTTCGTATGATCTGTCATAATTATGTCAATTACAGTTTCATTATCATTATTATCTACTGCTGTATTAGCTTTGTCATGAAGTAAGTAATCAATATTATCACTTTTATCATTTGCTGTACTAACTACTTCGCAAGGTAAGTATTCAATATTATTAATTCTCGTAATATCTAACCTCTCTGCTAATTCGTTATAACCTCTGTTTCGCTTAAATATTTCTATCACTCTCTCTCACATTAGTTAATATTTGGTTAATTGGTACACTTAAATCTTCTGTGACTTTAATTATTTCTTTTTCGTGTTCTGTTTGTTTACTTTTCAAACTAGTTACATTAGTTTTAATTGCATCAATTTGCTCAAAGTTACTTCTGAATTCATCATTTATATTCTCTTGTATTTTATTTGCATTTTTAATTTGCTCACATTCATCAATTACACCTTGAACATTACTGTCAATTTTGTCATTTTGTTTTTTAATTTTATCGTTAAATTTATTTGTTAACGCGTCAGACATTTTGTTTGTCTCTATTAGTTTCTCGTTCTGTTTCTCGTTAATTGTTTTTATATCATTTTTCATTTCGGTTTGTATTTTGTTTATGTCTATAGTCAGTTCATCTTTCACTCCAACAATAGTCTCATTCATACTTTCCAATCGGCTATTCATATTTACATCACGCATTTTTAGTTCGATTCTTATGTTCACGAACTCGATACTTAAGTCTGTAAGTTTATTATTGATACATTTATTTCTGATTTGATTACAGATTTAATTTCAATTTTAAACTCATCTAAACTCATATTCAATTTGTCATTGTTCTTATTTTGTTGTTCAAACTTATTGTTTATCATTTCCATCATCAACGCTAATTGGTTGAATACATCTACATTATGGCTCTTACTACTACATTCAACTTCTACAGTTTCAATTACATTCGGTATTTCTGATTGTACGCTCTCATCAATATTTTTGTTTGTTGATATTAAATTGTCCTGCGTAACGTTTAAAATCGACTCTTCCACTACACTTTCACACAAATTTGCACTCTTATTTTTCTCTGCCATTTTGACCAGATTGTAAATTGATTTGCTTTAAATTAAATTAAAAATCAATTTACAATGTCTACTGTTACGGGCGCCATTTGAAGCTGTACGAGTTTATTAATGATTGAAATATTTAAATCGTCCCTGTGTGGACGTTATTTGAAGTAGTACACGCTAATTAATTCTTAAATTATTGAAATTTGAAGTGTTACCTACCTGTCGTAATTTACCAAGGTCTCGTCTGGTATACTTTAGCAGAGAAAAAACAGGTCGTTGCAAAATAAACAAGTACAGTTATAATTCATACAACCCACTACTACTTTATTGTGTTTTCATCTCTTCTACTTCTCTATTTGCTAACATTTCACTTACACACAACTACATATTGAGGTGACAACACCATCTGATTGAAATAACAAACTTATCTCTTATTTCTTATAATTAAATCATTTATTTAAAATTATGAAAAGCAACCCAGATTGCTTTCTCACACTCAGACATACGTAAATAATTTCCCCAAAATATAGCGCTCTTTACTTTGACATGTTTTATGATTGATTTTTTATGTAATAAATAGTTACTCTTTTGACGTGTTTTATAATTGATTGTTATGTGATAAATAGTTACTCATTCGGCGTCTCCTCCAACCACGCGTCGCACTTTGTTGATCTAGTTTGTCCACATTTTTAGTCACCCCGCACTTTTAGTTATTAAATTTGATGTCGTACGTTCCCTTCCGTTTTGTCTCACTTCAAATTAAACTCTCAACTGGACTTTTCCCACATTTTATTTAAATTTTGAAAAGGTTTTCGACTCGCGAGTCTTGATACACACCTGGCCAGGCGTATGACGTGTCGACGACTGCCCACGCTACCTAAAGGCTGGCGAGCATTTCCGTTTGCACCGCCTGCATGATGTTGGCGGGAATACAATGACGTTCAGACAGCTCATTGGTTCTTTTCGATCATCGAAGCTGTTCTATGGTAATACAACAGGCCGTGGCTCACCACTTCCGTCGTCTTCCAAACACGTGGCAAGAAATCCTTTGGCTTAGCCATTTTTTGTTACGGCGTCCTTTTTGCTTGTGCAACACAGGTGATGCGCTCGTGCGTGCGGACTCACATTCCACACTGACAAACACTCCGTTTCCCAACAGTATTGCGTTCTCTAGCTACAGTCCGTTCAAAACGTTACGTCACTGTTCTTTGTTTGAATACAGCCGTTCTACTTGGGACTTACAATGATGACATTGAATAATTTCAATAAAAATAAAAAACTCCTTTTTGCCCCATTACAATACCCCCCAATGAGAGGTTTTCTGCCAAAGCAGAAAAACTCATTGCTAACCCTAAGAGCATCGGTGAGGGTATGGCGCCAACAACCATTTATTCTTAACACTTCATGGGTAAACTACCCCCCTAGCTTGGTGACTATGGCTGCATCTGAACGAGATTACTGGACTTCTCTGTTCAAGATCCCAACACCGTAAAACCGGACAGATACTCACCACAGTACACCTAACCTTCTATCATTCCACCCAAAATCAAAACACTGGCCTTATACCATACCAGATCCTCAACCGATATGTTCCCCCTTACATGTATACTGGGTTTGCATTTAGCAAGTACTGGGTGCGTACACATATTCATTACTGTATTATAAACAAACTCCATATTTAAAATTGATAAAAGGTTTTATCTTTTAAATTCCAATTTTTTTGTTCAACGTTTATCAACTGGACGTTACAGTTTCAAATCCAAAATAAATTAAAACAAATCAAATTGAAATCATTTAAATCTTGTTTGCCTCTCAAAATTTATCTAAGTTCATTATCCATGATCCATTAATTTGATCATTTCTTTCAAAAATTTAAAATCTTTTAATTGAATTTATAACTTTCTTACTTATTTGTTAACAATCCTAATAAACAAATAAAAATACACAACTTATTTCTACTATAAATTCAAAATAAAGGCCCTCGAGTACAAAAGAGAACATAAAATACACATCATAAATCAGCTGACACCTTCCCTACTCACAAGGAACATTACAATTTACAATAACGTTCTTTAACTCAAAGAATAGAGCATTAAATTTTTTTTTTTAAATCTCACAGTATTTATTTTATCAATATAAAGAAAAAAACAAAATTATTGAATTTAATTAAGTAACAAAAATTTCATGAATCAATTACTAAAAACCTATCCTGTCTTTAACATCAGCCATCAGCTGATCTCTCTGGGTCAGGTGAATGACCTTGCCCTATATACACCATATAAAATTATACCATAAAAAACACAACATAAGTTCATAATCCTTACACTCTAATATAATAAAATTAATGACACAATAAAACATAATAAACAAAATCTGATAAACATCTTCTCTACTTGAGATAATCTTTCAAAAATCAGTAGTCATCTATAAAATATCATACATAGTATAACACATGTAAATCAATTACATGTCTAAATATTTTCATGTAAATAAATTCGTACAAATTGTCTACGGTAATCATCTCTCAAATCAAACTACAATCATTTAATTAGCTTGTCAGCTAGTCAGCGTCATTAAGTTTCAAATTTTAGTTCGTTCCTCCCCTGAGTAATCTCCTTGCTACATACACTATGACCCCCCACTGAATTGTGGCATTCAGCTGCTTCCACAAGAACTGAATTGGTGGAGGAATTTTAGCATCTCCTTGTCCTTGCTTCAGCTTTACATGGTTAAAAATGCCAGATATTATACCTGAATTTACATATTTATACCCTTAACACTTACCTGGCTGAGCGATTCTGGGTATGTCAATCCGTCATGTCTGGCCATTTTTCACACTTTTTGACATAGTACATAATCAACAATATACTTATAAGTAATTCAAGCTTTATTTTTTTTTGTTAATTCAACTATTCTCTAAAACACTATATAAAAGTGAAACTTATATTTTAAATAAAATTTTTTTCTATATCATTATAAAGTTGCCATGTTTTTGCAAATAAAAAAAGTTGAAATATCATTACAATTAGGGTATAACACAACATATTGCGACAAAACTACTGAAACTTGTCTTCTGAATATTCACTAATATTGTTTATATACTATACACACAACTTTGTTTACATTGACTAAAAATTTTTTTTGGTATGGTATGTTTCGAAGCACTTATCAATACAGAGGCCAACATCACATTTCCCACATTGATAAAGAGTGTCTTTTCTTCCAGCTTTCCCTGTAGTTGGGTCTTTTAGTTGTTGTGAGGAGACATCACATTTTCGGTATACCACATTTTCTTTGTTTTCTTGGTTCATAAAGTGAATGAAGAGGTTAGAAAGTGTAAACAAGAACTTACCTCATGTTTCGTTACAATCGGGAATAAATTCCGGATCACTGTCATTTTCTGAGAACACCTCTGCACTACTTTCAGAACAAATACTATCACTGTCAACTTTTAGTAACTCCACAATCTCATTTTCACTAAGATATTTCTTGTTTACAGACATCATTCTAACGATAACACTTATACATTTGACTAAAAAAGTCATGTGGTACAACACAAAGCATACGCGAATAGAAATGTATATACTCGTGCGATCTAGGTGCAGAACTGTGGTACAACACAAAGCATACGTGAATAGAAATGTATAGATTTCTGCGATCTAGGTGCAGAACTGTGAACTACTAATGTCAGTCTGTATAGTTACATGATTACACATTGTCAAAAAGCGTTAGTCAACGGCATTTGCCGTGTAAAACAATCCTATATGCGAAGACGTACATGTACGTCTCTCGACAAAACTCAGGAGTTACGTAAGCCGTACATATACGTCTTTCGCCAGCAAAGTGTTAATGCGGGTCTATCACCTGTTTTATTGTTCCTACGCGTACAAGGTGATAGCCGCTGTTCCATAGTTCCGGGGATTCCCCTAAATGGCCCCCCGTTAATTTCAAATTTCACCAATTTCAAGGATAACCAACCATGGTCAGTTTTACAATTGCTGCCCACAGCTGGCTGTCGTCCAAAACCACGATTAGTGCTGGTAAGACAGTAATCGCCCGAAAAGGCGGAGAAATCATCTTTCATTAGCATGTTTTTTTTTCATCATTTCTATACACTGTACGATAGCAATTAACATGAATATTATATTAACATATAACATAATATTATATAAGGTTGTACAGTGTATTTTACACCCTATTTAGGCCTCCGATGATGGTAACATGCCTTGACGTTACCACCAACACTCATCGCTATCTACAGTGGCACATGCCGCCACTGCAATAGCATAACTAATAGCTAAACTTAAGCCCTTCTGCATTTGCTGTCTCTATATTCCACAATTTATTTTCACTTCTATTAACACCAAACAACCCCCCAAAATTACCCTTTCATCTTGCATAATATAACATAATAAACATGAACAATATCATTGCTACAATTCACATTTAAATATTTTTTTTTTTAAATTATCAACATTACAACTTGAACTTTCTATTAACTCTTTTTATTTATACTCTAAATTATTTAACATTTATTGGACCATTAGATTCTCCCAAAAATCCAAATTTATTATTAACATTCATTTTGCATCATTTCACAATAATAATTTACCTAAGTTAGCTTCTTTCAAACTCATTTAGTGCCATTATAACTCTTTTACTTTACTTCAAGGTCATTATCAAATTCATACTTACATATGGTCAATCATTCCATCTAATAAATACATGATTACTGTCATTAATTCCAAATATCACCACAATATCCTGTACAACCATATGTACCTTCTGAAACATTTTAACAACCATATGATTCCACAACTAAACACATTTTATATTTATTCAATTACTGTTTATTATCAAGTTTAAATCATTTAAATTCATTACCAAAATTTATTACCACATTTAAATCAATTAATTCATCTCAAATTCTTTAATTCAATCAATTGTTCAAAACACAAATTATTTTAATTACCTTACTCCAAAACAATTACAGTCCAGTGGTTTTATAAACTTCCTAATTACCTTTGTTATTCGTTCAGTTTGATAAAATATTATTATTAAAATCAAATTACTACTGCATACATGCATTGTTTACGTAAAATACATCTTACAACACCAACAAAATTAATTTCACTATAAATTTATTTACAATTTTTTCGTCATTATTTTATTGTTTACCATACCTCATTTTATAAAACAGTCCTATTCAAGACCATTAATTACATAGTTATATGCTCATGAACATTAATTGTTTTACCCCCCATCATCTTACAAGAACCTGGTCTTACATCGACACCATTCATTTTTTATTAAACTCATTATAGCATTTTTATTAATATAAAGACTATCCAAATTCTTATATTCCTCCACAATACCAACAGGATTATTCCATGTTATTAAATCATATAGTCTGTTATCACCAAGTGTAGTCCAGTCACCTTTCGTATGATCTGTCATAATTATGTCAATTACAGTTTCATTATCATTATTATCTACTGCTGTATTAGCTTTGTCATGAAGTAAGTAATCAATATTATCACTTTTATCATTTGCTGTACTAACTACTTCGCAAGGTAAGTATTCAATATTATTAATTCTCGTAATATCTAACCTCTCTGCTAATTCGTTATAACCTCTGTTTCGCTTAAATATTTCTATCACTCTCTCTCACATTAGTTAATATTTGGTTAATTGGTACACTTAAATCTTCTGTGACTTTAATTATTTCTTTTTCGTGTTCTGTTTGTTTACTTTTCAAACTAGTTACATTAGTTTTAATTGCATCAATTTGCTCAAAGTTACTTCTGAATTCATCATTTATATTCTCTTGTATTTTATTTGCATTTTTAATTTGCTCACATTCATCAATTACACCTTGAACATTACTTTCAATTTTGTCATTTTGTTTTTTAATTTTATCGTTAAATTTATTTGTTAACGCGTCAGATATTTTGTTTGTCTCTATTAGTTTCTCGTTCTGTTTCTCGTTAATTGTTTTTATATCATTTTTCATTTCGGTTTGTATTTTGTTTATGTCTATAGTCAGTTCATCTTTCACTCCAACAATAGTCTCATTCATACTTTCCAATCGGCTATTCATATTTACATCACGCATTTTTAGTTCGATTCTTATGTTCACGAACTCGATACTTAAGTCTGTAAGTTTATTATTGATACATTTATTTCTGATTTGATTACAGATTTAATTTCAATTTTAAACTCATCTAAACTCATATTCAATTTGTCATTGTTCTTATTTTGTTGTTCAAACTTATTGTTTATCATTTCCATCATCAACGCTAATTGGTTGAATACATCTACATTATGGCTCTTACTACTACATTCAACTTCTACAGTTTCAATTACATTCGGTATTTCTGATTGTACGCTCTCATCAATATTTTTGTTTGTTGATATTAAATTGTCCTGCGTAACGTTTAAAATCGACTCTTCCACTACACTTTCACACAAATTTGCACTCTTATTTTTCTCTGCCATTTTGACCAGGTTGTAAATTGATTTGCTTTAAATTAAATTAAAAATCAATTTACAATGTCTACTGTTACGGGCGCCATTTGAAGCTGTACGAGTTTATTAATGATTGAAATATTTAAATCGTCCCTGTGTGGACGTTATTTGAAGTAGTACACGCTAATTAATTCTTAAATTATTGAAATTTGAAGTGTTACCTACCTGTCGTAATTTACCAAGGTCTCGTCTGGTATACTTTAGCAGAGAAAAAACAGGTCGTTGCAAAATAAACAAGTACAGTTATAATTCATACAACCCACTACTACTTTATTGTGTTTTCATCTCTTCTACTTCTCTATTTGCTAACATTTCACTTACACACAACTACATATTGAGGTGACAACACCATCTGATTGAAATAACAAACTTATCTCTTATTTCTTATAATTAAATCATTTATTTAAAATTATGAAAAGCAACCCAGATTGCTTTCTCACACTCAGACATACGTAAATAATTTCCCCAAAATATAGCGCTCTTTACTTTGACATGTTTTATGATTGATTTTTTATGTAATAAATAGTTACTCTTTTGACATGTTTTATGATTGATTGTTATGTGATAAATAGTTACTCATTCGGCGTCTCCTCCAACCACGCGTCGCACTTTGTTGATCTAGTTTGTCCACATTTTTAGTCACCCCGCACTTTTAGTTATTAAATTTGATGTCGTATGTTCCCTTCCGTTTTGTCTCACTTCAAATTAAACTCTCAACTGGACTTTTCCCACATTTTATTTAAATTTTGAAAAGGTTTTCGACTCGCGAGTCTTGATACACACCTGGCCAGGCGTATGATGTGTCGACGACTGCCCACGCTACCTAAAGGCTGGCGAGCATTTCCGTTTGCACCGCCTGCATGATGTTGGCGGGAATACAATGACGTTCAGACAGCTCATTGGTTCTTTTCGATCATCGAAGCTGTTCTATGGTAATACAACAGGCCGTGGCTCACCACTTCCGTCGTCTTCCAAACACGTGGCAAGAAATCCTTTGGCTTAGCCATTTTTTGTTACGGCGTCCTTTTTGCTTGTGCGACACAGGTGATGCGCTCGTGCGTGCGGACTCACATTCCACACGTGACAAACACTCCGTTTCCCAACAGTATTGCGTTCTCTAGCTACAGTCCGTTCAAAACGTTACATCACTGTTCTTTGTTTGAATACAGTCGTTCTACTTGGGACTTACAATGATGACATTGAATAATTTCAATAAAAATAAAAAACTCCTTTTTGCCCCATTACAATACCCCCCAATGAGAGGTTTTCTGCCAAAGCAGAAAAACTCATTGCTAACCCTAAGAGCATCGGTGAGGGTATGGCGCCAACAACCATTTATTCTTAACACTTCATGGGTAAACTACCCCCCTAGCTTGGTGACTATGGCTGCATCTGAACGAGATTACTGGACTTCTCTGTTCGAGATCCCAACACCGTAAAACCGGACAGATACTCACCACAGTACACCTAACCTTCTATCATTCCACCCAAAATCAAAACACTGGCCTTATACCATACCAGATCCTCAACCGATATGTTCCCCCTTACATGTATACTGGGTTTGCATTTAGCAAGTACTGGGTGCGTACACATATTCATTACTGTATTATAAACAAACTCCATATTTAAAATTGATAAAAGGTTTTATCTTTTAAATTCCAATTTTTTTGTTCAACGTTTATCAACTGGACGTTACAGTTTCAAATCCAAAATAAATTAAAACAAATCAAATTGAAATCATTTAAATCTTGTTTGCCTCTCAAAATTTATCTAAGTTCATTATCCATGATCCATTAATTTGATCATTTCTTTCAAAAATTTAAAATCTTTTAATTGAATTTATAACTTTCTTACTTATTTGTTAACAATCCTAATAAACAAATAAAAATACACAACTTTTTTCTACTATAAATTCAAAATAAAGGCCCTTGAGTACAAAAGAGAACATAAAATACACATCATAAATCAGCTGACACCTTCCCTACTCATAAGGAACATTACAATTTACAATAACGTTCTTTAACTCAAAGAATAGAGCATTAAATTTTTTTGTTTAAATCTCACAATATTTATTTTATCAATATAAAGAAAAAAACAAAATTATTGAATTTAATTAAGTAACAAAAATTTCATGAATCAATTACTAAAAACCTATCCTGTCTTTAACATCAGCCATCAGCTGATCTCTCTGGGTCAGGTGAATGACCTTGCCCTATATACACCATATAAAATTATACCATAAAAAACACTACATAAGTTCATAATCCTTACACTCTAACATAATAAAATTAATGACACAATAAAACATAATAAACAAAATCTGATAAACATCTTCTCTACTTGAGATAATCTTTCAAAAATCAGTAGTCGTCTATAAAATATCATACATAGTATAACACATGTAAATCAATTACATGTCTAAATATTTTCATGTAAATAAATTCGTACAAATTGTCTACGGAAATCATCTCTCAAATCAAACTACAATCATTTAATTAGCTTGTCAGCTAGTCAGCGTCATTAAGTTTCAAATTTTAGTTCGTTCCTCCCCTGAGTAATCTCCTTGCTACATACACTATGACCCCCCACTGAATTGTGGCATTCAGCTGCTTCCACAAGAACTGAATTGGTGGAGGAATTTTAGCATCTCCTTGTCCTTGCTTCAGCTTTACATGGTTAAAAATGCCAGATATTATAATACCTGAATTTACATATTTATACCCTTAACACTTACCTGGCTGAGCGATTCTGGGTATGTCAATCCGTCATGTCTGGCCATTTTTCACACTTTTTGACATAGTACATAATCAACAATATACTTATAAGTAATTCAAGCTTTATTTTTTTTGTTAATTCAATCATTCTCTAAAACACTATATAAAAGTGAAACTTATATTTTAAATAAAATTTTTTTCTATATCATTATAAAGTTGCCATGTTTTTGCAAATAAAAAAAGTTGAAATATCATTACAATTAGGGTATAACACAACATATTGCGACAAAACTACTGAAACTTGTCTTCTGAATATTCACTAATATTGTTTATATACTATACACACAACTTTGTTTACATTGACTAAAAATTTTTTTTGGTATGGTATGTTTCGAAGCACTTATCAATACAGAGGCCAACATCACATTTCCCACATTGATAAAGAGTGTCTTTTCTTCCAGCTTTCCCTGTAGTTGGGTCTTTTAGTTGTTGTGAGGATACAACACATTTTCGGTATACCACATTTTCTTTGTTTTCTTGGTTCATAAAGTGAATGAAGAGGTTAGAAAGTGTAAACAAAAACTTACCTCATGTTTCGTTACAATCGGGAATAAATTCCGGATCACTGTCATTTTCTGAGAACACCTCTGCACTACTTTCAGAACAAATACTATCACTGTCAACGTTTAGTAACTCCACAATCTCATTTTCACTAAGATATTTCTTGTTTACAGACATCATTCTAACGATAACACTTATACATTTGACTAAAAAAGTCATGTGGTACAACACAAAGCATACGCGAATAGAAATGTATATACTCGTGCGATCTAGGTGCAGAACTGTGGTACAACACAAAGCATACGTGAATAGAAATGTATAGATTTCTGCGATCTAGGTGCAGAACTGTGAACTACTAATGTCAGTCTGTATAGTTACATGATTACACATTGTCAAAAAGCGTTAGTCAACGGCTTTTGCCGTGTAAAACAATCCTATATGCGAAGACGTACATGTACGTCTCTCGACAAAACTCAGGAGTTACGTAAGCCGTACATATACGTCTTTCGCCAGTAAAGTGTTAATGCGGGTCTATCACCTGTTTTACTGTTCCTACGCGAACAAGGTGATAGCCGCTGTTCCATAGTTCCGGGGATTCCCCTAAATGGCCCCCCGTTAATTTCAAATTTCACCAATTTCAAGGATAACCAACCATGGTCAGTTTTACAATTGCTGCCCACAGCTGGCTGTCGTCCAAAACCACGATTAGTGCTGGTAAGACAGTAATCGCCCGAAAAGGCGGAGAAATCATCTTTCATTAGCATGTTTTTTTTTCATCATTTCTATACACTGTACGATAGCAATTAACATGAATATTATATTAACATATAACATAATATTATATAAGGTTGTACAGTGTATTTTACACCCTATTTAGGCCTCCGATGATGGTAACATGCCTTGACGTTACCACCAACACTCATCGCTATCTACAGTGGCACATGCCGCCACTGCAATAGCATAACTAATAGCTAAACTTAAGCCCTTCTGCATTTGCTGTCTCTATATTCCACAATTTATTTTCACTTCTATTAACACCAAACAACCCCCCAAAATTACCCTTTCATCTTGCATAATATAACATAATAAACATGAACAATATCATTGCTACAATTCACATTTAAATATTTTTTTTTAAAAATTATCAACATTACAACTTGAACTTTCTATTAACTCTCTTTATTTATACTCTAAATTATTTAACATTTATTGGACCATTAGATTCTCCCAAAAATCCAAATTTATTATTAACATTCATTTTGCATCATTTCACAATAATAATTTACCTAAGTTAGCTTCTTTCAAACTCATTTAGTGCCATTATAACTCTTTTACTTTACTTCAAGGTCATTATCAAATTCATACTTACATATGGTCAATCACTCCATCTAATAAATACATGATTACTGTCATTAATTCCAAATATCACCACAATATCCTGTACAACCATATGTACCTTCTGAAACATTTTAACAACCATATGATTCCACAACTAAACACATTTTATATTTATTCAATTACTGTTTATTATCAAGTTTAAATCATTTAAATTCATTACCAAAATTTATTACCACATTTAAATCAATTAATTCATCTCAAATTCTTTAATTCAATCAATTGTTCAAAACACAAATTATTTTAATTACCATACTCCAAAACAATTACAGTTCAGTGGTTTTATAAACTTCCTAATTACCTTTGTTATTCGTTCAGTTTGATAAAATATTATTATTAAAATCAAATTACTACTGCATACATGCATTGTTTACGTAAAATACATCTTACAACACCAACAAAATTAATTTCACTATAAATTTATTTACAATTTTTTCGTCATTATTTTATTGTTTACCATACCTCATTTTATAAAACAGTCCTATTCAAGACCATTAATTACATAGTTATATGCTCATGAACATTAATTGTTTTACCCCCCATCATCTTACAAGAACCTGGTCTTACATCGACACCATTCATTTTTTATTAAACTCATTATAGCATTTTTATTAATATAAAGACTATCCAAATTCTTATATTCCTCCACAATACCAACAGGATTATTCCATGTTATTAAATCATATAGTCTGTTATCACCAAGTGTAGTCCAGTCACCTTTCGTATGATCTGTCATAATTATGTCAATTACAGTTTCATTATCATTATTATCTACTGCTGTATTAGCTTTGTCATGAAGTAAGTAATCAATATTATCACTTTTATCATTTGCTGTACTAACTACTTCGCAAGGTAAGTATTCAATATTATTAATTCTCGTAATATCTAACGTCTCTGCTAATTCGTTATAACCTCTGTTTCGCTTAAATATTTCTATCACTCTCTCTCACATTAGTTAATATTTGGTTAATTGGTACACTTAAATCTTCTGTGACTTTAATTATTTCTTTTTCGTGTTCTGTTTGTTTACTTTTCAAACTAGTTACATTAGTTTTAATTGCATCAATTTGCTCAAAGTTACTTCTGAATTCATCATTTATATTCTCTTGTATTTTATTTGCATTTTTAATTTGCTCACATTCATCAATTACACCTTGAACATTACTGTCAATTTTGTCATTTTGTTTTTTAATTTTATTGTTAAATTTATTTGTTAACGCGTCAGATATTTTGTTTGTCTCTATTAGTTTCTCGTTCTGTTTCTCGTTAATTGTTTTTATATCATTTTTCATTTCGGTTTGTATTTTGTTTATGTCTATAGTCAGTTCATCTTTCACTCCAACAATAGTCTCATTCATACTTTCCAATCGGCTATTCATATTTACATCACGCATTTTTAGTTCGATTCTTATGTTCACGAACTCGATACTTAAGTCTGTAAGTTTATTATTGATACATTTATTTCTGATTTGATTACAGATTTAATTTCAATTTTAAACTCATCTAAACTCATATTCAATTTGTCATTGTTCTTATTTTGTTGTTCAAACTTATTGTTTATCATTTCCATCATCAACGCTAATTGGTTGAATACATCTACATTATGGCTCTTACTACTACATTCAACTTCTACAGTTTCAATTACATTCGGTATTTCTGATTGTACGCTCTCATCAATATTTTTGTTTGTTGATATTAAATTGTCCTGCGTAACGTTTAAAATCGACTCTTCCACTACACTTTCACACAAATTTGCACTCTTATTTTTCTCTGCCATTTTGACCAGGTTGTAAATTGATTTGCTTTAAATTAAATTAAAAATCAATTTACAATGTCTACTGTTACGGGCGCCATTTGAAGCTGTACGAGTTTATTAATGATTGAAATATTTAAATCGTCCCTGTGTGGACGTTATTTGAAGTAGTACACGCTAATTAATTCTTAAATTATTGAAATTTGAAGTGTTACCTACCTGTCGTAATTTACCAAGGTCTCGTCTGGTATACTTTAGCAGAGAAAAAACAGGTCGTTGCAAAATAAACAAGTACAGTTATAATTCATACAACCCACTACTACTTTATTGTGTTTTCATCTCTTCTACTTCTCTATTTGCTAACATTTCACTTACACACAACTACATATTGAGGTGACAACACCATCTGATTGAAATAACAAACTTATCTCTTATTTCTTATAATTAAATCATTTATTTAAAATTATGAAAAGCAACCCAGATTGCTTTCTCACACTCAGACATACGTAAATAATTTCCCCAAAATATAGCGCTCTTTACTTTGACATGTTTTATGATTGATTTTTTATGTAATAAATAGTTACTCTTTTGACATGTTTTATGATTGATTGTTATGTGATAAATAGTTACTCATTCGGCGTCTCCTCCAACCACGCGTCGCACTTTGTTGATCTAGTTTGTCCACATTTTTAGTCACCCCGCACTTTTAGTTATTAAATTTGATGTCGTATGTTCCCTTCCGTTTTGTCTCACTTCAAATTAAACTCTCAACTGGACTTTTCCCACATTTTATTTAAATTTTGAAAAGGTTTTCGACTCGCGAGTCTTGATACACACCTGGCCAGGCGTATGATGTGTCGACGACTGCCCACGCTACCTAAAGGCTGGCGAGCATTTCCGTTTGCACCGCCTGCATGATGTTGGTGGGAATACAATGACGTTCAGACAGCTCATTGGTTCTTTTCGATCATCGAAGCTGTTCTATGGTAATACAACAGGCCGTGGCTCACCACTTCCGTCGTCTTCCAAACACGTGGCAAGAAATCCTTTGGCTTAGCCATTTTTTGTTACGGCGTCCTTTTTGCTTGTGCGACACAGGTGATGCGCTCGTGCATGCGGACTCACATTCCACACGTGACAAACACTCCGTTTCCCAACAGTATTGCGTTCTCTAGCTACAGTCCGTTCAAAACGTTACGTCACTGTTCTTTGTTTGAATACAGCCGTTCTACTTGGGACTTACAATGATGACATTGAATAATTTCAATAAAAATAAAAAACTCCTTTTTGCCCCATTACAATACCCCCCAATGAGAGGTTTTCTGCCAAAGCAGAAAAACTCATTGCTAACCCTAAGAGCATCGGTGAGGGTATGGCGCCAACAACCATTTATTCTTAACACTTCATGGGTAAACTACCCCCCTAGCTTGGTGACTATGGCTGCATCTGAACGAGATTACTGGACTTCTCTGTTCGAGATCCCAACACCGTAAAACCGGACAGATACTCACCACAGTACACCTAACCTTCTATCATTCCACCCAAAATCAAAACACTGGCCTTATACCATACCAGATCCTCAACCGATATGTTCCCCCTTACATGTATACTGGGTTTGCATTTAGCAAGTACTGGGTGCGTACACATATTCATTACTGTATTATAAACAAACTCCATATTTAAAATTGATAAAAGGTTTTATCTTTTAAATTCCAATTTTTTTGTTCAACGTTTATCAACTGGACGTTACAGTTTCAAATCCAAAATAAATTAAAACAAATCAAATTGAAATCATTTAAATCTTGTTTGCCTCTCAAAATTTATCTAAGTTCATTATCCATGATCCATTAATTTGATCATTTCTTTCAAAAATTTAAAATCTTTTAATTGAATTTATAACTTTCTTACTTATTTGTTAACAATCCTAATAAACAAATAAAAATACACAACTTATTTCTACTATAAATTCAAAATAAAGGCCCTTGAGTACAAAAGAGAACATAAAATACACATCATAAATCAGCTGACACCTTCCCTACTCATAAGGAACATTACAATTTACAATAACGTTCTTTAACTCAAAGAATAGAGCATTAAATTTTTTTTTTTTAATCTCACAATATTTATTTTATCAATATAAAGAAAAAAACAAAATTATTGAATTTAATTAAGTAACAAAAATTTCATGAATCAATTACTAAAAACCTATCCTGTCTTTAACATCAGCCATCAGCTGATCTCTCTGGGTCAGGTGAATGACCTTGCCCTATATACACCATATAAAATTATACCATAAAAAACACAACATAAGTTCATAATCCTTACACTCTAACATAATAAAATTAATGACACAATAAAACATAATAAACAAAATCTGATAAACATCTTCTCTACTTGAGATAATCTTTCAAAAATCAGTAGTCATCTATAAAATATCATACATAGTATAACACATGTAAATCAATTACATGTCTAAATATTTTCATGTAAATAAATTCGTACAAATTGTCTACGGTAATCATCTCTCAAATCAAACTACAATCATTTAATTAGCTTGTCAGCTAGTCAGCGTCATTAAGTTTCAAATTTTAGTTCGTTCCTCCCCTGAGTAATCTCCTTGCTACATACACTATGACCCCCCACTGAATTGTGGCATTCAGCTGCTTCCACAAGAACTGAATTGGTGGAGGAATTTTACCATCTCCTTGTCCTTGCTTCAGCTTTACATGGTTAAAAATGCCAGATATTATAATACCTGAATTTACATATTTATACCCTTAACACTTACGTGGCTGAGCGATTCTGGGTATGTCAATCCGTCATGTCTGGCCATTTTTCACACTTTTTGACATAGTACATAATCAACAATATACTTATAAGTAATTCAAGCTTTATTTTTTTTGTTAATTCAACTATTCTCTAAAACACTATATAAAAGTGAAACTTATATTTTAAATAAAATTTTTTTCTATATCATTATAAAGTTGCCATGTTTTTGCAAATAAAAAAAGTTGAAATATCATTACAATTAGGGTATAACACAACATATTGCGACAAAACTACTGAAACTTGTCTTCTGAATATTCACTAATATTGTTTATATACTATACACACAACTTTGTTTACATTGACTAAAAATTTTTTTTGGTATGGTATGTTTCGAAGCACTTATCAATACAGAGGCCAACATCACATTTCCCACATTGATAAAGAGTGTCTTTTCTTCCAGCTTTCCCTGTAGTTGGGTCTTTTAGTTGTTGTGAGGAGACAACACATTTTCGGTATACCACATTTTCTTTGTTTTCTTGGTTCATAAAGTGAATGAAGAGGTTAGAAAGTGTAAACAAAAACTTACCTCATGTTTCGTTACAATCGGGAATAAATTCCGGATCACTGTCATTTTCTGAGAACACCTCTGCACTACTTTCAGAACAAATACTATCACTGTCAACGTTTAGTAACTCCACAATCTCATTTTCACTAAGATATTTCTTGTTTACAGACATCATTCTAACGATAACACTTATACATTTGACTAAAAAAGTCATGTGGTACAACACAAAGCATACGCGAATAGAAATGTATATACTCGTGCGATCTAGGTGCAGAACTGTGGTACAACACAAAGCATACGTGAATAGAAATGTATAGATTTCTGCGATCTAGGTGCAGAACTGTGAACTACTAATGTCAGTCTGTATAGCTACATGATTACACATTGTCAAAAAGCGTTAGTCAACGGCTTTTGCCGTGTAAAACAATCCTATATGCGAAGACGTACATGTACGTCTCTCGACAAAACTCAGGAGTTACGTAAGCCGTACATATACGTCTTTCGCCAGCAAAGTGTTAATGCGGGTCTATCACCTGTTTTACTGTTCCTACGCGAACAAGGTGATAGCCGCTGTTCCATAGTTCCGGGGATTCCCCTAAATGGCCCCCCGTTAATTTCAAATTTCACCAATTTCAAGGACAACCAACCATGGTCAGTTTTACAATTGCTGCCCACAGCTGGCTGTCGTCCAAAACCACGATTAGTGCTGGTAAGACAGTAATCGCCCGAAAAGGCGGAGAAATCATCTTTCATTAGCATGTTTTTTTGTCATCATTTCTATACACTGTACGATAGCAATTAACATGAACATTATATTAACATATAACATAATATTATATAAGGTTGTACAGTGTATTTTACACCCTATTTAGGCCTCCGATGATGGTAACATGCCTTGAAGTTACCACCAACACTCATCGCTATCTACAGTGGCACATGCCGCCACTGCAATAGCATAACTAATAGCTAAACTTAAGCCCTTCTGCATTTGCTGTCTCTATATTCCACAATTTATTTTCACTTCTATTAACACCAAACAACCCCCCAAAATTACCCTTTCATCTTGCATAATATAACATAATAAACATGAACAATATCATTGCTACAATTCACATTTAAATATTTTTGTTTAAAAATTATCAACATTACAACTTGAACTTTCTATTAACTCTTTTTATTTATACTCTAAATTATTTAACATTTATTGGACCATTAGATTCTCCCAAAAATCCAAATTTATTATTAACATTCATTTTGCATCATTTCACAATAATAATTTACCTAAGTTAGCTTCTTTCAAACTCATTTAGTGCCATTATAACTCTTTTACTTTACTTCAAGGTCATTATCAAATTCATACTTACATATGGTCAATCACTCCATCTAATAAATACATGATTACTGTCATTAATTCCAAATATCACCACAATATCCTGTACAACCATATGTACCTTCTGAAACATTTTAACAACCATATGATTCCACAACTAAACACATTTTATATTTATTCAATTACTGTTTATTATCAAGTTTAAATCATTTAAATTCATTACCAAAATTTATTACCACATTTAAATCAATTAATTCATCTCAAATTCTTTAATTCAATCAATTGTTCAAAACACAAATTATTTTAATTACCTTACTCCAAAACAATTACAGTTCAGTGGTTTTATAAACTTCCTAATTACCTTTGTTATTCGTTCAGTTTGATAAAATATTATTATTAAAATCAAATTACTACTGCATACATGCATTGTTTACGTAAAATACATCTTACAACACCAACAAAATTAATTTCACTATAAATTTATTTACAATTTTTTCGTCATTATTTTATTGTTTACCATACCTCATTTTATAAAACAGTCCTATTCAAGACCATTAATTACATAGTTATATGCTCATGAACATTAATTGTTTTACCCCCCATCATCTTACAAGAACCTGGTCTTACATCGACACCATTCATTTTTTATTAAACTCATTATAGCATTTTTATTAATATAAAGACTATGCAAATTCTTATATTCCTCCACAATACCAACAGGATTATTCCATGTTATTAAATCATATAGTCTGTTATCACCAAGTGTAGTCCAGTCACCTTTCGTATGATCTGTCATAATTATGTCAATTACAGTTTCATTATCATTATTATCTACTGCTGTATTAGCTTTGTCATGAAGTAAGTAATCAATATTATCACTTTTATCATTTGCTGTACTAACTACTTCGCAAGGTAAGTATTCAATATTATTAATTCTCGTAATATCTAACCTCTCTGCTAATTCGTTATAACCTCTGTTTCGCTTAAATATTTCTATCACTCTCTCTCACATTAGTTAATATTTGGTTAATTGGTACACTTAAATCTTCTGTGACTTTAATTATTTCTTTTTCGTGT
Source organism: Magicicada septendecula (assembly GCA_034769895.1). Classification (NCBI taxonomy): domain Eukaryota; kingdom Metazoa; phylum Arthropoda; class Insecta; order Hemiptera; family Cicadidae; genus Magicicada; species Magicicada septendecula. The sequence continues at coordinate 62,262,445 of CM068369.1, read as the reverse complement.
TTTGTTTACTTTTCAAACTAGTTACATTAGTTTTAATTGCATCAATTTGCTCAAAGTTACTTCTGAATTCATCATTTATATTCTCTTGTATTTTATTTGCATTTTTAATTTGCTCACATTCATCAATTACACCTTGAACATTACTGTCAATTTTGTCATTTTGTTTTTTAATTTTATCGTTAAATTTATTTGTTAACGCGTCAGACATTTTGTTTGTCTCTATTAGTTTCTCGTTCTGTTTCTCGTTAATTGTTTTTATATCATTTTTCATTTCGGTTTGTATTTTGTTTATGTCTATAGTCAGTTCATCTTTCACTCCAACAATAGTCTCATTCATACTTTCCAATCGGCTATTCATATTTACATCACGCATTTTTAGTTCGATTCTTATGTTCACGAACTCGATACTTAAGTCTGTAAGTTTATTATTGATACATTTATTTCTGATTTGATTACAGATTTAATTTCAATTTTAAACTCATCTAAACTCATATTCAATTTGTCATTGTTCTTATTTTGTTGTTCAAACTTATTGTTTATCATTTCCATCATCAACGCTAATTGGTTGAATACATCTACATTATGGCTCTTACTACTACATTCAACTTCTACAGTTTCAATTACATTCGGTATTTCTGATTGTACGCTCTCATCAATATTTTTGTTTGTTGATATTAAATTGTCCTGCGTAACGTTTAAAATCGACTCTTCCACTACACTTTCACACAAATTTGCACTCTTATTTTTCTCTGCCATTTTGACCAGGTTGTAAATTGATTTGCTTTAAATTAAATTAAAAATCAATTTACAATGTCTACTGTTACGGGCGCCATTTGAAGCTGTACGAGTTTATTAATGATTGAAATATTTAAATCGTCCCTGTGTGGACGTTATTTGAAGTAGTACACGCTAATTAATTCTTAAATTATTGAAATTTGAAGTGTTACCTACCTGTCGTAATTTACCAAGGTCTCGTCTGGTATACTTTAGCAGAGAAAAAACAGGTCGTTGCAAAATAAACAAGTACAGTTATAATTCATACAACCCACTACTACTTTATTGTGTTTTCATCTCTTCTACTTCTCTATTTGCTAACATTTCACTTACACACAACTACATATTGAGGTGACAACACCATCTGATTGAAATAACAAACTTATCTCTTATTTCTTATAATTAAATCATTTATTTAAAATTATGAAAAGCAACCCAGATTGCTTTCTCACACTCAGACATACGTAAATAATTTCCCCAAAATATAGCGCTCTTTACTTTGACATGTTTTATGATTGATTTTTTATGTAATAAATAGTTACTCTTTTGACATGTTTTATGATTGATTGTTATGTGATAAATAGTTACTCATTCGGCGTCTCCTCCAACCACGCGTCGCACTTTGTTGATCTAGTTTGTCCACATTTTTAGTCACCCCGCACTTTTAGTTATTAAATTTGATGTCGTACGTTCCCTTCCGTTTTGTCTCACTTCAAATTAAACTCTCAACTGGACTTTTCCCACATTTTATTTAAATTTTGAAAAGGTTTTCGACTCGCGAGTCTTGATACACACCTGGCCAGGCGTATGATGTGTCGACGACTGCCCACGCTACCTAAAGGCTGGCGAGCATTTCCGTTTGCACCGCCTGCATGATGTTGGCGGGAATACAATGACGTTCAGACAGCTCATTGGTTCTTTTCGATCATCGAAGCTGTTCTATGGTAATACAACAGGCCGTGGCTCACCACTTCCGTCGTCTTCCAAACACGTGGCAAGAAATCCTTTGGCTTAGCCATTTTTTGTTACGGCGTCCTTTTTGCTTGTGCAACACAGGTGATGCGCTCGTGCGTGCGGACTCACATTCCACACTGACAAACACTCCGTTTCCCAACAGTATTGCGTTCTCTAGCTACAGTCCGTTCAAAACGTTACGTCACTGTTCTTTGTTTGAATACAGCCGTTCTACTTGGGACTTACAATGATGAGATTGAATAATTTCAATAAAAATAAAAAACTCCTTTTTGCCCCATTACAATACCCCCCAATGAGAGGTTTTCTGCCAAAGCAGAAAAACTCATTGCTAACCCTAAGAGCATCGGTGAGGGTATGGCGCCAACAACCATTTATTCTTAACACTTCATGGGTAAACTACCCCCCTAGCTTGGTGACTATGGCTGCATCTGAACGAGATTACTGGACTTCTCTGTTCGAGATCCCAACACCGTAAAACCGGACAGATACTCACCACAGTACACCTAACCTTCTATCATTCCACCCAAAATCAAAACACTGGCCTTATACCATACCAGATCCTCAACCGATATGTTCCCCCTTACATGTATACTGGGTTTGCATTTAGCAAGTACTGGGTGCGTACGCATATTCATTACTGTATTATAAACAAACTCCATATTTAAAATTGATAAAAGGTTTTATCTTTTAAATTCCAATTTTTTTGTTCAACGTTTATCAACTGGACGTTACAGTTTCAAATCCAAAATAAATTAAAACAAATCAAATTGAAATCATTTAAATCTTGTTTGCCTCTCAAAATTTATCTAAGTTCATTATCCATGATCCATTAATTTGATCATTTCTTTCAAAAATTTAAAATCTTTTAATTGAATTTATAACTTTCTTACTTATTTGTTAACAATCCTAATAAACAAATAAAAATACACAACTTATTTCTACTATAAATTCAAAATAAAGGCCCTTGAGTACAAAAGAGAACATAAAATACACATCATAAATCAGCTGACACCTTCCCTACTCATAAGGAACATTACAATTTACAATAACGTTCTTTAACTCAAAGAATAGAGCATTAAATTTTTTTTTTTAAATCTCACAATATTTATTTTATCAATATAAAGAAAAAAACAAAATTATTGAATTTAATTAAGTAACAAAAATTTCATGAATCAATTACTAAAAACCTATCCTGTCTTTAACATCAGCCATCAGCTGATCTCTCTGGGTCAGGTGAATGACCTTGCCCTATATACACCATATAAAATTATACCATAAAAAACACAACATAAGTTCATAATCCTTACACTCTAACATAATAAAATTAATGACACAATAAAACATAATAAACAAAATCTGATAAACATCTTCTCTACTTGAGATAATGTTTCAAAAATCAGTAGTCATCTATAAAATATCATACATAGTATAACACATGTAAATCAATTACATGTCTAAATATTTTCATGTAAATAAATTCGTACAAATTGTCTACGGTAATCATCTCTCAAATCAAACTACAATCATTTAATTAGCTTGTCAGCTAGTCAGCGTCATTAAGTTTCAAATTTTAGTTCGTTCCTCCCCTGAGTAATCTCCTTGCTACATACACTATGACCCCCCACTGAATTGTGGCATTCAGCTGCTTCCACAAGAACTGAATTGGTGGAGGAATTTTAGCATCTCCTTGTCCTTGCTTCAGCTTTACATGGTTAAAAATGCCAGATATTATACCTGAATTTACATATTTATACCCTTAACACTTACCTGGCTGAGCGATTCTGGGTATGTCAATCCGTCATGTCTGGCCATTTTTCACACTTTTTGACATAGTACATAATCAACAATATACTTATAAGTAATTCAAGCTTTATTTTTTTTGTTAATTCAACTATTCTCTAAAACACTATATAAAAGTGAAACTTATATTTTAAATAAAATTTTTTTCTATATCATTATAAAGTTGCCATGTTTTTGCAAATAAAAAAAGTTGAAATATCATTACAATTAGGGTATAACACAACATATTGCGACAAAACTACTGAAACTTGTCTTCTGAATATTCACTAATATTGTTTATATACTATACACACAACTTTGTTTACATTGACTAAAAATTTTTTTTGGTATGGTATGTTTCGAAGCACTTATCAATACAGAGGCCAACATCACATTTCCCACATTGATAAAGAGTGTCTTTTCTTCCAGCTTTCCCTGTAGTTGGGTCTTTTAGTTGTTGTGAGGAGACAACACATTTTCGGTATACCACATTTTCTTTGTTTTCTTGGTTCATAAAGTGAATGAAGAGGTTAGAAAGTGTAAACAAAAACTTACCTCATGTTTCGTTACAATCGGGAATAAATTCCGGATCACTGTCATTTTCTGAGAACACCTCTGCACTACTTTCAGAACAAATACTATCACTGTCAACGTTTAGTAACTCCACAATCTCATTTTCACTAAGATATTTCTTGTTTACAGACATCATTCTAACGATAACACTTATACATTTGACTAAAAAAGTCATGTGGTACAACACAAAGCATACGCGAATAGAAATGTATATACTCGTGCGATCTAGGTGCAGAACTGTGGTACAACACAAAGCATACGTGAATAGAAATGTATAGATTTCTGCGATCTAGGTGCAGAACTGTGAACTACTAATGTCAGTCTGTATAGTTACATGATTACACATTGTCAAAAAGCGTTAGTCAACGGCTTTTGCCGTGTAAAACAATCCTATATGCGAAGACGTACATGTACGTCTCTCGACAAAACTCAGGAGTTACGTAAGCCGTACATATACGTCTTTCGCCAGCAAAGTGTTAATGCGGGTCTATCACCTGTTTTACTGTTCCTACGCGTACAAGGTGATAGCCGCTGTTCCATAGTTCCGGGGATTCCCGTAAATGGCCCCCCGTTAATTTCAAATTTCACCAATTTCAAGGATAACCAACCATGGTCAGTTTTACAATTGCTGCCCACAGCTGGCTGTCGTCCAAAACCACGATTAGTGCTGGTAAGACAGTAATCGCCCGAAAAGGCGGAGAAATCATCTTTCATTAGCATGTTTTTTTTTCATCATTTCTATACACTGTACGATAGCAATTAACATGAATATTATATTAACATATAACATAATATTATATAAGGTTGTACAGTATATTTTACACCCTATTTAGGCCTCCGATGATGGTAACATGCCTTGACGTTACCACCAACACTCATCGCTATCTACAGTGGCACATGCCGCCACTGCAATAGCATAACTAATAGCTAAACTTAAGCCCTTCTGCATTTGCTGTCTCTATATTCCACAATTTATTTTCACTTCTATTAACACCAAACAACCCCCCAAAATTACCCTTTCATCTTGCATAATATAACATAATAAACATGAACAATATCATTGCTACAATTCACATTTAAATATTTTTTTTTAAAAATTATCAACATTACAACTTGAACTTTCTATTAACTCTTTTTATTTATACTCTAAATTATTTAACATTTATTGGACCATTAGATTCTCCCAAAAATCCAAATTTATTATTAACATTCATTTTGCATCATTTCACAATAATAATTTACCTAAGTTAGCTTCTTTCAAACTCATTTAGTGCCATTATAACTCTTTTACTTTACTTCAAGGTCATTATCAAATTCATACTTACATATGGTCAATCACTCCATCTAATAAATACATGATTACTGTCATTAATTCCAAATATCACCACAATATCCTGTACAACCATATGTACCTTCTGAAACATTTTAACAACCATATGATTCCACAACTAAACACATTTTATATTTATTCAATTACTGTTTATTATCAAGTTTAAATCATTTAAATTCATTACCAAAATTTATTACCACATTTAAATCAATTAATTCATCTCAAATTCTTTAATTCAATCAATTGTTCAAAACACAAATTATTTTAATTACCTTACTCCAAAACAATTACAGTTCAGTGGTTTTATAAACTTCCTAATTACCTTTGTTATTCGTTCAGTTTGATAAAATATTATTATTAAAATCAAATTACTACTGCATACATGCATTGTTTACGTAAAATACATCTTACAACACCAACAAAATTAATTTCACTATAAATTTATTTACAATTTTTTCGTCATTATTTTATTGTTTACCATACCTCATTTTATAAAACAGTCCTATTCAAGACCATTAATTACATAGTTATATGCTCATGAACATTAATTGTTTTACCCCCCATCATCTTACAAGAACCTGGTCTTACATCGACACCATTCATTTTTTATTAAACTCATTATAGCATTTTTATTAATATAAAGACTATCCAAATTCTTATATTCCTCCACAATACCAACAGGATTATTCCATGTTATTAAATCATATAGTCTGTTATCACCAAGTGTAGTCCAGTCACCTTTCGTATGATCTGTCATAATTATGTCAATTACAGTTTCATTATCATTATTATCTACTGCTGTATTAGCTTTGTCATGAAGTAAGTAATCAATATTATCACTTTTATCATTTGCTGTACTAACTACTTCGCAAGGTAAGTATTCAATATTATTAATTCTCGTAATATCTAACGTCTCTGCTAATTCGTTATAACCTCTGTTTCGCTTAAATATTTCTATCACTCTCTCTCACATTAGTTAATATTTGGTTAATTGGTACACTTAAATCTTCTGTGACTTTAATTATTTCTTTTTCGTGTTCTGTTTGTTTACTTTTCAAACTAGTTACATTAGTTTTAATTGCATCAATTTGCTCAAAGTTACTTCTGAATTCATCATTTATATTCTCTTGTATTTTATTTGCATTTTTAATTTGCTCACATTCATCAATTACACCTTGAACATTACTGTCAATTTTGTCATTTTGTTTTTTAATTTTATCGTTAAATTTATTTGTTAACGCGTCAGACATTTTGTTTGTCTCTATTAGTTTCTCGTTCTGTTTCTCGTTAATTGTTTTTATATCATTTTTCATTTCGGTTTGTATTTTGTTTATGTCTATAGTCAGTTCATCTTTCACTCCAACAATAGTCTCATTCATACTTTCCAATCGGCTATTCATATTTACATCACGCATTTTTAGTTCGATTCTTATGTTCACGAACTCGATACTTAAGTCTGTAAGTTTATTATTGATACATTTATTTCTGATTTGATTACAGATTTAATTTCAATTTTAAACTCATCTAAACTCATATTCAATTTGTCATTGTTCTTATTTTGTTGTTCAAACTTATTGTTTATCATTTCCATCATCAACGCTAATTGGTTGAATACATCTACATTATGGCTCTTACTACTACATTCAACTTCTACAGTTTCAATTACATTCGGTATTTCTGATTGTACGCTCTCATCAATATTTTTGTTTGTTGATATTAAATTGTCCTGCGTAACGTTTAAAATCGACTCTTCCACTACACTTTCACACAAATTTGCACTCTTATTTTTCTCTGCCATTTTGACCAGGTTGTAAATTGATTTGCTTTAAATTAAATTAAAAATCAATTTACAATGTCTACTGTTACGGGCGCCATTTGAAGCTGTACGAGTTTATTAATGATTGAAATATTTAAATCGTCCCTGTGTGGACGTTATTTGAAGTAGTACACGCTAATTAATTCTTAAATTATTGAAATTTGAAGTGTTACCTACCTGTCGTAATTTACCAAGGTCTCGTCTGGTATACTTTAGCAGAGAAAAAACAGGTCGTTGCAAAATAAACAAGTACAGTTATAATTCATACAACCCACTACTACTTTATTGTGTTTTCATCTCTTCTACTTCTCTATTTGCTAACATTTCACTTACACACAACTACATATTGAGGTGACAACACCATCTGATTGAAATAACAAACTTATCTCTTATTTCTTATAATTAAATCATTTATTTAAAATTATGAAAAGCAACCCAGATTGCTTTCTCACACTCAGACATACGTAAATAATTTCCCCAAAATATAGCGCTCTTTACTTTGACATGTTTTATGATTGATTTTTTATGTAATAAATAGTTACTCTTTTGACATGTTTTATGATTGATTGTTATGTGATAAATAGTTACTCATTCGGCGTCTCCTCCAACCACGCGTCGCACTTTGTTGATCTAGTTTGTCCACATTTTTAGTCACCCCGCACTTTTAGTTATTAAATTTGATGTCGTACGTTCCCTTCCGTTTTGTCTCACTTCAAATTAAACTCTCAACTGGACTTTTCCCACATTTTATTTAAATTTTGAAAAGGTTTTCGACTCGCGAGTCTTGATACACACCTGGCCAGGCGTATGATGTGTCGACGACTGCCCACGCTACCTAAAGGCTGGCGAGCATTTCCGTTTGCACCGCCTGCATGATGTTGGCGGGAATACAATGACGTTCAGACAGCTCATTGGTTCTTTTCGATCATCGAAGCTGTTCTATGGTAATACAACAGGCCGTGGCTCACCACTTCCGTCGTCTTCCAAACACGTGGCAAGAAATCCTTTGGCTTAGCCATTTTTTGTTACGGCGTCCTTTTTGCTTGTGCAACACAGGTGATGCGCTCGTGCGTGCGGACTCACATTCCACACTGACAAACACTCCGTTTCCCAACAGTATTGCGTTCTCTAGCTACAGTCCGTTCAAAACGTTACGTCACTGTTCTTTGTTTGAATACAGCCGTTCTACTTGGGACTTACAATGATGACATTGAATAATTTCAATAAAAATAAAAAACTCCTTTTTGCCCCATTACAATACCCCCCAATGAGAGGTTTTCTGCCAAAGCAGAAAAACTCATTGCTAACCCTAAGAGCATCGGTGAGGGTATGGCGCCAACAACCATTTATTCTTAACACTTCATGCGTAAACTACCCCCCTAGCTTGGTGACTATGGCTGCATCTGAACGAGATTACTGGACTTCTCTGTTCAAGATCCCAACACCGTAAAACCGGACAGATACTCACCACAGTACACCTAACCTTCTATCATTCCACCCAAAATCAAAACACTGGCCTTATACCATACCAGATCCTCAACCGATATGTTCCCCCTTACATGTATACTGGGTTTGCATTTAGCAAGTACTGGGTGCGTACACATATTCATTACTGTATTATAAACAAACTCCATATTTAAAATTGATAAAAGGTTTTATCTTTTAAATTCCAATTTTTTTGTTCAACGTTTATCAACTGGACGTTACAGTTTCAAATCCAAAATAAATTAAAACAAATCAAATTGAAATCATTTAAATCTTGTTTGCCTCTCAAAATTTATCTAAGTTCATTATCCATGATCCATTAATTTGATCATTTCTTTCAAAAATTTAAAATCTTTTAATTGAATTTATAACTTTCTTACTTATTTGTTAACAATCCTAATAAACAAATAAAAATACACAACTTATTTCTACTATAAATTCAAAATAAAGGCCCTCGAGTACAAAAGAGAACATAAAATACACATCATAAATCAGCTGACACCTTCCCTACTCACAAGGAACATTACAATTTACAATAACGTTCTTTAACTCAAAGAATAGAGCATTAAATTTTTTTTTTTAAATCTCACAGTATTTATTTTATCAATATAAAGAAAAAAACAAAATTATTGAATTTAATTAAGTAACAAAAATTTCATGAATCAATTACTAAAAACCTATCCTGTCTTTAACATCAGCCATCAGCTGATCTCTCTGGGTCAGGTGAATGACCTTGCCCTATATACACCATATAAAATTATACCATAAAAAACACAACATAAGTTCATAATCCTTACACTCTAATATAATAAAATTAATGACACAATAAAACATAATAAACAAAATCTGATAAACATCTTCTCTACTTGAGATAATCTTTCAAAAATCAGTAGTCATCTATAAAATATCATACATAGTATAACACATGTAAATCAATTACATGTCTAAATATTTTCATGTAAATAAATTCGTACAAATTGTCTACGGTAATCATCTCTCAAATCAAACTACAATCATTTAATTAGCTTGTCAGCTAGTCAGCGTCATTAAGTTTCAAATTTTAGTTCGTTCCTCCCCTGAGTAATCTCCTTGCTACATACACTATGACCCCCCACTGAATTGTGGCATTCAGCTGCTTCCACAAGAACTGAATTGGTGGAGGAATTTTAGCATCTCCTTGTCCTTGCTTCAGCTTTACATGGTTAAAAATGCCAGATATTATACCTGAATTTACATATTTATACCCTTAACACTTACCTGGCTGAGCGATTCTGGGTATGTCAATCCGTCATGTCTGGCCATTTTTCACACTTTTTGACATAGTACATAATCAACAATATACTTATAAGTAATTCAAGCTTTATTTTTTTTTGTTAATTCAACTATTCTCTAAAACACTATATAAAAGTGAAACTTATATTTTAAATAAAATTTTTTTCTATATCATTATAAAGTTGCCATGTTTTTGCAAATAAAAAAAGTTGAAATATCATTACAATTAGGGTATAACACAACATATTGCGACAAAACTACTGAAACTTGTCTTCTGAATATTCACTAATATTGTTTATATACTATACACACAACTTTGTTTACATTGACTAAAAATTTTTTTTGGTATGGTATGTTTCGAAGCACTTATCAATACAGAGGCCAACATCACATTTCCCACATTGATAAAGAGTGTCTTTTCTTCCAGCTTTCCCTGTAGTTGGGTCTTTTAGTTGTTGTGAGGAGACAACACATTTTCGGTATACCACATTTTCTTTGTTTTCTTGGTTCATAAAGTGAATGAAGAGGTTAGAAAGTGTAAACAAGAACTTACCTCATGTTTCGTTACAATCGGGAATAAATTCCGGATCACTGTCATTTTCTGAGAACACCTCTGCACTACTTTCAGAACAAATACTATCACTGTCAACGTTTAGTAACTCCACAATCTCATTTTCACTAAGATATTTCTTGTTTACAGACATCATTCTAACGATAACACTTATACATTTGACTAAAAAAGTCATGTGGTACAACACAAAGCATACGCGAATAGAAATGTATATACTCGTGCGATCTAGGTGCAGAACTGTGGTACAACACAAAGCATACGTGAATAGAAATGTATAGATTTCTGCGATCTAGGTGCAGAACTGTGAACTACTAATGTCAGTCTGTATAGTTACATGATTACACATTGTCAAAAAGCGTTAGTCAACGGCATTTGCCGTGTAAAACAATCCTATATGCGAAGACGTACATGTACGTCTCTCGACAAAACTCAGGAGTTACGTAAGCCGTACATATACGTCTTTCGCCAGCAAAGTGTTAATGCGGGTCTATCACCTGTTTTATTGTTCCTACGCGTACAAGGTGATAGCCGCTGTTCCATAGTTCCGGGGATTCCCCTAAATGGCCCCCCGTTAATTTCAAATTTCACCAATTTCAAGGATAACCAACCATGGTCAGTTTTACAATTGCTGCCCACAGCTGGCTGTCGTCCAAAACCACGATTAGTGCTGGTAAGACAGTAATCGCCCGAAAAGGCGGAGAAATCATCTTTCATTAGCATGTTTTTTTTTCATCATTTCTATACACTGTACGATAGCAATTAACATGAATATTATATTAACATATAACATAATATTATATAAGGTTGTACAGTGTATTTTACACCCTATTTAGGCCTCCGATGATGGTAACATGCCTTGACGTTACCACCAACACTCATCGCTATCTACAGTGGCACATGCCGCCACTGCAATAGCATAACTAATAGCTAAACTTAAGCCCTTCTGCATTTGCTGTCTCTATATTCCACAATTTATTTTCACTTCTATTAACACCAAACAACCCCCCAAAATTACCCTTTCATCTTGCATAATATAACATAATAAACATGAACAATATCATTGCTACAATTCACATTTAAATATTTTTTTTTAAAAATTATCAACATTACAACTTGAACTTTCTATTAACTCTTTTTATTTATACTCTAAATTATTTAACATTTATTGGACCATTAGATTCTCCCAAAAATCCAAATTTATTATTAACATTCATTTTGCATCATTTCACAATAATAATTTACCTAAGTTAGCTTCTTTCAAACTCATTTAGTGCCATTATAACTCTTTTACTTTACTTCAAGGTCATTATCAAATTCATACTTACATATGGTCAATCACTCCATCTAATAAATACATGATTACTGTCATTAATTCCAAATATCACCACAATATCCTGTACAACCATATGTACCTTCTGAAACATTTTAACAACCATATGATTCCACAACTAAACACATTTTATATTTATTCAATTACTGTTTATTATCAAGTTTAAATCATTTAAATTCATTACCAAAATTTATTACCACATTTAAATCAATTAATTCATCTCAAATTCTTTAATTCAATCAATTGTTCAAAACACAAATTATTTTAATTACCTTACTCCAAAACAATTACAGTCCAGTGGTTTTATAAACTTCCTAATTACCTTTGTTATTCGTTCAGTTTGATAAAATATTATTATTAAAATCAAATTACTACTGCATACATGCATTGTTTACGTAAAATACATCTTACAACACCAACAAAATTAATTTCACTATAAATTTATTTACAATTTTTTCGTCATTATTTTATTGTTTACCATACCTCATTTTATAAAACAGTCCTATTCAAGACCATTAATTACATAGTTATATGCTCATGAACATTAATTGTTTTACCCCCCATCATCTTACAAGAACCTGGTCTTACATCGACACCATTCATTTTTTATTAAACTCATTATAGCATTTTTATTAATATAAAGACTATCCAAATTCTTATATTCCTCCACAATACCAACAGGATTATTCCATGTTATTAAATCATATAGTCTGTTATCACCAAGTGTAGTCCAGTCACCTTTCGTATGATCTGTCATAATTATGTCAATTACAGTTTCATTATCATTATTATCTACTGCTGTATTAGCTTTGTCATGAAGTAAGTAATCAATATTATCACTTTTATCATTTGCTGTACTAACTACTTCGCAAGGTAAGTATTCAATATTATTAATTCTCGTAATATCTAACCTCTCTGCTAATTCGTTATAACCTCTGTTTCGCTTAAATATTTCTATCACTCTCTCTCACATTAGTTAATATTTGGTTAATTGGTACACTTAAATCTTCTGTGACTTTAATTATTTCTTTTTCGTGTTCTGTTTGTTTACTTTTCAAACTAGTTACATTAGTTTTAATTGCATCAATTTGCTCAAAGTTACTTCTGAATTCATCATTTATATTCTCTTGTATTTTATTTGCATTTTTAATTTGCTCACATTCATCAATTACACCTTGAACATTACTTTCAATTTTGTCATTTTGTTTTTTAATTTTATCGTTAAATTTATTTGTTAACGCGTCAGATATTTTGTTTGTCTCTATTAGTTTCTCGTTCTGTTTCTCGTTAATTGTTTTTATATCATTTTTCATTTCGGTTTGTATTTTGTTTATGTCTATAGTCAGTTCATCTTTCACTCCAACAATAGTCTCATTCATACTTTCCAATCGGCTATTCATATTTACATCACGCATTTTTAGTTCGATTCTTATGTTCACGAACTCGATACTTAAGTCTGTAAGTTTATTATTGATACATTTATTTCTGATTTGATTACAGATTTAATTTCAATTTTAAACTCATCTAAACTCATATTCAATTTGTCATTGTTCTTATTTTGTTGTTCAAACTTATTGTTTATCATTTCCATCATCAACGCTAATTGGTTGAATACATCTACATTATGGCTCTTACTACTACATTCAACTTCTACAGTTTCAATTACATTCGGTATTTCTGATTGTACGCTCTCATCAATATTTTTGTTTGTTGATATTAAATTGTCCTGCGTAACGTTTAAAATCGACTCTTCCACTACACTTTCACACAAATTTGCACTCTTATTTTTCTCTGCCATTTTGACCAGGTTGTAAATTGATTTGCTTTAAATTAAATTAAAAATCAATTTACAATGTCTACTGTTACGGGCGCCATTTGAAGCTGTACGAGTTTATTAATGATTGAAATATTTAAATCGTCCCTGTGTGGACGTTATTTGAAGTAGTACACGCTAATTAATTCTTAAATTATTGAAATTTGAAGTGTTACCTACCTGTCGTAATTTACCAAGGTCTCGTCTGGTATACTTTAGCAGAGAAAAAACAGGTCGTTGCAAAATAAACAAGTACAGTTATAATTCATACAACCCACTACTACTTTATTGTGTTTTCATCTCTTCTACTTCTCTATTTGCTAACATTTCACTTACACACAACTACATATTGAGGTGACAACACCATCTGATTGAAATAACAAACTTATCTCTTATTTCTTATAATTAAATCATTTATTTAAAATTATGAAAAGCAACCCAGATTGCTTTCTCACACTCAGACATACGTAAATAATTTCCCCAAAATATAGCGCTCTTTACTTTGACATGTTTTATGATTGATTTTTTATGTAATAAATAGTTACTCTTTTGACATGTTTTATGATTGATTGTTATGTGATAAATAGTTACTCATTCGGCGTCTCCTCCAACCACGCGTCGCACTTTGTTGATCTAGTTTGTCCACATTTTTAGTCACCCCGCACTTTTAGTTATTAAATTTGATGTCGTATGTTCCCTTCCGTTTTGTCTCACTTCAAATTAAACTCTCAACTGGACTTTTCCCACATTTTATTTAAATTTTGAAAAGGTTTTCGACTCGCGAGTCTTGATACACACCTGGCCAGGCGTATGATGTGTCGACGACTGCCCACGCTACCTAAAGGCTGGCGAGCATTTCCGTTTGCACCGCCTGCATGATGTTGGCGGGAATACAATGACGTTCAGACAGCTCATTGGTTCTTTTCGATCATCGAAGCTGTTCTATGGTAATACAACAGGCCGTGGCTCACCACTTCCGTCGTCTTCCAAACACGTGGCAAGAAATCCTTTGGCTTAGCCATTTTTTGTTACGGCGTCCTTTTTGCTTGTGCGACACAGGTGATGCGCTCGTGCGTGCGGACTCACATTCCACACGTGACAAACACTCCGTTTCCCAACAGTATTGCGTTCTCTAGCTACAGTCCGTTCAAAACGTTACATCACTGTTCTTTGTTTGAATACAGCCGTTCTACTTGGGACTTACAATGATGACATTGAATAATTTCAATAAAAATAAAAAACTCCTTTTTGCCCCATTACAATACCCCCCAATGAGAGGTTTTCTGCCAAAGCAGAAAAACTCATTGCTAACCCTAAGAGCATCGGTGAGGGTATGGCGCCAACAACCATTTATTCTTAACACTTCATGGGTAAACTACCCCCCTAGCTTGGTGACTATGGCTGCATCTGAACGAGATTACTGGACTTCTCTGTTCGAGATCCCAACACCGTAAAACCGGACAGATACTCACCACAGTACACCTAACCTTCTATCATTCCACCCAAAATCAAAACACTGGCCTTATACCATACCAGATCCTCAACCGATATGTTCCCCCTTACATGTATACTGGGTTTGCATTTAGCAAGTACTGGGTGCGTACACATATTCATTACTGTATTATAAACAAACTCCATATTTAAAATTGATAAAAGGTTTTATCTTTTAAATTCCAATTTTTTTGTTCAACGTTTATCAACTGGACGTTACAGTTTCAAATCCAAAATAAATTAAAACAAATCAAATTGAAATCATTTAAATCTTGTTTGCCTCTCAAAATTTATCTAAGTTCATTATCCATGATCCATTAATTTGATCATTTCTTTCAAAAATTTAAAATCTTTTAATTGAATTTATAACTTTCTTACTTATTTGTTAACAATCCTAATAAACAAATAAAAATACACAACTTTTTTCTACTATAAATTCAAAATAAAGGCCCTTGAGTACAAAAGAGAACATAAAATACACATCATAAATCAGCTGACACCTTCCCTACTCATAAGGAACATTACAATTTACAATAACGTTCTTTAACTCAAAGAATAGAGCATTAAATTTTTTTGTTTAAATCTCACAATATTTATTTTATCAATATAAAGAAAAAAACAAAATTATTGAATTTAATTAAGTAACAAAAATTTCATGAATCAATTACTAAAAACCTATCCTGTCTTTAACATCAGCCATCAGCTGATCTCTCTGGGTCAGGTGAATGACCTTGCCCTATATACACCATATAAAATTATACCATAAAAAACACAACATAAGTTCATAATCCTTACACTCTAACATAATAAAATTAATGACACAATAAAACATAATAAACAAAATCTGATAAACATCTTCTCTACTTGAGATAATCTTTCAAAAATCAGTAGTCGTCTATAAAATATCATACATAGTATAACACATGTAAATCAATTACATGTCTAAATATTTTCATGTAAATAAATTCGTACAAATTGTCTACGGAAATCATCTCTCAAATCAAACTACAATCATTTAATTAGCTTGTCAGCTAGTCAGCGTCATTAAGTTTCAAATTTTAGTTCGTTCCTCCCCTGAGTAATCTCCTTGCTACATACACTATGACCCCCCACTGAATTGTGGCATTCAGCTGCTTCCACAAGAACTGAATTGGTGGAGGAATTTTAGCATCTCCTTGTCCTTGCTTCAGCTTTACATGGTTAAAAATGCCAGATATTATAATACCTGAATTTACATATTTATACCCTTAACACTTACCTGGCTGAGCGATTCTGGGTATGTCAATCCGTCATGTCTGGCCATTTTTCACACTTTTTGACATAGTACATAATCAACAATATACTTATAAGTAATTCAAGCTTTATTTTTTTTGTTAATTCAATCATTCTCTAAAACACTATATAAAAGTGAAACTTATATTTTAAATAAAATTTTTTTCTATATCATTATAAAGTTGCCATGTTTTTGCAAATAAAAAAAGTTGAAATATCATTACAATTAGGGTATAACACAACATATTGCGACAAAACTACTGAAACTTGTCTTCTGAATATTCACTAATATTGTTTATATACTATACACACAACTTTGTTTACATTGACTAAAAATTTTTTTTGGTATGGTATGTTTCGAAGCACTTATCAATACAGAGGCCAACATCACATTTCCCACATTGATAAAGAGTGTCTTTTCTTCCAGCTTTCCCTGTAGTTGGGTCTTTTAGTTGTTGTGAGGATACAACACATTTTCGGTATACCACATTTTCTTTGTTTTCTTGGTTCATAAAGTGAATGAAGAGGTTAGAAAGTGTAAACAAAACCTTACCTCATGTTTCGTTACAATCGGGAATAAATTCCGGATCACTGTCATTTTCTGAGAACACCTCTGCACTACTTTCAGAACAAATACTATCACTGTCAACGTTTAGTAACTCCACAATCTCATTTTCACTAAGATATTTCTTGTTTACAGACATCATTCTAACGATAACACTTATACATTTGACTAAAAAAGTCATGTGGTACAACACAAAGCATACGCGAATAGAAATGTATATACTCGTGCGATCTAGGTGCAGAACTGTGGTACAACACAAAGCATACGTGAATAGAAATGTATAGATTTCTGCGATCTAGGTGCAGAACTGTGAACTACTAATGTCAGTCTGTATAGTTACATGATTACACATTGTCAAAAAGCGTTAGTCAACGGCTTTTGCCGTGTAAAACAATCCTATATGCGAAGACGTACATGTACGTCTCTCGACAAAACTCAGGAGTTACGTAAGCCGTACATATACGTCTTTCGCCAGTAAAGTGTTAATGCGGGTCTATCACCTGTTTTACTGTTCCTACGCGAACAAGGTGATAGCCGCTGTTCCATAGTTCCGGGGATTCCCCTAAATGGCCCCCCGTTAATTTCAAATTTCACCAATTTCAAGGACAACCAACCATGGTCAGTTTTACAATTGCTGCCCACAGCTGGCTGTCGTCCAAAACCACGATTAGTGCTGGTAAGACAGTAATCGCCCGAAAAGGCGGAGAAATCATCTTTCATTAGCATGTTTTTTTGTCATCATTTCTATACACTGTACGATAGCAATTAACATGAACATTATATTAACATATAACATAATATTATATAAGGTTGTACAGTGTATTTTACACCCTATTTAGGCCTCCGATGATGGTAACATGCCTTGAAGTTACCACCAACACTCATCGCTATCTACAGTGGCACATGCCGCCACTGCAATAGCATAACTAATAGCTAAACTTAAGCCCTTCTGCATTTGCTGTCTCTATATTCCACAATTTATTTTCACTTCTATTAACACCAAACAACCCCCCAAAATTACCCTTTCATCTTGCATAATATAACATAATAAACATGAACAATATCATTGCTACAATTCACATTTAAATATTTTTTTTTAAAAATTATCAACATTACAACTTGAACTTTCTATTAACTCTTTTTATTTATACTCTAAATTATTTAACATTTATTGGACCATTAGATTCTCCCAAAAATCCAAATTTATTATTAACATTCATTTTGCATCATTTCACAATAATAATTTACCTAAGTTAGCTTCTTTCAAACTCATTTAGTGCCATTATAACTCTTTTACTTTACTTCAAGGTCATTATCAAATTCATACTTACATATGGTCAATCACTCCATCTAATAAATACATGATTACTGTCATTAATTCCAAATATCACCACAATATCCTGTACAACCATATGTACCTTCTGAAACATTTTAACAACCATATGATTCCACAACTAAACACATTTTATATTTATTCAATTACTGTTTATTATCAAGTTTAAATCATTTAAATTCATTACCAAAATTTATTACCACATTTAAATCAATTAATTCATCTCAAATTCTTTAATTCAATCAATTGTTCAAAACACAAATTATTTTAATTACCTTACTCCAAAACAATTACAGTTCAGTGGTTTTATAAACTTCCTAATTACCTTTGTTATTCGTTCAGTTTGATAAAATATTATTATTAAAATCAAATTACTACTGCATACATGCATTGTTTACGTAAAATACATCTTACAACACCAACAAAATTAATTTCACTATAAATTTATTTACAATTTTTTCGTCATTATTTTATTGTTTACCATACCTCATTTTATAAAACAGTCCTATTCAAGACCATTAATTACATAGTTATATGCTCATGAACATTAATTGTTTTACCCCCCATCATCTTACAAGAACCTGGTCTTACATCGACACCATTCATTTTTTATTAAACTCATTATAGCATTTTTATTAATATAAAGACTATCCAAATTCTTATATTCCTCCACAATACCAACAGGATTATTCCATGTTATTAAATCATATAGTCTGTTATCACCAAGTGTAGTCCAGTCACCTTTCGTATGATCTGTCATAATTATGTCAATTACAGTTTCATTATCATTATTATCTACTGCTGTATTAGCTTTGTCATGAAGTAAGTAATCAATATTATCACTTTTATCATTTGCTGTACTAACTACTTCGCAAGGTAAGTATTCAATATTATTAATTCTCGTAATATCTAACCTCTCTGCTAATTCGTTATAACCTCTGTTTCGCTTAAATATTTCTATCACTCTCTCTCACATTAGTTAATATTTGGTTAATTGCTACACTTAAATCTTCTGTGACTTTAATTATTTCTTTTTCGTGTTCTGTTTGTTTACTTTTCAAACTAGTTACATTAGTTTTAATTGCATCAATTTGCTCAAAGTTACTTCTGAATTCATCATTTATATTCTCTTGTATTTTATTTGCATTTTTAATTTGCTCACATTCATCAATTACACCTTGAACATTACTGTCAATTTTGTCATTTTGTTTTTTAATTTTATCGTTAAATTTATTTGTTAACGCGTCAGATATTTTGTTTGTCTCTATTAGTTTCTCGTTCTGTTTCTCGTTAATTGTTTTTATATCATTTTTCATTTCGGTTTGTATTTTGTTTATGTCTATAGTCAGTTCATCTTTCACTCCAACAATAGTCTCATTCATACTTTCCAATCGGCTATTCATATTTACATCACGCATTTTTAGTTCGATTCTTATGTTCACGAACTCGATACTTAAGTCTGTAAGTTTATTATTGATACATTTATTTCTGATTTGATTACAGATTTAATTTCAATTTTAAACTCATCTAAACTCATATTCAATTTGTCATTGTTCTTATTTTGTTGTTCAAACTTATTGTTTATCATTTCCATCATCAACGCTAATTGGTTGAATACATCTACATTATGGCTCTTACTACTACATTCAACTTCTACAGTTTCAATTACATTCGGTATTTCTGATTGTACGCTCTCATCAATATTTTTGTTTGTTGATATTAAATTGTCCTGCGTAACGTTTAAAATCGACTCTTCCACTACACTTTCACACAAATTTGCACTCTTATTTTTCTCTGCCATTTTGACCAGGTTGTAAATTGATTTGCTTTAAATTAAATTAAAAATCAATTTACAATGTCTACTGTTACGGGCGCCATTTGAAGCTGTACGAGTTTATTAATGATTGAAATATTTAAATCGTCCCTGTGTGGACGTTATTTGAAGTAGTACACGCTAATTAATTCTTAAATTATTGAAATTTGAAGTGTTACCTACCTGTCGTAATTTACCAAGGTCTCGTCTGGTGTACTTTAGCAGAGAAAAAACAGGTCGTTGCAAAATAAACAAGTACAGTTATAATTCATACAACCCACTACTACTTTATTGTGTTTTCATCTCTTCTACTTCTCTATTTGCTAACATTTCACTTACACACAACTACATATTGAGGTGACAACACCATCTGATTGAAATAACAAACTTATCTCTTATTTCTTATAATTAAATCATTTATTTAAAATTATGAAAAGCAACCCAGATTGCTTTCTCACACTCAGACATACGTAAATAATTTCCCCAAAATATAGCGCTCTTTACTTTGACATGTTTTATGATTGATTTTTTATGTAATAAATAGTTACTCTTTTGACATGTTTTATGATTGATTGTTATGTGATAAATAGTTACTCATTCGGCGTCTCCTCCAACCACGCGTCGCACTTTGTTGATCTAGTTTGTCCACATTTTTAGTCACCCCGCACTTTTAGTTATTAAATTTGATGTCGTATGTTCCCTTCCGTCTTGTCTCACTTCAAATTAAACTCTCAACTGGACTTTTCCCACATTTTATTTAAATTTTGAAAAGGTTTTCGACTCGCGAGTCTTGATACACACCTGGCCAGGCGTATGATGTGTCGACGACTGCCCACGCTACCTAAAGGCTGGCGAGCATTTCCGTTTGCACCGCCTGCATGATGTTGGCGGGAATACAATGACGTTCAGACAGCTCATTGATTCTTTTCGATCATCGAAGCTGTTCTATGGTAATACAACAGGCCGTGGCTCACCACTTCCGTCGTCTTCCAAACACGTGGCAAGAAATCCTTTGGCTTAGCCATTTTTTGTTACGGCGTCCTTTTTGCTTGTGCGACACAGGTGATGCGCTCGTGCGTGCGGATTCACATTCCACACGTGACAAACACTCCGTTTCCCAACAGTATTGCGTTCTCTAGCTACAGTCCGTTCAAAACGTTACGTCACTGTTCTTTGTTTGAATACAGCCGTTCTACTTGGGACTTACAATGATGACATTGAATAATTTCAATAAAAATAAAAAACTCCTTTTTGCCCCATTACAATACCCCCCAATGAGAGGTTTTCTGCCAAAGCAGAAAAACTCATTGCTAACCCTAAGAGCATCGGTGAGGGTATGGCGCCAACAACCATTTATTCTTAACACTTCATGGGTAAACTACCCCCCTAGCTTGGTGACTATGGCTGCATCTGAACGAGATTACTGGACTTCTCTGTTCGAGATCCCAACACCGTAAAACCGGACAGATACTCACCACAGTACACCTAACCTTCTATCATTCCACCCAAAATCAAAACACTGGCCTTATACCATACCAGATCCTCAACCGATATGTTCCCCCTTACATGTATACTGGGTTTGGATTTAGCAAGTACTGGGTGCGTACACATATTCATTACTGTATTATAAACAAACTCCATATTTAAAATTGATAAAAGGTTTTATCTTTTAAATTCCAATTTTTTTGTTCAACGTTTATCAACTGGACGTTACAGTTTCAAATCCAAAATAAATTAAAACAAATCAAATTGAATCATTTAAATCTTGTTTACCTCTCAAAAGTTATCTAAGTTCATTATCCATGATCCATTAATTTGATCATTTCTTTCAAAAATTAAAATCTTTTAATTGAATTTATAACTTTCTTACTTATTTGTTAACAATCCTAATAAACAAATAAAAATACACAACTTATTTCTACTATAAATTCAAAATAAAGGTCCTTGAGTACAAAAGAGAACATAAAATACACATCATAAATCAGCTGACACCTTCCCTACTCATAAGGAACATTACAATTTACAATAACGTTCTTTAACTCAAAGAATAGAGCATTAAATTTTTTTTTTAAATCTCACAATATTTATTTTATCAATATAAAGAAAAAAACAAAATTATTGAATTTAATTAAGTAACAAAAATTTCATGAATCAATTACTAAAAACCTATCCTGTCTTTAACATCAGCCATCAGCTGATCTCTCTGGGTCAGGTGAATGACCTTGCCCTATATACACCATATAAACTTATACCATAAAAAACACAACATAAGTTCATAATCCTTACACTCTAACATAATAAAATTAATGACACAATAAAACATAATAAACAAAATCTGATAAACATCTTCTCTACTTGAGATAATCTTTCAAAAATCAGTAGTCATCTATAAAATATCATACATAGTATAACACATGTAAATCAATTACATGTCTAAATATTTTCATGTAAATAAATTCGTACAAATTGTCTACGATAATCATCTCTCAAATCAAACTACAATCATTTAATTAGCTTGTCAGCTAGTCAGCGTCATTAAGTTTCAAATTTTAGTTCGTTCCTCCCCTGAGTAATCTCCTTGCTACATACACTATGACCCCCCACTGAATTGTGGCATTCAGCTGCTTCCACAAGAACTGAATTGGTGGAGGAATTTTAGCATCTCCTTGTCCTTGCTTCAGCTTTACATGGTTAAAAATGCCAGATATTATAATACCTGAATTTACATATTTATACCCTTAACACTTACCTGGCTGAGTGATTCTGGGTATGTCAATCCGTCATGTCTGGCCATTTTTCACACTTTTTGACATAGTACATAATCAACAATATACTTATAAGTAATTCAAGCTTTATTTTTTTTGTTAATTCAACTATTCTCTAAAACACTATATAAAAGTGAAACTTATATTTTAAATAAAATTTTTTTCTATATCATTATAAAGTTGCCATGTTTTTGCAAATAAAAAAAGTTGAAATATCATTACAATTAGGGTATAACACAACATATTGCGACAAAACTACTGAAACTTGTCTTCTGAATATTCACTAATATTGTTTATATACTATACACACAACTTTGTTTACATTGACTAAAAATTTTTTTTGGTATGGTATGTTTCGAAGCACTTATCAATACAGAGGCCAACATCACATTTCCCACATTGATAAAGAGTGTCTTTTCTTCCAGCTTTCCCTGTAGTTGGGTCTTTTAGTTGTTGTGAGGAGACAACACATTTTCGGTATACCACATTTTCTTTGTTTTCTTGGTTCATAAAGTGAATGAAGAGGTTAGAAAGTATAAACAAAAACTTACCTCATGTTTCGTTACAATCGGGAATAAATTCCGGATCACTGTCATTTTCTGAGAACACCTCTGCACTACTTTCAGAACAAATACTATCACTGTCAACGTTTAGTAACTCCACAATCTCATTTTCACTAAGATATTTCTTGTTTACAGACATCATTCTAACGATAACACTTATACATTTGACTAAAAAAGTCATGTGGTACAACACAAAGCATACGCGAATAGAAATGTATATACTCGTGCGATCTAGGTGCAGAACTGTGGTACAACACAAAGCATACGTGAATAGAAATGTATAGATTTCTGCGATCTAGGTGCAGAACTGTCAACTACTAATGTCAGTCTGTATAGTTACATGATTACACATTGTCAAAAAGCGTTAGTCAACGGCTTTTGCCGTGTAAAACAATCCTATATGCGAAGACGTACATGTACGTCTCTCGACAAAACTCAGGAGTTACGTAAGCCGTACATATACGTCTTTCGCCAGCAAAGTGTTAATGCGGGTCTATCACCTGTTTTACTGTTCCTACGCGAACAAGGTGATAGCCGCTGTTCCATAGTTCCGGGGATTCCCCTAAATGGCCCCCCGTTAATTTCAAATTTCACCAATTTCAAGGACAACCAACCATGGTCAGTTTTACAATTGCTGCCCACAGCTGGCTGTCGTCCAAAACCACGATTAGTGCTGGTAAGACAGTAATCGCCCGAAAAGGCGGAGAAATCATCTTTCATTAGCATGTTTTTTTGTCATCATTTCTATACACTGTACGATAGCAATTAACATGAACATTATATTAACATATAACATAATATTATATAAGGTTGTACAGTGTATTTTACACCCTATTTAGGCCTCCGATGATGGTAACATGCCTTGAAGTTACCACCAACACTCATCGCTATCTACAGTGGCACATGCCGCCACTGCAATAGCATAACTAATAGCTAAACTTAAGCCCTTCTGCATTTGCTGTCTCTATATTCCACAATTTATTTTCACTTCTATTAACACCAAACAACCCCCCAAAATTACCCTTTCATCTTGCATAATATAACATAATAAACATGAACAATATCATTGCTACAATTCACATTTAAATATTTTTTTTTAAAAATTATCAACATTACAACTTGAACTTTCTATTAACTCTTTTTATTTATACTCTAAATTATTTAACATTTATTGGACCATTAGATTCTCCCAAAAATCCAAATTTATTATTAACATTCATTTTGCATCATTTCACAATAATAATTTACCTAAGTTAGCTTCTTTCAAACTCATTTAGTGCCATTATAACTCTTTTACTTTACTTCAAGGTCATTATCAAATTCATACTTACATATGGTCAATCACTCCATCTAATAAATACATGATTACTGTCATTAATTCCAAATATCACCACAATATCCTGTACAACCATATGTACCTTCTGAAACATTTTAACAACCATATGATTCCACAACTAAACACATTTTATATTTATTCAATTACTGTTTATTATCAAGTTTAAATCATTTAAATTCATTACCAAAATTTATTACCACATTTAAATCAATTAATTCATCTCAAATTCTTTAATTCAATCAATTGTTCAAAACACAAATTATTTTAATTACCTTACTCCAAAACAATTACAGTTCAGTGGTTTTATAAACTTCCTAATTACCTTTGTTATTCGTTCAGTTTGATAAAATATTATTATTAAAATCAAATTACTACTGCATACATGCATTGTTTACGTAAAATACATCTTACAACACCAACAAAATTAATTTCACTATAAATTTATTTACAATTTTTTCGTCATTATTTTATTGTTTACCATACCTCATTTTATAAAACAGTCCTATTCAAGACCATTAATTACATAGTTATATGCTCATGAACATTAATTGTTTTACCCCCCATCATCTTACAAGAACCTGGTCTTACATCGACACCATTCATTTTTTATTAAACTCATTATAGCATTTTTATTAATATAAAGACTATCCAAATTCTTATATTCCTCCACAATACCAACAGGATTATTCCATGTTATTAAATCATATAGTCTGTTATCACCAAGTGTAGTCCAGTCACCTTTCGTATGATCTGTCATAATTATGTCAATTACAGTTTCATTATCATTATTATCTACTGCTGTATTAGCTTTGTCATGAAGTAAGTAATCAATATTATCACTTTTATCATTTGCTGTACTAACTACTTCGCAAGGTAAGTATTCAATATTATTAATTCTCGTAATATCTAACCTCTCTGCTAATTCGTTATAACCTCTGTTTCGCTTAAATATTTCTATCACTCTCTCTCACATTAGTTAATATTTGGTTAATTGCTACACTTAAATCTTCTGTGACTTTAATTATTTCTTTTTCGTGTTCTGTTTGTTTACTTTTCAAACTAGTTACATTAGTTTTAATTGCATCAATTTGCTCAAAGTTACTTCTGAATTCATCATTTATATTCTCTTGTATTTTATTTGCATTTTTAATTTGCTCACATTCATCAATTACACCTTGAACATTACTGTCAATTTTGTCATTTTGTTTTTTAATTTTATCGTTAAATTTATTTGTTAACGCGTCAGATATTTTGTTTGTCTCTATTAGTTTCTCGTTCTGTTTCTCGTTAATTGTTTTTATATCATTTTTCATTTCGGTTTGTATTTTGTTTATGTCTATAGTCAGTTCATCTTTCACTCCAACAATAGTCTCATTCATACTTTCCAATCGGCTATTCATATTTACATCACGCATTTTTAGTTCGATTCTTATGTTCACGAACTCGATACTTAAGTCTGTAAGTTTATTATTGATACATTTATTTCTGATTTGATTACAGATTTAATTTCAATTTTAAACTCATCTAAACTCATATTCAATTTGTCATTGTTCTTATTTTGTTGTTCAAACTTATTGTTTATCATTTCCATCATCAACGCTAATTGGTTGAATACATCTACATTATGGCTCTTACTACTACATTCAACTTCTACAGTTTCAATTACATTCGGTATTTCTGATTGTACGCTCTCATCAATATTTTTGTTTGTTGATATTAAATTGTCCTGCGTAACGTTTAAAATCGACTCTTCCACTACACTTTCACACAAATTTGCACTCTTATTTTTCTCTGCCATTTTGACCAGGTTGTAAATTGATTTGCTTTAAATTAAATTAAAAATCAATTTACAATGTCTACTGTTACGGGCGCCATTTGAAGCTGTACGAGTTTATTAATGATTGAAATATTTAAATCGTCCCTGTGTGGACGTTATTTGAAGTAGTACACGCTAATTAATTCTTAAATTATTGAAATTTGAAGTGTTACCTACCTGTCGTAATTTACCAAGGTCTCGTCTGGTGTACTTTAGCAGAGAAAAAACAGGTCGTTGCAAAATAAACAAGTACAGTTATAATTCATACAACCCACTACTACTTTATTGTGTTTTCATCTCTTCTACTTCTCTATTTGCTAACATTTCACTTACACACAACTACATATTGAGGTGACAACACCATCTGATTGAAATAACAAACTTATCTCTTATTTCTTATAATTAAATCATTTATTTAAAATTATGAAAAGCAACCCAGATTGCTTTCTCACACTCAGACATACGTAAATAATTTCCCCAAAATATAGCGCTCTTTACTTTGACATGTTTTATGATTGATTTTTTATGTAATAAATAGTTACTCTTTTGACATGTTTTATGATTGATTGTTATGTGATAAATAGTTACTCATTCGGCGTCTCCTCCAACCACGCGTCGCACTTTGTTGATCTAGTTTGTCCACATTTTTAGTCACCCCGCACTTTTAGTTATTAAATTTGATGTCGTATGTTCCCTTCCGTCTTGTCTCACTTCAAATTAAACTCTCAACTGGACTTTTCCCACATTTTATTTAAATTTTGAAAAGGTTTTCGACTCGCGAGTCTTGATACACACCTGGCCAGGCGTATGATGTGTCGACGACTGCCCACGCTACCTAAAGGCTGGCGAGCATTTCCGTTTGCACCGCCTGCATGATGTTGGCGGGAATACAATGACGTTCAGACAGCTCATTGATTCTTTTCGATCATCGAAGCTGTTCTATGGTAATACAACAGGCCGTGGCTCACCACTTCCGTCGTCTTCCAAACACGTGGCAAGAAATCCTTTGGCTTAGCCATTTTTTGTTACGGCGTCCTTTTTGCTTGTGCGACACAGGTGATGCGCTCGTGCGTGCGGATTCACATTCCACACGTGACAAACACTCCGTTTCCCAACAGTATTGCGTTCTCTAGCTACAGTCCGTTCAAAACGTTACGTCACTGTTCTTTGTTTGAATACAGCCGTTCTACTTGGGACTTACAATGATGACATTGAATAATTTCAATAAAAATAAAAAACTCCTTTTTGCCCCATTACAATACCCCCCAATGAGAGGTTTTCTGCCAAAGCAGAAAAACTCATTGCTAACCCTAAGAGCATCGGTGAGGGTATGGCGCCAACAACCATTTATTCTTAACACTTCATGGGTAAACTACCCCCCTAGCTTGGTGACTATGGCTGCATCTGAACGAGATTACTGGACTTCTCTGTTCGAGATCCCAACACCGTAAAACCGGACAGATACTCACCACAGTACACCTAACCTTCTATCATTCCACCCAAAATCAAAACACTGGCCTTATACCATACCAGATCCTCAACCGATATGTTCCCCCTTACATGTATACTGGGTTTGGATTTAGCAAGTACTGGGTGCGTACACATATTCATTACTGTATTATAAACAAACTCCATATTTAAAATTGATAAAAGGTTTTATCTTTTAAATTCCAATTTTTTTGTTCAACGTTTATCAACTGGACGTTACAGTTTCAAATCCAAAATAAATTAAAACAAATCAAATTGAATCATTTAAATCTTGTTTACCTCTCAAAAGTTATCTAAGTTCATTATCCATGATCCATTAATTTGATCATTTCTTTCAAAAATTAAAATCTTTTAATTGAATTTATAACTTTCTTACTTATTTGTTAACAATCCTAATAAACAAATAAAAATACACAACTTATTTCTACTATAAATTCAAAATAAAGGTCCTTGAGTACAAAAGAGAACATAAAATACACATCATAAATCAGCTGACACCTTCCCTACTCATAAGGAACATTACAATTTACAATAACGTTCTTTAACTCAAAGAATAGAGCATTAAATTTTTTTTTTAAATCTCACAATATTTATTTTATCAATATAAAGAAAAAAACAAAATTATTGAATTTAATTAAGTAACAAAAATTTCATGAATCAATTACTAAAAACCTATCCTGTCTTTAACATCAGCCATCAGCTGATCTCTCTGGGTCAGGTGAATGACCTTGCCCTATATACACCATATAAACTTATACCATAAAAAACACAACATAAGTTCATAATCCTTACACTCTAACATAATAAAATTAATGACACAATAAAACATAATAAACAAAATCTGATAAACATCTTCTCTACTTGAGATAATCTTTCAAAAATCAGTAGTCATCTATAAAATATCATACATAGTATAACACATGTAAATCAATTACATGTCTAAATATTTTCATGTAAATAAATTCGTACAAATTGTCTACGGTAATCATCTCTCAAATCAAACTACAATCATTTAATTAGCTTGTCAGCTAGTCAGCGTCATTAAGTTTCAAATTTTAGTTCGTTCCTCCCCTGAGTAATCTCCTTGCTACATACACTATGACCCCCCACTGAATTGTGGCATTCAGCTGCTTCCACAAGAACTGAATTGGTGGAGGAATTTTAGCATCTCCTTGTCCTTGCTTCAGCTTTACATGGTTAAAAATGCCAGATATTATAATACCTGAATTTACATATTTATACCCTTAACACTTACCTGGCTGAGTGATTCTGGGTATGTCAATCCGTCATGTCTGGCCATTTTTCACACTTTTTGACATAGTACATAATCAACAATATACTTATAAGTAATTCAAGCTTTATTTTTTTTGTTAATTCAACTATTCTCTAAAACACTATATAAAAGTGAAACTTATATTTTAAATAAAATTTTTTTCTATATCATTATAAAGTTGCCATGTTTTTGCAAATAAAAAAAGTTGAAATATCATTACAATTAGGGTATAACACAACATATTGCGACAAAACTACTGAAACTTGTCTTCTGAATATTCACTAATATTGTTTATATACTATACACACAACTTTGTTTACATTGACTAAAAATTTTTTTTGGTATGGTATGTTTCGAAGCACTTATCAATACAGAGGCCAACATCACATTTCCCACATTGATAAAGAGTGTCTTTTCTTCCAGCTTTCCCTGTAGTTGGGTCTTTTAGTTGTTGTGAGGAGACAACACATTTTCGGTATACCACATTTTCTTTGTTTTCTTGGTTCATAAAGTGAATGAAGAGGTTAGAAAGTATAAACAAAAACTTACCTCATGTTTCGTTACAATCGGGAATAAATTCCGGATCACTGTCATTTTCTGAGAACACCTCTGCACTACTTTCAGAACAAATACTATCACTGTCAACGTTTAGTAACTCCACAATCTCATTTTCACTAAGATATTTCTTGTTTACAGACATCATTCTAACGATAACACTTATACATTTGACTAAAAAAGTCATGTGGTACAACACAAAGCATACGCGAATAGAAATGTATATACTCGTGCGATCTAGGTGCAGAACTGTGGTACAACACAAAGCATACGTGAATAGAAATGTATAGATTTCTGCGATCTAGGTGCAGAACTGTCAACTACTAATGTCAGTCTGTATAGTTACATGATTACACATTGTCAAAAAGCGTTAGTCAACGGCTTTTGCCGTGTAAAACAATCCTATATGCGAAGACGTACATGTACGTCTCTCGACAAAACTCAGGAGTTACGTAAGCCGTACATATACGTCTTTCGCCAGCAAAGTGTTAATGCGGGTCTATCACCTGTTTTACTGTTCCTACGCGAACAAGGTGATAGCCGCTGTTCCATAGTTCCGGGGATTCCCCTAAATGGCCCCCCGTTAATTTCAAATTTCACCAATTTCAAGGACAACCAACCATGGTCAGTTTTACAATTGCTGCCCACAGCTGGCTGTCGTCCAAAACCACGATTAGTGCTGGTAAGACAGTAATCGCCCGAAAAGGCGGAGAAATCATCTTTCATTAGCATGTTTTTTTGTCATCATTTCTATACACTGTACGATAGCAATTAACATGAACATTATATTAACATATAACATAATATTATATAAGGTTGTACAGTGTATTTTACACCCTATTTAGGCCTCCGATGATGGTAACATGCCTTGAAGTTACCACCAACACTCATCGCTATCTACAGTGGCACATGCCGCCACTGCAATAGCATAACTAATAGCTAAACTTAAGCCCTTCTGCATTTGCTGTCTCTATATTCCACAATTTATTTTCACTTCTATTAACACCAAACAACCCCCCAAAATTACCCTTTCATCTTGCATAATATAACATAATAAACATGAACAATATCATTGCTACAATTCACATTTAAATATTTTTTTTTTTAAATTATCAACATTACAACTTGAACTTTCTATTAACTCTTTTTATTTATACTCTAAATTATTTAACATTTATTGGACCATTAGATTCTCCCAAAAATCCAAATTTATTATTAACATTCATTTTGCATCATTTCACAATAATAATTTACCTAAGTTAGCTTCTTTCAAACTCATTTAGTGCCATTATAACTCTTTTACTTTACTTCAAGGTCATTATCAAATTCATACTTACATATGGTCAATCACTCCATCTAATAAATACATGATTACTGTCATTAATTCCAAATATCACCACAATATCCTGTACAACCATATGTACCTTCTGAAACATTTTAACAACCATATGATTCCACAACTAAACACATTTTATATTTATTCAATTACTGTTTATTATCAAGTTTAAATCATTTAAATTCATTACCAAAATTTATTACCACATTTAAATCAATTAATTCATCTCAAATTCTTTAATTCAATCAATTGTTCAAAACACAAATTATTTTAATTACCTTACTCCAAAACAATTACAGTTCAGTGGTTTTATAAACTTCCTAATTACCTTTGTTATTCGTTCAGTTTGATAAAATATTATTATTAAAATCAAATTACTACTGCATACATGCATTGTTTACGTAAAATACATCTTACAACACCAACAAAATTAATTTCACTATAAATTTATTTACAATTTTTTCGTCATTATTTTATTGTTTACCATACCTCATTTTATAAAACAGTCCTATTCAAGACCATTAATTACATAGTTATATGCTCATGAACATTAATTGTTTTACCCCCCATCATCTTACAAGAACCTGGTCTTACATCGACACCATTCATTTTTTATTAAACTCATTATAGCATTTTTATTAATATAAAGACTATCCAAATTCTTATATTCCTCCACAATACCAACAGGATTATTCCATGTTATTAAATCATATAGTCTGTTATCACCAAGTGTAGTCCAGTCACCTTTCGTATGATCTGTCATAATTATGTCAATTACAGTTTCATTATCATTATTATCTACTGCTGTATTAGCTTTGTCATGAAGTAAGTAATCAATATTATCACTTTTATCATTTGCTGTACTAACTACTTCGCAAGGTAAGTATTCAATATTATTAATTCTCGTAATATCTAACCTCTCTGCTAATTCGTTATAACCTCTGTTTCGCTTAAATATTTCTATCACTCTCTCTCACATTAGTTAATATTTGGTTAATTGCTACACTTAAATCTTCTGTGACTTTAATTATTTCTTTTTCGTGTTCTGTTTGTTTACTTTTCAAACTAGTTACATTAGTTTTAATTGCATCAATTTGCTCAAAGTTACTTCTGAATTCATCATTTATATTCTCTTGTATTTTATTTGCATTTTTAATTTGCTCACATTCATCAATTACACCTTGAACATTACTGTCAATTTTGTCATTTTGTTTTTTAATTTTATCGTTAAATTTATTTGTTAACGCGTCAGATATTTTGTTTGTCTCTATTAGTTTCTCGTTCTGTTTCTCGTTAATTGTTTTTATATCATTTTTCATTTCGGTTTGTATTTTGTTTATGTCTATAGTCAGTTCATCTTTCACTCCAACAATAGTCTCATTCATACTTTCCAATCGGCTATTCATATTTACATCACGCATTTTTAGTTCGATTCTTATGTTCACGAACTCGATACTTAAGTCTGTAAGTTTATTATTGATACATTTATTTCTGATTTGATTACAGATTTAATTTCAATTTTAAACTCATCTAAACTCATATTCAATTTGTCATTGTTCTTATTTTGTTGTTCAAACTTATTGTTTATCATTTCCATCATCAACGCTAATTGGTTGAATACATCTACATTATGGCTCTTACTACTACATTCAACTTCTACAGTTTCAATTACATTCGGTATTTCTGATTGTACGCTCTCATCAATATTTTTGTTTGTTGATATTAAATTGTCCTGCGTAACGTTTAAAATCGACTCTTCCACTACACTTTCACACAAATTTGCACTCTTATTTTTCTCTGCCATTTTGACCAGGTTGTAAATTGATTTGCTTTAAATTAAATTAAAAATCAATTTACAATGTCTACTGTTACGGGCGCCATTTGAAGCTGTACGAGTTTATTAATGATTGAAATATTTAAATCGTCCCTGTGTGGACGTTATTTGAAGTAGTACACGCTAATTAATTCTTAAATTATTGAAATTTGAAGTGTTACCTACCTGTCGTAATTTACCAAGGTCTCGTCTGGTATACTTTAGCAGAGAAAAAACAGGTCGTTGCAAAATAAACAAGTACAGTTATAATTCATACAACCCACTACTACTTTATTGTGTTTTCATCTCTTCTACTTCTCTATTTGCTAACATTTCACTTACACACAACTACATATTGAGGTGACAACACCATCTGATTGAAATAACAAACTTATCTCTTATTTCTTATAATTAAATCATTTATTTAAAATTATGAAAAGCAACCCAGATTGCTTTCTCACACTCAGACATACGTAAATAATTTCCCCAAAATATAGCGCTCTTTACTTTGACATGTTTTATGATTGATTTTTTATGTAATAAATAGTTACTCTTTTGACATGTTTTATGATTGATTGTTATGTGATAAATAGTTACTCATTCGGCGTCTCCTCCAACCACGCGTCGCACTTTGTTGATCTATTTGTCCACATTTTTAGTCACCCCGCACTTTTAGTTATTAAATTTGATGTCGTATGTTCCCTTCCGTCTTGTCTCACTTCAAATTAAACTCTCAACTGGACTTTTCCCACATTTTATTTAAATTTTGAAAAGGTTTTCGACTCGCGAGTCTTGATACACACCTGGCCAGGCGTATGATGTGTCGACGACTGCCCACGCTACCTAAAGGCTGGCGAGCATTTCCGTTTGCACCGCCTGCATGATGTTGGCGGGAATACAATGACGTTCAGACAGCTCATTGATTCTTTTCGATCATCGAAGCTGTTCTATGGTAATACAACAGGCCGTGGCTCACCACTTCCGTCGTCTTCCAAACACGTGGCAAGAAATCCTTTGGCTTAGCCATTTTTTTTACGGCGTCCTTTTTGCTTGTGCGACACAGGTGATGCGCTCGTGCGTGCGGACTCACATTCCACACGTGACAAACACTCCGTTTCCCAACAGTATTGCGTTCTTTAGCTACAGTCCGTTCAAAACGTTACGTCACTGTTCTTTGTTTGAATACAGCCGTTCTACTTGGGACTTACAATGATGACATTGAATAATTTCAATAAAAATAAAAAACTCCTTTTTGCCCCATTACAATACCCCCCAATGAGAGGTTTTCTGCCAAAGCAGAAAAACTCATTGCTAACCCTAAGAGCATCGGTGAGGGTATGGCGCCAACAACCATTTATTCTTAACACTTCATGGGTAAACTACCCCCCTAGCTTGGTGACTATGGCTGCATCTGAACGAGATTACTGGACTTCTCTGTTCGAGATCCCAACACCGTAAAACCGGACAGATACTCACCACAGTACACCTAACCTTCTATCATTCCACCCAAAATCAAAACACTGGCCTTATACCATACCAGATCCTCAACCGATATGTTCCCCCTTACATGTATACTGGGTTTGCATTTAGCAAGTACTGGGTGCGTACACATATTCATTACTGTATTATAAACAAACTCCATATTTAAAATTGATAAAAGGTTTTATCTTTTAAATTCCAATTTTTTTGTTCAACGTTTATCAACTGGACGTTACAGTTTCAAATCCAAAATAAATTAAAACAAATCAAATTGAAATCATTTAAATCTTGTTTACCTCTCAAAATTTATCTAAGTTCATTATCCATGATCCATTAATTTGATCATTTCTTTCAAAAATTAAAATCTTTTAATTGAATTTATAACTTTCTTACTTATTTGTTAACAATCCTAATAAACAAATAAAAATACACAACTTATTTCTACTATAAATTCAAAATAAAGGCCCTTGAGTACAAAAGAGAACATAAAATACACATCATAAATCAGCTGACACCTTCCCTACTCATAAGGAACATTACAATTTACAATAACGTTCTTTAACTCAAAGAATAGAGCATTAAATTTTTTTTTTAAATCTCACAATATTTATTTTATCAATATAAAGAAAAAAACAAAATTATTGAATTTAATTAAGTAACAAAAATTTCATGAATCAATTACTAAAAACCTATCCTGTCTTTAACATCAGCCATCAGCTGATCTCTCTGGGTCAGGTGAATGACCTTGCCCTATATACACCATATAAACTTATACCATAAAAAACACAACATAAGTTCATAATCCTTACACTCTAACATAATAAAATTAATGACACAATAAAACATAATAAACAAAATCTGATAAACATCTTCTCTACTTGAGATAATCTTTCAAAAATCAGTAGTCATCTATAAAATATCATACATAGTATAACACATGTAAATCAATTACATGTCTAAATATTTTCATGTAAATAAATTCGTACAAATTGTCTACGGTAATCATCTCTCAAATCAAACTACAATCATTTAATTAGCTTGTCAGCTAGTCAGCGTCATTAAGTTTCAAATTTTAGTTCGTTCCTCCCCTGAGTAATCTCCTTGCTACATACACTATGACCCCCCACTGAATTGTGGCATTCAGCTGCTTCCACAAGAACTGAATTGGTGGAGGAATTTTAGCATCTCCTTGTCCTTGCTTCAGCTTTACATGGTTAAAAATGCCAGATATTATAATACCTGAATTTACATATTTATACCCTTAACACTTACCTGGCTGAGTGATTCTGGGTATGTCAATCCGTCATGTCTGGCCATTTTTCACACTTTTTGACATAGTACATAATCAACAATATACTTATAAGTAATTCAAGCTTTATTTTTTTTGTTAATTCAACTATTCTCTAAAACACTATATAAAAGTGAAACTTATATTTTAAATAAAATTTTTTTCTATATCATTATAAAGTTGCCATGTTTTTGCAAATAAAAAAAAGTTGAAATATCATTACAATTAGGGTATAACACAACATATTGCGACAAAACTACTGAAACTTGTCTTCTGAATATTCACTAATATTGTTTATATACTATACACACAACTTTGTTTACATTGACTAAAAATTTTTTTTGGTATGGTATGTTTCGAAGCACTTATCAATACAGAGGCCAACATCACATTTCCCACATTGATAAAGAGTGTCTTTTCTTCCAGCTTTCCCTGTAGTTGGGTCTTTTAGTTGTTGTGAGGAGACAACACATTTTCGGTATACCACATTTTCTTTGTTTTCTTGGTTCATAAAGTGAATGAAGAGGTTAGAAAGTATAAACAAAAACTTACCTCATGTTTCGTTACAATCGGGAATAAATTCCGGATCACTGTCATTTTCTGAGAACACCTCTGCACTACTTTCAGAACAAATACTATCACTGTCAACGTTTAGTAACTCCACAATCTCATTTTCACTAAGATATTTCTTGTTTACAGACATCATTCTAACGATAACACTTATACATTTGACTAAAAAAGTCATGTGGTACAACACAAAGCATACGCGAATAGAAATGTATATACTCGTGCGATCTAGGTGCAGAACTGTGGTACAACACAAAGCATACGTGAATAGAAATGTATAGATTTCTGCGATCTAGGTGCAGAACTGTGAACTACTAATGTCAGTCTGTATAGTTACATGATTACACATTGTCAAAAAGCGTTAGTCAACGGCTTTTGCCGTGTAAAACAATCCTATATGCGAAGACGTACATGTACGTCTCTCGACAAAACTCAGGAGTTACATAAGCCGTACATATACGTCTTTCGCCAGCAAAGTGTTAATGCGGGTCTATCACCTGTTTTACTGTTCCTACGCGAACAAGGTGATAGCCGCTGTTCCATAGTTCCGGGGATTCCCCTAAATGGCCCCCCGTTAATTTCAAATTTCACCAATTTCAAGGATAACCAACCATGGTCAGTTTTACAATTGCTGCCCACAGCTGGCTGTCGTCCAAAACCACGATTAGTGCTGGTAAGACAGTAATCGCCCGAAAAGGCGGAGAAATCATCTTTCATTAGCATGTTTTTTTGTCATCATTTCTATACACTGTACGATAGCAATTAACATGAATATTATATTAACATATAACATAATATTATATAAGGTTGTACAGTGTATTTTACACCCTATTTAGGCCTCCGATGATGGTAACATGCCTTGACGTTACCACCAACACTCATCGCTATCTACAGTGGCACATGCCGCCACTGCAATAGCATAACTAATAGCTAAACTTAAGCCCTTCTGCATTTGCTGTCTCTATATTCCACAATTTATTTTCACTTCTATTAACACCAAACAACCCCCCAAAATTACCCTTTCATCTTGCATAATATAACATAATAAACATGAACAATATCATTGCTACAATTCACATTTAAATATTTTTTTTTTAAAATTATCAACATTACAACTTGAACTTTCTATTAACTCTTTTTATTTATACTCTAAATTATTTAACATTTATTGGACCATTAGATTCTCCCAAAAATCCAAATTTATTATTAACATTCATTTTGCATCATTTCACAATAATAATTTACCTAAGTTAGCTTCTTTCAAACTCATTTAGTGCCATTATAACTCTTTTACTTTACTTCAAGGTCATTATCAAATTCATACTTACATATGGTCAATCACTCCATCTAATAAATACATGATTACTGTCATTAATTCCAAATATCACCACAATATCCTGTACAACCATATGTACCTTCTGAAACATTTTAACAACCATATGATTCCACAACTAAACACATTTTATATTTATTCAATTACTGTTTATTATCAAGTTTAAATCATTTAAATTCATTACCAAAATTTATTACCACATTTAAATCAATTAATTCATCTCAAATTCTTTAATTCAATCAATTGTTCAAAACACAAATTATTTTAATTACCTTACTCCAAAACAATTACAGTTCAGTGGTTTTATAAACTTCCTAATTACCTTTGTTATTCGTTCAGTTTGATAAAATATTATTATTAAAATCAAATTACTACTGCATACATGCATTGTTTACGTAAAATACATCTTACAACACCAACAAAATTAATTTCACTATAAATTTATTTACAATTTTTTCGTCATTATTTTATTGTTTACCATACCTCATTTTATAAAACAGTCCTATTCAAGACCATTAATTACATAGTTATATGCTCATGAACATTAATTGTTTTACCCCCCATCATCGTACAAGAACCTGGTCTTACATCGACACCATTCATTTTTTATTAAACTCATTATAGCATTTTTATTAATATAAAGACTATCCAAATTCTTATATTCCTCCACAATACCAACAGGATTATTCCATGTTATTAAATCATATAGTCTGTTATCACCAAGTGTAGTCCAGTCACCTTTCGTATGATCTGTCATAATTATGTCAATTACAGTTTCATTATCATTATTATCTACTGCTGTATTAGCTTTGTCATGAAGTAAGTAATCAATATTATCACTTTTATCATTTGCTGTACTAACTACTTCGCAAGGTAAGTATTCAATATTATTAATTCTCGTAATATCTAACCTCTCTGCTAATTCGTTATAACCTCTGTTTCGCTTAAATATTTCTATCACTCTCTCTCACATTAGTTAATATTTGGTTAATTGCTACACTTAAATCTTCTGTGACTTTAATTATTTCTTTTTCGTGTTCTGTTTGTTTACTTTTCAAACTAGTTACATTAGTTTTAATTGCATCAATTTGCTCAAAGTTACTTCTGAATTCATCATTTATATTCTCTTGTATTTTATTTGCATTTTTAATTTGCTCACATTCATCAATTACACCTTGAACATTACTGTCAATTTTGTCATTTTGTTTTTTAATTTTATCGTTAAATTTATTTGTTAACGCGTCAGATATTTTGTTTGTCTCTATTAGTTTCTCGTTCTGTTTCTCGTTAATTGTTTTTATATCATTTTTCATTTCGGTTTGTATTTTGTTTATGTCTATAGTCAGTTCATCTTTCACTCCAACAATAGTCTCATTCATACTTTCCAATCGGCTATTCATATTTACATCACGCATTTTTAGTTCGATACTTATGTTCACGAACTCGATACTTAAGTCTGCAAGTTTATTATTGATACATTTATTTCTGATTTGATTACAGATTTAATTTCAATTTTAAACTCATCTAAACTCATATTCAATTTGTCATTGTTCTTATTTTGTTGTTCAAACTTATTGTTTATCATTTCCATCATCAACGCTAATTGGTTGAATACATCTACATTATGGCTCTTACTACTACATTCAACTTCTACAGTTTCAATTACATTCGGTATTTCTGATTGTACGCTCTCATCAATATTTTTGTTTGTTGATATTAAATTGTCCTGCGTAACGTTTAAAATCGACTCTTCCACTACACTTTCACACAAATTTGCACTCTTATTTTTCTCTGCCATTTTGACCAGGTTGTAAATTGATTTGCTTTAAATTAAATTAAAAATCAATTTACAATGTCTACTGTTACGGGCGCCATTTGAAGCTGTACGAGTTTATTAATGATTGAAATATTTAAATCGTCCCTGTGTGGACGTTATTTGAAGTAGTACACGCTAATTAATTCTTAAATTATTGAAATTTGAAGTGTTACCTACCTGTCGTAATTTACCAAGGTCTCGTCTGGTGTACTTTAGCAGAGAAAAAACAGGTCGTTGCAAAATAAACAAGTACAGTTATAATTCATACAACCCACTACTACTTTATTGTGTTTTCATCTCTTCTACTTCTCTATTTGCTAACATTTCACTTACACACAACTACATATTGAGGTGACAACACCATCTGATTGAAATAACAAACTTATCTCTTATTTCTTATAATTAAATCATTTATTTAAAATTATGAAAAGCAACCCAGATTGCTTTCTCACACTCAGACATACGTAAATAATTTCCCCAAAATATAGCGCTCTTTACTTTGACATGTTTTATGATTGATTTTTTATGTAATAAATAGTTACTCTTTTGACATGTTTTATGATTGATTGTTATGTGATAAATAGTTACTCATTCGGCGTCTCCTCCAACCACGCGTCGCACTTTGTTGATCTAGTTTGTCCACATTTTTAGTCACCCCGCACTTTTAGTTATTAAATTTGATGTCGTATGTTCCCTTCCGTTTTGTCTCACTTCAAATTAAACTCTCAACTGGACTTTTCCCACATTTTATTTAAATTTTGAAAAGGTTTTCGACTCGCGAGTCTTGATACACACCTGGCCAGGCGTATGATGTGTCGACGACTGCCCACGCTACCTAAAGGCTGGCGAGCATTTCCGTTTGCACCGCCTGCATGATGTTGGCGGGAATACAATGACGTTCAGACAGCTCATTGGTTCTTTTCGATCATCGAAGCTGTTCTATGGTAATACAACAGGCCGTGGCTCACCACTTCCGTCGTCTTCCAAACACGTGGCAAGAAATCCTTTGGCTTAGCCATTTTTTGTTACGGCGTCCTTTTTGCTTGTGCGACACAGGTGATGCGCTCGTGCGTGCGGACTCACATTCCACACGTGACAAACACTCCGTTTCCCAACAGTATTGCGTTCTCTAGCTACAGTCCGTTCAAAACGTTACGTCACTGTTCTTTGTTTGAATACAGCCGTTCTACTTGGGACTTACAATGATGACATTGAATAATTTCAATAAAAATAAAAAACTCCTTTTTGCCCCATTACAATACCCCCCAATGAGAGGTTTTCTGCCAAAGCAGAAAAACTCATTGCTAACCCTAAGAGCATCGGTGAGGGTATGGCGCCAACAACCATTTATTCTTAACACTTCATGGGTAAACTACCCCCCTAGCTTGGTGACTATGGCTGCATCTGAACGAGATTACTGGACTTCTCTGTTCGTGATCCCAACACCGTAAAACCGGACAGATACTCACCACAGTACACCTAACCTTCTATCATTCCACCCAAAATCAAAACACTGGCCTTATACCATACCAGATCCTCAACCGATATGTTCCCCCTTACATGTATACTGGGTTTGCATTTAGCAAGTACTGGGTGCGTACACATATTCATTACTGTATTATAAACAAACTCCATATTTAAAATTGATAAAAGGTTTTATCTTTTAAATTCCAATTTTTTTGTTCAACGTTTATCAACTGGACGTTACAGTTTCAAATCCAAAATAAATTAAAACAAATCAAATTGAAATCATTTAAATCTTGTTTGCCTCTCAAAATT
Source organism: Magicicada septendecula (assembly GCA_034769895.1). Taxonomy (NCBI): domain Eukaryota; kingdom Metazoa; phylum Arthropoda; class Insecta; order Hemiptera; family Cicadidae; genus Magicicada; species Magicicada septendecula. The sequence continues at coordinate 62,221,046 of CM068369.1, read as the reverse complement.
TATCTAAGTTCATTATCCATGATCCATTAATTTGATCATTTCTTTCAAAAATTTAAAATCTTTTAATTGAATTTATAACTTTCTTACTTATTTGTTAACAATCCTAATAAACAAATAAAAATACACAACTTATTTCTACTATAAATTCAAAATAAAGGCCCTTGAGTACAAAAGAGAACATAAAATACACATCATAAATCAGCTGACACCTTCCCTACTCATAAGGAACATTACAATTTACAATAACGTTCTTTAACTCAAAGAATAGAGCATTACATTTTTTTTTTTAAATCTCACAATATTTATTTTATCAATATAAAGAAAAAAACAAAATTATTGAATTTAATTAAGTAACAAAAATTTCATGAATCAATTACTAAAAACCTATCCTGTCTTTAACATCAGCCATCAGCTGATCTCTCTGGGTCAGGTGAATGACCTTGCCCTATATACACCATATAAAATTATACCATAAAAAACACAACATAAGTTCATAATCCTTACACTCTAACATAATAAAATTAATGACACAATAAAACATAATAAACAAAATCTGATAAACATCTTCTCTACTTGAGATAATCTTTCAAAAATCAGTAGTCATCTATAAAATATCATACATAGTATAACACATGTAAATCAATTACATGTCTAAATATTTTCATGTAAATAAATTCGTACAAATTGTCTACGGTAATCATCTCTCAAATCAAACTACAATCATTTAATTAGCTTGTCAGCTAGTCAGCGTCATTAAGTTTCAAATTTTAGTTCGTTCCTCCCCTGAGTAATCTCCTTGCTACATACACTATGACCCCCCACTGAATTGTGGCATTCAGCTGCTTCCACAAGAACTGAATTGGTGGAGGAATTTTAGCATCTCCTTGTCCTTGCTTCAGCTTTACATGGTTAAAAATGCCAGATATTATAATACCTGAATTTACATATTTATACCCTTAACACTTACCTGGCTGAGTGATTCTGGGTATGTCAATCCGTCATGTCTGGCCATTTTTCACACTTTTTGACATAGTACATAATCAACAATATACTTATAAGTAATTCAAGCTTTATTTTTTTTGTTAATTCAACTATTCTCTAAAACACTATATAAAAGTGAAACTTATATTTTAAATAAAATTTTTTTCTATATCATTATAAAGTTGCCATGTTTTTGCAAATAAAAAAAGTTGAAATATCATTACAATTAGGGTATAACACAACATATTGCGACAAAACTACTGAAACTTGTCTTCTGAATATTCACTAATATTGTTTATATACTATACACACAACTTTGTGTACATTGACTAAAAATTTTTTTTGGTATGGTATGTTTCGAAGCACTTATCAATACAGAGGCCAACATCACATTTCCCACATTGATAAAGAGTGTCTTTTCTTCCAGCTTTCCCTGTAGTTGGGTCTTTTAGTTGTTGTGAGGAGACAACACATTTTCGGTATACCACATTTTCTTTGTTTTCTTGGTTCATAAAGTGAATGAAGAGGTTAGAAAGTGTAAACAAAAACTTACCTCATGTTTCGTTACAATCGGGAATAAATTCCGGATCACTGTCATTTTCTGAGAACACCTCTGCACTACTTTCAGAATAAATACTATCACTGTCAACGTTTAGTAACTCCACAATCTCATTTTCACTAAGATATTTCTTGTTTACAGACATCATTCTAACGATAACACTTATACATTTGACTAAAAAAGTCATGTGGTACAACACAAAGCATACGCGAATAGAAATGTATAGATTTCTGCGATCTAGGTGCAGAACTGTGAAGTACTAATGTCAGTCTGTATAGTTACATGATTACACATTGTCAAAAAGCATTAGTCAACGGCTTTTGCCGTGTAAAACAATCCTATATGCGAAGACGTACATGTACGTCTCTCGACAAAACTCAGGAGTTACGTAAGCCGTACATATACGTCTTTCGCCAGCAAAGTGTTAATGCGGGTCTATCACCTGTTTTACTGTTCCTACGCGAACAAGGTGATAGCCGCTGTTCCATAGTTCCGGGGATTCCCCTAAATGGCCCCCCGTTAATTTCAAATTTCACCAATTTCAAGGATAACCAACCATGGTCAGTTTTACAATTGCTGCCCACAGCTGGCTGTCGTCCAAAACCACGATTAGTGCTGGTAAGACAGTAATCGCCCGAAAAGGCAGAGAAATCATCTTTCATTAGCATGTTTTTTTGTCATCATTTCTATACACTGTACGATAGCAATTAACATGAATATTATATTAACATATAACATAATATTATATAAGGTTGTACAGTGTATTTTACACCCTATTTAGGCCTCCGATGATGGTAACATGCCTTGACGTTTCCACCAACACTCATCGCTATCTACAGTGGCACATGCCGCCACTGCAATAGCATAACTAATAGCTAAACTTAAGCCCTTCTGCATTTGCTGTCTCTATATTCCACAATTTATTTTCACTTCTATTAACACCAAACAACCCCCCAAAATTACCCTTTCATCTTGCATAATATAACATAATAAACATGAACAATATCATTGCTACAATTCACATTTAAATATTTTTTTTTTAAAATTATCAACATTACAACTTGAACTTTCTATTAACTCTTTTTATTTATACTCTAAATTATTTAACATTTATTGGACCATTAGATTCTCCCAAAAATCCAAATTTATTATTAACATTCATTTTGCATCATTTCACAATAATAATTTACCTAAGTTAGCTTCTTTCAAACTCATTTAGTGCCATTATAACTCTTTTACTTTACTTCAAGGTCATTATCAAATTCATACTTACATATGGTCAATCACTCCATCTAATAAATACATGATTACTGTCATTAATTCCAAATATCACCACAATATCCTGTACAACCATATGTACCTTCTGAAACATTTTAACAACCATATGATTCCACAACTAAACACATTTTATATTTATTCAATTACTGTTTATTATCAAGTTTAAATCATTTAAATTCATTACCAAAATTTATTACCACATTTAAATCAATTAATTCATCTCAAATTCTTTAATTCAATCAATTGTTCAAAACACAAATTATTTTAATTACCTTACTCCAAAACAATTACAGTTCAGTGGTTTTATAAACTTCCTAATTACCTTTGTTATTCGTTCAGTTTGATAAAATATTATTATTAAAATCGAATTACTACTGCATACATGCATTGTTTACGTAAAATACATCTTACAACACCAACAAAATTAATTTCACTATAAATTTATTTACAATTTTTTCGTCATTATTTTATTGTTTACCATACCTCATTTTATAAAACAGTCCTATTCAAGACCATTAATTACATAGTTATATGCTCATGAACATTAATTGTTTTACCCCCCATCATCGTACAAGAACCTGGTCTTACATCGACACCATTCATTTTTTATTAAACTCATTATAGCATTTTTATTAATATAAAGACTATCCAAATTCTTATATTCCTCCACAATACCAACAGGATTATTCCATGTTATTAAATCATATAGTCTGTTATCACCAAGTGTAGTCCAGTCACCTTTCGTATGATCTGTCATAATTATGTCAATTACAGTTTCATTATCATTATTATCTACTGCTGTATTAGCTTTGTCATGAAGTAAGTAATCAATATTATCACTTTTATCATTTGCTGTACTAACTACTTCGCAAGGTAAGTATTCAATATTATTAATTCTCGTAATATCTAACCTCTCTGCTAATTCGTTATAACCTCTGTTTCGCTTAAATATTTCTATCACTCTCTCTCACATTAGTTAATATTTGGTTAATTGCTACACTTAAATCTTCTGTGACTTTAATTATTTCTTTTTCGTGTTCTGTTTGTTTACTTTTCAAACTAGTTACATTAGTTTTAATTGCATCAATTTGCTCAAAGTTACTTCTGAATTCATCATTTATATTCTCTTGTATTTTATTTGCATTTTTAATTTGCTCACATTCATCAATTACACCTTGAACATTACTGTCAATTTTGTCATTTTGTTTTTTAATTTTATCGTTAAATTTATTTGTTAACGCGTCAGATATTTTGTTTGTCTCTATTAGTTTCTCGTTCTGTTTCTCGTTAATTGTTTTTATATCATTTTTCATTTCGGTTTGTATTTTGTTTATGTCTATAGTCAGTTCATCTTTCACTCCAACAATAGTCTCATTCATACTTTCCAATCGGCTATTCATATTTACATCACGCATTTTTAGTTCGATACTTATGTTCACGAACTCGATACTTAAGTCTGCAAGTTTATTATTGATACATTTATTTCTGATTTGATTACAGATTTAATTTCAATTTTAAACTCATCTAAACTCATATTCAATTTGTCATTGTTCTTATTTTGTTGTTCAAACTTATTGTTTATCATTTCCATCATCAACGCTAATTGGTTGAATACATCTACATTATGGCTCTTACTACTACATTCAACTTCTACAGTTTCAATTACATTCGGTATTTCTGATTGTACGCTCTCATCAATATTTTTGTTTGTTGATATTAAATTGTCCTGCGTAACGTTTAAAATCGACTCTTCCACTACACTTTCACACAAATTTGCACTCTTATTTTTCTCTGCCATTTTGACCAGGTTGTAAATTGATTTGCTTTAAATTAAATTAAAAATCAATTTACAATGTCTACTGTTACGGGCGCCATTTGAAGCTGTACGAGTTTATTAATGATTGAAATATTTAAATCGTCCCTGTGTGGACGTTATTTGAAGTAGTACACGCTAATTAATTCTTAAATTATTGAAATTTGAAGTGTTACCTACCTGTCGTAATTTACCAAGGTCTCGTCTGGTGTACTTTAGCAGAGAAAAAACAGGTCGTTGCAAAATAAACAAGTACAGTTATAATTCATACAACCCACTACTACTTTATTGTGTTTTCATCTCTTCTACTTCTCTATTTGCTAACATTTCACTTGCACACAACTACATATTGAGGTGACAACACCATCTGATTGAAATAACAAACTTATCTCTTATTTCTTATAATTAAATCATTTATTTAAAATTATGAAAAGCAACCCAGATTGCTTTCTCACACTCAGACATACGTAAATAATTTCCCCAAAATATAGCGCTCTTTACTTTGACATGTTTTATGATTGATTTTTTATGTAATAAATAGTTACTCTTTTGACATGTTTTATGATTGATTGTTATGTGATAAATAGTTACTCATTCGGCGTCTCCTCCAACCACGCGTCGCACTTTGTTGATCTAGTTTGTCCACATTTTTAGTCACCCCGCACTTTTAGTTATTAAATTTGATGTCGTATGTTCCCTTCCGTTTTGTCTCACTTCAAATTAAACTCTCAACTGGACTTTTCCCACATTTTATTTAAATTTTGAAAAGGTTTTCGACTCGCGAGTCTTGATACACACCTGGCCAGGCGTATGATGTGTCGACGACTGCCCACGCTACCTAAAGGCTGGCGAGCATTTCCGTTTGCACCGCCTGCATGATGTTGGCGGGAATACAATGACGTTCAGACAGCTCATTGGTTCTTTTCGATCATCGAAGCTGTTCTATGGTAATACAACAGGCCGTGGCTCACCACTTCCGTCGTCTTCCAAACACGTGGCAAGAAATCCTTTGGCTTAGCCATTTTTTGTTACGGCGTCCTTTTTGCTTGTGCGACACAGGTGATGCGCTCGTGCGTGCGGACTCACATTCCACACGTGACAAACACTCCGTTTCCCAACAGTATTGCGTTCTCTAGCTACAGTCCGTCCAAAACGTTACGTCACTGTTCTTTGTTTGAATACAGCCTTTCTACTTGGGACTTACAATGATGACATTGAATAATTTCAATAAAAATAAAAAACTCCTTTTTGCCCCATTACAATACCCCCCAATGAGAGGTTTTCTGCCAAAGCAGAAAAACTCATTGCTAACCCTAAGAGCATCGGTGAGGGTATGGCGCCAACAACCATTTATTCTTAACACTTCATGGTTAAACTACCCCCCTAGCTTGGTGACTATGGCTGCATCTGAACGAGATTACTGGACTTCTCTGTTCGAGATCCCAACACCGTAAAACCGGACAGATACTCACCACAGTACACCTAACCTTCTATCATTCCACCCAAAATCAAAACACTGGCCTTATACCATACCAGATCCTCAACCGATATGTTCCCCCTTACATGTATACTGGGTTTGCATTTAGCAAGTACTGGGTGCGTACACATATTCATTACTGTATTATAAACAAACTCCATATTTAAAATTGATAAAAGGTTTTATCTTTTAAATTCCAATTTTTTTGTTCAACGTTTATCAACTGGACGTTACAGTTTCAAATCCAAAATAAATTAAAACAAATCAAATTGAAATCATTTAAATCTTGTTTGCCTCTCAAAATTTATCTAAGTTCATTATCCATGATCCATTAATTTGATCATTTCTTTCAAAAATTTAAAATCTTTTAATTGAATTTATAACTTTCTTACTTATTTGTTAACAATCCTAATAAACAAATAAAAATACACAACTTATTTCTACTATAAATTCAAAATAAAGGCCCTTGAGTACAAAAGAGAACATAAAATACACATCATAAATCAGCTGACACCTTCCCTACTCATAAGGAACATTACAATTTACAATAACGTTCTTTAACTCAAAGAATAGAGCATTAAATTTTTTTTTTAAATCTCACAATATTTATTTTATCAATATAAAGAAAAAAACAAAATTATTGAATTTAATTAAGTAACAAAAATTTCATGAATCAATTACTAAAAACCTATCCTGTCTTTAACATCAGCCATCAGCTGATCTCTCTGGGTCAGGTGAATGACCTTGCCCTATATACACCATATAAAATTATACCATAAAAAACACAACATAAGTTCATAATCCTTACACTCTAACATAATAAAATTAATGACACAATAAAACATAATAAACAAAATCTGATAAACATCTTCTCTACTTGAGATAATCTTTCAAAAATCAGTAGTCATCTATAAAATATCATACATAGTATAACACATGTAAATCAATTACATGTCTAAATATTTTCATGTAAATAAATTCGTACAAATTGTCTACGGTAATCATCTCTCAAATCAAACTACAATCATTTAATTAGCTTGTCAGCTAGTCAGCGTCATTAAGTTTCAAATTTTAGTTCGTTCCTCCCCTGAGTAATCTCCTTGCTACATACACTATGACCCCCCACTGAACTGTGGCATTCAGCTGCTTCCACAAGAACTGAATTGGTGGAGGAATTTTAGCATCTCCTTGTCCTTGCTTCAGCTTTACATGGTTAAAAATGCCAGATATTATAATACCTGAATTTACATATTTATACCCTTAACACTTACCTGGCTGAGCGATTCTGGGTATGTCAATCCATCACGTCTGGCCATTTTTCACACTTTTTGACATAGTACATAATCAACAATATACTTATAAGTAATTCAAGCTTTATTTTTTTTGTTAATTCAACTATTCTCTAAAACACTATATAAAAGTGAAACTTATATTTTAAATAAAATTTTTTCTATATCATTATAAAGTTGCCATGTTTTTGCAAATAAAAAAAGTTGAAATATCATTACAATTAGGGTATAACACAACATATTGCGACAAAACTACTGAAACTTGTCTTCTGAATATTCACTAATATTGTTTATATACTATACACACAACTTTGTTTACATTGACTAAAAAAATTTTTTGGTATGGTATGTTTCGAAGCACTTATCAATACAGAGGCCAACATCACATTTCCCACATTGATAAAGAGTGTCTTTTCTTCCAGCTTTCCCTGTAGTTGGGTCTTTTAGTTGTTGTGAGGAGACAACACATTTTCGGTATACCACATTTTCTTTGTTTTCTTGGTTCATAAAGTGAATGAAGAGGTTAGAAAGTGTAAACAAAAACTTACCTCATGTTTCGTTACAATCGGGAATAAATTCCGGATCACTGTCATTTTCTGAGAACACCTCTACACTACTTTCAGAACAAATACTATCACTATCAACGTTTAGTAACTCCACAATCTCATTTTCACTAAGATATTTCTTGTTTACAGACATCATTCTAACGATAACACTTACACATTTGACTAAAAAAGTCATGTGGTACAACACAAGGCATACGCGAATAGAAATGTATATACTCGTGCGATCTAGGTGCAGAACTGTGGTACAACACAAAGCATACGTGAATAGAAATGTATAGATTTCTGCGATCTAGGTGCAGAACTGTGAACTACTAATGTCAGTCTGTATAGTTACATGATTACACATTGTCAAAAAGCGTTAATCAACGGCTTTTGCCGTGTAAAACAATCCTATATGCGAAGACGTACATGTACGTCTCTCGACAAAACTCGGAAGTTACGTAAGCCGTACATATACGTCTTTCGCCAGCAAAGTGTTAATGCGGGTCTATCACCTGTTTTACTGTTCCTACGCGAACAAGGTGATAGCCGCTGTTCCATAGTTCCGGGGATTCCCCTAAATGGCCCCCCGTTAATTTCAAATTTCACCAATTTCAAGGACAACCAACCATGGTCAGTTTTACAATTGCTGCCCACAGCTGGCTGTCGTCCAAAACCACGATTAGTGCTGGTAAGACAGTAATCGCCCAAAAAGGCGGAGAAATCATCTTTCATTAGCATGTTTTTTTGTCATCATTTCTATACACTGTACGATAGCAATTAACATGAATATTATATTAACATATAACATAATATTATATAAGGTTGTACAGTGTATTTTACACCCTATTTAGGCCTCCGATGATGGTAACATGCCTTGACGTTACCACCAACACTCATCGCTATCTACAGTGGCACATGCCGCCACTGCAATAGCATAACTAATAGCTAAACTTAAGCCCTTCTGCATTTGCTATCTCTATATTCCACAATTTATTTTCACTTCTATTAACACCAAACAACCCCCCAAAATTACCCTTTCATCTTGCATAATATAACATAATAAACATGAACAATATCATTGCTACAATTCACATTTAAATATTTTTTTAAAAAAACTATCAACATTACAACTTGAACTTTCTATTAACTCTTTTTATTTATACTCTAAATTATTTAACATTTATTGGACCATTAGATTCTCCCAAAAATCCAAATTTATTATTAACATTCATTTTGCATCATTTCACAATAATAATTTACCTAAGTTAGCTTCTTTCAAACTCATTTAGTGCCATTATAACTCTTTTACTTTACTTCAAGGTCATTATCAAATTCATACTTACATATGGTCAATCACTCCATCTAGTAAATACATGATTACTGTCATTAATTCCAAATATCACCACAATATCCCGTACAACCATATGTACCTTCTGAAACATTTTAACAACCATATGATTCCACAACTAAACACATTTTATATTTATTCAATTACTGTTTATTATCAAGTTTAAATCATGAAATTCATTACCAATATTTATTACCACTTTTAAATCAATTAATTCATCTCAAATTCTTTAATTCAATCAATTGTTCAAAACACAAATTATTTTAATTACCTTACTCCAAAACAATTACAGTTCAGTGGTTTTATAAACTTCCTAATTACCTTTGTTATTCGTTCAGTTTGATAAAATATTATTATTAAAATCAAATTACTACTGCATACATGCATTGTTTACGTAAAATATATCTTACAACACCAACAAAATTAATTTCACTATAAATTTATTTACAATTTTTCGTCATAATTTTATTGTTTACCATACCTCATTTTATAAAACAGTCCTATTCAAGACCATTAATTACATAGTTATATGCTCATGAACATTAATTGTTTTACCCCCCATCATCGTACAAGAACCTGGTCTTACATCGACACCATTCATTTTTTATTAAACTCATTATAGCATTTTCATCACTCGGCTTCAGGGTTGCGTCATACGTACTTTAGGATACAGGCGTAATTTCTTAAGGTTATGTGAATAATTTGCACAACACATTTTTATGAAGAGAATTGCGATTTTAATTTTGATCAAGTCATTTAAATTTAAATATAAAAACAAATGTTATCCTGCTTTTTGCATCTTGTTATCTTACTCTCTACCACCATAATAATCTCTTTACATTATATGTGTAAATACGACCAATACTACGGCACGTGTGTGTACTTACCATTTTTTATTGCTGCCGGGCTCGTAGTCTTCTTATGTTATGCTTTTTTACCTAAGGGGTGCCAGGAATTCGTTACAGCGAGATTCTTGAGTCAAAGAAGGTGACACAAATGATAACACTGTTTTAGAGTGAAAGTACTATCAAATTTTAATCGTCAACGTAAATTCATTATAAAACCATGTGCTTAAAATGGCGTCGTACAAAGTTGCAACAAAAAGAAAATGGTGGCTATTTAGTCAGCCCTATCAGTCTTAATATTTCTGGTGGTCTCTAATCAAGATCGTTAAAATGTTATCTTTATACTGCAGTTCTAATTAATTATTAATTCATATTTGCTGTATACACAAACCAATGCCCTTGGCGTATATATATACTCATGGCCATGCGCTCACTCTCACACTCTCACATACATTCATCTACTTATGGGTACATGATTTAATTAGTTGTTTTCAATTAATGAGCTCATTAGATTAAAATAGAAAATGACAAAAGGTTGACTTCTCTTAACGGTGATAGGCGTAGATCCCTCGCTGCTGTTGGCTGAGTGTTCCCTGCATGGCTGGTGTTCGGCTCAAGTCTCTTTTGGTTTAATTACAGAATTATCACTGATTTTACATGTTTTTAGATTTAACTGTTAATACATTTGAGCAACTAACGCTCCACCATCACATTTGTAAATTAGCTTTTGTTGATATTAAATTTTTATAGTAAATCTGAACAGACAGCGATACATCGCTGCTGCACCCTTGAAGAACTACGTTGGATTGAGACGGAGGCAAGTGCAAAATCGCGCTTGTGTGCGTATATTTTTACGTCATCACTCTTTTTTCACACAGGACTAAGACTGGTTACATGCGTTGTCGTCAGTGCGTCATTGCTTTTGTTATGACGGATCAGTGTTATTGTCCAATCGGAATTCGTATTGTAGTCTTTTCGTTACAAACACCGCCATGGTATATTTTGAGTTTAGCACGTCCATCGGCGACTTTGGTGGCTTACTCTGGCCGAAATTGCGTTGTTCCTTTTTCCAGAGGGACAATGTACCTAACCATTCTGTATGTTTAAAAATACATAATAAAACATTGGAAACACCTACATAACCCACAATTATGGTATTGGGCCAGTATGTACTGTTACAAACCCCCTCAAGGAAAATTTTTGTGTCGAAACCCAAAAAATTTCCTTGACTCATTCACACTTTCCTAAAAGGATCAGTCTAGATACGTCACCACAACCCCCTATAACGTTACGGAAAAAAATTTTATCATCACTTACCCTTGGTCCCATGATGTTGGTCGCACCCTCTGACCTTACTGGACTTCTCCTGAGAGATCCCTACACCATAAGGCCATGAGGCACTCTACACTCCTGTTCTGACGCTCCAGCCAGCCCAGGACTGCGGTCACAACACCACAAAACTCTGAAACATTGCATAAAAAAATTAAAATAGTGGTCTGATACACTTACGCATCTACAACTGATATGTTCCCCTTTAGACGCATTGGTTTGTGTTTGGGGCATTGGTTTGTTTCTAATTCAAAAGTGTCACTTAACCACAACAAGACTTAAAATACATTGATTTTTTACTACCACCAAATTCAACTACTTCCTTGTAAGAAAATAAACAACATATATATGCAACTACATATAACACAATATATCAACAATTCTTTATTATACCCCAAAATACCTTCACCTAATTATTTCTATAAATTCAGCTTACAACTATCATGGCAGACACTTTTTCTTTAAACTTTGTTGCTCAACTTATAATCATTTATCTATTTTGTAAATGGCAGCTTACTAGAATATTTTATTTAACTTCATTTTTAACTTTAAACTTCCAACTTTAAAATCTACTATATCTTAACACTTGTTATCGTCATTACCCCTGTATTGACCTCCTAACCACACACTCTATTGCCCCCCAACCGAACTGTAGCGCTCGGGTGCCTCTGCAAGGACTGTAATTGTGGAGGAACAATCATCTCCTTTGTCCTTGGGTTGGCTTCACATTTAAACAACAAGATATAATAATATCTAAACATATATATTTACACGCCCTTAAACGGTTCTACCACCGGTCTTAGCTGTTCCTTCTCGAACAGAGTGGTAGCCGCTGTTCCCTAGTTCCGGGTAATTTCCCCATAGATATACCCCCCTGTTAATTTCTATTCTACACCAATTTCAAGACAGCTATGGTCGAAGGACTTAAATAATGGCCATAGCTGACCGCTCGCCAAAACCACGACTAGTGCTGGTAAGGCAGTAATCGCCCGAAAAGTCGGGGAAATTAATCTCATTTACATGTTTTACACTTTAATAATATTGCTACACTGCACAAATAAAATCACATATAATATGAATTACATTCAAAGTGTACCGTGCATTACGCCCACATGAGGCCTCCGATGATGGCAGCATTCTATGTGTTGCTCATCAACCCATTTCACTAGCCACAGTAGGACATGTCACTACTGCCCTAGCCCATTACTAATACTTTACTTCTTTTACATTAACTGCTCTCACAGTCCAATTTTGACTTATCATTCACTAACACCACCTAACTACAAAATACTCTTCACTCTTGCTCAAAAACAAGTTCGTTAATTATTTAAAATTTTCACATAGACACTTTACAAGTTCGAGCTTTACCTTTTTTCACAACTATATTCACTGCTATAACAAGATAGGAATGACAACAATGGATCACCTGCTCAGCTTACCTTACGTACACATATTTCTCTGTTTTCAGATGGAAAACCAACAATACTCATTTCTCTAATTATAACAATTTTAACATATTTTACTTCACACTTTCAAAGAAATCTTTGTTACTGGAATACATATATATTTTTTTTTTTTTTTTTTTTTTTTTCAATACACAGTTAATTCTCATTCACACCTCTAATCAAGTACCCCCTCTTTTTTTTTTCCTTAAAATTTATTTATTTCTATGTCTCCCAGTATAATTTCAAATTGCTAGAATTTTGTGTACCCACTATTTCTTTAGTCTCCCTATCCTGTAGTACATAGGCATTCTGCATTTTAATTTCAATTATCTCATAAGGTCCTTCGTACAGCAGAAAGAATTTCTTAATTTCCTTCTCCTGTGCATTTGACAAATCGTGCCTCTTCACCAATACCAACTGTCCTATTTCATATTTCATCCACTTACCTCTTGTGTCGTGCCTATTCTTCCGTCTTTCTCCTTTGCTTAATAAGTTTTCATTTGCCAAACGTATCTTGATGCTCGCGTCCATAGGTGCGTTCTCAGATGGGTAATCAAATAACTGTTCCAATATTCTCGGAGGACGGGTCCCTTTGATCAGCTCGTGAGGTGTATAGCCGGTGGACTCGTGGGTGGTACTGTACAGCCAACTCTCTACCTTCTTAACATACAACGGCCACTCGCTGTGTTTAGCGTGACAATAGGCTCTAAAGATCCTGCCTATCTCTCTCATTACACGCTCAGCCTGGTTGGACTGGGGATGGTACACAGCCGTATGCTTCGTGATGATTCCTTCCCATCCTAACGTCTGACACCATCGGCCACTGATGAATTGCGGTCCGTGATCTGACAAAATCACTTTCGGCTTACCCACTTGTATCATGTAATCCTTAGTCACTTTCTTACTCAATACCAGACTGGTAGCTCTTTTAATACTATACAACCTCACATACTTAGAAAAGGTATCTAACATTACAAATACATACTGCACTCCTCCTCTACCCTTTGGTAACGGTCCGAACAAATCAACTGCAACCAAATCAAATGGCCTCTCCACTTTTATAAAATTCATCTCCCCTTCGACTCTATAGTTGACCACTTTTGATTTCTGGCATAAATCACAACTCTTTAACAACCTTCTAACCCTTCTCTCCATATTTCTAAAAATACAAGACTCTTTCAATACATTCACACACTTCTTCGCTCCGAAATGTCCATACCTTAAATGACAATCCCAAATAACCTTATCAACTAACCCTTCTGGAATTACTAATTTCCAAACACGCTCACTCCCTACTATCCTCTTAAACAATAACCCATTATGAACCTGAAAATACTGACTATACTCTGATCCACTTACCTCTTTTTCTAAACTCTCTATGACCTTAACTGACTTGTCCTCTGTTCGCTGCATGGTCCGGATGTCTCTCATCTCCGCTCCCAAAATTCTATCCTCTCGGCTGATCTTAAAAATCTCGATTTCCTTTAAATCTCTACCTGTTCTGTTGTGCAGTATGTCTGTCCTTGACAGAGTGTCTGGTACCTTGTTCTCCGATCCCTTGATATATTCCCACTCAAAATTATGTTCCTGTAATATCAATACCCATCTAGTTAAACGACTATGAGCCAGTTTGCATGTGTTTAAAAATGATAAAGCTTTGTGGTCCGTTCTAATTACTGTGCGACTTCCTAGAATGTATGTTCGAAACTTTCCCACTGCGAATATTATACTCAACAATTCCTTCTCTGTCGTCGTGTAGTTCTTCTCTGCCTGGATTAGTGATCTACTTGCAAATGCTATTACCTTATGCTCCTTGTCTTCGCCTTCTTGGTATAATTCTGCCCCGATGGCCACATTGCTCGCATCCGTTTGTAAATAAAATACTTTCTCGAAGTCTGGGTGGTTCATCATTACCATTTGACTGAATTTCTTTTTTATCTCTTCAAATGCTGTGCGCTCCTTCTCTCCCCATTTCCATTGTTTGGTTTTCGGGAGTACTGAGCTCAATCTTGTGGTTAAATCTGCATAGTTCTGTTGAAATTTTTGGTAGAAATTACATAACCCAAGGAAACTCTGTAATTGTTTCACATTCCTCGGTTCAGGGAAACGCATGATTGATTCGACTTTGTCGGGGTTAGCTGAGATTCCTTCAGGTGTGATAATGAATCCTAGAAATTTTACCTGTGTCTGCAGAAACGTTGACTTATCCCAATTCACGGTGAGTCCGCCTGCCTCTAGTTTAGCCAATACATAGTCCAAGTGATCTAAATGGTCCTCGAAGGTCCTTGATGCAATCAGAATATCGTCCACGTAGATCGTCAAAAAGTCTAAGTCTTTGGGCCGCAAAATTTTATCTAAACACTTTATAAAGCTGGCGACGCTGGTGTTCAATCCAAAAGGTAGACGTCGAAACTGGTAGTTCTTACCATTAAATAAAAATGCTGTATACTTTCTACTGACCTCTGCTAGCGGAACCTGCCAATATCCAGATGTTAAATCCAACGATGTCATATACTTTACACCACTGAACTTCTGGAAGATCTCATTGATAGGCTCTGGTGACTCTCTCTCGGGAATTATGATCTGGTTTATTCTTCTAGCATCTAGACACAAACGTACCCGTCCATCCTTCTTAATTACTACTACAAGTGGATTAGAATAATGCGATACTGACCGTTCGATTATACCTGTTTCTACCATCCTGTCGAGTTCTCTCTGCACCGCGCTTCTTTTTGAGTAAGGGACGGGGTAGCTCCTTTGCATAAACGGTGTGTGTTCCCTTATTTGTAATACACATTCATACCCTTTTGCCCTTCCTGGAACCTCGGCAAACACTCCTCTGTACCTCGCTATCACCTGCCATAACGCTGCACGCTGGCCACTCCTTACCACCTCACCTTCACTACAAAATTCGTCCGCCCTTAACTCCCATACAGCATCATTAATATTACTCTTTTCACTCTCCAACTCACTCATATATTCTGTTTCTATACATGCACTTACCATGGTACCTAAATTATTCTCACTTACCCCCTTCTGTAGTATTTTAACTCCGCACGTTCTAACTCTGTCTAAAATTTGCTCAAATTTTACTCTTACCGACCGATCACCCCCATCTAACTCTATCACCTTATCTCTAAAATTTATAACAGCTTTCGTTCTTTGCAAAAAATCATTACCCAGTATGACATCTAAACTTAACCCTCTTACTATCAAAAATGTGTTTATAAATTCTACATTATCTATTAGAGAATTCAAATGTATCTGTTTAGTGACTCTCTTACTTCGTACACCCGTGACTCCTATTACCGTGACTCCTGCTACTGGTAAGATTGGAATATCCTTGTTAAACTCTCTTAATTCTGCTAAAATGTTTTCTGCTATCACGGAAATTTCACTACCCGTATCTATCAAAGTTTTAAAATTCTTATTTCCTACAGTTACCTGAATCTCTGTCAGTCCTGCTCTCACCTCGCTGGTTGCATTGTTTTCTTCTTCCATCAGGTCAGCGACAATATCTGCTTTTATTACATGGCTGTGTATCTCCTCGACTGGTTGGACCTCCTGCGTTTCCCTGAACAGTGGTCGGGTCCTAGCTACCACTGTCGTTTCTAGTTTTCCTGGTGGCTGCTGGTGGAGGGGCCTCGGTGTCCCTTATCTGGCCTCTGGTTGTTGTCCATCGCTCCTCTAGTTTCAGGTGTCTCTCTGCCTTGTGGTTTATCTCGTCTCTCCTCCGTTGTCCTTCTCTAGGCGTTCTACATTTGAAGCACTGTCGCCTGAATGGGAAATTCTCCTGTTGACACCTATAACACCTCCACTCACCTGGTTTATAATGGTTATTTTTATTTATCACATTATGTTCATTATAATGGTTTCTCTGTGGATGGTACTCTACCTGGTTTGGTTTATAACTATCCGGTGTTACTCGCCTATTCACTTCCCTATCTCTAATATTTTGCAAAATGTCAAGGACTTTTTCAAGTTCGCTTAAATTCGATATTTCTTTAGTCATTAAAATTATTTGTACTTCTCGAGGAAGATGTTTACTAACGTACCTTACAAATGATGTAAAAGGAATTGGAGGTTCTAAATATTTAACTTCATTGTACAACTGTGTCACGTATATTGTTATGTTATTGTTTGTGCGACTCCCGAAATTACCCGTTCCCATTATTTTACTCCTTAGCTCTTCCTGTTCCTCCTCTGGCCAATATTTTCCCTTAAACGCTTGCTCAAACATCTCATAACTACCCCACTCTATTCTGTGTGCTTCTGCCCATACCGCGGCACTACCCTTAAAACATCTGATTATTTTAGTTAACTGGATCTCCCAATTACTACTACTAAAATGGTGGTACTCCCTGGTTTGGTTAATAAATCGCATGGGGTGTATTGAGCGGTTCTCATGACTGAATAATTCTAACTCTATTTCGTTGTATAAATCTCTCGTAATAACAACTCTTTCCGTATTTCCCGTTAAATTCTTTCTAATCTCCCCCCGCAATTCATTTTTCATTTTGGTTAAATCATTTTCAACTAGGTTATATCTAACATGCACATCGTTATAATTTTGCACACTTAAACTATCTATCTCTTTAACTCTATTCTGCAACATACTTATTTTATTTGCATGTTTTGATATAGTACTATCTATTGTCTGAATACTTTTGGTTAGGTCTACTACATTTGATTCACATTGTTCTACTTTACTTTTTAAAATGTGAGTTCTCAATTCTAGCTGTTTGTCTACTTCATTTTTAGTTTTAATTTCTAATTGTTCTACTGTCTCTACATATTTGTTTTCTGTTTCTCTACTTTGGGTTTCTATCTGATTTTGAACGGTTTCATTAATTTGTTTGACTTTGTCATCTAAATTACTTATCTTAGTTTGCACTTGCTCATTTATAATTTCTGTTTGTCTTTCAACATTATTATACTGTGTCTCTATTTTACTAATTTTCTTGTTGACTTCAACGTTCTGTTTATACATTTCATTCTCAAATTCTTCAAATTTCTCTTCTACTTGGTTTAATTTGACATTCTGTAAAGTATTTTGCTTTTTTAACTCACTCTCAAAACTATCTAATTTTGCATTAAGCGTACCATTCATTTGATTGAATTTGTCACTGATTAATGTGAATATATTTTCTAATGAGACTTTATTTTCAACTACTTTGGGTGTTGAGCTAATGTGTCTTTCCAGTAAAATGGATTCTGTCTCTGAATTTTCTATTTCTATGCTACTATTATTATCTGCCATTTTTATTTTAAATGTTGGAATTACTATTTCGCTCTACTTGTAACAAAATTACACAATTACTATTTACTCTGGTTGTCAACATAACCTCCATAACCTCTCTTGTTAGGTTCTGGATATCATCTCGTCACCCTCTATGTCTCTGAATCTGGCTTATTTATATAAAATAATTTTATATAAAGTCAACTGTTCGGGGCCATTTGTTATCTTAAATAATAAGTCCCTGTTCGGGCGCCATTTGTTATCTTACTCTCTACCACCATAATAATCTCTTTACATTATATGTGTAAATACGACCAATACTGCGGCACGTGTGTGTACTTACCATTTTTTATTGCTGCCGGGCTCGTAGTCTTCTTATGTTATGCTTTTTTACCTAAGGGGTGCCAGGAATTCGTTACAGCGAGATTCTTGAGTCAAAGAAGGTGACACAAATGATAACACTGTTTTAGAGTGAAAGTACTATCAAATTTTAATCGTCAACGTAAATTCATTATAAAACCATGTGCTTAAAATGGCGTCGTACAAAGTTGCAACAAAAAGAAAATGGTGGCTATTTAGTCAGCCCTATCAGTCTTAATATTTCTGGTGGTCTCTAATCAAGATCGTTAAAATGTTATCTTTATACTGCAGTTCTAATTAATTATTAATTCATATTTGCTGTATACACAAACCAATGCCCTTGGCGTATATATATACTCATGGCCATGCGCTCACTCTCACACTCTCACATACATTCATCTACTTATGGGTACATGATTTAATTAGTTGTTTTCAATTAATGAGCTCATTAGATTAAAATAGAAAATGACAAAAGGTTGACTTCTCTTAACGGTGATAGGCGTAGATCCCTCGCTGCTGTTGGCTGAGTGTTCCCTGCATGGCTGGTGTTCGGCTCAAGTCTCTTTTGGTTTAATTACAGAATTATCACTGATTTTACATGTTTTTAGATTTAACTGTTAATACATTTGAGCAACTAACGCTCCACCATCACATTTGTAAATTAGCTTTTGTTGATATTAAATTTTTATAGTAAATCTGAACAGACAGCGATACATCGCTGCTGCACCCTTGAAGAACTACGTTGGATTGAGACGGAGGCAAGTGCAAAATCGCGCTTGTGTGCGTATATTTTTACGTCATCACTCTTTTTTCACACAGGACTAAGACTGGTTACATGCGTTGTCGTCAGTGCGTCATTGCTTTTGTTATGACGGATCAGTGTTATTGTCCAATCGGAATTCGTATTGTAGTCTTTTCGTTACAAACACCGCCATGGTATATTTTGAGTTTAGCACGTCCATCGGCGACTTTGGTGGCTTACTCTGGCCGAAATTGCGTTGTTCCTTTTTCCAGAGGGACAATGTACCTAACCATTCTGTATGTTTAAAAATACATAATAAAACATTGGAAACACCTACATAACCCACAATTATGGTATTGGGCCAGTATGTACTGTTACAATCTTACTCGTAATAAAACTTACAACTATGGCTTACCTTATGTATCATTTCTAATCACACAAAACACAATTACCAACACAGACACAAACAGCCCAGCTTTGCTCACACTCGCATTCACACTGCAAATTATAAAACCCCCATCATTTTATAATATAAACCCCAGACCCCAAACGCCGGCCACGTTCGCGCGCGCACTTATCTTCTCATGAAATTTCTTGTTTTATATTATCCGAAAGTTATAAATTATACTGTCTCTTTTAAAATCGACCGCGGTCACATAAATTCAAATGATTAATCCACTTTTTAACTGTTAAATCTAAGGTTTTGTAACAAGCCTACTCTGCTTGTTCCGGCGCCGGAGAATTCAGTTAGTAGACTGGGAACGATAACGTAACAGGTATTACTGTTGTGATCTCATACTTGGTACGGAAATCACTGCCTTGATCTTCGTCGCCGTAGCTTAGTTCCATGTAAGTTTTGTAAAATAAGGTAGCGAACGATCTCAGCTAGGCACTGGCTAACGTCACAAAAGGGCAGGACTTAGCCATGACTTCCTGCCGCTCAAACGCACATTGCTGAATTACTTTTGCTCAAGCCATCTTGCTTTAAACCAACTAGGCGTCCTGGCCGAGCGCGGACTTGAGAAGTGGCGTGCGTGCATTGCCACACACATACAGAGTTCTTAGAAATTCGTGGAGATGCAAATTCCTTTGCCTAGTTACACAATGGAAATTGCGTATCGCCTTTGTCTCAAACTGTTCAGCTTACCATGAATTCTCTTGTAATGAAATAACGTTGCACAATAATTTTATAAATCCCACACAAACATGAAATAAATAAAAATGTAAATCCCACATACGGTAAAAAATAAAATAACCCAAAATTGACACGCTACAATACCCCCTCGATGAGAATTCTGCTGTTCACAACAGAAGAAATCTCATCGATAAACCCCGAAGAGGACCGGTGAGGAACTGGTGCCAACAACCCCCTCTTGTTCTTAATATTCATGGGTACACTACCCCCCCTGGCTCAGCGACTATGGGCTTACCTGAACGAGATCACTGGACTTCTCCATAAGAGATCCCAACACCGAGAAATCGAACAGCTAAGTACCACAGCACACCTCGCCTTTTAGCATGCTATCCCCAAATATCCTCAATCCCTGGCTCAGATTATGCCAGATCCTCCACCGATATGTTTTCCCTTGTATGCAAGCTGGGCTGCCTTTAGCAGATACTGGGCTCACACACACTCACATTACATGTTGACATAACACATGGTAAAATTGAAAAATTCTTTTAAAATTTATGAAAAATTCAAAAAAAATTCAAAATTCAAAATAATATACTCAAAAAATTCTCTTCCTGGTTTTCTGTTTTCTTTAAAATGATTTAAGTTAAACATTTCAAAACATCCCTAATCTAACAGGTGAATACTTAGAGTCTAACAATACAATGCAATACAAATAAATCAATAAAAATAAACATGGTTAACACACAAATAATAGAATAATCAACACTTAAAATATTCATTAACTGGCAGGCGAAAAATCCAGATTTTTTTTTTTTTTCAAAAAAATTGAAATTTCCAAAAATTTTAAAATTCAAAAAAAAATTAAATTTATTTAAATGTTTCCTTCATATTTGGACATTATTTGAAAATTGGTTTAAATTGATTAAACAAACAAATAAAATTGACTTCCTACTATACAAGCTTAGTGGGTGCATGACCTCATCAGCTGATCGAAACTAGGTCAAGTTCCAGAACCCTTGACCTACATATGTTATGTAGACTTTCTATCTGAAAATACATTCAACATCTGTAACAATCTAACTTGAAATACAAAACCTGATAAAATAAAATATTTAACATTAACAAAATATTAATATAAACAATAAGCAAATTGCCATTTACATTATTCAAAATAAACAATTCTTAATTTTACATTACCAAATTCTATCAAAATTCTGTCACTGGTTTAAAAAATGAAACTTTTATATCTTTATTATAAATCACTCTCTTTATTTAATAATCTGATTCTCCCTTACGGTGGGTGATGTACATTATTTATTCTCATTGACTGTACTACTAGATCTGTATACATACGTAATCTTTCTCCCCCTGACTCTAATATTCATCAACTTCAATTACCATGACACCCATCTCTATCACAATCTCTATCAAGACACTCTAAACCCAACTTATCGTTTAACTATACATATAATCTTTATCTCTCCTTGACTCTAACCACTAACAACTGTAACTCACATGACACCCATCTCTATCAAAACATCTATCCCAAAACGCTCTAACCCCAACTTACTATTAAACTCAAGTCGCCACCTTCTCTCTATATAAAAAAAAAATACTCTAACCCTTTGTACATAGGATATGTGTTTCCCCGCCCCCAAAAACTCAATTCCTTTATTTGGCCCCTGGATTCTACCTAAGGCGGCCCCTCCTCATTACATAGGTACCATTTCCCGTCCCAACATATCATTTTGTTGCGAACTCCCACACTACACTACCCCCTAATACAAAATTGCCATCCCCAAAAAATCTCAATCTCATTACCTTACTACAACTACAACAAAATAACAACATCATTAATGATAAACCACAATATATCACTCAAAACTCCGCATATATTCTCCCCAACTACTGTGTCAACATCAATACTTCTCAAAATTCTATAACATCACATTAACTCAAAACAACATTACATTATTTTCATTTCTACTATTTCAACTTTGACTTCAACTTGGACAGATCTATATGTCCCACAAAATATGTATCACCCAAAAACTATCTCTTATTAACTTTCACACATTGTTACTTGATTTCTCATTTTATCAAATTATTTTTCTCATTACTTTAAAACATCTGTAATACATTAAAACATCACCTTGAACATCAATTACTTATAACATTTACAAACCAATATACCAGTGACCTGTTATTGCTGATCAGCTGATATCCTAACATAATGAAAACACATCTCAAATTGAACAACTTATATGAAATATATATATATATATTTACTTAGCATTACTTCTCACCTCCTTGTTTCCCTTTTTCTGATTCTGATCATTTTGTGTTACCCGCCTGCCAGACATTTAATTATTAGCTTAGTTTAAAGTATACATATATAATGAAAACACATAGTTTATCAACACCTATATCTAACTTACAACAATAAAATAATACACTTAAAATTATAGCATGAACACCTTGTATTGTGTCTGAGCAGCTAGCTATTTAACAGAGCACAAGCAGTTTTATTGGATCAAAATTTGAATTAGTAAAAAAATTTTTTATGTTGTAAAATGTAAATTCGTGGCTCATCTGAGCCACCTCCCAGCCACACACACTATTTCAAATTATGGAGGACTGTATCGCCCTTGCGCTTCGACAGAGACTGTATATTTTGGAGCAGGCTTACCTCTCCGTGTCTTTGCTTCCGCTATTACATTTGAACATTGTCGAATATCAACATATTCTTGTTATATACTTACACACCCTTAATGCGGGTCTACCACCTGTCTTTGCTACCCCCAAGCGGGCAGAGTGGCAGCCGCTGTTTCATAGTTCCGGGAGATTTCCCCTAATTGTCACCCCCCATTGAATTTCTAATATGTACCAATTTCAAGTCAGCTACGGTCAAGGGACTTGATATGACCATAGCTGGCCGCTAGCCAAATCCACGATTAGTGCTGGTAAGGCAGTAATCGCCCGAAAAGTCGGGGAAATCTAACTTTCATTTCACTGCCTGTTACAATCATTACTACTATGTGCGACACGGTCGTTTAGCAGTGTGTAAATTTTAATTTACACGAATAAGGTGTGCCGCACATTTTCCCCATTTTGGCCTCCGATGGGGATAACACTCTCTGTTACCCCCAACCCATTTCGCTATCTACGGGAGCACAGGCCACCCCCGCAATAGCACCTTAATAGCTAACTAATGAACATTGATAACTAAACTTTCTACAATTGCAGTTCCACACTCCATTGTTCTATCACTTCATTGAGCACCAGTCTACCCCCCAAAATCATCCCCACTTCTTGTATTGATACCAAGTTTATATTTTGTTACACATCTTTTCAAAGCGTTCCCATACTCACTGATACTAAAACTTGACAATTCTATTTGGTCACTTAATTCTAAAATTTATTCACATTTAAAATTATATACATCAAAAAATTTTTTTTTTTTTTTTTTTTTTTTTTTTTTTTTTTTTTTTTTTTTTTTTTTTTTTTTGCGATTATGGACGCACCTGAAACGGGGGTGTTCCGCGATGAAGTATAACAAAATTCCACAGCAGATCTACTTTATGCAGTTACTTCCCCTTCTATGCAAATTGTACTACCTTATCTCTCATCTCCACCAACCCGTCGTCTGTTCTGGAATTTCCCATACTTCTCCACAAAACTCTTCATTTCGGGTGTAAGCAAACTATTGTCAATGGCTCAGCTGAAATTTCTTCGCCATAGACACTGAAAATATTTAAATTTGTATGCACTGCCCTGTATACAACACTCTAAGGCAGTGCAGGCACGTGACAGGTACATCAAAACTGATGCACCTGGAGTGTATAAAAAATTTTATTTCGTCACGTACCTGTTGGGGTCCCCCTCCCCGTTCAAATATGTGGCTAAATTTCTAATTTGTACCAATTTTGGTGGAGCCGGACCATCGTTGTTTTCACTGCCCGAAGGAAGATCCGCCAACCATGGCCCGCCTCCGAGTTCCGAATTCCACGGCCAGGACTGGTTAGATCGTGGCCGCCCGAAAATGGGGGAGGAGCCCTTCTAGAAACAAAAAAAAAACAATTAAATGACATTCATACATTTACCATTTAATAAAATTCTTATGCTGACCAAAATAATTTCAAATTTGTAGCGTTGTGCGTACCCACTATCTCCCTGGTTTCTCTATTCTGTAACACATACGAATTTTTCATTTTTATTTCTACTACCTCGTACGGCCCCTCGTACAATAAGAAAAATTTCTTGATCTCCTTATCTTGGGCGCTTGATAAATCGTGGCGTCGCACCAATACCATCTGTCCAACCTCGTACTGCGTCCACTTACCTTTCATATCATGTCTCTGTTTTCTTCTCTCCCCTTTCGTCAACAAACTTTCATTCGCTAGTCTTAGTTTAACATCGTGACCAATAGTGTTGGTTTCCGGTGGATACTCAATTAATTGTTCCAAAATCCTCTGTGAACGCTTCCCTCTTACTAGCTCATAAGGTGTGAACCCCGTCGACTCGTGGGTGGTGCAGTTAAGCCAATTTTCGATCTTCTGCACATAGAGTGGCCACTCGCTGTGTTTGGCGTGGCAGTATGTTCGGAAAATTCTACCCAGCTCCCTCATGACTCTCTCCGCCTGATTGGACTGCGGGTGATATACTGCGGTGTGCTTTGGGATGATACCTTCCCATCCGAGAGTCTGGCGCCATCTCCCGCTGATGAACTGCGGCCCATGGTCGGATAATATCACCTTCGGCTTTCCCACGTTGATCATGTAGTCGCGTGTGATCTTCTCGCTCAGCACCTTACTTGTTGCTCGCTTCACGCTATATAACCTTACATATTTGGAAAAAGTGTCAAGTACAACAAAAATATGCATCACTCCACCCCTACCCTTTGGCAGAGGGCCGTACAAATCTACAGCTACTAAATCGAATGGTTTTTCTACTTTAATATAATTTAGTTCTCCTTCTAACCTATAATTTACAACTTTAGATTTCTGACATAACTCTCAAACTCTAATTATTTTTCGTACGCGTTTCTCCATGTTTTTAAATAGACAAGATTCCTTTAACACATTTACACATTTCCGTGCCCCAAAATGCCCATATCTAAGGTGACAGTCCCACACTATTTTCTCTATCAACCCTTCAGGTATGACTAACCTCCAATCCCTCTCTCTCCCCTCTACTTTTTTAAACAAACTCCCTTTAAACACTTGAAAATATTGTTTATACCCAAACTCATCTACATCTGATTCTAGGCTAGTAATGATTTTATTTAATTTACTATCAGCTCTCTGCCTTACATTTATATCCTTTAATTCTTCCCCAAAAAGTTTATCTTCCCTGGACAATCTATAAATCTCTATTTCTTTCATATCTCTACCTGTTCTATTTCTGTCTATGTCTACTCGTGATAGTGTGTCTGGCACCCTGTTCTCTACACCCTTAATGTATTCCCAAGAAAAATTATACTCTTGAAGAGCTAACACCCACCTGGTTATCCGGCTGTGCGTGAGTTTGCAAGTATTCAAGAACGACAGCGCTTTATGGTCCGTCCTGATGATGGTTTTATTACCCAGCAGGTACGTTCGGAACTTCCTCACGGCGAACACTATACTGAGGAGCTCCTTCTCGGTTGTAGTATAGTTGCGTTCTGCGGCTAGCAATGTCCGGCTGGCGAAGGTGATGGTTTTGTGTTCTTTTGCCTCGTCCTCTTGGTATAGTTCTGCTCCAAGTGCTATATTGCTTGCGTCTGTCTGTAAGTAAAATTTTTCATTAAAATTGGGATGATTCATTAATATCATATCAGCGAACTTATTTTTGATGTCGTTGAACGCTGCTCTTTCGTTATCGCCCCATCTCCATTGTTTGTTCTTTTGCAGCACCGCACTGAGTCGGGCCGTCGTCTGGGCGTAGTTCCGCTGGAACTTCCTGTAAAAATTATAGAGACCAAGAAAACTTTGCAATTGTTTTATATTTTTAGGCTCCGGGAACGTCAGGATGGATTCTACTTTATCCGGATTAGCACGTATTCCCGTAGGTGTTATTATGAAACCTAAAAAATGTATCTCAGTTTGCAAAAATTTTGATTTGTCCCAATTCACCTTCAAACCTCCCTGGTGTAACTTCTCCAATACATAATCTAAATGTTCGACATGCTCCTCAAATGTTCTAGAAGCTATCAGTATGTCATCCACATATATGGTTAAAAAGTCTAAGTTATGGGGTTGCAAAATCTCATCAAGACACTTAATAAAGCTGGCTACACTGGTGTTCAAACCGAACGGCAAACGCTTAAATTGATAATTTTTTCCGTTGAACAAGAACGCGGTATACTTCCTGCTATTTATTGCCAACGGGACTTGCCAATACCCTGCAGTCAGGTCTAAAGAGGTCATATATTTCACACCGCTGAATTTCTGAAAAATCACTTCTATCGCTTCGGGTGACTCCCGGTCTGGAATAATTATTTGATTGATTTTGCGGGCATCTAGACATAACCTCACTCTCCCATCTTTTTTGATCACTACTACTAAAGGGTTGGAATAAGTTGATATCGACCTTTCTATAATATCCCCCGCTAACATCCTATCCAATTCTAACTGTACGGCCTCCCTTTTCGAATATGGTACCGGATAACTACGTTGGACATATGGCGCGTGCTCCCTCACCCTTAACTCGCATTCATACCCTTTTGCCCTTCCTGGTTCCCCGGCAAACACTCCCCTATAATCCTCAACTACCCTCCACAGCGCTTTACGCTGAGAACTCCCCATTGCACCACCTTCCCCGCAAAATTTAACCTCTCTATCCGCCCATATTCTCTCTCCACTTTCTTCACTCACACTCTCTCTACATGCATGTATACTAAATTCCATATCCCTATTTATGGTCTTATCTGGTATAACCCTTATACCCGAAATCTTTACTGTGTCTAAAACCCGTTCAAATTTAACCGTTATTTGTTTATTTTCATTACTCAATTCTAAAATTCTTTTTCTAAAATTAATGACCGCATTATTTCTTATTAAAAAATCATTACCCAAAATCACTTCTAAATTTAAACCCCTTACAACTAGAAATGTATTCTCATAGCTTTCCCCATTTATTAACATGTTCAACTGGACTTGTGTTGTAACCCGTTTACTCCTAACACCCGTAATGCCTACAATTGTTACTCCCGCTACTGGCAAAGACGGAATATGTTTGTTAGTCTCTTTCAACTTATTCAGTACATGTTCTGCTATTACAGATATTTCACTACCTGTATCTATAAGTGTCAAGACTGACTTACCTTCTATCTCCAGTTTTACCTCAGTCAACCACGCCTCTTGTCTCCTCGTTTCCGCCTCCTCTTCTTCCATCAATTCCGTAGCCAAGTCCGTGTGGATCGTGTTATTCCTGTATTTATTTTCATGGACCCCGTGATTATTCCTCGACAATGGCCGGGCCTCCTCATCCATTGTCCTCCTTAGTTTCCCGTCCTTTCGTCTGCATTACGGGGCATATACACTCTACCCATATGCTGATTTCCTCCTTCGTTTCTCAGATTCTCTGCTCGTCGGTCACCGTTCCTCTGCTGTGGGTTGTTGAATCTCTGTGGTGTCCTCTGCTGCTGTCCGGGCCTTGCCCTTCTACATCTATAACAAAAATTACGATCAGCATAATTTTCCACCAGACACCCGTCACATTTCCACATCGGGTATCGTCTGTCCCGTTCTCGACCATAGTGTGTGGTTCCCCCGTTTGGTCCTCCTCTTGGTGTGTGGTTACCTCCATTTTGCATATTAAGTTGTTGTATGCGTCAGCTGTCTTCCTGGTCCTTAATATTCTGAAAAACATCCAATATCTTTTCTAATTCACTGATATCACTTACCTCTCTGGTCATTAGAGTGATTTGTACTTCCCTCGGTAGATGTTTGCTGATGTGGCGTACAAACGACTGGAATGGCAACGGTGGTTCTAAGTACTTGGCTTCGTTGTATAGCTTCATCGTATAGACTGTAATATTACGGTTGTTTCTTCCAAAGCTCCCGGTCCCCATTATTTGGCTTCGCAGTATCTCCTGCTCCTCCTCCGACCAGTATTTATTCCGAAAGGCTTTTTCAAAATCTCCATACCTCTCCCATTCGTTTCGATGTGTCTCCGCCCATATCTCCGAATCGCCTTTAAAACATTTCAAAATTTTTATAAGTTTAACCTCCCAACTACTACAATTAAATCTGTCAAATTCTCGCACTCGATACAGAAATTGCATTGGATGCACTCTCCGATTTTCACTACTAAAAGTTTCTAATTCTATTTCATTATTTGTGTCTCGTGTCATAAATATGCGTTCAGTAACATTGCTTACATTTTGATTTTTGACTAAACTTAATTCGTCTCTCATACTACTAATGTTTTGTTCAAGTGAATATAATTTTTTGTCATTACTATATTCAGACTGTACATTATTTTTTGATATTACTTCAATAGATTCATTTACTGCTTGTATTTCTGTCTTATAATTACTTTCAATTTCATTTATTTTCGAGTCTATCTTATTTTGGTGTTCATCAATATTTTGACTAATTTTTTCAACTGTCATTTCTACACTACTCAGCTTACATTCAGTTTCAGTATTAAATTTATTAATTTTAGATTCTATGTCATCGTTATACTCATTCATTGAATTAATTAATTTTTCATTATTCTCATTGATTTGCTTCTCAACTCTACTTATCTGATTATCGACTTCATTAAATTTAACATCTATCTTTTGTATTGAATCATCTAACTTGGTCTCTACTTGGTTGATTTTATCAGTAAACTCTACTTTAGTACTTTCACAATGTCTATTAATTTCTTGAATCTCATATTTCAACTCATTAATATCCCTACTTTGTCTATCAAATTTATCATTCATTTTATTGTCACTAATATCAATTCTAGCATTTATCATGTTATATAATCGTGTTAACATCTCATCTGTATCAGATTTTTTACTTTGGACTGGCGTTAACTGACTTTCTGTTTTATCGTCAGTGAAACTGATTTCGTTATTATTACTTTTATTTTCTCTATTTGATTTTGGGGTCGTTTGGATCCCCGAATCATCTGGATTATTTGGTTCATTCGTTTTGGTTACATTCGTAATTTTGTCGTCTTGACCTACATTCGGTGTTGAATGCATTTCAAGACTACTCATCAACGCTGATTCGTCTAATTCAGCTGTTTCGCTTATCACAGTCGAGTCGGACAAATCGACTCCGTTCTCTGCTGTATTTTCCATTATTATTATTTTTAGATATTTACTCTGTTTCTTATGTGAACAAATATTCTTTACTTATTTTGCGTAACTTTACATAAGTACCTTTTGCGTATTTTCACTCTCCCTCTAAATTACGCTTGTATCCTATTTGTAGGTATGGAATTTATATTATTAAATTCGTCCCTGTTCGGGCGCCACTGTTACGTTCATTAATAAATGACATAATAATAATACAAAATAAACGTTAAGAAACTTCTACTTACCATCACTCGGCTTCAGGGTTGCGTCATACGTACTTTAGGATACAGGCGTAATTTCTTAAGGTTGTGTGAATAATTTGCACAACACATTTGTATGAAGAGAATTGCGATTTTAATTTTGATCAAGTCATTTAAATTTAAATATAAAAACAAATGTTATCCTGCTTTTTGCATCTTACTCGTAATAAAACTTACAACTATGGCTTACCTTATGTATCATTTCTAATCACACAAAACACAATTACCAACACAGACACAAACAGCCCAGCTTTGTTCACACTCGCATTCACACTGCAAATTATAAAACCCCCATCATTTTATAATATAAACCCCAGACCCCAAACGCCGGCCATGTTCGCGCGCGCACTCATCTTCTCATGAAATTTCTTGTTTTATATTATCCGAAAGTTATAAATTATACTGTCTCTTTTAAAATCGACCGCGGTCACATAAATTCAAATGATTAATCCACTTTTTAACTGTTAAATCTAAGGTTTTGTAACAAGCCTACTCTGCTTGTTCCGGCGCCGGAGAATTCAGTTAGTAGACTGGGAACGATAACGTAACAGGTATTACTGTTGTGATCTCATATTTGGTACGGAAATCACTGCCTTGATCTTCGTCGCCGTAGCTTAGTTCCATGTAAGTTTTGTAAAATAAGGTAGCGAACGATCTCAGCTAGGCACTGGCTAACGTCACAAAAGGGCAGGACTTAGCCATGACTTCCTGCCGCTCAAACGCACATTGCTGAATTACTTTTGCTCAAGCCATCTTGCTTTAAACCAACTAGGCGTCCTGGCCGAGCGCGGACTTGAGAAGTGGCGTGCGTGCATTGCCACACACATACAGAGTTCTTAGAAATTCGTGGAGATGCAAATTCCTTTGCCTAGTTACACAATGGAAATTGCGTATCGCCTTTGTCTCAAACTGTTCAGCTTACCATGAATTCTCTTGTAATGAAATAACGTTGCACAATAATTTTATAAATCCCACACAAACATGAAATAAATAAAAATGTAAATCCCACATACGGTAAAAAATAAAATAACCCAAAATTGACACGCTACAATGACTATCCAAATTCTTATATTCCTCCACAATACCAACAGGATTATTCCATGTTATTAAATCATATAGTCTGTTATCACCAAGTATAGTCCAGTCACCTTTCGTATGATCTGTCATAATTATGTCAATTACAGTTTCATTATCATTATTATCTACTGCTGTATTAGCTTTGTCATGAAGTAAGTAATCAATATTATCACTTTTATCATTTGCTGTACTAACTACTTCGCAAGGTAAGTATTCAATATTATTAATTCTCGTAATATCTAACCTCTCTGCTAATTCGTTATAACCTCAGTTTCGCTTAAATATTTCTATCACTCTCTCTCACATTAGTTAATTTTTGGTTAATTGCTACACTTAAATCTTCTCTGACTTTAATTATTTCTTTTTCGTGTTCTGTTTGTTTACTTTTCAAACTACATTAGTTTTAATTGCGTCAATTTGCTCAAAGTTACTTCTGAATTCATCATTTATATTCTCTTGTATTTTATTTGCATTTTTAATTTGCTCACATTCATCAATTACACCTTGAACATTACTGTCAATTTTGTCATTTTGTTTTTTAATTTTATCGTTAAATTTATTTGTTAACGCGTCAAATATTTTGTTTGTCTCTATTAGTTTCTCGTTAATTGTTTTTATATCATTTTTCATTTCGGTTTGTATTTTGTTTATGTCTATAGTCAGTTCATCTTTCACTCCAACAATAGTCTCATTCATACTTTCCAATCGGCTATTCATATTTACATCACGCATTTTTAGTTCGATTCTTATGTTCACGAACTCGATACTTAAGTCTGTAAGTTTATTATTGATACATTTATTTCTGATTTGATTACAGATTTAATTTCAATTTTAAACTCGTCTAAACTCATATTCAATTTGTCATTGTTCTTATTTTGTTGTTCAAACTTATTGTTTATCATTTCCATCATCAACGCTAATTGGTTGAATACATCTACATTATGGCTCTTACTACTACATTCAACTTCTACAGTTTAAATTACATTCGGTATTTCTGATTGTACGCTCTCATCAATATTTTTGTTTGTTGATATTAAATTGTCCTGCGTAACATTTAAAATCGACTCTTCCACTACACTTTCACACAAATTTGCACTCTTATTTTTCTCTGCCATTTTGACCAGGTTGTAAATTGATTTGCTTTAAATTAAATTAAAAATCAATTTACAATGTCTACTGTTACGGGCGCCATTTGAAGCTGTACGAGTTTATTAATGATTGAAATATTTAAATCGTCCCTGTGTGGACGTTATTTGAAGTAGTACACGCTAATTAATTCTTAAATTATTGAAATTTGAAGTGTTACCTACCTGTCGTAATTTACCAAGGTCTCGTCTGGTGTACTTTAGCAGAGAAAAAACAGGTCGTTGCAAAATAAACAAGTACATAGTTATAATTCATACAACCCACTACTTTATTGTGTTTTCATCTCTTCTACTTCTCTATTTGCTAACATTTCACTTACACACAACTACATATTGAGGTGACAACACCATCTGATTGAAATAACAAACTTATCTCTTATTTCTTATAATTAAATCATTTATTTAAAATTAGGAAAAGCAACCCAGATTGCTTTCTCACACTCAGACATACGTAAATAATTTCCCCAAAATATAGCGCTCTTTACTTTGACATGTTTTATGATTGATTTTTTATGTAATAAATAGTTACTCTTTTGACATGTTTTATGATTGATTGTTATGTGATAAATAGTTACTCATTCGGCGTCTCCTCCAACCACGCGTCGCACTTTGTTGATCTAGTTTGTCCACATTTTTAGTCACCCCGCACTTTTAGTTATTAAATTTGATGTCGTATGTTCCCTTCTGTTTTGTCTCACTTCAAATTAAACTCTCAACTGGACTTTTCCCACATTTTATTTAAATTTTGAAAAGGTTTTCGACTCGCGAGTCTTGATACACACCTGGCCAGGCGTATGACGTGTCGACGACTACCCATGCTACCTAAAGGCTGGCGAGCATTTCCGTTTGCACCGCCTGCATGATGTTGGCGGGAATACAATGACGTTCAGACAGCTCATTGGTTCTTTTCGATCATCGAAGCTGTTCTATGGTAATACAACAGGCCGTGGCTCACCACTTCCGTCGTTCTTCCAAACACGTGGCAAGAAATCCTTTGGCTTAGCCATTTTTTGTTACGGCGTCCTTTTTGCTTGTGCGACACAGGTGATGCGCTCGTGCGTGTGGACTCACATTCCACACGTGACAAACACTCCGTTTCCCAACAGTATTGCGTTCTCTAGCTACAGTCCGTTCAAAACGTTACGTCACTGTTCTTTGTTTGAATACAGCCGTTCTACTTGGGACTTACAATGATGACATTGAATAATTTCAATAAAAATAAAAAACTCCTTTTTGCCCCATTACAATACCCCCCCCCCCAATGAGAGGTTTTCTGCCAAAGCAGAAAAACTCATTGCTAACCCTAAGAGCATCGGTGAGGGTATGGCGCCAACAACCATTTATTCTTAACACTTCATGGGTAAACTACCCCCCTAGCTTGGTGACTATGGCTGCATCTGAACGAGATTACTGGACTTCTCTGTTCGAGATCCCAACACCGTAAAACCGGACAGATACTCACCACAGTACACCTAACCTTCTATCATTCCACCCAAAATCAAAACACTGGCCTTATACCATACCAGATCCTCAACCGATATGTTCCCCCTTACATGTATACTGGGTTTGCATTTAGCAAGTACTGGGTGCGTACACATATTCATTACTGTATTATAAACAAACTCCATATTTAAAATTGATAAAAGGTTTTATCTTTTAAATTCCAATTTTTTTGTTCATCGTTTATCAACTGGACGTTACAGTTTCAAATCCAAAATAAATTAAAACAAATCAAATTGAAATCATTTAAATCTTGTTTGCCTCTCAAAATTTATCTAAGTTCATTATCCATTAATATTTATTTTAAAAAAATAAATTCGTTTATATATTTTTCGTTTATTTTGGTTTGATCCATTAATTTGATCATTTCTTTCAAAAATTTAAAATCTTTTAATTGAATTTATAACTTTCTTACTTATTTGTTAACAATCCTAATAAACAAATAAAAATACACAACTTATTTCTACTATAAATTCAAAATAAATGCCCTTGAGTACAAAAGAGAACATAAAATACACATCATAAATCAGCTGACACCTTCCCTACTCATAAGGAACATTACAATTTACAATAACATTCTTTAACTCAAAGAATAGAGCATTAAATTTTTTTTTTTTAAATCTCACAATATTTATTTTATCAATATAAAGAAAAAAACAAAATTATTGAATTTAATTAAGTAACAAAAATTTCATGAATCAATTACTAAAAACCTATCCTGTCTTTAACATCAGCCATCAGCTGATCTCTCTGGGTCAGGTGAATGACCTTGCCCTATATACACCATATAAAATTATACCATAAAAAACACAACATAAGTTCATAATCCTTACACTCTAACATAATAAAATTAATGACACAATAAAACATAATAAACAAAATCTGATAAACATCTTCTCTACTTGAGATAATCTTTCAAAAATCAGTAGTCATCTATAAAATATCATACATAGTATAACACATGTAAATCAATTACATGTCTAAATATTTTCATGTAAATAAATTCGTACAAATTGTCTACGGTAATCATCTCTCAAATCAAACTACAATCATTTAATTAGCTTGTCAGCTAGTCAGCGTCATTAAGTTTCAAATTTTAGTTCGTTCCTCCCCTGAGTAATCTCCTTGCTACATACACTATGACCCCCCACTGAACTGTGGCATTCAGCTGCTTCCACAAGAACTGAATTGGTGGAGGAATTTTAGCATCTCCTTGTCCTTGCTTCAGCTTTACATGGTTAAAAATGCCAGATATTATAATACCTGAATTTACATATTTATACCCTTAACACTTACCTGGCTGAGCGATTCTGGGTATGTCAATCCGTCATGTCTGGCCATTTTTCACACTTTTTGACATAGTACATAATCAACAATATACTTATAAGTAATTCAAGCTTTATTTTTTTTGTTAATTCAACTATTCTCTAAAACACTATATAAAAGTGAAACTTATATTTTAAATAAAATTTTTTCTATATCATTATAAAGTTGCCATGTTTTTGCAAATAAAAAAAGTTGAAATATCATTACAATTAGGCTATAACACAACATATTGTGACAAAACTACTGAAACTTGTCTTCTGAATATTCACTAATATTGTTTATATACTATACACACAACTTTGTTTACACTGACTAAGAATTTTTTTTGGTATGGTACGTTTCGAAGCACTTATCAATACAGAGGCCAACATCACATTTCCCACATTGATAAAGAGTGTCTTTTCTTCCAGCTTTCCCTGTAGTTGGGTCTTTTAGTTGTTGTGAGGAGACAACACATTTTCGGTATACCACATTTTCTTTGTTTTCTTGGTTCATAAAGTGAATGAAGAAGTTAGAAAGTGTAAACAAAAACTTACCTCATGTTTCGTTACAATCGGGAATAAATTCCGGATCACTGTCATTTTCTGAGAACACCTCTACACTACTTTCAGAACAAATACTATCACTATCAACGTTTAGTAACTCCATCTCATTTTCACTAAGATATTTCTTGTTCACAGACATCATTCTAACGATCATCGAAGCTGTTCTATGGTAATACAACAGGCCGTGGCTCACCACTTCCGTCGTCTTCCAAACACGTGGCAAGAAATCCTTTGGCTTAGCCATTTTTTGTTACGACGTCCTTTTTGCTTGTGCGACGCAGGTGATGCCCTCGTGCTTGCGGACTCACATTCCACACGTGACAAACACTCCGTTTCCCAACAGTATTGCGTTCTCTAGCTACAGTCCGTTCAAAACGTTACGTCACTGTTCTTTGTTTGAATACAGCCGTTCTACTTGGGACTTACAATGATGACATTGAATAATTTCAATAAAAATAAAAAACTACTTTTTGCCCCATTACAATCTTCTGATCTAAGAGCATTACATGATCAAAATTAAGTAAGTGTAAGTATTATGGTTTCTATGTATATCCTTAAAACATCGTGGCGACCTTTTTAGCGAGTTTTGAATCTTCTGGGGAGTTTTTATATAAAAGGTAAGTTTAACGGAATCAGGTTAAGTGGAATATGGGGCGTATGAAAAGGTAGAAATTTGTTCCCCTACAAAAAAGAAATAAAGTTAAGAGTACGGCATTATTAATATGTTTTTTAGCAACTGCTGACTGCTTTTTTACGTTCGAGAAATGAAAACCATGCTGAAATCCTTTATAAATTTGTATTTCAGTAGATGTGAACTCTGCCAGCGTGCGTAACACCCCGTTTGAACCGGAGATGCCAGTAAAACATCCGATTCGGGCATGAGCAGTACGGGCACTTTTCCTCTCAGCTGTTTTATAAATTTTAAAATATTAAGGCAGTATCTTTTGATGAGCCTGACAATATTTCTGAGGCTCAGTGTTAGAAATATATTCATTAAAAATCATTAGTGCGATATATACGTACAAAATATCGTATCCAATCCCTAGTCTAACAGAGTCAGTGAACGGAATGGTGTTTTTCTCACTAAACCTATGGTACTGGTATCTAAGCTGCATAGTCAGTCGTTCAATTTAAACACCGTTGTTTATTTTAAATGAATTCTTTTCGTGATTACTAATGAAACCATGTGACGAAGCAATTCATTTCAAGTTTTAGCCGTAAATGCAAATAATAATTATCATATAGATTTATAGTTGTAGGTAATTAGTTTTATTGTTATATTTAATTTTCCGACCTTTAAAAATGCTTAATCTATAATTTTATATTTCCAAATCGGGCTTTTCAAATTGTTCCTAACCAAACATAACCTAACTTTTTTCGTGTTTTGTTACTGGCCTCGTTCAACTTTTAAAGTTACTTTTATTGTTGTTTTTACTTTTCCGACCTTTAAAAATGTTTCATCTATGATTATAAAGTCAGTCTAAACATTAGAGGTGACGGTGAAATAGTGAACAATTAACGATTTATAATTTGAATGACTTCCCATGCAAATTAGTTAAATTTAATTTTTTTAAGAAAACAGTGTAAGACAACAAATTCCTACATGTAAATTTCAGCATGTATTTTTTCATAAGTTTTAGTCACTTTCTTTAGCCTTTTTTAATAATTGAAAGTAACCTTTTTTTTTTAATTAGTCATGTTTATCACTTTATTGGACTTCAAAACGTGCTTCAAGACCTGGAATGTGTAATATAATAGGCCTACTAAGATTATTTAACAAGTGTGGGAAGAACTATTAATTCTTTTTTTTTGTAGTTAGCATTTAATTTAAAATGCAATTTTTCAGTACTGGTTATACTAATCAGAACTTAATTATTTCGGTAAGTGTGTCATGAGCATACATCCAAGCGCTGCTCAGTACACTTTGTAGAGTGATAGTTTTTTTGTGTGGAGTAATTTTTTAACCTGTATTAATAACATAAATATTTAATTTGATAACCTATATGTTTCATATCATAATTTGATTTACATTTAATCTGTAATCAGTAACCTGGAATTTTTTTGAAAATGTGCGGGAAAACCTGGAATTATGCATGAATTTTCTGGGCTTGGTTTAGTGGCCACCCTGCAACACTATGGAGACCAGAATTAATTACCATAGTAACAAGTAAATAAAGAAATGATATTTAGGGGCATCGGAACTGTACATTTATCCATTCCTGTAGTTTTTAATGTTTTTTAATATGCAATTGTATCGATATATTTTGTAATTTTGTATACAGATACATCTATATATTGTTAAGTTACAAATAAATGAATTTTTTTTTTAAACTTTCAAAATACCAAAAATACCACCTACCTTTGACATTCCAACTCTTACCTGTATCCAGAAACCCCCAGCATCCGTTAAGCGAGGATTAAATGGCGAAAACAGATTGAAGTAAAGTTTTAATAAATTACACTACACGTGTTTGTTGTGAAATCGACATTAGTTTTTTATTTTCACTTTCGTTTACTTTTTTATAACTGCAAACATATTACCCTCTTTATATTGGTAATGAACAGGTCCTTACTGGACATACATAATTTGTTATATTGAAAAAACATAAAATCTTATCTGCTATAAGACTCGCCAGTACTCATTATTTCTCTCTCTCACACACACACACACACACACACACACACACACACACACACACACACACACACACACACACACACACACACACACACACACACACACACACACATTTTCCCCACCAATTCTAGATTTGAGATCTCATTTCTTAAATAAAAAGGATTTTGAAAAGGATAATTGCATCAAAAGGCTGATCGATCTGTTTCTGTACTTAACTGTCTTTGTTACTCCACGTGGCAGTACTCAAATTTACTTTATTTGAATAACATTTTTGCTGTTTAAAATTAAAATTTATATGTTCGCGGACTTTAGTTGTACAGAAACCCGCCCGGGATCAGATTCAGTTGAAACAGAGCGAGCTTGTTCTAAGGATGGCCAACATAAAGGCCGGTCACATGGTATTCCCTCTCTGCTGAATGTTCCTCGCTGGCGAAATTATACGTCTCAGCGGCACCAGACTACACTCCGATATTACAAAACGAGGGATCGTTCTGTGACGTTTTAG
The DNA here is from genome assembly GCA_034769895.1 of Magicicada septendecula. Taxonomy (NCBI): domain Eukaryota; kingdom Metazoa; phylum Arthropoda; class Insecta; order Hemiptera; family Cicadidae; genus Magicicada; species Magicicada septendecula. Next base: position 62,182,385 of record CM068369.1, on the reverse strand, counting down.
TGACGTATTTGTAACGTCCTTTAATAATTAAGATTCTGTGGCCGTATATGGCTATGGCGAGTGTTGTTTTCGTTGGTTCAGCGATTGGTATGGCTAAAAATAGCTGTTGACTCAGCCACACGTGTTGCCAGCTCCTACTCCGAAAGTTAGATTTGATTCGCTTTTACATAACTTGTGTTATTACCCAATATCGAACAAAGATTAAAAGTGGTTGTAGCCCATTATGTACTGTTACAATACCCCCTCAACGAGAGGTATTATGCCGAAGCATAAAAACTCTCGTTGACATAACCTAAAAGGATCAGTCCGGATATGGCGCCTTGACCCCCTGAAATTTTATTAACCATGGGTAACTTACCCCCGTGATCCAGTGACTGCGGTCGCACCTGCATGACTTTACTGGATTTCTTGTTAAGATCCCAACACCGCAAAGGCAGGCAGGGACTAAACGCCCCGGCCCTTACACGCTGGTCAGCACAGGGTCGCCCCACAGTATCACTAGATGCTGAAACAATTAAATTACAAATATTACTAATAGGCCTTTCATTTGCCAGATCCTGAACTGATTTGTTTTCCTTTTAATCGTACTGGTTAGTCTTTTTATGAAGTACTGGCTTTCTTAACTGCTAATACACACCTTATAGGTTAACAGAAATCCTTAACCTAACATAATATTTTTTAATTCAATCATTTTACTTGAACACCTTCTTAGAAATTCTCATTCCAAATTCGAAATATTTTCCTGATTCCAATCAGAATTTAATAACCACTTCCTATTACTCTTTGATTTAAACATCTCATTTATCTCTCTACTTCAATGATTTTTTGTTCATTTGCTAATGCGAACTCTATACAATACAAAACCTGGTTATACAAAAATAAAAAATTATACAATACAACTAATACAGTCAATCAAATGTGTATTTTAACACTATATTATTACTCATTATTGTGATTTAATCATCACTCTTATTTTTCATTTTAAATTCCTCCTTCCACACACACTATTACCCCCCTGGACTGTAGCGCCCAGTTGCCTCCACAAGGACTGAAACGGAAGGGGTGAACACATTTTCTTTTCTTTCTCCCCCATCCTTGCTTTGGTGTTATACAAAATTCGGCATTACTGATATCCCGGATACCAGTAATCCTACTAAAATAATATTCACAATCCCTTAAGCGGCTAACACCCTTCCAATAGGTGTATAGCCGTTGTTCCAAAGTTACATTATATTAGGTTCCCCTGATTCCTCCCCAGTTGTATTTCTAAGTTCACCGATTTAGAATATTCAGCCAAATCCACGGTCAGGGTTTGGTGAAACTGTGACCGCCCTAAATTGGGGAATAGCATTTACCATATCTTATATAGTTTATATCTACACAATTACTATATATTCAAATAAACACTCAAATTGAACATTACCATTATTACATTAAAATAAATCTTTCACACTTGAATCTGAATAAAAATTACAAACATTACAACTTTAATTTCAATTTTTCAATTAAAGATTCCACTTGTTATATCATTATTTCAACTCTGCATTTCCATTCAACATTTTAATCATCGACCATTGATTATTCAATTCAAATCTCAACCAAAAATTTAAATTCATTACCAGAATTCATCTGTTACAACAATTAACTAAATCATCACAAATCAGTTTAATTCCATCTTTTTCAAAACACTGTAAATTACTTCAATTACTTTATTCAAAACAATTTAAATTCATTTAATTCGATCAAAACTATAAATCGATCATACAAATACAATGTACATACCAACAACATATCCTTAACGCAATACATTTAACATCAATACAAATTTATTTACACTCTACGTCATATCATATTATTGTTTACCACACCTCATTACATAAGTTAGCCAAGTAATTACACCATAAACTAAAATAATTAAATGTTCATTCACTATATCTCTAACCGCCATCATCGAAATTTAGTCTGATTTTCACATAACAGTTTTCATTCTTAATTACATGCATTATATTCTTATTTTTAATACAGTGTCCCATTAAATCTGTGTTATTCATTATACTATAATAATCTATAGGATTATTCCTTATTATTATCTCATAAACCTTGTCAACATTAGTTATATTCAAGTCGCCCTTAGTATTATTCGTTATCCCCAGGTAAGTTATGATCTCATCATCATATTTATCTACTACATCAGTTACATCACAAGGTAAGTGCTTATCACCGACAATGGTATCATCAAATAATCATCAACATTTACTGCACAAGGTAAGTCTTTCATATAGTCTACTTTCTCAAATTTTAACCTCTTAACTAACCCCTCATAATCTCTAACTTGAACATCTCTATCACTCTCTCACTCTCTCTATTATCACCTTCCCAAACCCATTTCACACTTTCACTCCACGCAGAGGGCAATACAACTTTGTTACAACACCATCTGGCCTTACCAGATACACCAAAACTTAAGGGACCCTTTTGAGACCATTCGTTTCCTAAATAAACCTTAGAGAAACTCTCATTCTCTAACACTTGTGAAGCCTCTACTTCACATTTAACCTGGGGAAAATTTGCCCTCCACTCTCTTTCTAATTCATAAACACTGACTACTACCCCCTCAATAAGCTCTACTAAATTTACACTCATCATCACCGCTATTACCCACCATATCACTACTAACCTCAACTCCCATTATATCCTCATTATCGCTAATATTATTCACCGTATCATTCTTAGATACCCCGATTTCAACTACTTCGTTATTATTATTATTTTCACTTTTAAAGTCGCTTACCTGTTTGAATTCACTTTTTCTCCTCACTTTTCTCTTTCTAATTTCACTGACATCGTCTTGCATTTGTTTTATGACGGTACTACAACTTTCATTAATTTCGCGTATGATATCACTCTTTACTCCATTGAATCGAGTATTTACCTCGTTAATTTCACTACTTATTTCATTGAATCTGGTGTTTAATTTTTCATTGATATTATCAAAACGATTATTTATGTCATTTAGTTTTACATTTTGCTCATCAAATTTCGTGTCATTTACGCCAAAACGACTATTTATTTTATCGAAATTTCTTTCACTTTTAATGCTTTGTTCGGTTAACATCGCTTGTATCATTTTCAGCATTTCATTCTCATCAGATTTTACTTCCATATTCCTTAAGGAATGGAAGTATGGTGATGGCAAAAAAAATCGTGTTCGAGATTATTGCAGATTCTGATTGTACTACACTCAAAACATGAAAAAAAGTCGTTTTCCGAAAAGTGTGTGTGTGTGTGTGTGTGTGTGTGTGTGTGTGTGTGTGTGTGTGTGTGTGTGTGTGTGTGTGTGTGTGTGTGTCTGTGTGTAGATTTTTTTTCTATGGCAAACGATAACTGCCGCAAATTCAAACAGAATCAAATAATTTTTTGCATACAGCCCTGATTTGTAGAGTACTCACGACCTATTGTTTTTGGTGAAGATCGGTTGAGGGAAAGGGGTAGTTTACCTGCAACGGTTTTTTTTTAATCAAGGGAAATTTTTTTTTTTGGCAAACGATAACAGCCGCAAATTCAAACAGAATTAAATAATGTTTCGTACACAGCCCTGAATTGTAGAGTTTTCAAGACCTATTGTTTTTGGTGAAGATCGGTTAAGGGAAAGGGGTAGTTTACCTGTAACGTTTTATGTTTTAACAAGGGTATTTCCTATGGCAAACGATAACAGCCGCAAATTCAAACAGACTCAAAAGATTATTTGCATACAGCCCTAAATTGTAGAGGTCTCAAGACCTATTGTTTTTGGTGAAGATCGGTTGAGGGAAAGGGGTAGTTTACCTGCAACGTTTTTTTAACAAGGGTATTTTCTATGGCAAACGATAACAGCCGCAAATTCAAACAGAATCAAATAATGTTTTGCATACAGCCCTAATTTGTAGAGTACTCAAGACCTATTGTTTTTGGTGAAGATCGGTTAAGGGGAAGGGGTAGTTTACCTGCAACGTTTTTTTATCAAGCGTATTTTCTATGGCAAACGACAACAGCCGCAAATTCAAACAATCAAATAATTTTTTGCATACGTCCCTGAATTGTAGAGGTCTCAAGGACTTTCGATTTTGGTGAAGATCGGTTAAGGGGAAGGGGTAGTTTACCTGCAACCTTTTACGTTTTAACAAGAGTAATGTACTTGAAAATTTATTTAAACTTTTTGAAACAATGGTAATTGTTAAAAATAAAATAATTTTGTTGCCAGGCAATAAAATTATAATTTTTTCATTTTAATGTAATATAATATTTTTCATTTAATACAGCAATAAAAAGGCAGGTAAGACACACACACACACACACACACACACACACACAATTCACGTTATTTCTGGCCTCACTCATGTTTATTTTCTTACATTTGCACGCTTTTTAAATGGAAAGTGCCGAAACCCACACCAACATAACGCGTGCAAGCTGAATTTTTTTTTAAGGAATCACTAAAAGGACGGTGGTACAAATCGGACGCTGAGGTAGAGTTTGCTGTAACCGAATGGTTCCACAAACAGCCGTAAGAATTTTACTAGCAGGGAATCTACAGGTTAGCGCAACAGTGGAACTCATGTCTTAATGTTATTGGAGACTTCTTTTAAAATCGTTGAATAAAAAATGCTTTACGGCTCTATACGTGTTTCTATTGAACAATCCTTGTATTAGTCATACACAATAATACAACTGATTGAACTTCAAATTTTAAAACTTGATTAGTTTCTATATATATGTTTAATGTTACAAATAATTCAAATAACAATCTTGATCATCTGTTAGTTCAGCGGAATAACAGTGACACTTTTAATAACCGCATAAAATAAACACTTAGAAACAACACAGGCACTTTAACTTAACTGTTTGCACCACAGAAGTGAGGCATGCCTCAACGCTCTATGTGTACAGTGCAGGACAATCCCCCCTCCCTACACTTCCCTATCACACCACTACATTGCTTACATACGATGTATACAAAAAACGCTGAGGCAAGTTCAGGTTGCCTCATTCGCTTTAAACGAAGTATGCTGAATCTCACCTGTCACCATCTAGCGGTCGCTCAATAAAGCACGTTTCGGTTTAATAAATTTGACAGTCGCAGTAACAATGTATAATCTTTACGTTATGTAGTTCATACGTATTTATAATTTTTATTCTACAGAATTTTTTAGGGTAGGCATTGCCTCAATTGCCTCCATGTAACTTCGCCACTGATATATATGTGTACAACGTTATCGGCAACAAAGAAGTAGTTTTTGTTAAAATTCCTTCCCGGGATATTTGGCCGTAGTCCAATGTTTTCTACAAAACCAGACATTTCGGCAATGCCATCGACTTCCATCATCAGTGAAAATCGAGTGCGATAACGTGAGGTGGTATATGTTAGTGACCACAGTACTGTGGTTAAGGCTGAAGCAGTAAGTAGAAAGAAGTAGTTTCTATGGTAATATTTCATTTCAAAAATGATTTTAAATATAAATCTTAGAATATGGAAGTCATGTATGGTTCTCCATACCGTTATTTTACTTTGGATTGGTGTTGACTGAATTACCACGCCGTCCATTATCTTAGACTCTGTTAAACTGTTTTCTGTATCTACTACAGTATTTGACTGTGTTTCCATGTCGTTCATGACAGTTACGTCAGCCAGGCTGACTCCCTCGTCATTACTCTCCATGTTTTACTTATTTTTTAATTACAATATTTATTACAGTTTAATATTGAGATAAATATGAGTGTTTAACTTTTTAACTAACAAATTTTTTAGACCATGTGTTTTTTGAACATCTTAACCTAACATTTTAACTTCCGCTTTTTCTCAATCTGTTCCCGTTCATTCAATCCAGACTTATTCCACGTAAAATTTACGCAGAAATCCTGGTCACGGCACCACTTGTTAAGTTACAAATAAATGAATTTTTTTTTAAACTTTCAAAATACCACCTACCTTTGACATTCCAACTCTTACCTGTATCCAGAAACCCCCAGCATCCGTTAAGCGAGGATTAAATGGCGAAAACAGATTGAGGTAAAGTTTTAATAAATTACACTACACGTGGTTGTTGTGAAATCGACATTAGTTTATTATTTTCACTTTCGTTTTCTTTTTTATGACTGCAAACATATTACCCTCTTTATATTGGTAATGAACAGGTCCTTACTGGACATACATAATTTGTTATATTAAAAAAACATAAAAACTTATCTGCTATAAGACTCGCCAGTACTCATTATTCTCTCTCTCTCTCTCTCTCTCTCTCTCTCTCTCTCTCTCTCTCTCTCTCTCTCTCTCTCTCTCTCTCTCTCTCTCTCTCTCTCTCTCTCTCTCTCTCTCTCTCTCTCTCTCTCACATACATTTTCCCCACCAATTCTAGGTTTGGGATCTCATTTCTTAAATAAAAAAGATTTAGAAAAGGATAATTGCATCAAAAGGCTGATCAATCTGTTTCTGTACTTAGCTGTCTTTGTTACTCCACGCGGCACGTCGTTCCTCAGACGCACTTTCCTTTTACACTCGTTAAAACGGTCCGAACTGTTTTTCAATGTTTAATTTATTTGTCACTCACTGTTGACACTCGTTGGTACTCAAATTTACTTTATTTGAATAACATTTTTGCTGTTTAAAATTAAAATTTATATGTTCGCGGACTTTAGTTGTACAGAGACCCGCCCGGGATCAGATTTCAGTTGAAACAGAGCGAGCTTGTTCTAAGGATGGCCAATATAAAGGCCGGTCACGTGGTATTCCCTCTCTGCTGAATGTTCCTCGCTGGCGAAATTATACGTCTCAGCGGCACCAGACTACACTCCGATATTACAAAACGAGGGATCGTTCTGTGACGTATTTGTGACGTCCTTTAATAATTAAGATTCTGTGGCCGTATATGGCTATGGCAAGTGTTGTTTTCGTTGGTTCAGCGATTGGTACGGCTAAAAATAGCTGTTGACTCAGCCACACATGTTGCCAGCTCCTACTCCGAAAGTTAGATTTGATTCGCTTTTACATAACTTGTGTTATTGCCCAATATCGAACAATGATTAAAAGTGGTTTTACCCAATTCTGTACTGTTACAATATTTTGTAATTGTCTTAAACGATTATAAAATTTATGTTTATACGTATTTCTGATGATGCAATGAGTAAGTAATGAAATATATTAAGTACTACTACTAAAGATGTCAACAACATGGAGACCAGAATTAATTACCATAGTAACAAATAAATAAACAAAAGCTATTTAGCGGCATCAGAACTGTACATGTATCCCATTCCTGCAGTACATTTTCAATGTTTTATATAATATGCGATTGTATCGATATATTACGATGTGGAAAGTGTACTAATTGTAAATTGTCCTATTACTTAATGCAAAGCGAAAATACGTGTTGTTTTTATTTGTGAGGTTAGGTGACAACAGTTTTTGGTTTTTAGTTTACTGCTGAAATAAGTAAAAGCCATGTTTGAGGAAAACAACGTTTAATGTGTTATACAATGCTTCTAACATAGTAACACTTAAAATAAAGAATTTAGCGTTTTTGATGTAACAGGTAGGCTACTTTATAAATATCTCCAAAGGCTTTATAAACGGGTACTTTTAAATCTCCAAAGGCTGTTGTACCAACATAATAATTTAGTACAAGTTAAAATAGTACAAGTGTTGAAAACAGCTTTGGAGAGAATTTGACTAACGAGTACAAAATTGTTATACGAGCTGACAGAACGCCAAATAGACATAGACAGTAAAATTATATTAAAATACTTATTAAAAGTCAAATATTCCCGTGCGAAGCCGCGGGTAACAGCTAGTATATAATAAAAATCTAGACTGTCATATTTCACAAACAGTTTCATAAATGATGGATTGAAACACACAGTACACAAGGAAATAAGAGGCAGGTCAGAAATTAATACTATACAGTCTCTAATCGACTTTCTCAGTTCTGTTCTAACCGATCGGTCATAAGTCAATTTGGATATAATAAAACAACTGTATTGTTAATGCTGCATATTTATAAAGAAAGGTAATTTATATGGCATTTCTAACTCAAGTTCTCCAACAACCTTAGAATTTACATATTAATTAACCTCAGATTGTTTTTCAAGGTAAATAATTACTAATGTATTACTGTACATTATAGTATATTAGCAATTAAATTAATTTTATATTTCTCTTCTTATTACTCACTTATTTGACCATAATCATATATGGAATGAATACTGTCAGACTTTCTCAAATATACAATTGTGTTAATTCATTAGAAATTAATGAATTGTACATTTTAATTAATAGAGTGGTTTTCAACCTTTTTAAGTCCAGGACACACCGGACCTTTTAAGTCATGAAACAATAATAAGTGCATTAGTACGTGTTTGTACAAAGGTATCATGCAATTCTGTAAGTTAAGTGCAGAATGGTGTAAGTTTTGGGCCATCAGTTATACAGGGTAATGCACAGGAATCTGACGATTTATAAAGCGACATAGTTTGGCAACCCTAGCCTGCAAGTGGGAATTTATGAACTAGGCCTACTCCTCCTTCGATGAAAATCAAACCACTATGTTCAATGCACATTGTGAGAATCCCTCCAAACATTGACAGAGTCAAGCAGGTGATGTTAAGGAGCCCTAAACGGTCAGTGAGAAAGCATGCAGCAGCCCTATGAATTGGTCCTGCTAACGAGGACAAAGCAAAGGGCACAGTGAACAAACAAAATTTTCAGTTACTAGTCTGATAACAAATCCTCCTATGTATCACACAGTCCACAGTCCTCTTCACAGTCCACATGTAACTATCTAGTGTGCTGTGGTAAATTTTGGGATCATAGACCCGTATTTCTTTGAAGAGAAAGGACAAATGGTGACGGTCACTTCTGCACAATACACAGTGATGTTACAGGAATTGCTTGCTCCTGAACTGCGTCATTATGGGATTGACTTGCACAGAGTGATTCCAGAAGTACGGAGCAATAACCCACACTGCCAGAGCATCCATGGTGAGAAACATTTCCAGACCACGTGATTTCTAGAGAAGGAGATGTTGCATGACCGACATGATCTCCGGATCTGTCAGTATGTCACTGTTTTCTGTGGGGATAACCCAAGACTAGAGTATTTCTTAATAAGTCTAATGAACTCAAGGCCTCCCTCCGTACAGGAAGAAATCACAGCCATACAAAACAACATGGTCCAAGCAGCAATTGCGAAGTCTACGGAACAGACTGCAGCAGTGCATACAAAGTGATGGAGAGCATTTGACAGAGGCCGTATTTAAAAAAATGAACGTACACCTGTAAATGGTATCAAATTTGCTCTATTTACATAATAACACGAAAGTAAATAAAATATATTTTACATTACTTATTTCATTTTTAAAATTGTCAGATTCCCGTGGACCACCCTGTACATATAGGGCAATCTGTTGCATCTTTATACTAATTTCTGCTATTAATTGCAAACAGTAGTATAGTGTACAGTATAGACTAATCATATTTCAGAAATGGAATCGTCTCATGGGCAAGGTGAAGCAGAATTAAGAGCTGCTTGGAAAAAACTTGGTGTTGGATCTGATGGATTCCTTGACAAATCGGAACTTGCTATGGTTTGCCGTGCTGTTGGTATGGAAAAAGTTGCAGATGAGGTATATATCTGATCATTACATTTGTTCAGATTTCTTAATATTATTCATTATGAAACGTAAACTACAGATACTGCAGTATACACATAATGTAAATCATAGGGCCATACCTAGAAAGTGGTATTTATTGAAACACTCTTTAATTTATTTATGTACAAATAATGTATACAAAAAATGTCTTTTTTGTGACATTTGTTATTAACATTGTAGATTGTATGTGTGTTTCTGTGTTGTTGATAACATATAACTCGTAGTTTTTTGTAGTCATTACACAAATTATAAAAACAATTAACTTCTTATTGAGTTATTTTTGTCTGAAAGGACATTTCGTAGAGTTTAATTTTTAGCGAGTCATAGCATGTTTTGTAAATATGAAAATGTGTGTGTGTGTGTGTGCGCGTGCGCGCGCTTATACAGCCCACAATATATAGAAGATTGAAAACTGCTTAGGTTTCAGCATCCATGTAAAAGGTGTAGACAAGTCTTCCTCTTTCAGGGTTTATGCGCAGTACCTGTTCTGACTTCAAAGGCTGTTGTTACGTATTTACTTGGGCCTTCCAACAATTTTATTTTTCTCTTCCATCTTGTATTCACGCACCATACTATTCTGGCATTTTTTCACAACTGCTTCCCTTCTCTGCTGACAGTCTCTTATGTCATACTCAGTACTATTAATTCACAGTTCCTCTCATATATCTGTAAAAATTATTTGTTAACCTATTGAGATTGGTCCTACCTTTCACCTTCCATAAGAATGTGTTGTCTGAAGCCTACTGAGCAATATTCAACTTTCACATCCATATAATAAAACTGATTTTCCCATGTCTTGTAAAGTTTCAGTTACTTTATTTTAATATCCCTGATAACTTTGATTTTGAATATTATTTGGATAATTGTACATATATTGTGAAAAACAATAGTTTGGGAATCTAAATAATGACACTGTATAAAATCAGTAAACATGTTTCCACATAGTTGCATAGACGTGAAAGCTGGTTATTTGGTGACATTATGTGTACGATACAAGAGATTTTTCAAACTTCTGCAAGTAATTATATAGAATAAAATTTTATATAATATTGGAAGAAGAGTGAAACATCAAAACAACACTTAATTAAGGGTGAGAGGAAATAAACAGATGCAGCAGGACTTGTACCCAAACAGTACTTGATACAAATAGTACTTGCTAATTTTAGATCATGGAAATTGTATTGAATAATTCTGGGTTTTTTATAGAGAGATTACATAAAAGTATAATTTTATGTTTGTTATGTCTTTTGTATAACACTACACATATACAGCGCACGATTAGATTGATGTAAGAGTGTAAGTAATGTACATGTAAAAAAAGTTTTTGTTAACATTAAATTTTATACAATTTTGTATAGGTTGTCAGTCAGGTGTTCTCAAAACTGGATGTAGACAACAAAGGACGTATCAGTTTTGAAGAATTTCTGCAGCTGTTTCGCAGTGGAACTCCTCAGTCACCTTCTCATCCTGTTGTAGCTTCACCTCCTCCTCAACCATTTCAGTCATCACACCTTGCTAGTCTTGATATTAACTCTACAGGGTAAGATTCTATAGGTTTTTTAGACCTGTAAAAAAAATAGTCTTTTTAGTAATTTTGAGAAGTTGATGAAAAAAGTTCTGACACTGTTGATAATATTCAGTTATTTATCTTTTAACTTGCAAATTGTATTCTCATTAGTTACAGTTTTCCTTAAAAGATTTTTGTTTTTAACATAGAAGCAGTTTCTAAAATTTGGTAACAATAATCAGGGGCGGATTAACCATTAGGCTGACTAGGCTGTAGCCTAGGCCATGGCACTTTGGGGGGCGCAAAATATTAGCTATAAAATAATAACATTTTACAGCTAAATGTAAAATTGGTAATAAATTACAAGGATAAAAATTTGAGTTCATTTCGAACACAGGCGCTGTTTGCGAGAAATTCTGGTAAAACTGTACATAAATAATAGAAGTGCTTTCCAAACTGTTTTCTCTGGTTATGAGTCATCTGCGGCCGGCAAAAGATCTTTTCAGCTTTGAAGAGGGTGAAAAATTATTTACGCTCAAATTTGCGCTAGGATAAACTGACCAGTGTAGCCCTCTTGTTCAATGAAAGTGACTTTCTGCAAGGACTTGATTTCAGTGAAGTGATTAAAACGTTTGCTCAATCTAAAGCGAGAAAAAAGAATCTCTCTTGAACTTTACATGAGTCTTAACAAATCCACAAGATATTTAACTGTTTGTCTTCTTTATGTAAATGATGTTAAATGTACTCTTAATAAAACTGTTACAATTCTATAACTACTTAGTTAATGTGTTCCTTTTAAAAGCCACGCAAACTACAAATGGTTGAAGGTGTAACTCTAAAACAATCTCTGAAAAATAGCCTCAGTTTTCAATTCTTGAGACTATTTCCAAAACAGTAAGATATTTGAAATATTCCTAACTAAGAAATGTATTGTAGGGTGTTTAAAGCTTCATTCAGCCCCTTGGAAATAAACGTAAGAGTAGCCTATGGGTGGTGAGGAAGCCCCTAAAATATAATTAGCCTAGGGCGCCAAGATACCTTAATCCGGCCCTGACAGTAATTTAAAGTAGATGTTAAAAAGAGTGTTAAAAGGGTGTTCTGTGTTACAAAAAAAAAATACAACAAAGAAATATTAGGTTGTTTTTAATTTATCAAATTCTTTTCTCTAAACTTAAGTTATCTAATTACATTTTTTTGTTACATCTTTTTTTTTTAAATAATCTGAATTTCTGAGTTATTTCTTTCTGCCTGCAGCAAGAAAAGAAATAACAGTTCGCTCATTTTTTTTTTCGAAGTATGTATGTTTGGGTGTCTGCACAAAACCATAATATTTTTCTTCATTATATTCAAAATTTGACAAATTTACGTAACAGTGTCTAAGATTTCCCAAGTTAATTCCTTCAGTTCATAAAATTGTGTGGTGAGATTTATAATATTGTTATAACATGCACACTTTTCTGAGTTATGAAATGTGTTTTTAAAAGTCCAGTTAAAGTGGACTAATATATAATATATATTGTATTGTGCTGCTTTAGACTGAACTCTATGTCCCTGAGAGGAATGTGAATAGAGAGAGAGAGAGAGAGAGAGAGAGAGAGAGAGAGAGAGAGAGAGAGTAGACATGCTCACATGTAGTGGTATAAACAAACAACGATTACTGAGAAATACTGATTCTCATTACATTATCAAATCTCACTCGTTTCATCTAAAAAAATGTGTTTTTCCCCACCATTACAATTTTTGGTTTTTCAATTAACACTTTTACTTCTACATTTTTTCCACTTGAATCTCACACTTATAAGATCTTGCATTAATAATTTAGTGCCCATGGGAAATGGATCCTTTCTTTCACAATAGGTAGGAGTTTTTTAATACTGGGGACAACATTTTGATTTTTATAAACATCCTGAACAATATTTCTTACTACACACTTATCAAAATCATCAAGGAAAAGTTTCATTTTCTCACATATTTTGTTTTTTTTCCCCCCAGTGTGGAGAGTTTTCCTTCTGGACTGCATTTTCTTTGCTATCCCAAGTATTTAACGAAGCCTTCTGATTTATTACAGTAATAGGCAGCTCGTTTTGTTGCTTGATTGAGTCGGTATGTCAGTGAGTTTCACTGTTCTTCTTCATCACATTTTCCAATTGTATTACTAATTATTTTGTTACCTTCACTGTGAACAGTGAAACTTCTTTTTCTTTCTTTCGATGACCCTTGAAGAGACATTATGAATAAACAACTACAAATAAACAAATAACAGGATTATTCTCTCACTAACTGAAAATAACTAAAAGTATACTAATCCTAAACTATAGTTCACAAATTTGTATTTTTAGTGTTTAATGTTACTGTAACACAACTACTTGAAAAGTACTAAGTTGTAAACACAAAACCAATAATGTGTACAGTAAAATTCACTAGACATGAATCAACCGTTTTCGTGCTAACTGCGCAGGTTATGTAATGCGCATGCGTCAACAGAGAAACATAGCTTAGTTTTCTCTGAGACGCTGTGGAGGTTATTGTGTGAGTACTTTTCAAAAAACATCAGTATTCATCGAAAGTGAAGCGTTTAGATTCATTTCATTTGAATAAGAACAGCGTAATAGTAATAGATAATGTCTCCTACCACAATGTACAAATAAATCCACCTCCAACATCATTAACAAAAAAGACACACTGATTAACTGGTTAAAAAACCATTACATTGCTTGTAGTCCATCTGTGTTAAAGCCTGAGCTGTATGCACTAATTAAACAAAACAAACCAACTTAAAAAACTTTTAAAATGGATGCTTTTTTGCCAAACCATGGACATTCTGTTTTATGACTTCCACTCCATCAGCCGGATTTTAATCCTATGGAACTGACTTGGGCAACCGTGAAGAAGCGTGTTGAAAGAAAAACGTTCAGTTTTCTGTAGACAGTGTCAAAGGAATTTTATTGTATTTCTCCTGCAGACTAGATATCAAGGCGTGACGTCATGAAAATTGAAAATGAGTACGTTAGATCAGACCAAATAAGGGAGACTGTAACAGATCATTTAGAAAGTATTGTAAGGCGAGATAACAGTGGTGATAACAGTGACGGAAATATTAGTAGGGTGAAGAACTGACCTAAATAATTATTGTAATTGCATGTATGTAATGTGCTCTATGGTACTTAAATAGTTTCAGTCTAATTGTTGCATTAATATTGTCTCTCCTGTTCTTTACGGATAGTTTACATATGCTTGTTTTTTAAACACACACACACACACACACTCATTTCACGTACAAGGCTGTTATTAATGTTACTTATTCAAACAAATTAAGATGCTAGAGCAATGTGGATCATATATTACTACGTTTTTTCGTGAATCGTAACACAAAGTGTACACATTCCAAAATATACAACGATTGTTGATGTCTAGGCTCGACTTTCGAGAAACATTGCAACAGACACAACAAGCCAAGTCACTGTTTACAAAAATGTGGCAGTATTAAACATTTTATAACGGTGTGAAATCTTTATTTCATTGTCTCTTTCTGTTGTGTCTTACAAAATGTTTCGTCATACAAAATGTCAATGTTTACTGTCGTAATCGAAACCAAAACTTACCTACAACCAAATTTTTAGAAGGCTATTTAGTAACTTAGTAAAAAAGTAGAGAATTAAATATAAAACGTTGCTCTATGGTACTTAAATAGTTTCAGTCTAATTGAACCCGCGCGGGCGGGTGTGTGTGTGTGTGTGTGTGTGGTAGGGCTGTAAAATTTAGTTTGGTAAAGTATTTAGTAATATAATTAAAAATGTAGCCAATGAAATGTAAAAAACAATAAACACATAAAAAACGTTAAAAATTAAAAATAAACAATTGAAAACACAGACAAGAATCATAGACAATAGAAAACTAAATAAATAAAGGTGTAAATATAATAAAACAAAAATAATTGTGAATTGACAAGGCAGTGTAACTGCTTTATTTCAGCTGTCATTATAAGTTTTTAAATTTTAGTACTTTTACAGTGAGAAACGTAAATTTCACGATTTACTTTCATTTTTAATTAAGGAAGCGTAACTTCGGCACTTAGGTATAAAAGTTAATCCATCCCAAAATAGATTACTCATGTTATACATGCGTCTTATTCACAATTCAGAGAGTAGACCAATATTTTCAACTGCGTTAGTAGATATTTTCCTCTCTCCTGGCTTCCACTGCCCCCGACTTCTCCCCACTACAACCTGCGCGCTGTTTCATGTCTGTTTAATTTTACTATACTCTTTGAACACAATACCGCAATAGTGAAAACCAGACTGCAGTAAAATTAAGTGTGTAATGTCTGATTGCCTATGTGAATGGATGCCAGTCTGCACTATGAACAGGGTAAGGCAGCTGTCATGAATCATTGGCCTTGACAGACAAATGTCCTGCTAACACAAACACACTCAATCATACTTAACCCCTCCCCCATCAGAGAGACAAAGTTCAGTCTCATGGAGTGCCAGGTAAAATTTCTCTTGTGACTTTGATTACCAGAATGATATATTGAAGAATCCGAATTTGGATACATCAGAATTATGAAAGGAAGTTGTTTCCAAAAATCTTTCAAAGGAGGAGTTTTAAGATTTCAAACAGTTTGTTGTGCAAATTTGAAGTTGTTTTTACAGTCAGGTCCGGTTCTTGGAAAGATTCTCTCTTGTACAACACCACGCCAATCAAATTGTTTATTTTTATTACTTGAGGTTGGGGTTAACTGAATCCCAGAGTCATTTATAATAGCTGGCTCATTGAATTCTCTATTTTGTACTAAGACTGGAGTCGAATGGACCTCCAACCCACTCATGACCGTTGATTCGGTCAAACTATTTTCTTTATTGATATTTGTATCAAATTTATTTTCTGTACTGACTTCGGTTAAGTCAGTTATGCTGACTTCATCATTGTTATTCTTCGTTTTGTATGATATTGTTTACATATACTATTATACACACTTTAGCTTAGTTCTCATCACAATCTACAACCATTTACAACATCGCCCCCACTCCCAAATAATCCTTGTCTGCAACTTAATTAGGTCTTATCTGTGTGATTAAAATAAATCACACAAATCGAGTCCCAGTTCGGGCGCCAGTGAAACAATAGTATTTATTCAATTAATAATATAATATCTTACCTTCGGGTTTCTCTTCCAGAGTCCTACAGACGAAATCTGCTGCAGAAAGGATTATCTGAGATGTAATTAAACTTTAAAGTTTTTACCTTAATCCGTCTATGTGACCGCTTAATTTTTCTTCTTTGTCTTCTTACGCGTTTCGGATTGTGTTAATCCATCATCAGAGATTAAGGTAACATAGACGGATTAAGGTAAAAACTTTAAAGTTTAATTATAATAATTGTGACGCGGATACCAATACAATGACTTTAAAATTATCTGAGATGGGCGGTAAAAATATAATAACGAAGTTTATATTAAAACAAATTGCTTCTGGTTTATTAGACAAATTAATTACTTCGTCTTACTTTGATAACAATTAAAGTTCTAATTTCTTTTCGGGTATATGAATATAATCTTCACATTAGTAACATAGGAAATCAAACGAATGAGTAGAACGAACATTTCTTACTCGACTAGCCTATGACAAATTCTTTATACTTTAATGAACCAGTACGTAATTTATATCTTTTCCCTTAGAGATCTCTATTGTTTAGGAAAATGTCTGTAAATATAAATGTTACAATATAGTTAAATGTTAATGTAATTAAAAGTTCTGAATTGATAATATGGTACTCATCCTGGTAGTGGCTTCACTCCAACTGGTGATTCACGTGTTTTATCCCTCACTTCGAAAATCAATGTATGCTCATTAAAGTAATTTTATCTCTGCTGTTACTAAGTTTTACTGGTTACTAAAACCATATTGTTCACATTTAATGATTGTGTCGACCAACGTAACTTTTGGGTCGAGCACTGATAGTTTTTTTTTTTCTTTTAAGTTGACCGCTTTATTTGTTCGACCGCACTCCCGCAACTGTTTATACTGGGTTTACTGTGTCTTTAATCAAACGCTCAATGCTTTGATTGAATATCTCCACCTATGGTAATATAAAGTCGGCCGACTGTAACTTGCTCGAGCACTTAGGTTTTTAATTAGCTGACCGCAATATTGTTTATTCACTTTTATAGATTTTATTGGATAGGCCGACTTTAATTTCGGCCTATCTCACCCGTCCGAGGCCACTGTTTTTTAACTAACTTGCAGACGACTGTATTCTGCTACTGTCTGATGCAAAAACTGGTGAAGAAGTGTTCTTACCGTGATTTACACAGAGACTGAGCTGGCAAGCTGTTGCGTAATACGTCTGGGCTGGGCAGACTCGGACATTAAACATAAACAGTCTACCATAACATTGTATGTTACAATGGGGCACCTCACAGGTGAATACTGACTGCTTTCAAATTAAAACTGAATTGAATTATTCTTTCTAGCATACAATTCTGTACCGTTACATGGGGTAGCTCTTACACTATGAGGAGGAGAATCAGTGATGTAATTTGTTGTATACAACAAAAAAGGCAATGAAAATTCAGTGTCATCTGTCTAGATGGTATGGTATACCATTAGTACAAGCACAATTTGCCAGTGAGGGATGAACATGCTTAAGGAGGAGGTAGTCTTGTATCTTATGAAAAACTAGTAATGTATTGTGTAAGCATTAGGCATTAGAATTTAATTACACAGTGCTCTCATAATGTGTAGCAAATTCCTAGAGACTCTGTTTATTCTCCAGGTATCTGCAGTATTGTAGACCTCCCTCACAACCGTTCCTTGTCAACTATAAACACAACTACACCACACTGTTGTGACAAATTCATTTGCAATTCAGTAGATGTTTCTTAGATAACATTATTTAGTGTGCATTGTTAATTTTTGATTATTGTGAATGGACATTTGTAATTTTGTGAGACTTGTGTTTCTAGTGATGATATATATTGGTCAGTTGGGTAACTAGAATTATTGTATAACAAGTGTTTTTTCTTAGTAGAGTAAAGAAATTATAATTAACAATTTCTTTGGTATTCAATAATTTATTCCACTATTTAAAGATCATGATTATGTAATCATCATAACAATATATATTATATTTAACATGCCCGTGAGAAATTTTAGTAAAATAAATGTTTAGTAAAACAAATTTAAAATAAATTTTCAAGTTTTGTTTGTATAATTTTTGGCAAGATAATAATCTTTGTTTGCATAATCTTGTATATTTATGACAGCTATTCAGAATTATTCATTTGTGATTCTAAGTCCCTTTTCGGAAAGCGCCCAAATGTGATTATACAAATTAGTGTCACATAAAATTTACTTAGCAAATACAACATTGAATAATTGCGGGCGCCATGATGGAAGTCTGTGTAACAACATATGAGATTAAGCTTACCTTTCGGTCCAAGATTCATGTTAACGAACCAGTAATGGCGAAATGTGTTACCTGAAATAACTCACTTGTACTTGTAACTTTTACCAATGACATTACCCTTTATTCATATAAACATATTTAAAAGACATATTTAAAAATGTGTGCCAAACATGCACGTTTTACGCCTTGGGCCGTGTTCCCATTTATCTGAACCTAAACATTGATAAGAATTACAGGTTTTTACCCTCCAAAAGAAACATTTGTAACAAAATAATAAAATCTGGTATACTAAGTATACTAACCATGATAAACAATTAATCTTGCACAACCCAGCACTTAAATTATTTAGTTCACGCTCTCTCCCTCTCATTCTCTGGTACAATATTTTATTTTATGAGCTCATTTGAATGAATTTTGAATTGGTCATTATAATGATGTTGATGTACTTGAATGATAAAATATAGGAACGGTCTCACCAAAATATCGGACAGGTCTCACCGCACTGCTAGGATCCGTCTATCGTGCACAATCTGTTCTCTTTTACTTCGTCTTCGGGCCCACACCGTCGTGTCCACCCTCGAAAACACTTTGGGCAGATTTTAGCCGCACGCAGTTCGACGATCCATTGGCCGATGACACCTGTCAATTGATTACCGCCCCAACATTTCTGGTATTTTGAAAATAATTATTTAACCACTTTTGGTGGTGTAAAAGTTAAAAATTCACTCTTAGTGAATCTCTGCCGGCCGGCTACGTTCACTGTCCAGGAGAAAATGACACAGAGTCTTTGTTTAACATTGCGTAGGTGGGGCAAAAACTACGTCACCAGGCTTTTGTTCGTTGTTTACAGCCTCGAGTTGTTTACAGAAATATGCATTCCTTCCGCTGACGTCATCAGGGCTAGTCTCGTTATCTCTATCTGTGACACTCGGTTTTTTGCTGTGTTTGCCGTTTTACAATGAAAGCGATCGGAATCCTGTCAATTCCAATCTGTGTTGTATAAAATAATTATAAGTCCACTCACCAAAACTTTATAGGGATTATGAAATATTACAAAATTTATTACCAATAATTGTTAAAAAATAAATACAATAATTATGGTCTTTTGGACCATATTTTTATAAATTTAGGATTGTACCAGAATTGTACCATCACAAAACCCCCTCAATGAAAGATTTTGTGCCGAAGCATAAAAACTTTCATTGACCCATTCGTACTTCCTAAAGGGATCAGCCAGGATATGTCGCCACAACCCCCTTACAATTTATATTAAAAGAAAATCAATAACTCACCCGTGGTCTGATGATGATGACAGAACCTGCATGACCTTACTGGACTTCTCCTTCGAGATCCCAACACCATAAGGCCAATCAGGCACGTAACGTTCCTGTTCTAACGCGCTGGCCAGCTCAGGACCGCCGTCATAACATCACCAAACACTGAAACAATAAATTAAAAATATCAAAATAGTGGCTTGGTATATTACTCTATCCTTAACTGATCTGTTTCCCCTTAGCTATGTGCTGGTTTGCGTTAATAAGCACTGGGTTTGATTGAAATACTAGAAATATGAATACAAAAAAAATGTAAAATAGAAGAATTATATAGAATTGCCATTCTCTTCATGGACTACCCTGAATTGTAAAAATTGTTTCGATTCCCATCGATAATAATTAACTCTTTCTGTTTCATAATTAATGTAATTATAAAAGAAACAAATATTTAAATAAAATACATGGAAATCCACATATAAATCCCAAATATTACCTAAATCTCCCAAATATTACTGAAACATGGAGAAAAACATTTTATAGAAAAAAAATTAATAAAATCTTACTGAAATTATTATTATTATTATTACTATTATTATTAATAATTAATAACTGGCGCTGTCAATAATATTTACCCCTCTGTCTCCTCCACACACACTATTTCCTATACATCAGGTTAAAATTTCTATGTTAACACATAATACAAGATAATACATAATAATACATTCATAATTAACTTTGATACATTAATACATTTAATACATTGAAATAGATAATTCATGTTTAAGCTTTATCAGAATTTACACATTCTACCTATTTAAATTTGCATTTAAATATTATAAAAATTAATTATTTTCAATTAATTAATTCATTAATTCTAACTTTCATTAATTAGCCATCAATTATTTATTATATTTATTTCAAATTTATTATTAATATTCAGATTACGTTATTATAATTTCATCATTCATTTCTTATTACCTCTCTACTCTGAATTTCCTACCTAACCTTTCACATTTTTATCATTGTTTAGTCTGGGTGACTCCTGTATTCACTATGCTTTTACTTATTATCTTACTCACCTTTCTTCTAACTAACAACCAAATTTACCTATCATGACACCAATTTCTCAATTATAAACACCTTTCACTAATTTCATTCCGACGATAAATCCTATAGCACCGCGCGTCTTTGTACAGAGATGGGTGTTCCCTAACTGGCTATATACATTCATAATATTTTGCCCTTCCAAATAATTCGGCAAACACTCCCTTAAACTACGCTATTACCTGCCACAACGCTATACGTTGGTCACTACTTATCACCTCACCCCCACTACAAAATATCATCAGCAACAAATAAATGTTTAACCTTTACTTTACTCACCTCTACAAATAATCACTAACTACTGTGTCCCTAAATATTTAATACTCTCTTTGTATTATTTTCTTTAAAATTCTTAACTATCTAACTCCCATTTACTTCAATTAAATAACTCACATGCCTCTATTTATACCCAGGCTCTATCTCCTTTCTAAACACTTTCTACCTTACTGTAATCATTGACAATTGCATTATAAAATTCATCTCTCACCTACTCATAACAGTACATCTCACTTTTCAAATATATATTCTTACTTAATCATTTATTAATATTCATTAGGAATTACCTTCATTACAAATTAAATAATAATTTACCTTCATTAGAAACTTTCTGTTACAATTAATAATTTACAACTTTAGTTACAAAGTTAGTACAACTTTCTTTTGTACCATATTAATTAAGTAATTAAGAGTAATAATCTTTAATTATTATTCAATTATTTAAACTTGTTTAGTTAAACAAAAACATGTTAATTGTTAATTATTAAAACAATACATACATAAAATTTACCTGTAATACACAACATCAAAATACATAAATACTTTGATATTAACACATATAAAACAATGAAAAATATACAATCCAAACTCATTATTTTATCATTGATCAAATCAGTCCATATGCAGTCCAATTCAAAATCACTGTTCACATATATTAAATGTTCATTACACAATAAAACAATCTACCCTCCATCCTTGAATAACATTCTAATCTTAGGTCTATTTATCTTATTGTTTATTAACTAACTTTTATTATTATAATCATTATAATAATTATCAAACATTTTATATATTCCATTTACAATCTCCATCGGTTTATTATATATCAAGTCACGATCGGGTATAGTTCTGTCTCCCTCAGTATTATCATATGTTATAATCTTGTTAGTCATGTAGTAATTATCATCATAATTTTCTACTACTACACGTGTTACTTCCCAAGGTAAGTGCTTGATACCATTATTATCATCATCTATTATTATTTCAATTTCACTGTTACTACAAGTTAAGTATTTATTATTTTCATCCACCATCTCTACCCCTAACCTTTCTACAAGTTCTCTGTACTTTCTATTTACTTTAAAAATTTCTATTATTCTCTTATTCTCACCATATCTCTCACAATACCTCTCTACACTTTCTCTCTTAATATGTTTCTCACCATAACACCAAGTTACACCCTCTCTCTCCAAATATGCAGGGGTCACTAACTCATAATTACTGCACCACTTATGAGGTACACAAAAACACCAAGGAACTCTATTTGTAGACCTTTCGTCTCCCAAATATAAATTTAAGGAACTCTCCTCCTTATTAAAAATATGTGAAGACTTGACTTCACCCCCTAACACAACATCAAAGGAAAATTCTAACCCCTGCACCCCTTTAACAAAAATACTTTCTCTAAGCTCTCTCTCTGACTCAACACACACAAACACCTCATTATCACTTATAATACTCTCATTATCATTTTCTAATATCATATCATTCTTACTACCTATAAACTCATTATTCAAATTATCACTGTTACTCACCTTGTTAGCACTTAGACTAACATTATTTTCTGTGAATGTATCATCATTACTACCCCCACTATTATTCTTGTAATTCTCGTCTACTTTACTCTTCGGTATATCAAATATCTCGTCTACTAACGTTACTGTTTGTTTTGTCAATTTATCGAAATGAGCATGCATTTCGTCTATTCTTTTATCAAAGTGAGAATTTCGGCTTTTAATTTCATTTTTTATTTCATCTAACTTTACATCGAATTTGTTACTTTGTTCATCGAATTTATTTAATAATAACTGCATCATTGCAGCTGTACCATCTGTCTTATGTACGTCTTGACTACTTGACATGGAGGTTATTGGTATTGTCTCTGATTGTACAAATGCAGTCGTACTCGACTCGCCCATCTGACTAGTTTGTGTTAATGGAACATCCATCTCACTAGTCAAATTTACATCAGTTGTACTGATTTCTATAGTTTTATTGTCATTGGTACTCATGTTTGCTATTTTATCTCTAACACATATAGGTTTATAACCTAGTAATTTAACCCTATCTTACTCACGTGTTTGCGTACTTTCGCAATTACTTCAGGTAATTATTTCGCTTTCCTGGTAGGTGTTACTCCACATAAAATTAAGTTTTATGTCGAGTCCCTGTTATTACGGGAGCCAAATGTGATTCTAAGTCCCTTTTCGGATAGCACCCAAATGTGATTATACAAATTAGTGTCACATAAAATTTACTTAGCAAATACAACATTGAATAATTCCGGGCGCCATGATGGAAGTCTGTGTAACAACATATGAGATTAAGCTTACCTTTCGGTCCAAGATTCGGGTTAACGAACCAGTAATGGCGAAATGTGTTACCTGAAATAACTCACTCGTACTTGTAACTTTTACCAATGACATTACCCTTTATTCATATAAACATATTTAAAAGACATATTTAAAAATGTGTACCAAACATGCACGTTTTATGCCTCGGGGCGTGTTCCCATTTATCTGAACCTAAACATTGATAAGAATTACAGGTTTTTACCCTCCAAAAGAAACATTTGTAACAAAATAATAAAATCTGGTATACTAAGTATACTAACCATGATAAACAATTAATCTTGCAGAACCCAGCACTTAAATTATTTAGTTCACGCTCTCTCCCTCTCATTCTCTGGTACAATATTTTATTTTATGAGCTCATTTGAATGAATTTTGAATTGGTCATTATAATGATGTTGATGTACTTGAATGATAAAATATAGGAATGGTCTCACCAAAATATCGGACAGGTCTCACCGCACTGCTAGGATCCGTCTATCGTGCACAATCTGTTCTCTTTTACTTCGTCTTCGGGCCCACACCGTTGTGTCCACCCTCGAAAACACTTTGGGCAGATTTTAGCCGCACGCAGTTCGATGATCCATTGGCCGATGACACCTGTTCAATTGATTACCGCCCCAACATTTCTGGTATTTTGAAAATAATTATTTAACCACTTTTGGTGGTGTAAAAGTTAAAAATTCACTCTTAGTGAATCTCTGCCGGCCGGCTACGTTCACTGTCCAGGAGAAAATGACACAGAGTCTTTGTTTAACATTGCGTAGGTGGGGCAAAAACTACGTCACCAGGCTTTTGTTCGTTGTTTACAGCCTCGAGTTGTTTACAGAAATATGCATTCCTTCCGCTGACGTTATCAGGGCTAGTCTCGTTATCTCTATCTGTGACACTCGGTTTTTTGCTGTGTTTGCCGTTTTACAATGAAAGCGATCGGAATCCTGTCAATTCCAATCTGTGTTGTATAAAATAATTATAAGTCCACTCACCAAAACTTTATAGGGATTATGAAATATTACAAAATTTATTACCAATAATTGTTAAAAAATAAATACAATAATTATGGTCTTTTGGACCATATTTTTATAAATTTAGGATTGTACCAGAATTGTACCATCACACATTATAAATTGATTATACAATCATTATTCATTAATTATGGGCACAGGTTATATATCTCTAAGTTAAATCTGACTTTCAAATGATTTTATTCTTAGTGTTAGTCATCCTCTTCAACCCGTGGGGTGTTCGAGAGAGCTCTCCATCTTGTCGTGTCCAGTGCCAAAACCCTGGCATGGGCCCAAACTTCTCCTATGCCTTCTACACTCTTCTTGATGTTATCCTCCCATTTCGTTCTAGGCTATCTTCCTCTTCTGCCTTCTGGTTTTGCCTCTCATGCTTGTCTCTAGTACCTTTCCTCATTCATCCTATAGACATCCTACCTTTCCTCATATATCCAACGCAGTTGCGAGCTTTCAATTTTATCATTTAAAGAGGATAACTTCAAATTCTTCCGGATGTTAATGTTTCTCTTTACTCTATCTCTACGAGTTTTCTTCTCAATTCTGATTTTGTTTAATGATAATAGTATTAAAATTAATATTCAGTTTTATATTTAACTTCAATTTCTGACTGAAAGGTGATTACTTTATTTGGAATTTAATTTGTAGTTAATGTAACAATATTTAGAATATGTAATTGATTATTTATAAATTAATTTGTAGATTAATGTATTATTAGTGGTCGCCCAGTGGTCGAAATTCGACCGTAATTCATTAAATTTTTAAGTTTGAACGTTATTGAGGTTCTTTTGTCAAAGAGTATACCTCTATAATCATTGCATATAATTTTTTTGAATTTTGTTCTATTACGTCAGCTGCGAGCGTGTACAAATACGTTATTAGCGTGTGTTGTTTGCCTTAATTATCTGCAATACCTATGAAATTTAAAATTTAATGTTAGTAACAGTTGAAAAAAAACACAATTACAGCTTGTATTCGTATTTATTTTTTGATATAATTCATTGTCAGTTTTAATTTTTTCATGTTATTATTGAATCAAATAAACGCTAATAAAAATGAGACTTGACATTCATAGAAGTATAAGATACATTGTTTTCAATTCCAGTGGATTACATTTCATTTTTGGTAAGGTACAAAATTCGAAACAGTTTGAAGATTATCTGCTACAAAGCTTATATAATTTTTTAATTTTTTTTTCTATGCATTAATTTTCGAGTTATTTGAAAAATATGAAAGATAGGAAAAAGGAGGTTTAGCTTGGCTAAGCCATATTTAAAAAGCAATAACGCGTTTTTTGACATTTCCTTGGGTTTTTTTTATTGCCATACTGACCAGGTTTCGCCAAGGCTACACAGTTATTTTGCCTGTCTTTTTCGAATTATATAAAATTTAAATAAAAAAATTAATACAAAATAAAAAATGAAATAAAAAATACGTGCCTCGTATTTTTTCATATATTTTTCATTCAATCAAAAAAACCGGGCTGTTAAAAAAATAAATGTTGTCCATTGAACTTAAAATAGTTTGAAAGTGAATTTAATGATTCAGAACTTCTGAGTAAACGATGTTTTTTGTAAAAACTCTTTCATCATTTGCTAAATGTCTTGGCCATTATTCGGAAATATAAAATCTCAAACCTTCGAATGATCGAACTCTACTTGCTGCGACGTAGGCTACAATTGACCATCTGTAAAAACTGGCTGCCTCAATAAAATTCCAATTTTTCGAATGTTTGTCCTTGAGACTTATTTATTGTCATCGCAAATGCAGGTATAATTGGAAATTGAGTTCTTTGAAAGTTAAATGGTAAAACAGTACCGGAATATGTTAAATTTATACATGGAATCAAAAGTCTCTTATTGCGTGCGGTTCCAGTTAAAACTTCGCAATCAATAGCATTACGATGCACACACTTGATGCGCATTCTTGTTCCATTGAGTAATGCTTCCTTTGTATTTAAGTTTCTGATCAGTAAAACGGTAAATTAACTTTCAATACTAACTTATGTGGTGGCAAACCACTAATAGTCAAAGAATTCAAAAACTCTACTGGATAGTTATTGATTTCATTGTCATCATCACAAATTATTTTATCGTAGCTATGATATGTTTTCTGTTCACCTGGTATTCGATTAAGTATATCAGTATTAATAAAAGTACAATCATCATTTTTAGGTGCTAAAATAACTGACTTCAATATTTTATCTGAGAGTATGTTTTCGGAAATATTTCCATACATCTCATTAATAATATTATTTTCATCTCCTATTAATTGCTGAGGTATTTCAATAATATTTTCACCTAACTGAGGGAATTGTGGGGCTTCATCATTACCAATTTTTTTCAAGAATTCGACAAATTCTATTTCACTTGGTAAGGCTCTCATATTTTGAGTAAACGTTACTTCATGAAAATAAACAAATTTATGCCAACTCGTGACACAATTTTCAATTAAAGTTGCACGTGATCCATGTGGGACAACTGGTAAGATTTGCCGAAAATCACCGCACAGAAGTATCGTTTTCACTCCAAATGGTTTATGTTTATCATTTTCATCGCATAGATCCTGCAATAATCTATCTATGATTTTCAACACTTGCAGTGAGCACATAGAAATTTCATCAATAATTATCAATGATGATGAATTTATGTAACGTCCATAGCTACTATTTGCGGTAATATTCGCTACAGAATTTTCCAAAATAGGTATAGGCAATTTAAACACATTGTGTAAAGTTCTACCTCCAAGTAATAGAGTTGAAGCTATGCCACTGAACGCTGTTGCAATGCAACTAAGATTAAGCGAATTTAATTTGTGAATGATTGCTGTTTGTGTGAATGTTTTTCCACAACCTGCATGAGCGGTTAAACAAAAAACATTAGATCCAGTATCATGGTGCAAAACTTCACGAATCACACGATCAATTAGATTACGCTGTTCAATATTTGCAGCATCATAATGCTCACAAAACAGAAACTCTTGTTCTATTGGATGAATAGCATTTGCTTCGTCTGTTCTCTGCGAATACGTGGGAACTGATAAACCAAGTTCTTGACATGACAAATTATGAACATTCAAAATATCTTCAATTTCTAATAGAGCTGTGTTAAAGTATACTTCTTCGTTGTAATCTCTCAAAAAATCTTCACTAAGATATACTCTAAATTCATTCCATAACGCCAATGCATTGGCTGGCACATTTAATGCACAAATGTAACCAAATAAATTTCGCATTTGTTTTGGTGAATGTAATTCTTTTGCTTCATTTAAACATTCGCGCCATTCATTAACATTTGAAGCAATGCCGCGAGCATGGCACGCTTCAACAAAAGAAGTGTGTATAATTCCATTGTATGTTCTAACATCCTCAAATGATTTTGGACCACAGACATGTAATAAAAGCAATCGTAAATGGAAAAGTTCGATGTCTTTTGGTGATACTACATATATGCGTGTAATGATTTTATCACCTCCACGCCTTCTCTTCTTCCATTTTTTTCGGGAATCTTCCCACACATAATGCAAGGAATTTCAATATATATATATATTCATGCGCTGATGGATCTGATCGATTCAATTCAAAAAATGCTAATAATTTTGTTTGTCTTGCATTTTCAATTGCTTGACGTTCTTGCCCTTCTCGAAAGTAAACATTCTGTCTACACGGTAAATGAATGTCAAGTCTAACGATGACATGTTATTGAAAATGCATTGGTAATTCATAGATGCGCCATACAGCTTCAGTTGATCCGACATAACGGCCATTTAAAAAATTTGTAACTTCATCAATTTGTATTTCTTGACCTGGTTCATTTCTCTCTGAACCTAATTCAACAGATGCACTGTCATAGCCTTTATACACATATTTATAAATGTATTTAACACTTTTAACTGTAGTGCATACTTCAACATTTATATGGCAATTAAATTTGGCAAGTAAATATGGATTGTATGGTACAACATAACGATTGTCGAGGCAACTACCGCGAACTTCAGCATTAATACCATTATCACGCCTTCTGTATAATGGATATCCATTTAATGATTCACATGTAAATTCATTAAATCGTTTTGGATAATCTTTTGTGCATTTTCCATCTCTCATACATACAGAATTTGGATTAAGTACACCGCATGGACCATGCATCATGTGTTTTACAACATATTCATGTAATGTAGGATGTGTTTGAATGTTAGGAATCTCCGCAGATACAACTTTATCAATATCGGTAGCGTTAACAATTTTATCTTGCTCATTTAAAGAGAGTAAAATGTGAGCATGTGGCAATCCTCTCTTTTGAAACTCAGTTGTATAAATGAGTGCTCCAACTTTACTGAAGATTTTTTTTAGTGTAAGGCCCTCAATTAATGCTTTCAGTTTGGACTTGAATACACGCACAACAATATCAGGTCGAAAATTAGCTGACTCACCTACACCAATATTGCTAACTATTTCAGGCCAACTTGGATTGCAAGTCATTGTAATAAACAAAGAAGGCTTTCCGAAATGTTGTACAATTGACATTGCATCTAAATAATTCTGATACATATTTCTTGGAGATCCATTGAATGAAGATGGTAAAATTACTCTACGGCCAACATTATTGGCATTGGGGTTCAATTCTAAATAATCTGTTAAATTGTTGTAAACTTTAGACCTAAGACTTGTTTGATTTTGTCGAATGAAATGTAACCTTGTGCCCTCTATTCTCACATACATATCAACTATCCACTGCAGAAATAATTTTTGTGAATGGTGCAACATGCTAAAATCTTCTCTAATTGCAAGTCGATAGGCTGCATACTGAAGCATGGTTAATTTATTTCTGGGCGCTCTTGAATTAGATGTAGTTGGTACATTATGAGAAATATTGATATGCCACCATTTGGAAAAAGTAATGGATCCAATGATGAATCCAAAACAGAGATATTTTTAATGGTACCATTAACTTTTGAAAACGAAACCATATTTCGTTCAAAGGGTGGCTCACCATCAATTGTACTTAATATTACTGCTACATCAGTTTGAACTGCATCATTATAACGGCGTAGATCTAAATCACGATTTACTTTAATGAGCATACAAATTTCTTTATTTTGATTTTCAACTCTCTGACAATGATCTTTCATTGCAATGAATGACCGAACGAAAGGATTAATGCGTTCCAATTCAAGAGATTTCGCGCATTATATTGTTATTGCATGTTTGATTATAGTGTTCACGTAATCTATAATTGACAGCAGTGTCAACATCATAAAATATAATTGCACATAACATGGTGAGCGACCATATCCAGCAGTTATTGGACCTGATCTGTGATAAAAAACATCATGTATTTTAAAATCATACACTCCACGCGTAACTGTATCCGAAATTTTATCTTCTGAGCTAACCATAGCAAATGATGATATGTATTTAGGCCTACGAATGTTTTCAAAATAATTTTTTGACTTTCTTTTTATTGAAGGTTCATTTGAAGTAAGTCCATCATACAATGATTTAAAGTATTCATTTTGACTTAAGGCCGGTAATATTGCTTTACCCTTATGACAACATGAAGTGAATGCAGTCCTTTCACCCAAAGTGACCTCAGATTCGAAATGTTTTGCATTGCAAAACCTACATTGTAAATGCATTAATCCACAATCAAAAGTATTAAAATTTCTTGAAATGACATTCAGTGTGCATTTAAATGTATCCCTCAAAATAATTTCATCATTTTGTATACTATTTACACTATTTAAATTTCATTTGGTCTATTATCATTTTGACTTTCACGCGAATATATATTCCTTCTTCTTTGTCTCTCACTCCGACCCGTCAATGTTATACTATTTACACTATTTAAATTTGCATTTGGTCTATTATCATTTTGACTTTCACGCGAATATATATTCCTTCTTCTTTGTCTCTCACTCCGACCCGTCAATGTTCTATGTCGAGGCATAATGGAAGTAGGTGCGAATATCTAAATGTAAAAAAAAAACGTAATGAAATTACTGAAACTAAGATTAGACAGGGTTTAATTTAAAAATAATAAAATGTACTCACTTTTTTGAAACCACCAATAATAATTAGGCGAGAGTAAGTCAATTCAAATTGCTGCTACAAAATTTTCCTTTTGCAACAGGTGTATATTAAGCAAGCTGTATTTCACTTTCAACTGCACATTAATATATAAAACACAGATATCTAATATACAAAATATAAAATAAACGCTTTTTTGCCTTGACATACACTCCACAGACTATTGAAAAAGGAACATTTGAAATCACACAAAATTCACAGCTCATTCAGTCAATCTGTCAGTAATTATTTGTTGGCAACATTTTAAAATTCTTTGGCGACAATCTCTACTCAGTGACTGTTTGACCACAGACTATTATGTGTTTGACATTGGCAGTATGAACGTAAACAAACGATAGACTATTATGTGTTTGACATTGGCAGTAGAACGTACACTAAAATGAAAAAATTATAATTTTATTGCCTGGCAACAAAATTATTTTATTTTTAACAACTACCATTGTTTGAAAAAGTTTAAATGATTTTTCAAGTGCAAGTGAATGTTTTATTGTATTTAATTTAATGTATTTGTAACACATACATAAATTTTAGCTTTCTGCACTCCTTCTCCATATAAACTTTAACAATGCCAAATCTCACACTCCTCCGTGCGCGCAATATGCTTAAAAAGGGGTACAAAGTTTTCTCTTCACGTATTAATATATAGATATATTTTAATATGAGAATTTAAACCTAGTTAGGTTAGTAGTAATTGAGATAGTATAATGTTTGGTTGAGAGACCAGCTAAATTACAATTAAATTTAATTTTTAATTATGTAAATTAATAAATTATATGGTATAAAGTGCAATTTAACGTAGTTTTATAAGAATTTGTATATTATATAATAATATTCATAGAGGTTTACCAAAGGTTAATGTAATAGTACTGGCATTATTTTTTATACAAATCTTAAAGTTTTTTTTTGTAACTGTTGTATGTAGGTACGTAAGCACAGACAGTATTATTGAACTGTGGGAAACGGCAGGAGTTGTTGGTGCAAGTGGATTACTTCACGATTTGGGACTTGCAGGGTCAACAGAAGTGAACATTACACTTCTTGCTTCTGTTCTGGATGAAGAAATACGCAGCATCCGACAGGACCCAAAAGTTCATCCAAATTTTAATTCACACATTGCCTTGTTGACCGCTTCGCTTGCTCTTGCACATGTACAAATTAAGTGCTCTAAGTAAGTTAACAAAATTGACAAATAAAGAACTACACTAGAATAGATTTCATCAGTAGCATATTCAACAACTGCGATAAACTTGTATGGGGAAACAAGTGATAATTTGTAAACTGTGATAATTTGTAGGGGAAACGCAGCAAATAATGCAAATGTATAAGTAAACCAGAATAGAAAACAAGGTTTTGAAGTTTGTTGTGTGTTACATAACAGGTGTATGTAAAAGTACTTTTTTTATGTTACTGACTGTTTAAATGAGTATTTTTGCATTGAGT
Organism: Magicicada septendecula; assembly: GCA_034769895.1. Lineage (NCBI taxonomy): Eukaryota > Metazoa > Arthropoda > Insecta > Hemiptera > Cicadidae > Magicicada > Magicicada septendecula. Next base: position 62,150,238 of record CM068369.1, on the reverse strand, counting down.
ATTTTTAGTAATTTTAATTTTGAAATGTAGGTCATCATTAGAGCAGATGATTGGAGAACGTGACAAACTCCGTAACGACCTCGCAGAAGCCAATGAGAGAGCAAGCCTATTGGCTCAGGAAGTCGATGACAGGCATGCAAGAATGGAAAAGGCATCACAGATGCAAATTAAGTAAGCTATTGTTGGCATATGCATTTAATTCATAATGATAAACTGTATGGTGCAACCTGCACAATGGTTACATTAGTGACTCACAATTATTGCAATGACTGTGCTGTGGTCATAGGATTAAGTTGAGGCCACAGTTCAGTCTGCCTGGCCACCTCCTGTCACTGGGGACAGTGGTAAACACACAAAACCCCCTCACCACCACGCACGGTTACTAGACTCGAACATTGAGTAAGCGACTCTGACATTTGATATACAGGGTGATTTACGAAGATATGCAGAGACTTTAGGAGCTCATTCTACATGTAAAAATAAAGAAAAAAGTTCATATAAATATAGGTCCGCAAATGCTTCTTTAGCGAGTTATATTTTACCCTGATTTCAGCTCCTCTGGTCATATTAGGCCATACTGAAGTTCTAGGAACCCAAATTAAGGGACAAACTTGATGGTTTCATATAGTTTTTGACCTGAAAAATGAATAAAATAAGTCCCAGAACTGTAAAAAAAAGTTACTGTTGTCATGCCAATTCTTTTTCATGATTGGAGTGAGATGTCGCTTCGCGCGCTTCTCTTTCTCAACGTCGAGAGATAGCTCTTGTGAGCCAGTCTTGTTCTTGCTCTGATACGCACAGCAAGCATTTCTTTCTAATGTTCTTATTATTGTATTTTTATAATCTATGTAATTATTTAATAATAATAAAAAAAACTAATCTCCCTTTACAAGTGTTTTGTGCCTGAGTTTTATTCTTAACATTTTTAATTCAAATTAAACAAATAATGTCATATTTTAACTAGGATCATACTGTACTGTATAATTTATTTTGGAACTTCTTTTATTTATTTTTAATAGCAATTTTGGTTTTTTGTCATTTTCCCCGGTATGAAAAATACATCGGTTTTCGTTTAAACATTTTTCAGTCACATTTTGATTTGTATTGTTCTAAATAAAAGTCCATTTTATTCAACTTTTATTCACTTTCTGTTTACTTTGTTTACACCAGTTTTCTCAGAATTAAATTTCCTACAAGTTTTATTAATAAGTTTTATTTGTTTATTGACAATTTAACAAAGTTATTGACGTCAAACGTAAAAAAGTGTGTTTTTCGACTTCGATTTTTTGCGTTTTTCATCAGTTTTCCCAAAAATTATTGAAGTTACAGTTCTGGGACTTATTTTATTCAATTTTTCAGGTCAAAAACTATATGAAACCATCAAGTTTGTCCCTTAATTTGGGTTCCTAGAACTTCAGTATGGCCTAATATGACCAGAGGAGCTGAAATCAGGGTAAAATATAACTCGCTAACGAAGCATTTGCGGACCTATATTTATATGAACTTTTTTCTTTATTTTTACATGTAGAATGGACTCCTAAAGTCTCTGCATATCTTCGTAAATCACCCTGTATATGGTGGGAGTAAAAGCATGTCTAATAATCTCCGCCAATCACATTATAGTAATTCATATCACCATAGTACGGCATGTAATATTACTGCGTCACCTTGTACTTACCTGGATAAATTGTGATCAGTTTTGCACCATGCAGCACTCGGTAATTGTAAACCTTCCCATGTACAACTGAGAAGGAAATGTCAGTCATTTAGTCATTTACTGAATGCTTGAGTATAGATGGCTGATCTCTCTCTGGCAGTGGTGGAACATGAGCCAGGAATCACTAAGGCCGCAGGCCCAATGCTTGAAGGGAAAAGAAGATAATGATAAACCTTCTTTTCTTCTCCCTTCCTCTCCTCCTCCTCTAACACCTGCATTTTTCAGGCCTCCCAAAACACATGGAGTGCTTCTTCTGACTTTTTTTATTAGTAAAATCAAAGCGTTTTATATATTTTATTACATATTTTGGTACATATAGGTTTTAATCATAATTTTTTTGTGCAAGAATTAATAGTCAAGGCAGAATAAATATAGATTGTGTTATATAACTTTTATTGATATTAATGAAATATAATTGATTTAAAAATTTTGTTATTCACTGTTCTGTTTACATCTAATTTCTTCGGGCGCCATCTTGCCTTACCAACTGCAAGAAATTAATTATTGCGAGAATATAAACTGTACTTACCATGTCGGGCCAGATTCTTTTCGGCGAACTAAAAAGAACAGAAATGGTTGTCGTTAATGTATTTAACATTCCCACACACACACACACACACACACACACACACACACACACACACACACACACACACACACACACACACACACACACACACACACACACACACACACACACAATTAATTTATAACCCGTGAGATCTCATATTATATTTTTGTTTATTATAATTTTGATTAACCCTTGTTAAATATTTCGGTACACATTTTTCTTTTTACTTATCTGTTCAATGAGTCCTGAAGACGTCACATTATTTTAAGCGCACATTTGCTATTTTTAAAACTGATGATCTCCGAAACTGTTATTTACATTTTATATATATGAATTCCGATTCTTTCACATTTTAAAACTGTTATTCCACTCTGATTAAAAGTTAAAATTCGTTACTTTACATTTTATACTTGCGGTATTCACATTTTAGGTACGGGCGCCTGCGATTTACGTTCCGGAACTTTTTATGTGACCGGCCGGCTCACTGAGTAATTTTATACTGGGACGAAACAAACGGCACTACTTTGTGTTGTCGCCGTGGTTATATGACCAATTCTTATTGTTCTTCAGTTTGTATCCTTACGCCAGCATACTGTTTTTGTTTCATAACCGAATTCCACAGCGGGGATCGTCTCTGACGTAAGATCGTCCGATGCCATTACATAACTTGTTTACAGTTTTTTGTAGGTCATTGATTGACCTTGGCACAGTTTTGTCGGTTGTTTAACTCGTTTTATAAAATATTCCTGAATAATTTTCGCAATCAGTGTTACCACTGTCGCTACCAATAAAATTTACCTCTTTGTTTCCGTTTTGTCCCAGTTGTCATAAAAAATGTTATTTGCTTTATTCAAAATACAAATTTATTCATTACCCCAAAGATAGGTCAAAATGTCCCGTTACAATACCCCCTCAATGAGAGATTTTATGCCGAAGCATAAAAAATCTCATTGACACATTCATACTTGCTAAAGGGATCAGCCAGGATATGTCGCCACAATCCCCTGTATGGTTTACAAAAAAACTTATAATTAACTCACCCTTGGTCCGGTGACTGTGACCGCACCTGAATGACATTACTGGACTTCTCTCTCGAGATCCCAACACCATAAAGTCAGACTGATACTCAACGCCCCTGCTCTGACGCCCTGGCCAGCTCAGGTCCGCCGCCACAGCATCACCAAACACTGAAACAACAAATCAAATATCAACTAGTGGCCTTATACAACACCATATCCCCAACTGATCTGTTTCCCCTTAGCGGTGCTGGTTTGCGTTAAGAAGCACTGGTTTTGTTTTTTCACTTACGTCTAACATATTTAAAATTCCATAATCTCATAATCTCATTCTGTGTACTTTCTCTTGTTAACTTTAAAATTCCAAAATTCAAAATTATTACCCTGATTCCCATCAAAATTTAAATAAACATTTCCCATTACCATCTTACACATTTCTCTTATCCCCAATTTGCATTTAAAATATTTAAATTCATAAAATTCTCTTACACTAACAAACATAATACAACATAAGAAAACATAGTACATTCATAATTCACATTATTATTATCTTAAAATAAACAATTTGTATTTAAAATTTACACACTTTACATCATTAAATTTGCATATAAAATCAGAAAATTACCTTTTAAATCTCAATTGACTTTTATTAATTCTCTTTCCAAAAATTTTTTTTTTTTTTTTTTCATAACATTGCAATTATTATTCCATTTCATTAATTTGGGTGATCCTCAGTTATTCATCATAATTCACTTTACAACATGGCATTTACCCATAATCTTACCCCTTTTATTACTCTAACGCTCCCTTACAAAATCTTTAACTAGTATGACACCCATCTCTATCAAAACATCTATCAAACAATTTTCTAAACCCAACTTACTACTAAACTCGATTTGCCACATTCTCTCGATATATAAAAAAAATACTCCCTAACCCTTTGTACTTAGGATAAGTGTTTCCCCCCCCCCAAAAGCTCATTTCCCTTATCTGGTTCCTGGATTCTACCTAAGGCAACCCCTTCCCGCTAAATCGGTCCCTTCGCGTCCCAACCCTTCTGTTGCGGACTCCCACATTACACTACCCCCTATTACAAAAGTGCCACCCCAAATCTCAAACTTATGACCTCACTTCAACTACAACAAAATAACATCATCATTTATAAACATCAATCTATCAATCAAAACTCTACATATATTCTCCATTTCTACTGTGTCTCCACTTATACTCAAATTCTCTATTACATGTATTTCATCTCTTATTCTCTTTAATACCCCCATATTTTTCAACTTGGACTGACTCAAACGTTTTACTCAAACAATTACTATCACCCAACTTCTATCTTTTGCAACCCATTGAAAATTTTAACTATCACAAATTTATTTCATTTTTATCTAAAATCTTTAAACACATTGAAAGCTTAATCTATAAAATATTATTATATTTTTATAATCCTTAACTCCTAACATACTACATGCAATTAACACAATAAGACATAATAAACACAATATAGGAAGTATCTAGTGCATCTATTTTTTCAAATTAAATAAAATTATTTAGTAGCGAGTCATCATTATTAAAATACAACAAATTTTTTAATTCGTTACCCCCCTGGATAACCTCCCTGCCACACACACTATGACCCCCCCTGGACTGTGGCGTCCAGTTGCGTCCACAAGGACTGAATTTTTGGAGGAATTTGACATCTCCGTGTCCTTGCTTCTGTGTTACATTTCAATAAAACTAGATATCATAATATCTAAATGTTCATATTACACGCCCCTAATGTGGGTCTACCACCTGGCTATGCTGTCCCTTCTCGGAAAGAGTGGCAGCCGCTGTTCCATAGTTCCGGGATTTCCCCTAGTGTCACCCCCCTGTTAATTTCTAATATAAACCAATTTCAAGCCAGCTATGGTCAAGGGACTTGATTATGGCCATAGCTGACCGCTAGCCAAAACCACGGTTAGTGCTGGTAAGGCAGTAACCGCCCGAAAATTCGGGGAAATCATCTCTTCCTTCAGGCATGTATTCATCATCATTAATTTGCATGGCACGGCAATTTATCAAGTTACAATATAAAATTGTACAAAAGGGTGTGCCGTGCATTTTCGCCATGTTGGCCTCCGATGGAGGTAACATTCTCTGTTACCCCCAACACTTTCCGCTATCTACTGGGGCACATGCCACCCCAGCAATAGCAACTTAATAGCTAAACTAAACCATATCTACAATTGCTGTCTCTACGTTCCATTGTTATAATCACTTCTATAGACACCACTCTACCCCCCAAAAATCCCCACACATCTTGTATAGTCACAAGTCTTTTTTTATGTATCCAGACACTTCTGCCAGTCCAACTTTTCTAACTCCGACACTTACGTTACTATCTCCCATGGAGCTAAACTAAGTACACATAATCTAACTTACTTTAATAGTTTTAACAAGTGCAACAACTATACTATAGTACTGCTAAACTGCTGTAGCGGGGCATTTTTGGGCATACCTGGGGTAATAACAGGATTTGTATTTTTTTAATAATAAATAACTTGTCGAGTGATAGAAAATGTTATGACCGAACGGTAAATTTATTATTTGGAGCGATCCCAATAACGGCAACACTGCTTGAGACGGTAAAGACCATGTGATTCAACAATATTCATATAAACAGTTTTAATAACCGGCAACTGTACCAAACTCAGTTCAAGGACACTGACGAACACGTTATGTAACAGTAAACACGTTACACAACCAGACATCAGGCGATGTGTTGCGTCAGCAAATTATATAACGATGTGTGTCACCAGTTTTGTCAACAAGCCAAAAATAGTCCACTGGCGAACGAATACAAAATGTACACCAATCAGAATTGAACGAACAACAGCCGCTTCACAAAGTAGCGCCTGTAATTCTGCCCAGTATCATCTCATCACCACTCGCGAGTGGTAGCTATTAAAAGTTTCGGCAGTAAGTGCGGGCCCGTACCTAAAATGTGAAGACCGAAAAAACAACCAAATGTAACTTAAAGCATATCTAAATCAAGTAAAAGGAACAGTTTTCTTGGAATGATGGCAGTGGTGGAAATATAAAACTGAGCGTTAATTAAAACAAACGCGTGTGCGTGGACTTAAAAAATCATGACTTCTTCTGGACTTAAAAATCAGCTAAGTAACCTACAATAATATAAAGAAAACACAACTCTTCAACTATGGTTTAATATTCAAAATTTTAACACTTTCTAATTATGAGCTCTTAAAATCGGGGAATGGTTATGTGTGTGTGTGTGTAAGCGCTGGTTTTCGTTATGTCTTAGTTGTAGAGAATTGTCTGTATTTATGTTATATCTTAGTTTGAAAACTGCTTAAGCAAAATGATCATTTTTACGAATACTTAAACATACTTAAATTACGAAAGTTAATAGGTATAAGGGAGAAAAGAAATTTTGTATTTTGACCGAAAAAATTTATAACTTAATGGTGTTTCTTTTTGAGAATCTAATAAAATAATATTGATCTGGATAGTTAAATGTGAATTAAATTAGTTATTGCAAATAAACCATTCTGATCTCCTGTTCGCCTAAAAAGAACCCTCATAAATTATTTTCTTGCAGTTGGCAAGATGGCGCCCGAGAAATATACAATGTTTGTTAGTTAATTTTATGTGATACAAAAAGGTATGTAGCTTCACATTTGGCTTCCGAACGTAGGGACGATTTATATAATAATATTATATAAATATAGGCCCACTGGGAAAGCAGAATGGTTGTTTAAGGTAAAATAAATTTTTTTTTTTCATACGTAAATTAGACGCAAGTATGGGGTTATGTTTTGATAAGGTTATGTATGTAGTGAATTATTTGTCAAATTATATAAGGAGTATTATGAGGTAATATACATAATAATTGGTATGTATGATAATTATTAAATAGTATAAAGAGTATTATAAAAAAGTAAAAATGGCAGATAATAATGATATTAGTTTATCTGATAGTCAGGTAGCAAATCAAATAAGTAGCGACTCCGGAATTCAAACAACTGACAGTAGTCTTGAGGAGTCAAAAATAATACAGACAGTTGAGATTCATTCAACCCCTATTTTAGGAAATCAAAATAAGAAATCTGATAATGATACTATGTTAGCAAGATTGTATGATATGATGTACAATAGTGTAGAAAAACAAGACAGCAATTTTAGAGAATTGAATGACAAATTTGATAGACAAAGTAGGGATATTAAAGAGTTGAAACATGAGATACAAGAAATGAGTAAACATTTAGAAAGCACTAACGAAACAATAAGAAACGGTTTAAATAAGTTAGAACAGAAGTTCGAGAAATTAGGTAACAATGTTTTAAGTAAGACAAAATGTAAAAATGACGAAATAGTAGACAATTTTGAGAGTATAGTGGGGGTGAAGAATAATGATGAAAATATAATAACAAATAGTACTGATGAAGTTTTAGAATGCGATAATGAAATGTTCATGAGTGTTTATGAAGTAGAGAGAGAGTGGAAGAATAATGTAGTAATTAAATGGGGACAGAGGGCAAATTTTCCCCTTATTGTTTATAATGATGATGATGATTTAATGTTGTTTTTTCAGGGCAAGAGACCCTTATTGTTAAATGAAGTAATGTTGTATAATGTTGTACCCTCTGTCCGAAATAATTGTGAGAGTGTGATGTGGTGCTATGAAGAAAGAGAGTTATATGTTGAGAATGAAATAGAAATATACAAGTTAGAAAGAAAGTATGATGAATTGAGAAAATTAATAAAAGGGGTGATGATGAATCATGTGAAATACGTACCTGTTGAAAGAGAGACAGAGAATAATTTTGATAATATCTTACCTGACTATAATGACTTACCTGACGTAGTAGTTGAGGAATACAAAGATGAGAAAATTTACCTGACATTAACAAATAACCCTGATATAGACGGGACAATCCTAACCTATGGTGACAAGATTTATAGTGGTACAATGGATGAAATAGAGTTGATAGATTATTGTGATAGTATGTATGATAATTTGTGTGTTGATAAAAATGATGAATGTTACAAATACACTAGATATATATATGACGATGGAGGATGAGCTAAAAGATCAGTGTTGGGACATTTTTAAATATGGTACATTTTTGGTAATGACCTTGCTGATTTGGACATCTGAAGTGAGATACACTTGAACAGTTTTGACGCCTATTTTGTAAATAATATTGAATTCATTTGTGTATTGTGAAATGTTAGAAAAGTAATGTGTATATGTTTTAGAAAATGTTGTATTAATAATAATAATATTATTAATATTTTAGCACTCTAATTAAATAACAAAATAATTATGAAGACAATAGTTAATGATTTATAGAATGTTGATAATAATTGAAACATTTAATTTTAATAATCAATTGAAGTAAATAATTTGAGATGTTTAGATATTGTGATTGAATGTTATGTGTTTGAATTTTATAAGGTAATTAAATTGTGTGATGAGATTTTAATTTAATAATCATGAATAAATAAATAAATGTTAAATGGTTTATTTTGTGGAATTTTGTGGAACATAATGATTAAAAATATGTGTTAATAATAAATTTAGAATTTTTGAAAATCTGATTGCAACACAGGATAAATTCATAATGATGAGAAATAAAAGAGTTAATGAAAAATTTTAAATAATAATGTTTATAAATTTTTATATAAATTAGTTAAAAGAGAATTGTTTGTTCAATGTATATTTGTGTATTATGTTATGTAATGTATTGTACAAGTGTGTGTGGCTGGGAGGTTATCCAAGGGGATAACGTATTAAAAATTTGATATATTTTAATTAATAATGATGATTTGCTACTCAATAATTTTGTTTGAATTTAAAAATTAGATGCACTAAATACTTCTTATATTGTGTTATTATGTCTTATTGTGTTGTTTGCATTTAGTATGTTAGGAATAAGTATTATAAAAATATAATAATATGTTTTCAATGTGTTTACAGATTTTAAAATAAAATGAAAAATAGTTGTAATAAGTAAAATTTTCAATAGGTTGTAAAAGATAGAAGTGGGTGATAGTAATTGTTTGAATAAAATGTTTGAGTCAATTCAAGTTGAATTTTGTGGGACATAGATTTGTCCAAATCGAAGTAAAAGTTAAAGTAATAGTGGAAATGAAAATAATGCAATGTTGTTTTGAGTTAATGTAATGTTATAGAATTTGAGAAGTATAAGTGGAGACACAGTAGAAATGGAGATTTTATGTAGAGTTTGGAGCGATATATTGTTTATTTGTTGATGTTAATTTGTTGTAATTGTAGTGAGGTTATGAGATTGAGATTTTTTGGGGATGGTAATTTTGTAGTAGTGGTAGTGTATTTGGGGAGTCCGCAACAAGGGTTGGGACGGGATAGGGACCGATTGGCGCCGGAAAGGGTTACCTAGGGTGAGTCCAGGGACCAACATAAGGGAATGAGTTTTGGGAAGGAAACACGTATCCTATGTACAAAGGGTTAGAGAGTATTTTTTTTATATAAGTGTAGAAGGTGGCGATTGGAGTTAAAATAGTAAGTAGTTAGAGGTAGAGAAGGGTGAGTAAAATTTTGATAGAGGGGTGTCATACTAGTTAAAGATTTTGTAAGGGAGCATTAGAGTAATAAAAGGGGTAAGATTATGAATAAATGCCAAATGGATGAAGTAAATTATAATGAAATAATGAATAACGTAGAATCACCCAAAGTAATGAAATGGAATAATGATGGCCATAATTGAGAAAAAAAAAAAAAAATAATAAAATAAATAAATTTTGTAATTTTGAGAAACGAATTAATAAGAGTAAATCAAGTTTAAAAGTAATTTTTTGATTTTATATGTCAATTTAATGATGTAAAGTGTGTAACATTTTAATTGTAAGTTGTTTATTTTAAAATGAATTATTAATGTACTGTGTTTTCTTATGTTAAGTTATGTTAGGTATTCTGATATATACATGTTAGTAATAAGTGAGTAAAAACAAAACCAGTGCTTCTTAGCGCAAACCAGCACCGCTAGGGGGGAACAGATCAGTTGGGGATATGGTGTTGTATAAGGCCACTATTTAATATTGTGATTTGTTGTTTCAGTGTTTGGTGATGCTGTGGCGGCGGACCTGAGCTGGCCTGCGCGTCAGGGCAGGGGCGTTGAGTATCTGTCTGACTCTACGGTGTTGGGATCTCGAGAGAGAAGTCCAGTATTGTCATGCAGATGCAGTCACAGTCACCGGACCAAGGGTGAGTTGATTATTCTTGTTTGTAAACCGTACAGGGGGTTGTGGCGACATATCCTGGCTGATCCCTTTAGCAAGTATGAATGTGTCAATGAGATTTTTTATGCTTCGGCATAAAATATCTCATTGAGGGGGTATTGTAGCGGGGCATTTTTGGGCATACCTGGGGTAATAACAGGATTTGTATTTTTTTAATAATAAATAACTTGTCGAGTGATAGAAAATGTTATGACCGAACGGTAAATTTATTATTTGGAGCGATCCCAATAACGGCAACACTGCTTGAGACGGTAAAGACCATGTGATTCAACAATATTCATATAAACAGTTTTAATAACCGGCAACTGTACCAAACTCAGTTCAAGGACACTGACGAACACGTTATGTAACAGTAAACACGTTACACAACCAGACATCAGGCGATGTGTTGCGTCAGCAAATTATATAACGATGTGTGTCACCAGTTTTGTCAACAAGCCAAAAATAGTCCACTGGCGAACGAATACAAAATGTACACCAATCAGAATTGAACGAACAACAGCCGCTTCACAAAGTAGCGCCTGTAATTCTGCCCAGTATCATCTCATCACCACTCGCGAGTGGTAGCTATTAAAAGTTTCGGCAGTAAGTGCGGGCCCGTACCTAAAATGTGAAGACCGAAAAAACAACCAAATGTAACTTAAAGCATATCTAAATCAAGTAAAAGGAACAGTTTTCTTGGAATGATGGCAGTGGTGGAAATATAAAACTGAGCGTTAATTAAAACAAACGCGTGTGCGTGGACTTAAAAAATCATGACTTCTTCTGGACTTAAAAATCAGCTAAGTAACCTACAATAATATAAAGAAAACACAACTCTTCAACTATGGTTTAATATTCAAAATTTTAACACTTTCTAATTATGAGCTCTTAAAATCGGGGAATGGTTATGTGTGTGTGTGTGTAAGCGCTGGTTTTCGTTATGTCTTAGTTGTAGAGAATTGTCTGTATTTATGTTATATCTTAGTTTGAAAACTGCTTAAGCAAAATGATCATTTTTACGAATACTTAAACATACTTAAATTACGAAAGTTAATAGGTATAAGGGAGAAAAGAAATTTTGTATTTTGACCGAAAAAATTTATAACTTAATGGTGTTTCTTTTTGAGAATCTAATAAAATAATATTGATCTGGATAGTTAAATGTGAATTAAATTAGTTATTGCAAATAAACCATTCTGATCTCCTGTTCGCCAAAAAGAACCCGAGGACCCAAAAAACGGTAAGTACGTATATTTTTTCATACGTAGTTGGTAACAAGATGGCGCTCGAAGAATTCAGTTAATAAATAGTGAACAGTAACCTATTATCAAGAAATATAAATATCAATAAAACGATATATCACACTGCCAACAATTTGGTCACCTGAAATTTCTACGTTCTAAATCTAAACTACAACTAGTTCCTTTTCTCCTAAAACAAATTCGACCGCAATTTAAAATTATTTATTTTTTATTTCATTACCGAGAAGTATAGTTACTTCTCACTGAACTATACTTCTAGGAAATGAAATGACTCCTCATGAGTCGCACTTGTTAAGTTACATGAACTTTGGGTCGTTTTATTATATGCAATAAAACTATTATATGTTCGTGGATAATTGCCAATTGTAAGTTTTTTTTTTCCATCCACGAACTTTATGGGTCCCCCTCCCCGTTCAACAATAAGATTAAATTTCTAGTTACACCAATTTGTGGAGTAGGACCATCGTTGCTTTCACTCCCGTAGAAGTTCCGCCAACCATGGTCCGCCTCCAAACAGCCAAAATCCACGGTCAGGGATGGTGAAGCCGTGACCGCCCGAAAATGGGGGAGAGTCCCTTCTGAAACAACATAAAATAATACATTAAAACTCAAACACTTATGGTGACCTATACAACTTCAAATTCGTCGCATTTTGTGTACTTACTAACTCCTGTGTTGCTGGGTTGCGTAACACGTACGCATTACTCATTTTTACTTCTACAATTTCATATGGTCCTTCATATAATAGAAAAAACTTCTTTATCTCTTTATCCTGTGCGCTAGACAAATCATGTCTCCTTACCAATACTAACTGCCCTACCTCATATTTAGTCCACTTACCTTTAGCATCTTGCCTCTGCTTTCTCCTTTCTCCTCTTGTCAGTAAATTTTCATTAGCTAGTCGGATCTTCATATTCACGTCTATAGTTTGCGTTTCCGGTGGATAGCTAAAAAGTTGTTCCAATATCCTAGGCGGCCTTGTTCCCTTTATTAATTCATACGGCGTAAATCCGGTGGATTCATGGGTGGTACAATTCAGCCACTCCTCTACTTTCTTAACGTAGGATGGCCATTCTGTGTGCTTGGCGTGACAATACGCCCGAAATATCCTACCAATCTCTCTCATCACCCTTTCCGCCTGGTTTGACTGTGGATGGTAAACTGCCTTATGTTTGGGTATAATGCCTTCCCATCCAAGAGTTTGTCGCCACTTGCCGCTGATAAACTGTGGTCCATGGTCGGATAAAATTATTTTCGGCTTACCTATATTCACCATATAATCTCTTGTTATCTTCTCGCTTAGCACTCTACTCGTCGCTCTCTTGATACTATATAATCTAACATATTTAGAAAATGTGTCTAATACAACAAAAACATACATTACTCCACCCCTACCTGTGGGTAATGGCCCATACAAATCAACTGCAGCTAAATCAAATGGTCGTTCAACTTTTATATAATTCATCTCCCCTTCCACTCTATAATTCACTACCTTAGATCTCTGACATAAATCACACACCCGTAATAACATCCGTACTCGCCTCTCCATATTCTTAAATATACATGATTCTTTTAAAACATTAGCACACTTTCTTACCCCAAAATGCCCATACCTTATATGGCAATCCCAAATAATTTTATCTATCAACCCTTCTGGTATAACTAGTCTCCAATCACGCTCACCCCTTCTACTTTTTTAAACAGAATCCCTTGATATACCTGAAAACGTGTACTATATTCAGACCCATCTACATCCGCTTCTATACTAACAATTATTTTACCCAATTTATTTTCAGATCTTTGCATATTCTTAATATCCCTTAACTCCTCACCAAAAATTCTATCTTCTCTAGTTAATCTAAAAATTTCTATCTCTTTAAGGTCCCTACCTGTCTTATTTTCTATAATATCTACCCTGGAAAGTGTGTCTGGTACTTTATTATCTGACCCCTTTATGTACTCCCAGGAAAAATTGTATTCTTGTAAAGCTAACACCCACCTGGTTAGACGACTATGTGTTAACCTGCAGGAGTTCAAAAATGACAGCGCCTTGTGGTCCGTCCTGATAACCGTCTTATTTCCCAAGATGTAGGTGCGGAACTTTCCTACAGCAAACACGATGCTCAGCAGCTCCTTTTCCGTAGTTGTATAATTTCTTTCGGCTGCCAAAAGAGATCTGCTGGCGAAAGCTATCGTGTGGTGTTCTCTGTCACTATCCTCCTGGTACAACTCCGCTCCCAGGGCGACGTTACTGGTGTCAGTCTGTAAGTAAAAAGTTTTTAAGAAATCAGGATGGTTCATCATTATCATATTTGAAAACTTTCTCTTTATCTCCTCAAAAGCATCCCTTTCCTTTTCTCCCCATTTCCATTGCTTATTTTTCTGTAGTACAGCACTTAACCTTGCTGTTGTCTGAGCGTAATTTTTCTGAAATTTTCTATAGAAATTGCACAAACCCAAAAAACTTTGTAATTGTTTAATTTTCTTAGGCTCTGGAAATCGCATTATAGCTTCTACTTTATCAGGGTTAGCTAAAATTCCTTCGGGAGTTATAATAAAACCCAAAAAATGTATTTCGGTTTGTAAAAACTTTGACTTCTCCCAATTTACTGTCAAACCCCCGTTTTGTAATTTCTCTAATACATACTCAATATGTTCTAAATGTTCCACAAATGTTCTGGATGCTATTAATATATCATCCACATATACAGTCAGAAAATCTAAGTCTTTTGGTTGTAATATCATGTCTAAACACTTAATAAAACTCGCTACACTAGTGTTAAGTCCGAATGGCAAACGTTTAAACTGATAATTCTTACCATTGAAGAGAAAGGCAGTATATCTCCGACTCTCTGCTGCTAACGGCACCTGCCAATATCCTGCGGTTAGATCCAAAGATGTCATGTACTTGACCCCACTAAATTTCTGGAAAATCTCATTAATAGGTTCCGGTGACTCCCGGTCAGGTATTATTATCTGATTTACTCTCCTTGCATCTAAACATAATCTTACCTTTCCGTCCTTCTTTATTACCAGCACCAATGGGTTCGAGTAAGGTGATATCGATCTCTCAATTATATCTCCCTCCAGCATTCGATCCAACTCCACCTGCACTGCTCTCCGTTTTGAAAATGGTACTGGATAACTCCTCTGCATGTAGGGTGAGTGCTCTCGAACCTTCAGCTCACATACATAGTTCCTGGCTTTTCCAGGCAACTCCGCAAACACATCTCTATAACTCTCCACAACTACCCACAACTCCTGTCGTTGAGTACTCCCTACAACTCCACCTTCATTAAAAAATTTATCAGCCCTATTTTCCCACACTCTCTCATCACTCACATGCATCTCTCTCTCCTCACTTTCTACAATCTCACTCTCTCGACATATATTTATTTTAGTTTCTATGTCCCCATCACCTACTTGCTTTTATATCATTTTTACCCCTGTAACTCTAACTTCATCTAATACCCTCTTAAAATTAACCCTGACTGGTTCACTACCATTAAATTCCACTATCCGTTTATTAAAATCTATTACTGCCCCATTTCTCTCCAAAAAATCATTTCCCAAAATTACATCTAAACTCAGTCCCTTAACTACTAGAAAAGTGTTCTCAAATTCAGTTTCATTAAGGGATATATTTAACTGTACTTGTTTAGTAACTCGTTTACTACGTACTCCAGTTACCCCCACTACTGTTACACCCGCAACTGGTAATGATGGTATATTTTTATTTATTTCTTTCAACTCTACCATTACGTTTTCAGAAACTACTGATATTTCACTCCCTGTGTCAATCAATGATTTAAAATTCTTACCTTCTATGGTGACGATTACCTCCGTCAATCCAGTTTTGTTTTCTATAACTTTTGTGTCATCTTCCTCCAACAACTCCTTCGTCATGTCCATTTGTATAACATTATTATGGTATGTGTCGGTTATTTGGACCCTCCTGTTTTCCATAGACAATGGTTGGGCCCGCTTCTCCATTGTCCTCCCTAGTTTACCGTGGATGGACCTGCTACGGCTGGATGGTTTCCTCCTCTCCCTCTGTTGTAATGTACCACAGCTATCAGAAAGTTCCTGGACTAGGTCTAATAAATTCTTTTTGCTTGCCTAGACCATTAATGGCTCCCATCTCCTTCAAAGTAGTCTCCATGCGAATTGATACAACGAATCCAGCGTTGTTTCCATGCCTGGAAAGTGTCAAAAAAAGTCTTTTGCTGAAGGCTGTCAAGCACCTCCTGCGTTTTTGTCTTAATGTCTTCTACAGTGTCAAAACGGTGACCTTTCATGTGAATTTTTATTTTCGGGAACAGAGAAAAATCACAGGGGGCTAAATCTGGTGAATATGGAGGGTGTGGGACGGTGGCCATATTGTTTTTGGTCAAAAACTCTGTTGTTTTCAGTGAAGCGTGAGCAGGGTGCATTGTCGTGATGCAACAGCCAGTTTTAGTCTTCCCACAATTTGGGCCTTTTTCGTCGCATATTTTGTCTCAGCCGCCTCAAAACGTCACAATAAAAATCTGAGTTCACTGTAACACCAGCTGGCACGTACTCGCGATGAACAATGCCTTTGATGTCGAAAAACACAATGAGCATGGTTTTTGTTGCACTTCTGACCTGCCGTGCTTTTTTTGGTCTCGGTGATTGTGGACTTTTCCACTGTGACGACTGCTGTTTTGTTTCTGGATCATAACCATAAAACCAGCTTTCCTCACCGGTTATGACCCTGGAGATGAAGGTAGGGTCATTTTCAGACGTTTCTCTGAGTTCACTGCACACATCAACACGGCGCTGTTTCTGATCCACAGACAAAAGCCGAGGGACGAATTTCGCAGCAACACGACGCATGCCTAAATTTTCAGTTAGAATTTCATGACAGCTTCCATAGCTTATTCCGGCACTTGTACACAACTCATGGATGGTTTGATGATGACGGTCTTCGTGAATGAGTTGTCGAAATTTTTCAACATTTTCATCCGTTTTGCTCGTGGAAGGTCGTCCTGAACGGTGATCATCTTCAAGTGACATTCTGCCGGCCTTGAAACGAGCGTACCACTCAAAAACCTGTGTTCTGTGTAGGGAATGTTCTTCAAAAGCTTCTCGAAGCATTGCAAAAGTTTCAGTAGGCGATTTACCAAGTTTAAAACAAAACTTAATGCACGCGCGTTGCTCGAATTTATCAGCCATCATAAAATTAGCAAATGAATGTTAACACACGATTACAAAACGCAACGCGTAGACCGAACACAACCTCACAATGCAACGAAACTCGGCAGACTGACTCATTACTTATTACGGAATCAGACACTGGGACGCCAGGTTGTACAGTCACGTCCAACAGCCGTGCCAAGTACAGTCCGGGAACTTTCTGATAGCACCTCGTACTCCTCCTCTTGGCGCTCCTCTATGAAATTCTCCTCCTCTCGACTGCTGATTTGGTGGTGGATGCATTCTCTCGTTCCTTGCACACTCCCTGTTTTGATGACATCTAAAACAATTGGTTCGGTTAGCATAATTATCTGTGTCACATTCTCTACACCTCCAACGCTCGCCCCTGTTATCAAAACTTCCTCCCCGCGCTCCTCTATGAAAATTCTGTGTACCCCTATTCTGATGGTAATTATTATTATTATTATTATGGTGTGGTACTACTGGTGTGTTTGGACGTCGCCCTATGTCGCGTTCCCCTATATTCTGTAGCACGTCTAACATATTCTCTAACTCATTTATATTTGTAATCTCTCTAGTCATTAACGTGATTTGCACCTCTCTGGGCAGGTGTTTACTAATATGTCTTACAAATGACCGGAATGGTAATGGCGGTTCTAGATACTTAGCTTCGTTATATATAGTCATCACATATATGGTTAGGTGGTTATTAATTCTACCAAAATTCCCAGTACCCATTATTTTGCTTCTTAAGATTTCTTGGTCCTCTTCTGACCAGTATTTGTTTCGAAAAGCTACCTCAAATTCCTCGTAACTACCCCATTCGGTATGGTGTACTTCCGCCCATATCTCGGCACTACCTTTAAAACACTTTATAATCTTCAGCAATTTAACCTCCCAACTACTACTATTAAATCGATTAAACTCCCTTACCCTATTTAAAAATTGCATTGGGTGTAATATACGATTGTCACAATTAAACTGTTCTAATTCTATCTCATCTTTTGCTTCGCGAGTATATACCACTCGCTCCGCCACATTATTTAAATTTTGGCTTACGGCCACATGTAATTCATCTTTAATTTCTATGATATTCTGCTCTATCATGCTAAATTTGTTATCACATTTATTTGCATATTGAAGGTTATGTTTATTAATAAAACCCCCACACTCTCTTGTATAGATTGTTTACACACACTCTCTATTTCTGTTATTCTATTTTTTATGTCAACATCAATTTTATTAATACATTTACTCTCTATCTCTACACTCTGTTCTTTAACTTGACTATTAATTTGATCTGTCATTTGCTGATTTGCATAACTGATTTTACTTTCAAGATTTAGTGTGATTTCACAAATTTGTTTGTCAATTTTCTCATCTCTTTCGTTAAATTTAACGTCTATACTCTTAACTGCATTATCTAATTTGGTATCTAAATCGTTACATTTACTGGCAAATTTTTTATTGGTATTCTCAAAACGCTCATTAATTTCGTTAATTTGGTTTTTTAACTCATCGAATTTAATATTTTGTCCATCTAATTTACTGTCAAAACTATTCTTTTGTTCATCGAATTTCTCACTGAAGCTTTTTAATTTCTTTGATTTCGTTCTTCTGTTCATCTAACTTTACATCAAATTTATTGAAACTGGTACAAAGAAATTTGATCATTTTCATCATATCTTGATCCTCAGATTTTTTAATCGGGACTGGTGTTGAATGAATTACTTCATCCATAATTTTCGACTCAGTTCCGGTTAATTCTATATTTATTTGGCTCTCTGATTCAATGTCAGTTAGGCTGACATTCTCGTTATTATCCGCCATTGTAAAAAATCTTTTACATATATTTCTTTTCAAAATATTACTATATATAACATATACTTATTATCAAAAAGATATTCTATTTACTCATACTATACTACACATAATCACAACATAACCTTATTCTTGTACGTCTGTTTTCACGTACCTCAAAAAAATTCTTTGTTATTTCAAACAACCACTCTGCTCTCCCAGTAGGCCGTATTTATATAAATATATTTATATAAATGTCCCTGTTCACAAGCCAATTGTTATATAACTTTTATTGATATTAATGAAATATAATTGATTTAAAAATTTTGTTATTCACTGTTCTGTTTACATCTAATTTCTTCAGGCGCCATCTTGCCTTACCAACTGCAAGAAATTAATTATTGCGAGAATATAAACTGTACTTACTATGTCGGGCCAGATTCTTTTCGGCGAACTAAAAAGAGCAGAAATGGTTGTAGAAATAACGAAAAACTTTATTTGTTCCCCATGACTTAAATTTGATTGGTTATTACAGTATTTCAATTTCATCATAAACAAATTATTCTTTTCCCCCTCTTTACCCCGGTTAATACATTTAAAATACAATCATGTTAATGACAAAACTTGTTAATGAATAATAATTATTTCTATCTTGAATCTCTTGTATACGAATTTACTTATTCACAATACAATAACAAGCTCTTAAAATAAATTTACTAGGGGAACACAAACCAGCCTTCTTTGTCTAAATACATTCACACACACACACACACACACACACACACACACACAATTAATTTATAACCCGTGAGATCTCATATTATATTTTTCTTTATTATAATTTTGATTAACCCTTGTTAAATATTTCGGTACACATTTTTCTTTTTACTTATCTGTTCAATGAGTCCTGAAGACGTCACATTATTTTAAGCGCACATTTGCTATTTTTAAAACTGATGATCTCCGAAACTGTTATTTACATTTTATATATATATGAATTCCGATTCTTTCACATTTTAAAACTGTTATTCCACTCTGATTAAAAGTTAAAATTCGTTACTTTACATTTTATACTTGCGGTATTCACATTTTAGGTACGGGCGCCCGCGATTTACGTTCCGGAACTTTTTATGTGACCGGCCGGCTCACTGAGTAATTTTATACTGGGACGAAACAAACGGCACTACTTTGTGTTGTCGCCGTGGTTATATGACCAATTCTTATTGTTCTTCAGTTTGTATCCTTACGCCAGCATACTGTTTTTGTTTCATAACCGAATTCCACAGCGGGGATCGTCTCTGACGTAAGATCGTCCGATGCCGTTACATAACTTGTTTACAGTTTTTTGTAGGTCATTGATTGACCTTGGCACAGTTTTGTCGGTTGTTTAACTCGTTTTATAAAATATTCCTGAATAATTTTCGCAATCAGTGTTACCACTGTCGCTACCAATAAAATTTACCTCTTTGTTTCCGTTATGTCCCAATTGTCATAAAAAATGTTATTTGCTTTATTCAAAATACAAATTTATTCATTACCCCAAAGATAGGTCAAAATGTCCCGTTACAATACCCCCTCAATGAGAGATTTTATGCCGAAGCATAAAAAATCTCATTGACACATTCATACTTGCTAAAGGGATCAGCCAGGATATGTCGCCACAATCCCCTGTATGGTTTACAAAAAAAATTATAATTAACTCACCCTTGGTCCGGTGACTGTGACCGCACCTGAATGACATTACTGGACTTCTCTCTCGAGATCCCAACACCATAAAGTCAGACTGATACTCAACGCCCCTGCTCTGACGCGCTGGCCAGCTCAGGTCCGCCGCCACAGCGTCACCAAACACTGAAACAACAAATCAAATATCAACTAGTGGCCTTATACAACACTATATCCCCAACTGATCTGTTTCCCCTTAGCGGTGCTGGTTTGCGTTAAGAAGCACTGGTTTTGTTTTTTCACTTACGTCTAACATATTTAAAATTCCATAATCTCATAATCTCATTCTGTGTACTTTCTCTTGTTAACTTTAAAATTCCAAAATTCAAAATTATTACCCTGATTCCCATCAAAATTTAAATAAACATTTCCCATTACCATCTTACACATTTCTCTTATCCCCAATTTGCATTTAAAATATTTAAATTCATAAAATTCTCTTACACTAACAAACATAATACAACATAAGAAAACATAGTACATTCATAATTCACATTATTATTATCTTAAAATAAACAATTTGTATTTAAAATTTACACACTTTACATCATTAAATTTGCATATAAAATCAGAAAATTACCTTTTAATCTCAATTGACTTTTATTAATTCTCTTTCCAAAAATTTTTTTTTTTTTTTTTCATAACATTGCAATTATTATTCCATTTCATTAATTTGGGTGATCCTCAGTTATTCATCATAATTCACTTTACAACATGGCATTTACCCATAATCTTACCCCTTTTATTACTCTAATGCTCCCTTACAAAATCTTTAACTAGTATGACACCCATCTCTATCAAAACATCTATCAAACAATTCTCTAAACCCAACTTACTACTAAACTCGATTTGCCACATTCTCTCGATATATAAAAAAAATACTCTCTAACCCTTTGTACTTAGGATAAGTGTTTCCCCCCCCCCAAAAAGCTCATTTCCCTTATCTGGTTCCTGGATTCTACCTAAGGCAACCCCTTCCCGCTAAATCGGTCCCTTCCCGTCCCAACCCTTCTGTTGCGGACTCCCACATTACACTACCCCCTATTACAAAATTGCCATCCCCAAATCTCAATCTTATGACCTCACTTCAACTACAACAAAATAACATCATCATTTATAAACATCAATCTATCAATCAAAACTCTACATATATTCTCCATTTCTACTGTGTCTCCACTTATACTCAAATTCTCTATTACATGTGTTTCGTCTCTTATTCTCTTTAATACCCCCATATTTTTCAACTTGGACTGACTCAAACGTTTTACTCAAACAATTACTATCACCCAACTTCTATCTTTTGCAACCCATTGAAAATTTTAACTATCACAAATTTATTTCATTTTTATCTAAAATCTTTAAACACATTGAAAGCTTAATCTATAAAATATTATTATATTTTTATAATCCTTAACTCCTAACATACTACATGCAATTAACACAATAAGACATAATAAACACAATATAGGAAGTATCTAGTGCATCTATTTTTTCAAATTAAATAAAATTATTTAGTAGCGAGTCATCATTATTAAAATACAACAAATTTTTTAATTCGTTACCCCCCTGGATAACCTCCCTGCCACACACACTATGACCCCCCCTGGACTGTGGCGTCCAGTTGCGTCCACAAGGACTGAATTTTTGGAGGAATTTGACATCTCCGTGTCCTTGCTTCTGTGTTACATTTCAATAAAACTAGATATCATAATATCTAAATGTTCATATTACACGCCCCTAATGTGGGTCTACCACCTGGCTATGCTGTCCCTTCTCGGAAAGAGTGGCAGCCGCTGTTCCATAGTTCCGGGATTTCCCCTAGTGTCACCCCCCTGTTAATTTCTAATATAAACCAATTTCAAGCCAGCTATGGTCAAGGGACTTGATTATGGCCATAGCTGACCGCTAGCCAAAACCACGGTTAGTGCTGGTAAGGCAGTAACCGCCCGAAAATTCGGGGAAATCATCTCTTCCTTCAGGCATGTATTCATCATCATTAATTTGCATGGCACGGCAATTTATCAAGTTACAATATAAAATTGTACAAAAGGGTGTGCCGTGCATTTTCGCCATGTTGGCCTCCGATGGAGGTAACATTCTCTGTTACCCCCAACACTTTCCGCTATCTACTGGGGCACATGCCACCCCAGCAATAGCAACTTAATAGCTAAACTAAACCATATCTACAATTGCTGTCTCTACGTTCCATTGTTATAATCACTTCTATAGACACCACTCTACCCCCCAAAAATCCCCACACATCTTGTATAGTCACAAGTCTTTTTTTATGTATCCAGACACTTCTGCCAGTCCAACTTTTCTAACTCCGACACTTACGTTACTATCTCCCATGGAGCTAAACTAAGTACACATAATCTAACTTACTTTAATAGTTTTAACAAGTGCAACAACTATACTATAGTACTGCTAAACTGCCAACAATTTGGTCACCTGAAATTTCTACGTTCTAAATCTAAACTACAACTAGTTCCTTTTCTCCTAAAACAAATTCGACCGCAATTTAAAATTATTTATTTTTTATTTCATTACCGAGAAGTATAGTTACTTCTCACTGAACTATACTTCTAGGAAATGAAATGACTCCTCATGAGTCGCACTTGTTAAGTTACATGAACTTTGGGTCGTTTTATTATATGCAATAAAACTATTATATGTTCGTGGATAATTGCCAATTGTAAGTTTTTTTTTTCCATCCACGAACTTTATGGGTCCCCCTCCCCGTTCAACAATAAGATTAAATTTCTAGTTACACCAATTTGTGGAGTAGGACCATCGTTGCTTTCACTCCCGTAGAAGTTCCGCCAACCATGGTCCGCCTCCAAACAGCCAAAATCCACGGTCAGGGATGGTGAAGCCGTGACCGCCCGAAAATGGGGGAGAGTCCCTTCTGAAACAACATAAAATAATACATTAAAACTCAAACACTTATGGTGACCTATACAACTTCAAATTCTTCACATTTTGTGTACTTACTAACTCCTGTGTTGCTGGGTTGCGTAACACGTACGCATTACTCATTTTTACTTCTACAATTTCATATGGTCCTTCATATAATAGAAAAAACTTCTTTATCTCTTTATCCTGTGCGCTAGACAAATCATGTCTCCTTACCAATACTAACTGCCCTACCTCATATTTAGTCCACTTACCTTTAGCATCTTGCCTCTGCTTTCTCCTTTCTCCTCTTGTCAGTAAATTTTCATTAGCTAGTCGGATCTTCATATTCACGTCTATAGTTTGCGTTTCCGGTGGATAGCTAAAAAGTTGTTCCAATATCCTAGGCGGCCTTGTTCCCTTTATTAATTCATACGGCGTAAATCCGGTGGATTCATGGGTGGTACAATTCAGCCACTCCTCTACTTTCTTAACGTAGGATGGCCATTCTGTGTGCTTGGCGTGACAATACGCCCGAAATATCCTACCAATCTCTCTCATCACCCTTTCCGCCTGGTTTGACTGTGGATGGTAAACTGCCTTATGTTTGGGTATAATGCCTTCCCATCCAAGAGTTTGTCGCCACTTGCCGCTGATAAACTGTGGTCCATGGTCGGATAAAATTATTTTCGGCTTACCTATATTCACCATATAATCTCTTGTTATCTTCTCGCTTAGCACTCTACTCGTCGCTCTCTTGATACTATATAATCTAACATATTTAGATAATGTGTCTAATACAACAAAAACATACATTACTCCACCCCTACCTGTGGGTAATGGCCCATACAAATCAACTGCAGCTAAATCAAATGGTCGTTCAACTTTTATATAATTCATCTCCCCTTCCACTCTATAATTCACTACCTTAGATCTCTGACATAAATCACACACCCGTAATAACATCCGTACTCGCCTCTCCATATTCTTAAATATACATGATTCTTTTAAAACATTAGCACACTTTCTTACCCCAAAATGCCCATACCTTATATGGCAATCCCAAATAATTTTATCTATCAACCCTTCTGGTATAACTAGTCTCCAATCACGCTCACCCCTTCTACTTTTTTAAACAGAATCCCTTGATATACCTGAAAACGTGTACTATATTCAGACCCATCTACATCCGCTTCTATACTAACAATTATTTTACCCAATTTATTTTCAGATCTTTGCATATTCTTAATATCCCTTAACTCCTCACCAAAAATTCTATCTTCTCTAGTTAATCTAAAAATTTCTATCTCTTTAAGGTCCCTACCTGTCTTATTTTCTATAATATCTACCCTGGAAAGTGTGTCTGGTACTTTATTATCTGACCCCTTTATGTACTCCCAGGAAAAATTGTATTCTTGTAAAGCTAACACCCACCTGGTTAGACGACTATGTGTTAACCTGCAGGAGTTCAAAAATGACAGCGCCTTGTGGTCCGTCCTGATAACCGTCTTATTTCCCAAGATGTAGGTGCGGAACTTTCCTACAGCAAACACGATGCTCAGCAGCTCCTTTTCCGTAGTTGTATAATTTCTTTCGGCTGCCAAAAGAGATCTGCTGGCGAAAGCTATCGTGTGGTGTTCTCTGTCACTATCCTCCTGGTACAACTCCGCTCCCAGGGCGACGTTACTGGTGTCAGTCTGTAAGTAAAAAGTTTTTAAGAAATCAGGATGGTTCATCATTATCATATTTGAAAACTTTCTCTTTATCTCCTCAAAAGCATCCCTTTCCTTTTCTCCCCATTTCCATTGCTTATTTTTCTGTAGTACAGCACTTAACCTTGCTGTTGTCTGAGCGTAATTTTTCTGAAATTTTCTATAGAAATTGCACAAACCCAAAAAACTTTGTAATTGTTTAATTTTCTTAGGCTCTGGAAATCGCATTATAGCTTCTACTTTATCAGGGTTAGCTAAAATTCCTTCGGGAGTTATAATAAAACCCAAAAAATGTATTTCGGTTTGTAAAAACTTTGACTTCTCCCAATTTACTGTCAAACCCCCGTTTTGTAATTTCTCTAATACATACTCAATATGTTCTAAATGTTCCACAAATGTTCTGGATGCTATTAATATATCATCCACATATACAGTCAGAAAATCTAAGTCTTTTGGTTGTAATATCATGTCTAAACACTTAATAAAACTCGCTACACTAGTGTTAAGTCCGAATGGCAAACGTTTAAACTGATAATTCTTACCATTGAAGAGAAAGGCAGTATATCTCCGACTCTCTGCTGCTAACGGCACCTGCCAATATCCTGCGGTTAGATCCAAAGATGTCATGTACTTGACCCCACTAAATTTCTGGAAAATCTCATTAATAGGTTCCGGTGACTCCCGGTCAGGTATTATTATCTGATTTACTCTCCTTGCATCTAAACATAATCTTACCTTTCCGTCCTTCTTTATTACCACCACCAATGGGTTCGAGTAAGGTGATATCGATCTCTCAATTATATCTCCCTCCATCATTCGATCCAACTCCACCTGCACTGCTCTCCGTTTTGAAAATGGTACTGGATAACTCCTCTGCATGTAGGGTGAGTGCTCTCGAACCTTCAGCTCACATACATAGTTCCTGGCTTTTCCAGGCAACTCCGCAAACACATCTCTATAACTCTCCACAACTACCGTCGTTGAGTACTCCCTACAACTCCACCTTCATTAAAAAATTTATCAGCCCTATTTTCCCACACTCTCTCATCACTCACATGCATCTCTCTCTCCTCACTTTCTACAATCTCACTCTCTCGACATATATTTATTTTAGTTTCTATGTCCCCATCACCTACTTGCTTTTATATCATTTTTACCCCTGTAACTCTAACTTCATCTAATACCCTCTTAAAATTAACCCTGACTGGTTCACTACCATTAAATTCCACTATCCGTTTATTAAAATCTATTACTGCCCCATTTCTCTCCAAAAAATCATTTCCCAAAATTACATCTAAACTCAGTCCCTTAACTACTAGAAAAGTGTTCTCAAATTCAGTTTCATTAAGGGATATATTTAACTGTACTTGTTTAGTAACTCGTTTACTACGTACTCCAGTTACCCCCACTACTGTTACACCCGCAACTGGTAATGATGGTATATTTTTATTTATTTCTTTCAACTCTACCATTACGTTTTCAGAAACTACTGATATTTCACTCCCTGTGTCAATCAATGATTTAAAATTCTTACCTTCTATGGTGACGATTACCTCCGTCAATCCAGTTTTGTTTTCTATAACTTTTGTGTCATCTTCCTCCAACAACTCCTTCGTCATGTCCATTTGTATAACATTATTATGGTATGTGTCGGTTATTTGGACCCTCCTGTTTTCCATAGACAATGGTTGGGCCCGCTTCTCCATTGTCCTCCCTAGTTTACCGTGGATGGACCTGCTACAGCTGGATGGTTTCCTCCTCTCCCTCTGTTGTAATGTACCACAGCTATCAGAAAGTTCCTGGACTAGGTCTAATAAATTCTTTTTGCTTGCCTAGACCATTAATGGCTCCCATCTCCTTCAAAGTAGTCTCCATGCGAATTGATACAACGAATCCAGCGTTGTTTCCATGCCTGGAAAGTGTCAAAAAAAGTCTTTTGCTGAAGGCTGTCAAGCACCTCCTGCGTTTTTGTCTTAATGTCTTCTACAGTGTCAAAACGGTGACCTTTCATGTGAATTTTTATTTTCGGGAACAGAGAAAAATCACAGGGGGCTAAATCTGGGAATATGGAGGGTGTGGGACGGTGGCCATATTGTTTTTGGTCAAAAACTCTGTTGTTTTCAGTGAAGCGTGAGCAGGTGCATTGTCGTGATGCAACAGCCAGTTTTAGTCTTCCCACAATTTGGGCCTTTTTCGTCGCATATTTTGTCTCAGCCGCCTCAAAACGTCACAATAAAAATCTGAGTTCACTGTAACACCAGCTGGCACGTACTCGCGATGAACAATGCCTTTGATGTCGAAAAACACAATGAGCATGGTTTTTGTTGCACTTCTGACCTGCCGTGCTTTTTTTGGTCTCGGTGATTGTGGACTTTTCCACTGTGACGACTGCTGTTTTGTTTCTGGATCATAACCATAAAACCAGCTTTCCTCACCGGTTATGACCCTGGAGATGAAGGTAGGGTCATTTTCAGACGTTTCTCTGAGTTCACTGCACACATCAACACGGCGCTGTTTCTGATCCACAGACAAAAGCCGAGGGACGAATTTCGCAGCAACACGACGCATGCCTAAATTTTCAGTTAGAATTTCATGACAGCTTCCATAGCTTATTCCGGCACTTGTACACAACTCATGGATGGTTTGATGATGACGGTCTTCGTGAATGAGTTGTCGAAATTTTTCAACATTTTCATCCGTTTTGCTCGTGGAAGGTCGTCCTGAACGGTGATCATCTTCAAGTGACATTCTGCCGGCCTTGAAACGAGCGTACCACTCAAAAACCTGTGTTCTGTGTAGGGAATGTTCTTCAAAAGCTTCTCGAAGCATTGCAAAAGTTTCAGTAGGCGATTTACCAAGTTTAAAACAAAACTTAATGCACGCGCGTTGCTCGAATTTATCAGCCATCATAAAATTAGCAAATGAATGTTAACACACGATTACAAAACGCAACGCGTAGACCGAACACAACCTCACAATGCAACGAAACTCGGCAGACTGACTCATTACTTATTACGGAATCAGACACTGGGACGCCAGGTTGTACAGTCACGTCCAACAGCCGTGCCAAGTACAGTCCGGGAACTTTCTGATAGCACCTCGTACTCCTCCTCTTGGCGCTCCTCTATGAAATTCTCCTCCTCTCGACTGCTGATTTGGTGGTGGATGCATTCTCTCATTCCTTGCACACTCCCTGTTTTGATGACATCTAAAACAATTGGTTCGGTTAGCATAATTATCTGTGTCACATTCTCTACACCTCCAACGCTCGCCCCTGTTATCAAAACTTCCTCCCCGCGCTCCTCTATGAAAATTCTGTGTACCCCTATTCTGATGGTAATTATTATTATTATTATTATGGTGTGGTACTACTGGTGTGTTTGGACGTCGCCCTATGTCGCGTTCCCCTATATTCTGTAGCACGTCTAACATATTCTCTAACTCATTTATATTTGTAATCTCTCTAGTCATTAACGTGATTTGCACCTCTCTGGGCAGGTGTTTACTAATATGTCTTACAAATGACCGGAATGGTAATGGCGGTTCTAGATACTTAGCTTCGTTATATATAGTCATCACATATATGGTTAGGTGGTTATTAATTCTACCAAAATTCCCAGTACCCATTATTTTGCTTCTTAAGATTTCTTGGTCCTCTTCTGACCAGTATTTGTTTCGAAAAGCTACCTCAAATTCCTCGTAACTACCCCATTCGGTATGGTGTACTTCCGCCCATATCTCGGCACTACCTTTAAAACACTTTATAATCTTCAGCAATTTAACCTCCCAACTACTACTATTAAATCGATTAAACTCCCTTACCCTATTTAAAAATTGCATTGGGTGTAATATACGATTGTCACAATTAAACTGTTCTAATTCTATCTCATCTTTTGCTTCGCGAGTATATACCACTCGCTCCGCCACATTATTTAAATTTTGGCTTACGGCCACATGTAATTCATCTTTAATTTCTATGATATTCTGCTCTATCATGCTAAATTTGTTATCACATTTATTTGCATATTGAAGGTTATGTTTATTAATAAAACCCCCACACTCTCTTGTATAGATTGTTTACACACACTCTCTATTTCTGTTATTCTATTTTTTATGTCAACGTCAATTTTATTAATACATTTACTCTCTATCTCTACACTCTGTTCTTTAACTTGACTATTAATTTGATCTGTCATTTGCTGATTTGCATAACTGATTTTACTTTCAAGATTTAGTGTGATTTCACAAATTTGTTTGTCAATTTTCTCATCTCTTTCGTTAAATTTAACGTCTATACTCTTAACTGCATTATCTAATTTGGTATCTAAATCGTTACATTTACTGGCAAATTTTTTATTGGTATTCTCAAAACGCTCATTAATTTCGTTAATTTGGTTTTTTAACTCATCGAATTTAATATTTTGTCCATCTAATTTACTGTCAAAACTGTTCTTTTGTTCATCGAATTTCTCACTGAAGCTTTTTAATTTCTTTGATTTCGTTCTTCTGTTCATCTAACTTTACATCAAATTTATTGAAACTGGTACAAAGAAATTTGATCATTTTCATCATATCTTGATCCTCAGATTTTTTAATCGGGACTGGTGTTGAATGAATTACTTCATCCATAATTTTCGACTCAGTTCCGGTTAATTCTATATTTATTTGGCTCTCTGATTCAATGTCAGTTAGGCTGACATTCTCGTTATTATCCGCCATTGTAAAAAATCTTTTACATATATTTCTTTTCAAAATATTACTATATATAACATATACTTATTATCAAAAAGATATTCTATTTACTCATACTATACTACACATAATCACAACATAACCTTATTCTTGTACGTCTGTTTTCACGTACCTCAAAAAAATTCTTTGTTATTTCAAACAACCACTCTGCTCTCCCAGTAGGCCGTATTTATATAAATATATTTATATAAATGTCCCTGTTCACAAGCCAATTGTTATATAACTTTTATTGATATTAATGAAATATAATTGATTTAAAAATTTTGTTATTCACTGTTCTGTTTACATCTAATTTCTTCAGGCGCCATCTTGCCTTACCAACTGCAAGAAATTAATTATTGCGAGAATATAAACTGTACTTACTATGTCGGGCCAGATTCTTTTCGGCGAACTAAAAAGAGCAGAAATGGTTGTAGAAATAACGAAAAACTTTATTTGTTCCCCATGACTTAAATTTGATTGGTTATTACAGTATTTCAATTTCATCATAAACAAATTATTCTTTTCCCCCTCTTTACCCCGGTTAATACATTTAAAATACAATCATGTTAATGACAAAACTTGTTAATGAATAATAATTATTTCTATCTTGAATCTCTTGTATACGAATTTACTTATTCACAATACAATAACAAGCTCTTAAAATAAATTTACTAGGGGAACACAAACCAGCCTTCTTTGTCTAAATACATTCACACACACACACACACACACACACACACACACAATTAATTTATAACCCGTGAGATCTCATATTATATTTTTCTTTATTATAATTTTGATTAACCCTTGTTAAATATTTCGGTACACATTTTTCTTTTTACTTATCTGTTCAATGAGTCCTGAAGACGTCACATTATTTTAAGCGCACATTTGCTATTTTTAAAACTGATGATCTCCGAAACTGTTATTTACATTTTATATATATGAATTCCGATTCTTTCACATTTTAAAACTGTTATTCCACTCTGATTAAAAGTTAAAATTCGTTACTTTACATTTTATACTTGCGGTATTCACATTTTAGGTACGGGCGCCCGCGATTTACGTTCCGGAACTTTTTATGTGACCGGCTGGCTCACTGAGTAATTTTATACTGGGACGAAACAAACGGCACTACTTTGTGTTGTCGCCGTGGTTATATGACCAATTCTTATTGTTCTTCAGTTTGTATCCTTACGCCAGCATACTGTTTTTGTTTCATAACCGAATTCCACAGCGGGGATCGTCTCTGACGTAAGATCGTCCGATGCCGTTACATAACTTGTTTACAGTTTTTTGTAGGTCATTGATTGACCTTGGCACAGTTTTGTCGGTTGTTTAACTCGTTTTATAAAATATTCCTGAATAATTTTCGCAATCAGTGTTACCACTGTCGCTACCAATAAAATTTACCTCTTTGTTTCCGTTTTGTCCCAATTGTCATAAAAAATGTTATTTGCTTTATTCAAAATACAAATTTATTCATTACCCCAAAGATAGGTCAAAATGTCCCGTTACAATACCCCCTCAATGAGAGATTTTATGCCGAAGCATAAAAAATCTCATTGACACATTCATACTTGCTAAAGGGATCAGCCAGGATATGTCGCCACAATCCCCTGTATGGTTTACAAACAAAATTATAATTAACTCACCCTTGGTCCGGTGACTGTGACCGCACCTGAATGACATTACTGGACTTCTCTCTCGAGATCCCAACACCATAAAGTCAGACTGATACTCAACGCCCCTGCTCTGACGCGCTGGCCAGCTCAGGTCCGCCGCCACAGCGTCACCAAACACTGAAACAACAAATCAAATATCAACTAGTGGCCTTATACAACACTATATCCCCAACTGATCTGTTTCCCCTTAGCGGTGCTGGTTTGCGTTAAGAAGCACTGGTTTTGTTTTTTCACTTACGTCTAACATATTTAAAATTCCATAATCTCATAATCTCATTCTGTGTACTTTCTCTTGTTAACTTTAAAATTCCAAAATTCAAAATTATTACCCTGATTCCCATCAAAATTTAAATAAACATTTCCCATTACCATCTTACACATTTCTCTTATCCCCAATTTGCATTTAAAATATTTAAATTCATAAAATTCTCTTACACTAACAAACATAATACAACATAAGAAAACATAGTACATTCATAATTCACATTATTATTATCTTAAAATAAACAATTTGTATTTAAAATTTACACACTTTACATCATTAAATTTGCATATAAAATCAGAAAATTACCTTTTAATCTCAATTGACTTTTATTAATTCTCTTTCCAAAAATTTTTTTTTTTTTTTTTCATAACATTGCAATTATTATTCCATTTCATTAATTTGGGTGATCCTCAGTTATTCATCATAATTCACTTTACAACATGGCATTTACCCATAATCTTACCCCTTTTATTACTCTAATGCTCCCTTACAAAATCTTTAACTAGTATGACACCCATCTCTATCAAAACATCTATCAAACAATTCTCTAAACCCAACTTACTACTAAACTCGATTTGCCACATTCTCTCGATATATAAAAAAAATACTCTCTAACCCTTTGTACTTAGGATAAGTGTTTCCCCCCCCCAAAAAGCTCATTTCCCTTATCTGGTTCCTGGATTCTACCTAAGGCAACCCCTTCCCGCTAAATCGGTCCCTTCCCGTCCCAACCCTTCTGTTGCGGACTCCCACATTACACTACCCCCTATTACAAAATTGCCATCCCCAAATCTCAATCTTATGACCTCACTTCAACTACAACAAAATAACATCATCATTTATAAACATCAATCTATCAATCAAAACTCTACATATATTCTCCATTTCTACTGTGTCTCCACTTATACTCAAATTCTCTATTACATGTGTTTCGTCTCTTATTCTCTTTAATACCCCCATATTTTTCAACTTGGACTGACTCAAACGTTTTACTCAAACAATTACTATCACCCAACTTCTATCTTTTGCAACCCATTGAAAATTTTAACTATCACAAATTTATTTCATTTTTATCTAAAATCTTTAAACACATTGAAAGCTTAATCTATAAAATATTATTATATTTTTATAATCCTTAACTCCTAACATACTACAAGCAATTAACACAATAAGACATAATAAACACAATATAGGAAGTATCTAGTGCATCTATTTTTTCAAATTAAAACAAAATTATTTAGTAGCGAGTCATCATTATTAAAATACAACAAATTTTTTAATTCGTTACCCCCTTGGATAACCTCCCTGCCACACACACTATGACCCCCCCTGGACTGTGGCGTCCAGTTGCGTCAACAAGGACTGAATTTTTGGAGGAATTTGACATCTCCGTGTCCTTGCTTCTGTGTTACATTTCAATAAAACTAGATATCATAATATCTAAATGTTCATATTACACGCCCCTAATGCGGGTCTACCACCTGGCTATGCTGTCCCTCCTCGGACAGAGTGGCAGCCGCTGTTCCATAGTTCCGGGATTTCCCCTAGTATCACCCCCCTGTTAATTTCTAATATAAACCAATTTCAAGCCAGCTATGGTCAAGGGACTTGATTATGGCCATAGCTGACCGCTAGCCAAAACCACGGTTAGTGCTGGTAAGGCAGTAACCGCCCGAAAAATCGGGGAAATCATCTCTTCCTTCAGGCATGTATTCATCATCATTAATTTGCACGGCATGGCAATTTATCAAGTTACAATATAAAATTGTACAAAAGGGTGTGCCGTGCATTTTCGCCATGTTGGCCTCCGATGGAGGTAACACTCTCTGTTACCCCCAACACTTTCCGCTATCTACTGGGGCACATGCCACCCCAGCAATAGCAACTTAATAGCTAAACTAAACCATATCTACAATTGCTGTCTCTACGTTCCATTGTTATAATCACTTCTATAGACACCACTCTACCCCCCAAAAATCCCCACACATCTTGTATAGTCACAAGTCTTTTTTTATGTATCCAGACACTTCTGCCAGTCCAACTTTTCTAACTCCGACACTTACGTTACTATCTCCCATGGAGCTAAACTAAGTACACATAATCTAACTTACTTTAATAGTTTTAACAAGTGCAACAACTATACTATAGTACTGCTAAACTGCCAACAATTTGGTCACCTGAAATTTCTACGTTCTAAATCTAAACTACAACTAGTTCCTTTTCTCCTAAAACAAATTCGACCGCAATTTAAAATTATTTATTTTTTATTTCATTACCGAGAAGTATAGTTACTTCTCACTGAACTATACTTCTAGGAAATGAAATGACTCCTCATGAGTCGCACTTGTTAAGTTACATGAACTTTGGGTCGTTTTATTATATGCAATAAAACTATTATATGTTCGTGGATAATTGCCAATTGTAAGTTTTTTTTTCCATCCACGAACTTTATGGGTCCCCCTCCCCGTTCAACAATAAGATTAAATTTCTAGTTACACCAATTTGTGGAGTAGGACCATCGTTGCTTTCACTCCCGTAGAAGTTCCGCCAACCATGGTCCGCCTCCAAACAGCCAAAATCCACGGTCAGGGATGGTGAAGCCGTGACCGCCCGAAAATGGGGGAGAGTCCCTTCTGAAACAACATAAAATAATACATTAAAACTCAAACACTTATGGTGACCTATACAACTTCAAATTCTTCACATTTTGTGTACTTACTAACTCCTGTGTTGCTGGGTTGCGTAACACGTACGCATTACTCATTTTTACTTCTACAATTTCATATGGTCCTTCATATAATAGAAAAAACTTCTTTATCTCTTTATCCTGTGCGCTAGACAAATCATGTCTCCTTACCAATACTAACTGCCCTACCTCATATTTAGTCCACTTACCTTTAGCATCTTGCCTCTGCTTTCTCCTTTCTCCTCTTGTCAGTAAATTTTCATTAGCTAGTCGGATCTTCATATTCACGTCTATAGTTTGCGTTTCCGGTGGATAGCTAAAAAGTTGTTCCAATATCCTAGGCGGCCTTGTTCCCTTTATTAATTCATACGGCGTAAATCCGGTGGATTCATGGGTGGTACAATTCAGCCACTCCTCTACTTTCTTAACGTAGGATGGCCATTCTGTGTGCTTGGCGTGACAATACGCCCGAAATATCCTACCAATCTCTCTCATCACCCTTTCCGCCTGGTTTGACTGTGGATGGTAAACTGCCTTATGTTTGGGTATAATGCCTTCCCATCCAAGAGTTTGTCGCCACTTGCCGCTGATAAACTGTGGTCCATGGTCGGATAAAATTATTTTCGGCTTACCTATATTCACCATATAATCTCTTGTTATCTTCTCGCTTAGCACTCTACTCGTCGCTCTCTTGATACTATATAATCTAACATATTTAGATAATGTGTCTAATACAACAAAAACATACATTACTCCACCCCTACCTGTGGGTAATGGCCCATACAAATCAACTGCAGCTAAATCAAATGGTCGTTCAACTTTTATATAATTCATCTCCCCTTCCACTCTATAATTCACTACCTTAGATCTCTGACATAAATCACACACCCGTAATAACATCCGTACTCGCCTCTCCATATTCTTAAATATACATGATTCTTTTAAAACATTAGCACACTTTCTTACCCCAAAATGCCCATACCTTATATGGCAATCCCAAATAATTTTATCTATCAACCCTTCTGGTATAACTAGTCTCCAATCACGCTCACCCCTTCTACTTTTTTAAACAGAATCCCTTGATATACCTGAAAACGTGTACTATATTCAGACCCATCTACATCCGCTTCTATACTAACAATTATTTTACCCAATTTATTTTCAGATCTTTGCATATTCTTAATATCCCTTAACTCCTCACCAAAAATTCTATCTTCTCTAGTTAATCTAAAAATTTCTATCTCTTTAAGGTCCCTACCTGTCTTATTTTCTATAATATCTACCCTGGAAAGTGTGTCTGGTACTTTATTATCTGACCCCTTTATGTACTCCCAGGAAAAATTGTATTCTTGTAAAGCTAACACCCACCTGGTTAGACGACTATGTGTTAACCTGCAGGAGTTCAAAAATGACAGCGCCTTGTGGTCCGTCCTGATAACCGTCTTATTTCCCAAGATGTAGGTGCGGAACTTTCCTACAGCAAACACGATGCTCAGCAGCTCCTTTTCCGTAGTTGTATAATTTCTTTCGGCTGCCAAAAGAGATCTGCTGGCGAAAGCTATCGTGTGGTGTTCTCTGTCACTATCCTCCTGGTACAACTCCGCTCCCAGGGCGACGTTACTGGTGTCAGTCTGTAAGTAAAAAGTTTTTAAGAAATCAGGATGGTTCATCATTATCATATTTGAAAACTTTCTCTTTATCTCCTCAAAAGCATCCCTTTCCTTTTCTCCCCATTTCCATTGCTTATTTTTCTGTAGTACAGCACTTAACCTTGCTGTTGTCTGAGCGTAATTTTTCTGAAATTTTCTATAGAAATTGCACAAACCCAAAAAACTTTGTAATTGTTTAATTTTCTTAGGCTCTGGAAATCGCATTATAGCTTCTACTTTATCAGGGTTAGCTAAAATTCCTTCGGGAGTTATAATAAAACCCAAAAAATGTATTTCGGTTTGTAAAAACTTTGACTTCTCCCAATTTACTGTCAAACCCCCGTTTTGTAATTTCTCTAATACATACTCAATATGTTCTAAATGTTCCACAAATGTTCTGGATGCTATTAATATATCATCCACATATACAGTCAGAAAATCTAAGTCTTTTGGTTGTAATATCATGTCTAAACACTTAATAAAACTCGCTACACTAGTGTTAAGTCCGAATGGCAAACGTTTAAACTGATAATTCTTACCATTGAAGAGAAAGGCAGTATATCTCCGACTCTCTGCTGCTAACGGCACCTGCCAATATCCTGCGGTTAGATCCAAAGATGTCATGTACTTGACCCCACTAAATTTCTGGAAAATCTCATTAATAGGTTCCGGTGACTCCCGGTCAGGTATTATTATCTGATTTACTCTCCGTCCTTCTTTATTACCACCACCAATGGGTTCGAGTAAGGTGATATCGATCTCTCAATTATATCTCCCTCCATCATTCGATCCAACTCCACCTGCACTGCTCTCCGTTTTGAAAATGGTACTGGATAACTCCTCTGCATGTAGGGTGAGTGCTCTCGAACCTTCAGCTCACATACATAGTTCCTGGCTTTTCCAGGCAACTCCGCAAACACATCTCTATAACTCTCCACAACTACCGTCGTTGAGTACTCCCTACAACTCCACCTTCATTAAAAAATTTATCAGCCCTATTTTCCCACACTCTCTCATCACTCACATGCATCTCTCTCTCCTCACTTTCTACAATCTCACTCTCTCGACATATATTTATTTTAGTTTCTATGTCCCCATCACCTACTTGCTTTTATATCATTTTTACCCCTGTAACTCTAACTTCATCTAATACCCTCTTAAAATTAACCCTGACTGGTTCACTACCATTAAATTCCACTATCCGTTTATTAAAATCTATTACTGCCCCATTTCTCTCCAAAAAATCATTTCCCAAAATTACATCTAAACTCAGTCCCTTAACTACTAGAAAAGTGTTCTCAAATTCAGTTTCATTAAGGGATATATTTAACTGTACTTGTTTAGTAACTCGTTTACTACGTACTCCAGTTACCCCCACTACTGTTACACCCGCAACTGGTAATGATGGTATATTTTTATTTATTTCTTTCAACTCTACCATTACGTTTTCAGAAACTACTGATATTTCACTCCCTGTGTCAATCAATGATTTAAAATTCTTACCTTCTATGGTGACGATTACCTCCGTCAATCCAGTTTTGTTTTCTATAACTTTTGTGTCATCTTCCTCCAACAACTCCTTCGTCATGTCCATTTGTATAACATTATTATGGTATGTGTCGGTTATTTGGACCCTCCTGTTTTCCATAGACAATGGTTGGGCCCGCTTCTCCATTGTCCTCCCTAGTTTACCGTGGATGGACCTGCTACAGCTGGATGGTTTCCTCCTCTCCCTCTGTTGTAATGTACCACAGCTATCAGAAAGTTCCTGGACTAGGTCTAATAAATTCTTTTTGCTTGCCTAGACCATTAATGGCTCCCATCTCCTTCAAAGTAGTCTCCATGCGAATTGATACAACGAATCCAGCGTTGTTTCCATGCCTGGAAAGTGTCAAAAAAAGTCTTTTGCTGAAGGCTGTCAAGCACCTCCTGCGTTTTTGTCTTAATGTCTTCTACAGTGTCAAAACGGTGACCTTTCATGTGAATTTTTATTTTCGGGAACAGAGAAAAATCACAGGGGGCTAAATCTGGGAATATGGAGGGTGTGGGACGGTGGCCATATTGTTTTTGGTCAAAAACTCTGTTGTTTTCAGTGAAGCGTGAGCAGGTGCATTGTCGTGATGCAACAGCCAGTTTTAGTCTTCCCACAATTTGGGCCTTTTTCGTCGCATATTTTGTCTCAGCCGCCTCAAAACGTCACAATAAAAATCTGAGTTCACTGTAACACCAGCTGGCACGTACTCGCGATGAACAATGCCTTTGATGTCGAAAAACACAATGAGCATGGTTTTTGTTGCACTTCTGACCTGCCGTGCTTTTTTTGGTCTCGGTGATTGTGGACTTTTCCACTGTGACGACTGCTGTTTTGTTTCTGGATCATAACCATAAAACCAGCTTTCCTCACCGGTTATGACCCTGGAGATGAAGGTAGGGTCATTTTCAGACGTTTCTCTGAGTTCACTGCACACATCAACACGGCGCTGTTTCTGATCCACAGACAAAAGCCGAGGGACGAATTTCGCAGCAACACGACGCATGCCTAAATTTTCAGTTAGAATTTCATGACAGCTTCCATAGCTTATTCCGGCACTTGTACACAACTCATGGATGGTTTGATGATGACGGTCTTCGTGAATGAGTTGTCGAAATTTTTCAACATTTTCATCCGTTTTGCTCGTGGAAGGTCGTCCTGAACGGTGATCATCTTCAAGTGACATTCTGCCGGCCTTGAAACGAGCGTACCACTCAAAAACCTGTGTTCTGTGTAGGGAATGTTCTTCAAAAGCTTCTCGAAGCATTGCAAAAGTTTCAGTAGGCGATTTACCAAGTTTAAAACAAAACTTAATGCACGCGCGTTGCTCGAATTTATCAGCCATCATAAAATTAGCAAATGAATGTTAACACACGATTACAAAACGCAACGCGTAGACCGAACACAACCTCACAATGCAACGAAACTCGGCAGACTGACTCATTACTTATTACGGAATCAGACACTGGGACGCCAGGTTGTACAGTCACGTCCAACAGCCGTGCCAAGTACAGTCCGGGAACTTTCTGATAGCACCTCGTACTCCTCCTCTTGGCGCTCCTCTATGAAATTCTCCTCCTCTCGACTGCTGATTTGGTGGTGGATGCATTCTCTCATTCCTTGCACACTCCCTGTTTTGATGACATCTAAAACAATTGGTTCGGTTAGCATAATTATCTGTGTCACATTCTCTACACCTCCAACGCTCGCCCCTGTTATCAAAACTTCCTCCCCGCGCTCCTCTATGAAAATTCTGTGTACCCCTATTCTGATGGTAATTATTATTATTATTATTATGGTGTGGTACTACTGGTGTGTTTGGACGTCGCCCTATGTCGCGTTCCCCTATATTCTGTAGCACGTCTAACATATTCTCTAACTCATTTATATTTGTAATCTCTCTAGTCATTAACGTGATTTGCACCTCTCTGGGCAGGTGTTTACTAATATGTCTTACAAATGACCGGAATGGTAATGGCGGTTCTAGATACTTAGCTTCGTTATATATAGTCATCACATATATGGTTAGGTGGTTATTAATTCTACCAAAATTCCCAGTACCCATTATTTTGCTTCTTAAGATTTCTTGGTCCTCTTCTGACCAGTATTTGTTTCGAAAAGCTACCTCAAATTC
This sequence comes from Magicicada septendecula, assembly GCA_034769895.1. NCBI lineage: Eukaryota > Metazoa > Arthropoda > Insecta > Hemiptera > Cicadidae > Magicicada > Magicicada septendecula. The sequence continues at coordinate 62,110,403 of CM068369.1, read as the reverse complement.
CTCGTAACTACCCCATTCGGTATGGTGTACTTCCGCCCATATCTCGGCACTACCTTTAAAACACTTTATAATCTTCAGCAATTTAACCTCCCAACTACTACTATTAAATCGATTAAACTCCCTTACCCTATTTAAAAATTGCATTGGGTGTAATATACGATTGTCACAATTAAACTGTTCTAATTCTATCTCATCTTTTGCTTCGCGAGTATATACCACTCGCTCCGCCACATTATTTAAATTTTGGCTTACGGCCACATGTAATTCATCTTTAATTTCTATGATATTCTGCTCTATCATGCTAAATTTGTTATCACATTTATTTGCATATTGAAGGTTATGTTTATTAATAAAACCCCCACACTCTCTTGTATAGATTGTTTACACACACTCTCTATTTCTGTTATTCTATTTTTTATGTCAACATCAATTTTATTAATACATTTACTCTCTATCTCTACACTCTGTTCTTTAACTTGACTATTAATTTGATCTGTCATTTGCTGATTTGCATAACTGATTTTACTTTCAAGATTTAGTGTGATTTCACAAATTTGTTTGTCAATTTTCTCATCTCTTTCGTTAAATTTAACGTCTATACTCTTAACTGCATTATCTAATTTGGTATCTAAATCGTTACATTTACTGGCAAATTTTTTATTGGTATTCTCAAAACGCTCATTAATTTCGTTAATTTGGTTTTTTAACTCATCGAATTTAATATTTTGTCCATCTAATTTACTGTCAAAACTGTTCTTTTGTTCATCGAATTTCTCACTGAAGCTTTTTAATTTCTTTGATTTCGTTCTTCTGTTCATCTAACTTTACATCAAATTTATTGAAACTGGTACAAAGAAATTTGATCATTTTCATCATATCTTGATCCTCAGATTTTTTAATCGGGACTGGTGTTGAATGAATTACTTCATCCATAATTTTCGACTCAGTTCCGGTTAATTCTATATTTATTTGGCTCTCTGATTCAATGTCAGTTAGGCTGACATTCTCGTTATTATCCGCCATTGTAAAAAATCTTTTACATATATTTCTTTTCAAAATATTACTATATATAACATATACTTATTATCAAAAAGATATTCTATTTACTCATACTATACTACACATAATCACAACATAACCTTATTCTTGTACGTCTGTTTTCACGTACCTCAAAAAAATTCTTTGTTATTTCAAACAACCACTCTGCTCTCCCAGTAGGCCGTATTTATATAAATATATTTATATAAATGTCCCTGTTCACAAGCCAATTGTTATATAACTTTTATTGATATTAATGAAATATAATTGATTTAAAAATTTTGTTATTCACTGTTCTGTTTACATCTAATTTCTTCAGGCGCCATCTTGCCTTACCAACTGCAAGAAATTAATTATTGCGAGAATATAAACTGTACTTACTATGTCGGGCCAGATTCTTTTCGGCGAACTAAAAAGAGCAGAAATGGTTGTAGAAATAACGAAAAACTTTATTTGTTCCCCATGACTTAAATTTGATTGGTTATTACAGTATTTCAATTTCATCATAAACAAATTATTCTTTTCCCCCTCTTTACCCCGGTTAATACATTTAAAATACAATCATGTTAATGACAAAACTTGTTAATGAATAATAATTATTTCTATCTTGAATCTCTTGTATACGAATTTACTTATTCACAATACAATAACAAGCTCTTAAAATAAATTTACTAGGGGAACACAAACCAGCCTTCTTTGTCTAAATACATTCACACACACACACACACACACACACACACACAATTAATTTATAACCCGTGAGATCTCATATTATATTTTTCTTTATTATAATTTTGATTAACCCTTGTTAAATATTTCGGTACACATTTTTCTTTTTACTTATCTGTTCAATGAGTCCTGAAGACGTCACATTATTTTAAGCGCACATTTGCTATTTTTAAAACTGATGATCTCCGAAACTGTTATTTACATTTTATATATATGAATTCCGATTCTTTCACATTTTAAAACTGTTATTCCACTCTGATTAAAAGTTAAAATTCGTTACTTTACATTTTATACTTGCGGTATTCACATTTTAGGTACGGGCGCCCGCGATTTACGTTCCGGAACTTTTTATGTGACCGGCTGGCTCACTGAGTAATTTTATACTGGGACGAAACAAACGGCACTACTTTGTGTTGTCGCCGTGGTTATATGACCAATTCTTATTGTTCTTCAGTTTGTATCCTTACGCCAGCATACTGTTTTTGTTTCATAACCGAATTCCACAGCGGGGATCGTCTCTGACGTAAGATCGTCCGATGCCGTTACATAACTTGTTTACAGTTTTTTGTAGGTCATTGATTGACCTTGGCACAGTTTTGTCGGTTGTTTAACTCGTTTTATAAAATATTCCTGAATAATTTTCGCAATCAGTGTTACCACTGTCGCTACCAATAAAATTTACCTCTTTGTTTCCGTTTTGTCCCAATTGTCATAAAAAATGTTATTTGCTTTATTCAAAATACAAATTTATTCATTACCCCAAAGATAGGTCAAAATGTCCCGTTACAATACCCCCTCAATGAGAGATTTTATGCCGAAGCATAAAAAATCTCATTGACACATTCATACTTGCTAAAGGGATCAGCCAGGATATGTCGCCACAATCCCCTGTATGGTTTACAAACAAAATTATAATTAACTCACCCTTGGTCCGGTGACTGTGACCGCACCTGAATGACATTACTGGACTTCTCTCTCGAGATCCCAACACCATAAAGTCAGACTGATACTCAACGCCCCTGCTCTGACGCGCTGGCCAGCTCAGGTCCGCCGCCACAGCGTCACCAAACACTGAAACAACAAATCAAATATCAACTAGTGGCCTTATACAACACTATATCCCCAACTGATCTGTTTCCCCTTAGCGGTGCTGGTTTGCGTTAAGAAGCACTGGTTTTGTTTTTTCACTTACGTCTAACATATTTAAAATTCCATAATCTCATAATCTCATTCTGTGTACTTTCTCTTGTTAACTTTAAAATTCCAAAATTCAAAATTATTACCCTGATTCCCATCAAAATTTAAATAAACATTTCCCATTACCATCTTACACATTTCTCTTATCCCCAATTTGCATTTAAAATATTTAAATTCATAAAATTCTCTTACACTAACAAACATAATACAACATAAGAAAACATAGTACATTCATAATTCACATTATTATTATCTTAAAATAAACAATTTGTATTTAAAATTTACACACTTTACATCATTAAATTTGCATATAAAATCAGAAAATTACCTTTTAATCTCAATTGACTTTTATTAATTCTCTTTCCAAAAATTTTTTTTTTTTTTTTTCATAACATTGCAATTATTATTCCATTTCATTAATTTGGGTGATCCTCAGTTATTCATCATAATTCACTTTACAACATGGCATTTACCCATAATCTTACCCCTTTTATTACTCTAATGCTCCCTTACAAAATCTTTAACTAGTATGACACCCATCTCTATCAAAACATCTATCAAACAATTCTCTAAACCCAACTTACTACTAAACTCGATTTGCCACATTCTCTCGATATATAAAAAAAATACTCTCTAACCCTTTGTACTTAGGATAAGTGTTTCCCCCCCCCAAAAAGCTCATTTCCCTTATCTGGTTCCTGGATTCTACCTAAGGCAACCCCTTCCCGCTAAATCGGTCCCTTCCCGTCCCAACCCTTCTGTTGCGGACTCCCACATTACACTACCCCCTATTACAAAATTGCCATCCCCAAATCTCAATCTTATGACCTCACTTCAACTACAACAAAATAACATCATCATTTATAAACATCAATCTATCAATCAAAACTCTACATATATTCTCCATTTCTACTGTGTCTCCACTTATACTCAAATTCTCTATTACATGTGTTTCGTCTCTTATTCTCTTTAATACCCCCATATTTTTCAACTTGGACTGACTCAAACGTTTTACTCAAACAATTACTATCACCCAACTTCTATCTTTTGCAACCCATTGAAAATTTTAACTATCACAAATTTATTTCATTTTTATCTAAAATCTTTAAACACATTGAAAGCTTAATCTATAAAATATTATTATATTTTTATAATCCTTAACTCCTAACATACTACAAGCAATTAACACAATAAGACATAATAAACACAATATAGGAAGTATCTAGTGCATCTATTTTTTCAAATTAAAACAAAATTATTTAGTAGCGAGTCATCATTATTAAAATACAACAAATTTTTTAATTCGTTACCCCCTTGGATAACCTCCCTGCCACACACACTATGACCCCCCCTGGACTGTGGCGTCCAGTTGCGTCAACAAGGACTGAATTTTTGGAGGAATTTGACATCTCCGTGTCCTTGCTTCTGTGTTACATTTCAATAAAACTAGATATCATAATATCTAAATGTTCATATTACACGCCCCTAATGCGGGTCTACCACCTGGCTATGCTGTCCCTCCTCGGACAGAGTGGCAGCCGCTGTTCCATAGTTCCGGGATTTCCCCTAGTATCACCCCCCTGTTAATTTCTAATATAAACCAATTTCAAGCCAGCTATGGTCAAGGGACTTGATTATGGCCATAGCTGACCGCTAGCCAAAACCACGGTTAGTGCTGGTAAGGCAGTAACCGCCCGAAAAATCGGGGAAATCATCTCTTCCTTCAGGCATGTATTCATCATCATTAATTTGCACGGCATGGCAATTTATCAAGTTACAATATAAAATTGTACAAAAGGGTGTGCCGTGCATTTTCGCCATGTTGGCCTCCGATGGAGGTAACACTCTCTGTTACCCCCAACACTTTCCGCTATCTACTGGGGCACATGCCACCCCAGCAATAGCAACTTAATAGCTAAACTAAACCATATCTACAATTGCTGTCTCTACGTTCCATTGTTATAATCACTTCTATAGACACCACTCTACCCCCCAAAAATCCCCACACATCTTGTATAGTCACAAGTCTTTTTTTATGTATCCAGACACTTCTGCCAGTCCAACTTTTCTAACTCCGACACTTACGTTACTATCTCCCATGGAGCTAAACTAAGTACGCATAATCTAACTTACTTTAATAGTTTTAACAAGTGCAACAACTATACTATAGTACTGCTAAACTGCCAACAATTTGGTCACCTGAAATTTCTACGTTCTAAATCTAAACTACAACTAGTTCCTTTTCTCCTAAAACAAATTCGACCGCAATTTAAAATTATTTATTTTTTATTTCATTACCGAGAAGTATAGTTACTTCTCACTGAACTATACTTCTAGGAAATGAAATGACTCCTCATGAGTCGCACTTGTTAAGTTACATGAACTTTGGGTCGTTTTATTATATGCAATAAAACTGTTATATGTTCGTGGATAATTGCCAATTGTAAGTTTTTTTTTTCCATCCACGAACTTTATCGGTCCCCCTCCCCATTCAACAATAAGATTAAATTTCTAGTTACACCAATTTGTGGAGTAGGACCATCGTTGCTTTCACTCCCGTAGAAGTTCCGCCAACCATGGTCCGCCTCCAAACAGCCAAAATCCACGGTCAGGGATGGTGAAGCCGTGACCGCCCGAAAATGGGGGAGAGTCCCTTCTGAAACAACATAAAATAATACATTAAAACTCAAACACTTATGGTGACCTATACAACTTCAAATTCGTCGCATTTTGTGTACTTACTAACTCCTGTGTTGCTGGGTTGCGTAACACGTACGCATTACTCATTTTTACTTCTACAATTTCATATGGTCCTTCATATAATAGAAAAAACTTCTTTATCTCTTTATCCTGTGCGCTAGACAAATCATGTCTCCTTACCAATACTAACTGCCCTACCTCATATTTAGTCCACTTACCTTTAGCATCTTGCCTCTGCTTTCTCCTTTCTCCTCTTGTCAGTAAATTTTCATTAGCTAGTCGGATCTTCATATTCACGTCTATAGTTTGCGTTTCCGGTGGATAGCTAAAAAGTTGTTCCAATATCCTAGGCGGCCTTGTTCCCTTTATTAATTCATACGGCGTAAATCTGGTGGATTCATGGGTGGTACAATTCAGCCACTCCTCTACTTTCTTAACGTAGGATGGCCATTCTGTGTGCTTGGCGTGACAATACGCCCGAAATATCCTACCAATCTCTCTCATCACCCTTTCCGCCTGGTTTGACTGTGGATGGTAAACTGCCTTATGTTTGGGTATAATGCCTTCCCATCCAAGAGTTTGTCGCCACTTGCCGCTGATAAACTGTGGTCCATGGTCGGATAAAATTATTTTCGGCTTACCTATATTCACCATATAATCTCTCGTTATCTTCTCGCTTAGCACTCTACTCGTCGCTCTCTTGATACTATATAATCTAACATATTTAGAAAATGTGTCTAATACAACAAAAACATACATTACTCCACCCCTACCTTTGGGTAATGGCCCATACAAATCAACTACAGCTAAATCAAATGGTCGTTCAACTTTTATATAATTCATCTCCCCTTCCACTCTATATTTCACTACCTTAGATCTCTGACATAAATCACACACCCGTAATAACATCCGTACTCGCCTCTCCATATTCTTAAATATACATGATTCTTTTAAAACATTAGCACACTTTCTTACCCCAAAATGCCCATACCTTATATGGCAATCCCAAATAATTTTATCTATCAACCCTTCTGGTATAACTAGTCTCCAATCACGCTCACCCCTTCTACTTTTTTAAACAGAATCCCTTGATATACCTGAAAACGTGTACTATATTCAGACCCATCTACATCCGCTTCTATACTAACAATTATTTTACCCAATTTATTTTCAGATCTTTGCATATTCTTAATATCCCTTAACTCCTCACCAAAAATTCTATCTTCTCTAGTTAATCTAAAAATTTCTATCTCTTTAAGGTCCCTACCTGTCTTATTTTCTATAATATCTACCCTGGAAAGTGTGTCTGGTACTTTATTATCTGACCCCTTTATGTACTCCCAGGAAAAATTGTATTCTTGTAAAGCTAACACCCACCTGGTTAGACGACTATGTGTTAACCTGCAGGAGTTCAAAAATGACAGCGCCTTGTGGTCCGTCCTGATAACTGTCTTATTTCCCAAGATGTAGGTGCGGAACTTTCCTACAGCAAACACGATGCTCAGCACCTCCTTTTCCGTAGTTGTATAATTTCTTTCGGCTGCCAAAAGAGATCTGCTGGCGAAAGCTATCGTGTGGTGTTCTCTGTCACTATCCTCCTGGTACAACTCCGCTCCCAGGGCGACGTTACTGGCGTCAGTCTGTAAGTAAAAAGTTTTTAAGAAATCAGGATGGTTCATCATTATCATATTTGAAAACTTTCTCTTTATCTCCTCAAAAGCATCCCTTTCCTTTTCTCCCCATTTCCATTGCTTATTTTTCTGTAGTACAGCACTTAACCTTGCTGTTGTCTGAGCGTAATTTTTCTGAAATTTTCTATAGAAATTGCACAAACCCAAAAAACTTTGTAATTGTTTAATTTTCTTAGGCTCTGGAAATCGCATTATAGCTTCTACTTTAGGGGGTTAGCTAAAATTCCTTCGGGAGTTATAATAAAACCCAAAAAATGTATTTCGGTTTGTAAAAACTTTGACTTCTCCCAATTTACTGTCAAACCCCCGTTTTGTAATTTCTCTAATATATACTCAATATGTTCTAAATGTTCCACAAATGTTCTGGATGCTATTAATATATCATCCACATATACAGTCAGAAAATCTAAGTCTTTTGGTTGTAATATCATGTCTAAACACTTAATAAAACTCGCTACACTAGTGTTAAGTCCTAATGGCAAATGTTTAAACTGATAATTCTTACCATTGAAGAGAAAGGCAGTATATCTCCGACTCTCTGCTGCTAACGGCACCTGCCAATATCGTGCGGTTAGATCCAAAGATGTCATGTACTTGACCCCGCTAAATTTCTGGAAAATCTCATTAATAGGTTCCGGTGACTCCCGGTCAGGTATTATTATCTGATTTACTCTCCTTGCATCTAAACATAATCTTACCTTTCCGTCCTTCTTTATTACCACCACCAATGGGTTCGAGTAAGGTGATATCGATCTCTCAATTATATCTCCCTCCATCATTCGATCCAACTCCTCCTGCACTGCTCTCCATTTTGAAAATGGTACTGGATAACTCCTCTGCATGTAGGGTGAGTGCTCTCGAACCTTCAGCTCACATACATAGTTCCTGGCTTTTCCAGGCAACTCCGCAAACACATCTCTATAACTCTCCACAACTGCCCACAACTCCTGTCGTTGAGTACTCCCTACAACTCCACCTTCATTAAAAAATGTATCAGCCCTATTTTCCCACACTCTCTCATCACTCACATGCATCTCTCTCTCCTCACTTTCTACAATCTCACTCTCTCGACATATATTTATTTTAGTTTCTATGTCCCCATCACCTACTTGCTTTTGTATCATTTTTACCCCTGTAACTCTAACTTCATCTAATACCCTCTTAAAATTAACCCTGACTGGTTCACTACCATTAAATTCCACTATCCGTTTATTAAAATCTATTACTGCCCCATTTCTCTCCAAAAAATCATTTCCCAAAATTACATCTAAAATCAGTCCCTTAACTACTAGAAAAGTGTTCTCAAATTCAGTTTCATTAAGGGATATATTTAACTGTACTTGTTTAGTAACTTGTTTACTAAGTACTCCAGTTACCCCCACTACTGTTACACCCGCAACTGGTAATGATGGTATATTTTTATTTATTTCTTTCAATTCTACCATTACGTTTTCAGAAACTACTGATATTTCACTCCCTGTGTCAATCATGATTTAAAATTCTTACCTTCTATGGTGACGATTACCTCCGTCAATCCAGTTTTGTTTTCTGTAACTTTTGTGTCATCTTCCTCCAACAACTCCTTCGTCATGTCCATTTGTATAACATTATTATGGTATGTGTCGGTTATTTGGACCCTCCTGTTTTCCGTAGACAATGGTTGGGCCCGCTTCTCCATTGTCCTCCCTAGTTTACCGTGGATGGACCTGCTACGACTGGATGGTTTCCTCCTCTCCCTCTGTTGTAATGTACTCCTCCTCTTGGCGCTCCTCTATGAAATTCTCCTCCTCTCGACTGCTGATTTGCTGGTGGATGCATTCTCTCGTTCCTTGCACACTCCCTGTTTTGATGACATCTAAAACAATTGGTTCGGTTAGCATAATTATCTGTGTCACATTCTCTACACCTCCAACGCTCGCCCCTGTTATCAAAACTTCCTCCCCGCGCTCCTCTATGAAAATTCTGTGTACCCCTATTCTGATGGTAATTATTATTATTATTATTATGGTGTGGTACTACTGGTGTGTTTGGACGTCGCCCTATGTCGCGTTCCCCTATATTCTGTAGCACGTCTAACATATTCTCTAACTCGTTTATATTTGTAATCTCTCTAGTCATTAACGTGATTTGCACCTCTCTGGGCAGGTGTTTACTAATATGTCTTACAAATGACCGGAATGGTAATGGCGGTTCTAGATACTTAGCTTCGTTATATATAGTCATCACATATATGGTTAGGTGGTTATTAATTCTACCAAAATTCCCAGTACCCATTATTTTGCTTCTTAAGATTTCTTGGTCCTCTTCTGACCAGTATTTGTTTCGAAAAGCTACCTCAAATTCCTCGTAACTACCCCATTCGTGGTATCTAGTGCCGAGATATGGTGTACTTCCACCCATATCTCGGCACTACCTTTAAAACACTTTATAATCTTCAGCAATTTAACCTCCCAACTACTACTATTAAATCGATTAAACTCCCTTACCCTATTTAAAAATTGCATTGGGTGTACTCTACGATTGTCACAATTAAACTGTTCTAATTCTATCTCATCTTTTGCTTCGCGAGTATATACCACTCGCTCCGCCACATTATTTAAATTTTGGCTTACGGCCACATGTAATTCATCTTTAATTTCTATGATATTCTGCTCTATCATGCTAAATTTCTTATCACATTTATTTGCATATTGAAGGTTATGTTTATTAATAAAACCCCCACACTCTCTTGTATAGATTGTTTACACACACTCTCTATTTCTGTTATTCTATTTTTTATGTCAACATCAATTTTATTAATACATTTACTCTCTATCTCTACACTCTGTTCTTTAACTTGACTATTAATTTGATCTGTCATTTGCTGATTTGCATAACTGATTTTACTTTCAAGATTTAGTGTGATTTCACAAATTTGTTTGTCAATTTTCTCATCTCTTTCGTTAAATTTAACGTCTATACTCTTAACTGCATTATCTAATTTGGTATCTAAATCGTTACATTTACTGGCAAATTTTTTATTGGTATTCTCAAAACGCTCATTAATTTCGTTAATTTGGTTTTTTAACTCATCGAATTTAATATTTTGTCCATCTAATTTACTGTCAAAACTATTCTTTTGTTCATAGAATTTCTCACTGAAGCTTTTTAATTTCTTTGATTTCGTTCTTCTGTTCATCTAACTTTACATCAAATTTATTGAAACTGGTACAAAGAAATTGGATCATTTTCATCATATCTTGATCCTCAGATTTTTTAATCGGGACTGGTGTTGAATGAATTTCTTCATCCATAATTTTCGACTCAGTTCCTGTTAATTCTATATTTATTTGGCTCTCTGATTCAATGTCAGTTAGGCTGACATTCTCGTTATTATCCGCCATTGTAAAAAATCTTTTACATATATTTCTTTTCAAAATATTACTATATATAACATATACTTATTATCAAAAAGATATTCTATTTACTCATACTATACTACACATAATCACAACATAACCTTATTCTTGTACGTCTGTTTTCACGTACCTCAAAAAAATTCTTTGTTACTTCAAACAACCACTCTGCTCTCCCAGTAGGCCGTATTTATATAAATATATTTATATAAATGTCCCTGTTCACAAGCCAATTGTTATATAACTTTTATTGATATTAATGAAATATAATTGATTTAAAAATTTTGTTATTCACTGTTCTGTTTACATCTAATTTCTTCGGGCGCCATCTTGCCTTACCAACTGCAAGAAATTAATTATTGCGAGAATATAAACTGTACTTACCATGTCGGGCCAGATTCTTTTCGGCGAACTAAAAAGAACAGAAATGGGTGTCGAAATAACGAAAAACTTTATTTGTTCCCCATGACTTAAATTTGATTGGTTATTACAGTATTTCAATTTCATCATAAACAAATTATTCTTTTCTCCCTCTTTACCCCGGTTAATACATTTAAAATACAATCATGTTAATGACAAAACTTGTTAATGAATAATAATTATTTCTACCTTGAATCTCTTGTATACGAATTTACTTATTCACAATACAATAACAAGCTCTTAAAATAAATTTACTAGGGGAACACAAACCAGCCTTCTTTGTCTAAATACATTCTCACACACACACACACACACACACACACACACACACACACACAATTAATTTATAACCCGTGAGATCTCATATTATATTTTTCTTTATTATAATTTTGATTAACCCTTGTTAAATATTTCGGTACACATTTTTCTTTTTACTTATCTGTTCAATGAGTCCTGAAGACGTCACATTATTTTAAGCGCACATTTGCTATTTTTAAAACTGATGATCTCCGAAACTGTTATTTACATTTTATATATATGAATTCCGATTCTTTCACATTTTAAAACTGTTATTCCACTCTGATTAAAAGTTAAAATTCGTTACTTTACATTTTATACTTGCGGTATTCACATTTTAGGTACGGGCGCCCGCGATTTACGTTCTGGAACTTTTTATGTGACAAGCCGGCTCACTGAGTAATTTTATACTGGGACAAAACAAACGGCACTACTTTGTGTTGTCGCCGTGGTTATATGACCAATTCTTATTGTTCTTCAGTTTGTATCCTTACGCCAGCATACTGTTTTTGTTTCATAACCGAATTCCACAGCGGGGATCGTCTCTGACGTAAGATCATCCGATGGCGTTACATAACTTGTTTACAGTTTTTTGTAGGTCATTGATTGACCTTGGCACAGTTTTGTCGGTTGTTTAACTCGTTTTATAAAATATTCCTGAATAATTTTCGCAATCAGTGTTACCACTGTCGCTACCAATAAAATTTACCTCTTTGTTTCCGTTTTGTCCCAATTGTCATAAAAAATGTTATTTGCTTTATTCAAAATACAAATTTATTCATTACCCCAAAGATAGGTCAAAATGTCCCGTTACAATTGTAGTTTTGATTTTCTTCAGTAAGCTTATCATAACTGCCTGTTTAAAGTTCTGTAAAAAAATTTCCCTCAAACAATATGCCTGGTAGTATGGGTACTGTTAGTTGTCAGTGTGTTTACTCATTCATTTGTGTTATTAGCTCAGAAGGAATCCTGTCAATCACGACTCTTTCTTAAAGCCATGCCAGATTCATTCCTTATTATACCACATCCAGAATGTTCTCTTCTAATTCTTCCTTAACTTTTAGCACTGAGACATTATTGCTCACTGCCTCTAAATATAATTTCCCTCCTAATCAAGAAATTTTCCTCTCTGACTTTTTACCTTGTAAGGATAGGTCTACTTCAGGGCCCCCAGAACTACTGTACATACCTATAAAACCCCAAAGCCAGAGTTGCCACCACATTTTTGTAGGCGGTACATGGAAATTGCTTGTGTCCCCATTAAATAAAAGAAACACCTAAAAAAACTTTAATTCCCCTTAAATGACTTAACAGATTTGTTAAATGAACTTGTTCACCACAGGTTAAGTTAAGTAAAGTGATGTTTGAAATAACTTAACTCATATTCATCTTAATGTTTAGTATTTTATTTATCAAAATCCAACTGCTTATTATACTATTTTTTCTTAAACTGTTACTATTTGTTCAATTTAAGATTGCACCAATGTTACATTATTAATTGAAAACCAATCATTAAAGGTGAATTGCTGAAAACAAACTAATTCTTTATAAAAATCTAAAATCCCTTTTCATAAAAGCATGATAAGACTGGTATGAGATCATATATAGTGAATCTACGTACTCGGGTAACCTATAAAGGTTACCCATTATGATGCAATCATTTTACAGTTGGTTATGTAAGTTATTAAGTTTCTGTATTCTTAAATTTGTTGATTTGTTTATCACACTCTGTGATTCTATCTTATCGTCACACCAACGACAGCAGTTTATTTATAATTACAACTCCTGGTTATATTCTTATGAAGGACTCGCTGCTTCATTTGTTGTATTCAGCTTGGTGGTCCAAAAGCAAATGAACTGGACTACCCTTAAAAATAAACAGCGCATTGCTTTACTTTTTTTTTGTATTAACAAGATTATATCAACTAGGCATCACACAGGTGTTCGCACAATTCGTAGAACTTCAACACACATGCTGACGGTAGTGTCTAGACACGACATAATGTGCAGTCATCCTGCATCGTGGTGCTTGTGAAATCATGTAACAACTATCACAATGCAGACTGAGTTTTTCCACTCCTTTATATTACACAACACCTTTATGTTAAAAACATTACATATATTATAACATCGCCAAATTCAGATCAAACTTTGACCCAACCCGAGATTGACCAGATAACGAAACAAAATAAAAGTAAACAAGATGAGAAGAGAAGGAGAAGAAAAATGAGAACAAAGAGGGAACAAACCACTGTTGAAGACGGAATTACCGCTGAATATTGTTACTCGAACAGTGACGCTCTTGGAAAACAGAAGCCAAAATTTTGAACAACCAATTTTTAATTTAAAATGTTATAAAGGTTGACCAAACTTCCCAAAATTGAACTAGAAGGAGGCAGACTACAACTGAAACCAATTAACTGATGACGAAGACCTTTTAATTCGAAACGAAGTGTATAAATTAATCCAAGTACATTGAAAAAGATGCCAGAAGCCCGAATAATTGAAAATTGAATTCTATTACAGCTACAGCCTTTTGTACCAGACCAACTGATTAAACCCAGGCTACGAAGTTGTTAAGTATCTTATAAATTATCCAAACTTCCGAAATAATGCACTTTAAATATTTCTCACTATACTATTAAATATCACTAAACTGAATATATTCTCTTTCAAAGATTAAATAATAAACTAAGACACTGAAAATTTGTCAAATCATAAAAATAACCTATTGTTAGTTTACGAACCTTTAAAACACTTTTACTACACTCCAACAAACCAATTATAGCTACACATCATAATATTTAAGTAGAAATATTGTAAGGTTGTGTATTTTTATTATTGTAATTGCATCTAATCCTATTATCGTGATCAAAAGAATCCAGACGATTGAACGAAAATATTTGTTGATTACTTCGGTAGAACGCCATTACAGTATATGTGTTACGTTCAAAATCGATTTGTTAAACCCAGAGAGAGATTGTCTCATAGATAAATAACCGGTGCAAAATAATATAATAAACCAAATATAACTTCTGTCAATGAAAACAGTAATAACAATTCATTAATAAATCAATACTGTGTATAACAAATGTGTTTTATTTTCAGTAGGAAAGTGTATTATTAATATTGTACATGTTAGCGGACATCTAAGAATTGGAGACTAGCGCTCTAGTAGTGAATACAGCAAACTGCTGGCTTGATCGTAAAAATCGATAAGCGGCGGGACAAGTTGAATTATCAAAACCGCGTGAGCGGAACTGCTGATAATAATAAGTTATTTTAATTGTTTAAAATATACAATTTGCGCCACCCGGGATTTATACACTCCTAGTGAACCTCAGGTAAGGAATACGATACCTGGTTATTCGTACGTTCGCAACGGACTCAAGCAGCGGAAGTTACGCTACCGAGTGATGACGGATTTGTAAGACAATACACAAGTTACACTCTGACACTTCTACATTTTACAGAATCCGTGAAGAACGACGGCGCACGATACGTTACCAATTGACGCATCCCATGTGTGGCAAAATAACACGGCAGATACACACAAAGCAATTGATTATAAAATTGGCGACCAACTGGTGGGACTAGAAGAAAGGGAGATACGAAATTCTTGCGGCGATTGCGAAAGGATAACGAGATGCACAAGAGGGAAACATCAAGAGAAACCCCACAGGAAATAAGAAAACGGTGGGAAAGGATCAAACGAAATACAGAATTAGTCAATAAACAACCAGGACGCAAAAGGATGGAGATAATAAAGGAAGAAATAGTAAATAATAATGAAACGGAGATAGAAGAAAAACAAACGAAATTTCCAGAACAAGAGAGACAATTCAGCTATGCGGAATGGATGACAACATTGTTTAAAAAATTCAGCAGAGAGATGGAGTACATCAAGAAAAATATAACGGATCACGAACGAGCACAGATGAGTCGTGCAAATGCAATGGGAACGCCAAACGACAAGATGACATTGAGAGATATTTATGATGAAATGTGGAAGTTCGACACCAAGTATAATGAAGAAGAGACTGTAGGGACAGCCCACGAAAAAGACGATAACAAAATGGAAGGAATGACTGAAGAAGATTGGGAAAGATGGGATGAAAACTGCACACAGATGAAAAACGAAAGAACAGGAGTATACGCACAGGTGACAGAGGAATATACACAGGAGGAGTATGAACAATGGAGACAATTAATAAGACAACCGGAAAGACCAATACAAACAGAAAACGCAGAATTAAGGGAATGGATAAGAGTTATGTTTGAACTATCCAGAGAAAATATGTGTAATTGGAGGAAGGAACATAATCGAATAGAAGAGTTCGACGAAATACCAAATAATAAAAACATGGGACAATCAAGTATTCAAAGAGCAGAAGAAATAGTCAAAGACGTGGAAGTGAAGCAACAGAAGAAAATGACAAAACAAATAGCCAATACGGAATTTATGAATGAGTTCAGAAGGGCTCTGGAAGGAATGACTAAGGAGAGTTGGCGTAAATTTAATGAGGATCTCGAACAAATGAAGGAAAATAAAACGGGTCTATACGCTTTTCTTAAAAAGGACAGTGAGAAGACAACAGAAGAGATACCAAAAGGTAAAAACATTGAACATTCGAACCAGGAAAAAGAAAATAAAGGAATGAAGAACCAAATCATTAAGAAGACTAAGAAAATGCATCAAAGAAAATTAATCAATACCAGAGAAGAATTGGTGATGATGAAGAACGGACTACTTGAGACGTTTAATCTACCAATTATCGACCATGCGGAAATGATGAATTTTATGGAATGTAGGAGAACTCTGAAGGAAATTCTAGAAGGGGTTAACAATCAACCAGTGAATAAAAACTTCAGCAAACCTATCTTTAAATGGAAGATACCCAAGGTTGAAAAGCATCACAACAAAACAATGTATGACAAATTAAGAAAGTCTATAAGAAAATGGAATACAACAGAGATAGAAATTCAAAGTAAACCAATATCAGTGAGAAGATCAATGATGGAGGTACGAGTAACTTCATTGAGTAATAACCAAAATACTAAAGTAATTGAGGTAGAAATTGATCATAGAGAACACATGGTATTAGAAGAATGGTTGTACCAAATGGAAGAGACCTATGTCACACGGACAGAAATAGTTATGCACACCAGACCAGTCCGAACAACGGAGGGAACTCATGTAATCATGGACCATGGATAAACCAAGTGCAGATAAACACTGGAATATGGGACTGATTTCCTGAGTACTGAACCAACAAACCAATGGAAAAGAAGGAACATTGAATTAACTAAAATAGTTGATAATCATCGAAGGGGAGAACATAGACGAATACTTAATACAAATGGATGGAAATGACTGAAAAAAAACTTAAGGTATAGAAACAACCAAATTACTTTGAAATAAAAAGAGATAACCAGACAAACGAATAAGTTTGCAATTAAATAATAAAGAAAAGTATAAGATGAATTTCAAAATTCAAAAGTTATGTAAGGCCAATTTACACAAATATTTCGATAATATATTAGACCAATTATAAAATGGAGGAATGAAGTTACAAGGAATTCCTACAGAGTAAGATCAACTTACCATCAAATGAAGTTGACGTATGAAGTATAATATAAAAAATAATAAGAAAGGAATAAGTTACCAAAAATTCGTATAAAGTAAGAACCACAAACTTACTGTAATATTTAAACAAAAAATTATAAAATAAAGGAATAAAGTTACAAAAAATTCCTATAAAATAAGATTAACTTACAATGATCTTTAGCCAACATATGAGGCAACAAAGCAAAACATACTATAAAGGAATAAGCTACAAAAAATTCCTAACTAAGTAAGAAACACTAACTTACTATGATATTTAAAAAATTATGAAAGAAAAAAAACCAATCAAAATGATCAATTTCCACAACTATTTAGAAAAATATGGGAAGTAAAATAAACAAACCAATGATCAAAAAACGAAATAAATAAAATAAATATTCTAAGAGTTGTAATATGAAATGAGATGAAACAAAGAGTAATTTAAAATGAATAAAAATGTTAATTGTATCAATAAAAAGCAACGCTTCAAGTATTATCAAATGATATCTATAAAGAAAGATGAAAAAATATATGACTCGAACTGAGCAATAATGAAATACAAAAGTAAAAGATTCCCAACAACTATTATGACTATTATTGTCGTGTTTCATACGATTTAATTAATTACAAAATGATCTTAAACTCCCCACTTACCTTCTATTTGTCACTCTCTGGCCAGATCGTCTAGTGGTGTAACCCTATTTCGTATAGCGAATTTACCAGCACATAAAATGAAATTAGGTACTTGAAATGATTATTCTAACACACATATATCAAGTGAAATAAAGTATTAATTTATTGTTTTAGGTTGTGACATTCTCTGTTCTCCTTTCTTTCTAATCAACTACACTTATGACTTCTCACTCGATTCTCCAACATTTAAATTAACTGTATTCAATATTGAGGTGAAGCCCCTTTTTACCAACAACAAATTTTAACATATTTTATTTCTTATATTTAGATTATATTATTAATGAATTAATTAAAGGCAACCCAGCGTTTTGCTCACACACACACACACACACACACACACACACACACACACACACACACACACTCTCTCATTCTGTTACACCTCATTTATGTTAATGAGCTCATAAAAAAAATGTTATAATTAAGTAAAATGGATTTACGTGTGGCTACTTCCTTAATGTGTATCCGGACGCCAAAGGTTGTAGTTCTGTCATTCTGATGGTTTATTGTTTCGTCCAAAAAAGTTTTCGTAATTAAAATTTAGACTCGTTCTCACTTTACACTTTCACTGTATTCGGTCAAAAAAAAAAATCAACGTTTCGAATTATTACTTCATTGCATTAACACTGCTTCTACCTTTTTGTATCACTCTCTAGTCCATATTTTGGAAGTTTTAATAAGTTTTGGCCTGCAGGCCTTTTACTGAGAACCGCGCGGTTCACTTGCTGGGATGCAACAGACGTTGTTTTCTCCGCACACTGCGTGAAGGTATTTCTGAAACGTGCCATTAGCATGAGAAACTTGGCTGACTGTGTGCGTGGTTGACAGCGCGGGCGCGCCCTCCTTGCAATCTACGCATACCAATGCCAATTCACACCCATCTCGACGCTACAGTCTATTCACCACACGTATTTGGTTGCAAATAATATTGAAAAGATTTAATTTCCAGAGCCCTATAGGTCTGTACCGTTACAACACCCCCCCCCCAATGAGAGATCTTCTGCCGAAACAGAAGAACTCTCATTGCTAAACCCCTAAGAGGATCGGTGAGGATATGACGCCAACAACCCCCCTTTAACACTTTACACATTATGGGTAAACTACCCCCCTAGCTAGGCGACCATGGCTGCACCTGAACGAGATTACTGGACTTCTCTATTCGAGATCCCAACACCGTAAAATCGGGCAGTTACTCACCATAGTACCACCTAACCTTGCATCATTCCGTCAAAAAATCAACACCTGGCCTTATACCATACCAGATCCTCAACCGATATGTTCCCCCTTACATTCATACTGGGTTGCCTTTAGCAAAATACTGGGTGCATACACATTTTCATTATTGACCACATACTACCTCCATTTATATTAAAATAAACCTCACAAGCATTCTATAATTGCTTCTACACAAAGTAATTCTCCCTTTCCAAACAACAAAATTTTTTCTGATATTATTTCAAATTAAATTCAATTAATTAACTTCTATTCCACTAGTGAAAACAATCTAGGTCTATTATCAAAACCCACATCCACGTTAGTCTACTTTATTTCTTTCCATTCCTTAGTTTCATTGCCAATTTAAAATTTTTCCAAAATTGTCCAAAATCTTTCAAATACATTTACTTTATTCTTCTTATATTACTCACACTTATAATAAACAAATAAACAATATAATATAATAAACCATACAATAATAAACAAATTTATTATAATAAACTTATACTAAACAACCTATTTCTACCATAAATTCAAAAATAGCTACACTTGATTACAAAGATAACATAAGATATACATAATGAATCCGCTGTCCTCTTTTCTACAGATAGTGAACCTCAAAATTTAACATAAACTTCTTTACTGCATTTACTGCAACGAATTTTTTTTTTTTTTTTTTTTTCAAAAAGAATTATCTTGTTATTAAAACTTACTATTCCCTCCTTTACTTATATAAAAAAAAAAACTACAAATCAATTATGAGGCATACATTACATATCTAACCCCAGTCATGTGCTGATCTCTCTGGGTCAGGTGAATGACCTTACCCTAGATACACTTCAAAATTATACAATATAAAATATATGACATATGTTTATAATACTTACGCTCTAACATAGTAAAATAGTAACATAATAAAACATACTAAATTCCTTCTCCCCTAGAAATAATCTTTTCAAAAACCAGTAAAGTCATCTATAAAATATCATAGAGAGCAAAACATGATAAAAGTTGTTAATATCTTTTAATTAATGATTAAAGCAAAACATATTTCAGTCAACTACTTTCGTACAAACCATATACTGTAATAATCTGCCCTTGGGCATAATAATCTCTTGATTCAACATAAAATTGTTTGATCCGCCTATCAGCTCATTCAGTTTACGTCCGTTTAAGGTTTCAATTCGTTACTCCCCTGAGTAACCTCCCTACCACACACACTATGTACCCCCCCACTGAACTGTGGCGTTCATCTGCTTCCACAAAGACGGCATTGGTGGAGGAATTTTAGCATCTCCTTGTCCTTGCTTCAGCCTTACATTTTTCAAAATGCCAGATATTATAATACCTGAATTACATATTTATAACCTTAATGCGGGTCTATCACCTTTTTTTACTGTTCCTACGCGAACAGAGTAATAGCCGCTGTTCCATAGTTTGGTGATTCCCCTGAGTTACCCTCCTTTAAATTTCTAAATTCACCTTTACAACGATAACAGCTATGGCCAGTTAAGGCAGAACGTGACGCAATGCGCCCCGACCATAGCTGTCAAAGCTAAACCAATTCCACGGTCAGGGTTCGGTGTGGCCGTGACCGCCCGAAAAGTTGGGGAATCACAAGTAAAAGATATCTTAGTTTATGATATAGCTACATTTAAAATTTACAATTTACATTGCATGAAATTTCTAGTCTTGGTTGTGCGTTTTAACATCATACATTTCGTTCTTAACTTTGACCTTCATTAACATAATATAGTGAGTACAACAAAATATTTACTTAGTCACTCAAATTAATCTATTCCTACTTACATAGTATATCATCAACTAACGATTGAATCTTTAATTACATTTAATAAAATAATTGACTGTTTAATAAAAAGGATTCACTCTCTCACTCCATCAAAATAACATTTAATCTGCATCTGAATAAAATTACAAACATTTCAATTTTAGGTTTAGTTTCAAACTCCATAAACCTTTCATCCCGTTACATTTTATTATTACAAGTCAATTATAAACTTCTATTAATTAATTCCCCATTATTTATCATTTACTATATCATTAACTTTTCCACAATTTTTCTTTGTTATCAACCTTCCTTTTACATAACATTTCATTTAAAATTTGCTATTTAGACATTGAACATTTTACTTTCTTTAAATTGCATTATAAAATTCATACTCACAGTATCTCACTCAACACATCTGCTTCCTATTACTGACATAAAATAATAAACAATTCATCACCAATATCACGTACACACTCCATGTACCTTCTGCAACATTATAACATTCATATAATTAATATAACTAAATACATTTTATATGTACTTATTTATTATCAAATTCCAATCTCCTAAAATCATTTAAATTCATTAGCAAAATTCTCTTTATACCATATTTTAAATCAATCAAAATATTTAAACATCTCAAATTATTTTCATTCCATCAATTATTAGAAACACAATATATTTTAATTACCTTCTTTCAAAACAATTACAAGTCATTTAGCATCAACTCTCATTATTTATTTAGTCTATTAAAATATTATTATTATAATTATTATTACATCACTTCCTACTACATACCCATTGTCTACATTAAATATATTTTACAATACAAACATAATTAATTTCACTATAAATTTATTTACAAATTCTTGTCATTATCTTTCTGTTTACCACACTTCATTTTCTAAGTTAGCAAGGTCGTCACCATAAATTAAAATATTTAAAATGTTCATTTATTGATTTTATATTCAGCCTACATCATCATGTATGAGTCTTACTTTTATATAATAATTATCGTCCTTATTCACACTCAATTCATTATTATTATTATTTATATAATAGTTCTCTAATATTTCAAATTGTTCCGTAAAACCCACATAATAATTTACTGGATTATCCCACATTATTATCAAATCATAAAACCTGTCTACATCATTGATTTTGGTCTTGTCACCGTCTGTATTATTACCTATCACCCTTGAGTATTTTAATCTCTCAATTTCAAAATCATGTACTACTAATACTCCACGTCTAAGCACAGGTAAGCATTCAATATAATTATCAACGTTATTATTATTCATTTCTGCACTATCTTCATAACAAGGTTAAGTCAACAATATTACTAACTCTCTCTCTCTTTATTTTCTCTAGTAGCTCTTCATAATTTCTAACAACATCAAATAATATGTAACGGTACAATTCTGGTACCATAATAATTTTGGGAAATAATGGTTCTAAAGCATAATTGTTGTATTTTATTTTAAAATAAAGTCCCATATAAAGATTGGTAAAGTTTTATTGAGACTTTTCAATAACGTAATATGGAGCGGACAGGATTTGTGTCGAGGTCAGCAGAAAATTACAAAAACAGCAAAAAACAGTTCGTCAAAATAACGTGTAAACAAGCCTAGCCCATGATTACGTCAGCCAAAAGAATGCAAGATGCATTATTATACAATTGTATTTAACGGGGCTTGGCCGTTTGAACAAAGGACCAGTGACGTAGTTTTGCCCCACTTCCGCAGTGCTCAGTCACAAAACGCTGTCATTTTTCATCTTGACAGTGAAGTGTGCCGGCCGGCCAATTCACAAGGCCGGCAAATTCACATAGTGTGTCTATTTAAACTTTACACCACCAAAAGTTTATTAATTATGTGACATATTAACAGTTTGGGTAGCTACAGAATCGAAAACGTGTGATCTGCGATGGGACGCTACAACTTCGAGAGAGTGTGATCTACAATGGGACGTTTTTTTGATCAGCGTACAGCTAAGTACAATTGGCTGCTACAACCAATAAAATATACAATCTTTATATTCAAAATTAATCAAATATTAAATATTTATAACATGAGCTCATTTTAAAGAAAATGTACCAAAGTATGAATGGGAGAGAGTGAGAGAGTGGATACTAAAAAGATTCCATATTAATAAGTGCTGGGTTGTGCCAATATCATTTATCGTTTATCATCTTTATTATATAGTAATTATAACACATGTTTATTTTGGAGGGTTTAGAAAATGTTTAAAGGTGATTATATGTTTACCAAATAAATGGGACTACTCCCCGAGGCATAGTAAACGCGTGCATGTTTGGCACATAGTAGTCTTTTCCATATGTAAGTAGGGTCTTTTATATAATAAAAT
This sequence comes from Magicicada septendecula, assembly GCA_034769895.1. Lineage (NCBI taxonomy): Eukaryota > Metazoa > Arthropoda > Insecta > Hemiptera > Cicadidae > Magicicada > Magicicada septendecula. The sequence continues at coordinate 62,087,267 of CM068369.1, read as the reverse complement.
GTCATTGGTAAACAATATAAAAACGAGTGAGTTATTTCAGGTAATACATTTCGCAATCACTGGTTCGTTAACACAAATTCTGGACCGCAAGGTAATTTTCGTATTTCGGTTGCACAGTTTGCAACATGGCGCCCGATAAAATCTCAAAATAATTGCATTACAAAAATAATGAGTTTGTAACAGAGAAATTAAAGTTACAAATATTATCTCTCTTTCTCTAAATGTGAACAATTCTACCACTCTCTCACAAAACCACTCATCCTGAAACCATCTCACTTTGTTTCTATCACTCCACACAAAAGGCAACATAACATTATCATAACCCATCCTGATTCTTTCAGGGAACTCATGATACATAAAAGGGGACCTACTTAGAGACACCTTGTCTCTCACATAATTACTGGAGAAAACTCTGTCCTCATAACTCATTATTGGAGTTTTTTCTCCATTTAAATCACGGGAAAATTTTGCCCTTTGTAAACCCAACCTCTCTTTAACCACTATCTTATTACTACTCTCTAATTCCACTAAAACTGCATCTCCACTATTATCATTCACTTTACTTTCTAACACATTTTTAATTACCTCGTTGTTATCTATTGGGTTAGTGTTTCTGTTGTATTGTCACTATTTAATGCATTTTCTTTCTTGTTATTTATTATTATTACCATTACTATATTAACTCCCTTGTTGTGAGTTCATTCTTCTTTACTATTTGTTTATGTAGTTTTCATGCTTGGCATTCTCATTGTAAATAGTTAATGGGTCTTGTCCCCCTCAATTATTATGACATGTTACTTATATTTTGACATTTAAAATATCGTGGTTATATGTCTCGTTACAATATTCAAGTTTTTTTTAACACTTGGATCTTTTTTCCCTATAATTTCCATTAATTCTAAACAATTTTCCTTGTTTTCACTCTGTTTCGATTCATCATGACCTCTTTGAGCTATTCCTTGTGGGACTATGAATCAAAGTACATCAACAATTGTTTCAATGTATCATCTATTTTCTTGAACTTCAAGAGCATATGTTTCATCTAGCAGAGCAGCAATTGATGCATCCTCCCCAAACTTACTTTTTAAATTGTTGAAAGACTCCCAAGCAACTAAAGAATGTTTGTGTGGGATGAGCTGTTCTCATGCTCCTTAAAACGAATTAGATTCTGTTGGTGTTTTCCAGTTAGTGTAACGTTCATTTACAAAACTAATCAATTCACTTTTTGAGCCTTGAGTTTGGGGACAAAAAATCGACAGGCAAAACAAAATGCATACTGTAGTCAAGCCGTGGGTGGATTTTGTACCAACCTGGCTGGAAATTCCTTTTTCTATCTTCAAACTGGCGAAAAGGAAAATGTCATAATAGTGGTTGTTTTGGTTCATCAATAGGTTTCTTAGATATATCACTAATTGAACCAGATGGAGTAGTGCTGCTGGTGCTACTGCTAGGAATAGAAAATAAATCAGTACTTTTATTTTCACAGAGTTCTTCTTCCTTTTCTGACTGTTTTCCTTCTTTGCCTACTTCCATATCATCATCATTGAACACAATGTTTTCAGGTTCATTTTCGGGATCCTGAAAACTAATCGCAGCAGTTACAGGTGTAGATATTATAGGCATTGTAATGTCCTCTTCATTTGGTTTAACAATTTTTTGTTGCTGAATGAAGTAGTCTGAAATGCTAGGACATTTTGCAATTTTTATTGCTACACAATAAACATTTTCCACATTCACATTCAATAAGACGCACGATATTCTACACAAACGGTAAAACACGAAACACAGACCACTATCATGACACCTTTTATTGTTTATATGCAAAGTAACCTTAAACGTATTAAAAAGTACATAACATAAAAACTGAAAGAATGAATCGAACATGAGAAAAACTGCTGTCCATATTAAAATAAAATTGACAGTTAAACACGTTAACTGTGCTTATGCAAACCACAGATACAAAAATAAAATCGTTGACTTAACGAAAACGAGAGTACGACCGCAGACTGAGATACCAAGACTGACCAACCAAAGGTTTGTGTACACTCTGACCGGTTGTTTGTTTCATGTTTCCGCCCGCACTCGCCAAGGTCTTTTAGTTTCGTTCTAAACACGTGGAAAACCTATTTCTGGTTGAATTTTATAAAGACACTTTGACTTTGACCTCTGAAATTTCTCCGTCTTATCTGGGTGGGCCAAGAAAATTTTGGGTGGGCCCAGGCCCACAGCCCCACCCGTAGCGCTGTCACTGGCTAGAACAATGGCTGAATCCAGCTGACTGTAGATCAAGACAGCGGCATAGTTTGTTTAGTTATTCATCATTCATCAGTCAACATTTTACATATGTAAATACTGAGAGTGTGGTATTTCAGTGGTTAACAGTTATTTATGTCAGCTGACATACAAAGCAGTTTTGCCATGCAGCAGCAATTAAAATAGTGTCAGAGAATTTGAAACAGTTTATGAAATTTGAATACAAAACTGTGTAAACTAATATTGTGGTTTTAGTACGTAGGCTTTCACGGCCGGTGTCACTATAATTACTTTAAAAACTTCTGGGCTGAAAGGCCATGGTCTTTAAGTAGTGTCTGGCATGGTTTACTTTCCACGGCCAATCAGAGTGGAGAATGACGAACTGGCTTCTGATTGGTTCGCGTTATACACCTTAAGCGGCCAAAAAGTTATAAATAGAAACAGCGTAGCCTTCTCTCACTGTTGCTTGTTCCCAGTTCGCTGGGTGACTTTGTTCGGCATACCACCTATTACGAACATTTTTGCTACTGAAGATGGCCACCGGTGGTGTGGCTGAAACGTCTAGCTACACAACATCAAGCATTCAACCGTGGCCTTTCAGCCCGGAAGTTTTAATCACTGCTTAGAATACTGTGTATTGAATGTGTTACTTTTGAATTAAACCCATCAACTATAACCAGAAACTTGTGATATGTGTATGCAGAGTTATGGAACAGCGGCATGCAGAACAGTTAAAACAGCTTAGTCTGCAGTTAACATCTGACAGAGAACAACTGACTGCTTCGACTCAACGTTTAGAAAAAAAGTTAGCTCAACAACAAGAAGAAGAGTGTAGAGTACGCGCTGATCTTGCCACTTTCCAGATGGTATTAATAATTTTTTATGAACATGATTTTGTAATTTGTTAAATATAGAAAACACATATTCTCTCTCTGAACACATTAATCATTGTAAAGTCTTAATTATAGGAATATGAGGCATTAGAGAAAGATAATCGTAGTCTTGCTGACAGGCTTGGTGAATGTGAAGAATTGAAGGCCAAGGCCGAAAAGGAGGTTCAACGAATGGAAAAATTACAGCAGAGGGTAAATATAATAAACTTGTGCTTTACTTCTTGCATGATATGAGTAGTAGGCCTATAGTACTTTTGAGTAGGCCTATTCTTTTCCAGGAAGCGTATAGTTATTAGTATGATTTTCAGCTTGATTTATTAATAGTGTAACGAAGCGGTGTGGGACGTCCGTCTCGTTTAAGCCCCGCGATGGAAGCCAATCTGTAACGAGAAGACTTGGTGTGTATGTGTAAAAGACGTGGACACAAATGTTGTGTGTGTTAGTGCGTTCGTCTTGCACTGGGGTCGTTGCATCTATTTTGTGCTAACGATGTCCGTAGCGATGTTATGATTACCAGTATAACACGGCAGTAACCTTACCTGTTCTTTAATAGGGGTGTGTTAATCCCGGGTGGCGCCAAATTGTTTATTAAAACAATTAAACTTATTAATAGGGTGTTCTCAGCTATGACGGTCAAGGCGTTCAAATAATTCCCGCTCGTTCAGCCTTCTGAATCGAGTAGGTAGTTGTACGAATTGCAACTTGAGCGCTGCTCGTCAAATCTAGCTTTTGTAAACAAACACAAGTAATATAATGCACTCCCTATGAAATAACAACAACGTTTACTCCCTGTACTAGTTATTTTAATGTTTGATAAGTAAAATTTTCAATTAGACAATTAAATTATATTGGTTGATTAACAAATTTGCACCGGCTTTTTACATGAAACAATATTTCTCAGGATGACGAAATCGATTATGGAAACGATGTGTTCACATCAGCATGGCTGCGGAACGTTTAGTTTTTATTATTAATTTCGTTCCAAAATCGGGGATTCTTTTGAATACAAGGCAAAGAATTCCTATGATTACAATAAAAGTACTTTACCTTACTCTAAGTGTACATAAATAATAAGGTGTGTGGTTACAATCTGTTCTGTAGTGTCATTAAAGGTGTTTGAAAGTTCGTATTGAGACAATAGGTTATATTTTATGTTAACAAATGTGATCTTACGTTTATGTTGATTTTATGTGTACGATATTTTGTATATTCCACTTATGGTTATGTTTACTAAACTCGGGCGCCATCTTTGTATACATATATTATAGGCCAGGAATCCGTTACGCGAAGTCATGAAAAACGTGTATACTTACGTTATTTTTGAATTTATAAATACGATATATTATATCTCACAAATGTGGTTATGTATACATAAACTAGGACGCCATCTTTATTTACTACCTAAGTCATGGGCCAGAATTTCGTTACGCGAAGTCATGCGGGAACAGAAATTGCTTGAAATAAAAACAGCTGTTCTGATTTTTACCAATGAAATACCCTTTTTATTATTTATTCGTTTTACATACTTGTTTTCAACCCTATCTTTAACCCTTCCAAAATAAAAAACATAGTGTAATAATACCTTCGGTAAATATAATAAGTATATGACAAAATTATATATATATTTATATGTGTTGCAACTTCTGTAAGTATAATATGTATATGACAAAATTATATCTATATATATATTTTTATAGGTGTTGCTCAACCCAGCACTTAGAAATAATTACGCACGCACACAACCACTCACCCTTTCATTCTCATGGTACAAACTTTTATTTAAATTTTGGAGCTCCTTTTATTAGATTGAAATTTTAAAATAAAATGAATTTCTACAATAAAATGATATTGGGAAATTATGAAATCAGGATTGTATAAGGAACGTTCTCACCCATTTCGTGTTGGCCTCCTCGTACTACTCGTATCGTCCTGTCATCGGCACAATCGGTGTATTTTTACGGCGCTTGACGGGACACCTTCGTGTCAACCCACGTAACCCACCGTCGTGGGACCGATTCTATACGTCGATCTTTTATGGACGATTTAATCGGTCGAGGACGCCTACACAAAGCCGAACTATAACTCTCCTTAATACATTTTGATTGTAGATATTATACTGTTTATACTGTTTATTAACCACCTACAGTGGTCTAAAAAGTTAAAATTCACCCGGGAGTGAATTGGTTTTGCCGGCCGGCACTGATCAGTTGCTGCAGCGAAATGACGATAATTCATTGTTGAATTCTGCGGAAGTGGGGTGTACTGACATCACATTTTCTTTGTTTAACTAGTTGACATCGCAGTTTTGTCGTTGTCAACACATTCTCCGCCTCTGACGTAATTAAGGCTTGGCTTGCTTATCGCAATAACTGCACACTGTTTTTATGACATTTTACAGATTCTGCTACGAATTAATTCAAATCCTGGCAAATATTGTGATATAGTCCACTCACTGTAAATTCGATATCGGGTGTTTGAGGTTGGGTTGGGTATGTCAAAAAATAGAAAAATACAATATTTATGATCTCGTTACCATATTTTAGGTAATTATAAAATGTACCATGATTGTACCATCACAAAACCCCCTCAATGAAAGATGGTGTGACGAAGCACACAAACTTTCATTGACCCTTTCATACTTCCTAAAGGGATCAGCCAGGACAAGTCGCCACAACCCCCTTACAATTTTACATAAAAAATAACAACAACTCACCCTTGGTCTGGTGATGATGACCGTACCTAGATGACCTTACTGGTAGCTCTTTTTACGCTATACAATTTTACATATTTTGAGAAAGTGTCAAGCAATACAAATATATAAACTACTCCGCCTCTACCCTTCGGCAATGGTCCAAACAAATCCACAGCAACTAAATCAAAAGGTCGATCTACCTTAATATAATTTAACTCACCTTCTACTCTGTAGTTAACCACCTTCGACTTTTGACACAAATCACAACTCCTCAGCAACTGTCTCACTCGCCTCTCCATATTTCTGAAAATACATGATTCTTTTAAAACATTGACACACTTTTTAGCCTCAAAATGACCATATCGTATATGACAATCCCAAATGATTTTCTCTTCCAATATTGCTGGTATCACTAATTTCCAGTCACGCTCACCCCCTACTACCTTCTTAAACAATAACCCTTTATGAATTTTAAAATATTGATTGTACTCAGACTCATCCAACTCCGTCTCTAAACTGTGTATTATTTTTCCAGACCTACCATCTGCTCTCTGCATGGTGTTAATATCCTTCAGCTCCTCTCCAAAGATTCTGTCTTCTCTGCTAATCTGAAAAATTTCAATTTCTTTTAAGTCCCTACCTGTTTTGTTATTTTCACAATCTACTCTGGATAGAGTGTCGGGTACCTTATTTTCTGTTCCTTTAATGTACTCCCACTCGAAGTTGTATTCCTGCAAAACAAGTACCCACCTGGTTAATCGACTATGAGCAAGTTTACAAGTGTTGAGGAATGACAATGCTTTATGATCAGTTCTAATGATCGTTTTGTTGCCTAATATGTACGTTCGAAATTTACCAACTGCAAACACAATACTGAGCAATTCCTTTTCTGTGGTAGTGTAATTCTTTTCAGCTGGCAGTAAGGATCGACTAGCGAACGCAATTGTCTTATGTTCCTTCTCCTCATCCTCCTGATACAGCTCTGCTCCTACAGCTACATTGCTGGCGTCCGTCTGCAAATAAAACATCTTATCAAAATCCGGGTGGTTCATCATAATCATGTCACTAAATTTGAGTTTTATTTCTTCAAAGGCTCCACGCTCCACTTCTCCCCATTTCCATTGTCGGTTCTTCTGCAATACCGCACTTAACTTAGCGGTTAGGTAGGCGTAGTTCCTCTGAAATTTCCTATAAAAGTTGCACAGCCCAAGAAAACTCTGAAGTTGTTTGATGTTTCGCGGTTCAGGGAAACGCATAATAGATTCGACCTTGTCCGGGTTTGCGGAAATTCCTTCCGATGTAATAATGAATCCTAAAAAATTAATCTTCGTTTGTAAGAATTTGGACTTATCCCAATTTACAGTTAATCCTCCCGCTTCTAATTTTCCTAAAACATATTTTAAATGTTCTAAATGGTCTTCAAATGTACGTGAAGCTATTAAAATATCGTCTACATAAACTGTGAGAAAATCTAAATCTTTTGGTCTCAAAATTCTATCCAAACATTTAATGAAACTAGCTACGCTGGTATTTAGCCCAAATGGTAGTCGTTTAAACTGATAATTTTTTCCGTTAAACAAAAATGCTGTGTATTGCCTACTTACCTCTGCTAATGGTACCTGCCAATATCCAGCAGTCAGATCTAAAGATGTCATAAACCGTACGCCACTAAACTTTTGAAAGATCTCATTTATAGATTCTGGTGATTCTCGGTCTGGTATAATAATTTGGTTAATTTTCCTTGCGTCTAAGCACAATCTTACTCCTCCTTCCTTCTTAATTACCACCACTAACGGATTTGAGTAGTGAGACACTGACCTCTCGATGATCCCATTATCTAACATTTTATCCAACTCCTCTTCCACCGCTCGTCTTTTAGAGTAAGGCACTGGATAGCTCCGCTGCATGAATGGTGTGTGTTCCTTTATCTGTAACATACATTCATAATTTTTTGCCCTTCCTGGAATATCGGCAAACACTCCCTTAAACTGCTCTATTACTTGCCATAACGCTATACGTTGGCCACTCCTTATCACCTCACCCCCACTACAGAATTCATCCGCCCTTATCTCCCAAACTTCATTATTAATATTACTCATTTCATTATCAACATCTTCTAAATACTCACCCTCTATACAAAAATTTACTTTAGTATCTAAGTGATTCTCAACTACTTGTTTCTGTAACATTTTCACACCAGTTGTTCTAACTTTATTTATCACGTTTTCAAAATTAATTCTCACAGACCGCTCACCCCCATCTAACTCCAACACTTTTTCTTTAAAATTTTTTACAGCTTTATTTCTTTGTAAAAAATCATTTCCTAAAATGATGTCTAAACTTAACCCCTTGACTACCAAAAATGTATTATCAAAATTCATATCTCCAATTGAGAAACTTAAATGTATTTGTTTTGTCACCCTTTTACTACGTACCCCCGTGACTCCTATTACTGTAACCCCTGCTACGGGTAAAACTGGAATATTCTTATTAAAATCTTTCAATTCACTTAAAATGTTCTCGGCTATTACTGAAATTTCGCTCCCTGTATCAACAAGTGTTTTAAAGTTTCTATTCTCTATGGTTACCTGTATTTCCGTGAGTCCAGCTCTCACCTCCAATGTCGTGTTACACTCCTCCTCCAATAAATCGGCAACGATATCTGCTTTTATTACGTTGGATTGTAGATTCTCGATGGGTCGGACCTCATGAGTTTCCCTGAACAGTGGTCGGGTCCTATTTACCACTGTTGACTTCAGTTTTCCGGCTGTGTCCTATTATGACTCGTAGATGGCACAGGGTGTCCTCTTGTTGGTCCCTGATGGTGATATGGTGCTCCTCGGTTACTAGGGGCTCCTCTGTTCGCAGGTATGAATTGCTTTGTTTGGTTATTTCTTGGTGCTTTGCAGAAATAACAATGCTGCATGTGAGCACGATTTTCCTTCCTGCAACTAGAACAACTCCAACCACCTGGTTTCTGTAAATCATTTCTAACATTATATTTATTGCCAGTATGATTATAATAAGGCCTTGGCTGATTAAACTCATTGTTATTATTGTTATGGTTAGATATATTTGGTTGCATGGGGCGTCTACCCATTTCACGATCATTTATACTTTGTAGTATATCTAATACCCTTTCCAGTTCATCAAGATTTTCTATCTCTTTAGTCATCAAAGTGACTTGCACTTCTCTAGGTAAGTGCTTACTAACATACCTAACAAATGATTTAAATGGTATGGGTGGCTCTAAATATTTGGCTTCGTTATATAATTTTGTTACATAAATAGTAATGTTATTATTACTAAAGTTACGTCCCATGAAATTACCCGTTCCCATAATACGGCTTCTTAAAGTCTCCTGCTCTTCTTCTGTCCAATATTTACCCTTAAAAGCTTTCTCAAAAGTATTATAACAATCCCATTCTAACCTATGAGCTTCAGCCCATATGACTGAGTTACCCTTGAAACATTTAATAATTTTATTTAATTTCACTTCCCAGCTACTACTACTAAAATGATTATAATCCCTAGTTTGATTAAGAAAACGCATGGGATGTATTACTCTGTTTTCATAGCTAAAATTCTCTAGTTCTATTTCATTATAGAAATCTCTAGTTACTACTACTCTATCAGTTATGCTTGAAATATTTTTATTTATTTCTCCCCGTAATTCATTTTTTACACTGGTCAAATTATTTGCAATCATATCATATTTATCATGCACATCCATACTATTTTGTACAGTTAAGTCATCAATTTCTTTAATCTTACTTTGTAACAAATTAAATCTACTCTTGGTACTTTTCTCATGTTCAGTTATGGTACTATCTATAGTTTCTAAATTCTTGGTGATATCTATCACATTTATTTCAATGTTTTCTAAATGATTTTGTAAAACATTGGTTTTCACTGCTATTTGTTTGCTTACTTCAACATTGGTTTTAACTTCTAATTGACTTTCTACAAAATTTAAACATTTCTGTTGTATTTCTGTACTGTTTGACTCTAATTGACTTTTAATCGTGTTATTTACTGTGTCATGTACTAGATCAATTTTAGTGTCTAAATCACTAATGGTACTATTGAACTTGTCATCAACAATGGCTAGTGTATTTTTCTGAATGTTATCACAACGTGTTTCTACTATATTAATTCGTTCTTCTAAGTGAAAATTGTGACCTTTTAATTCTCTGAATTTAATATCAAAATTATCGAATTTGTCATTCAAATGTGTGAATTTAATATCAGTATCGCTTTTCTGTTCGTCTAGTTTTTTATCTAGTTTTAATAACAATTGTATCATTGCATTACTTTCATCTGATTTACTGTCTAAATTCGTTGAAATGGATGTGTCAGTTTGCGTTATTTCGGCAGACACAGGCGTATTTGCCCCGTCAGTCTGACTAATGGGATTTATTTGCATATCCATTTCACCAGTTAAAGTTATGTCAGTGGTACTGGTTTTTATGTCAATATCGTCACTTGTACTCATTTTGGCAATTGTGTAATGCACGCATGCATACAATTGTCTAACCTAATTGTGGGGTTATGTTTACGAGTTATAAAATTTTGTGTCTGTTACCTCAAGCAATTTGTTCCGTTCTTTCTAGGCGTACATTAGGTAATAATACGTTTAAATAATACCACCTAATGTCCCTGTTCCAGAAGCCACCTGTATACTTGCGTTATTTTTGAATTTATAAATACGATATATTATATCTCACAAATGTGGTTATGTATACATAAACTAGGACGCCATCTTTATTTACTACCTAAGTCATGGGCCAGAATTTCGTTACGCGAAGTCATGCGGGAACAGAAATTGCTTGAAATAAAAACAGCTGTTCTGATTTTTACCAATGAAATACCCTTTTTATTATTTATTCGTTTTACATACTTGTTTTCAACCCTATCTTTAACCCTTCCAAAATAAAAAACATAGTGTAATAATACCTTCGGTAAATATAATAAGTATATGACAAAATTATATATATATTTATATGTGTTGCAACTTCTGTAAGTATAATATGTATATGACAAAATTATATCTATATATATATTTTTATAGGTGTTGCTCAACCCAGCACTTAGAAATAATTACGCACGCACACAACCACTCACCCTTTCATTCTCATGGTACAAACTTTTATTTAAATTTTGGAGCTCCTTTTATTAGATTGAAATTTTAAAATAAAATGAATTTCTACAATAAAATGATATTGGGAAATTATGAAATCAGGATTGTATAAGGAACGTTCTCACCCATTTCGTGTTGGCCTCCTCGTACTACTCGTATCGTCCTGTCATCGGCACAATCGGTGTATTTTTACGGCGCTTGACGGGACACCTTCGTGTCAACCCACGTAACCCACCGTCGTGGGACCGATTCTATACGTCGATCTTTTATGGACGATTTAATCGGTCGAGGACGCCTACACAAAGCCGAACTATAACTCTCCTTAATACATTTTGATTGTAGATATTATACTGTTTATACTGTTTATTAACCACCTACAGTGGTCTAAAAAGTTAAAATTCACCCGGGAGTGAATTGGTTTTGCCGGCCGGCACTGATCAGTTGCTGCAGCGAAATGACGATAATTCCTTGTTGAATTCTGCGGAAGTGGGGTGTACTGACGTCACATTTTCTTTGTTTAACTAGTTGACATCGCAGTTTTGTCGTTGTCAACACATTCTCCGCCTCTGACGTAATTAAGGCTTGGCTTGCTTATCGCAATAACTGCACACTGTTTTTATGACATTTTACAGATTCTGCTACGAATTAATTCAAATCCTGGCAAATATTGTGATATAGTCCACTCACTGTAAATTCGATATCGGGTGTTTGAGGTTGGGTTGGGTATGTCAAAAAATAGAAAAATACAATATTTATGATCTCGTTACCATATTTTAGGTAATTATAAAATGTACCATGATTGTACCATCACAAACGGAAATTGCTTGAAATAATAAAACATCTGTTATACTTTTTACCAATGACATACCCTTTTTATTTGATCTACTTCTTACAGAACAGTTTTGAAACCAACTCTAACCCCTCCAAAAGCTTAATGCAAATAAATGTACTTACGTGACTATATCCTTATTAATTATAATATAGTACTATATGTATAGTTGCTCAACCCAGCACTTAGGAATTACACAACACACACGCAATCTCTCTCTCTTTCACTCTCATGGTACAAAATTTTTATCAATGTTGGAGCTCCTTTTAGGTAATTGAAATTTTAAATATATTATTTCTAAAATAAAAATTTATACTTGGAAATACAATAAGGATTTAAGGTACAAAAGGAACGTTCTCACCCATTTCGTAGATGTTCCGGGTTGTTGTTTTGACGCGGTAAAACTTCGCGTACGGTACCGCGAGTTTACCGGGTACACGTTACGGTCACATCTTGTTGACGCACTGTATTTACGATATTTATACTGTTTATTAACCACCTACAGTGGTCTAAAAAGTTAAAATTCACTCGTGAGTGAACGGGTTGCCGGCCGGCGTTGATCACTGCTGCAGACGAAAAGACCAAGAGTCTTTGTTTTTGCTGAGGTGGGGTGAACCTACGTCACATTTCCTTTGTTACAACTGTTGACAGCATCGTTGTTGATGTAAACACATTCTCAGCCTCTGACGTAATTAAGGTTCGGCTCTCTTATTGCAACAACTGCACACTGTTTTTTGTGATGTTTCACAGTTTTTGCTATGAATTGGTTCAAATCCTGACAAATATTGTTATACACTCCACTCACTGTATATTCGTATCGGGTGTTTAAGGTTGGGTTTAGTATGACAAAAATAGAAAAATACAATAGTTATGTTCTATTTACCATATTTAAAGTAATCACAAAATGTACCATGATTGTACCATCACACAAATTTTCAGTGTGTTTATTTTTCTTAATTAATCTTTGAAAGAGAATATTCGGATTATAGTGAGAGATCAAATTGCTTTTAGTAATATTTAAAGTGATTTTGTTTTTGGAAATAAGGTAATTCAATGGTACTTAACACATCAGTTGACTTGGTGTTATCATTCATTGGTTCGGAAGAGGATTGGGCTGCAATAAGTTCTATTTTCATTAATCTTTGGACTTAAGTAGGTCTGGCGTCCTTTTCATATAGGATGTGGTTATATTTTTCTTTTATTTTCCAGGTAATATGGTTCTTGACCTTTAGTTGACTGCTCCAATAGTTTGTCTGCTTCTTATTCAGTCATGGTTTTGAATTTTGTTCGCTGTTTTTACATTTTTTAATTAAAAATTGGTCTTCCAAAATTCGGCTTCTATTCTGTTAGAGTGACGCTTTACGAGTAACGATATTCAACGGTAATTTTCGCCACCAACGTTCGTTTCTATGGTTACCAATGAATTCTGATTGGCTTAGATTGATATAAATCCATTGTTATCAAAATTTGAATTCTTTTCAAAATCCTAGTATATCTTCTGATTGCTGTTATTCCTCTATCTTCCTTCCTAAGTATTAAATATTGTCACTATAGTATGTATTTCCTTTCATAGATTAATTTGATACCCCACAAGTTTGGGTTATTTTAGGTTTTATGTTTTTACAATTATTTTAATACTTGTTAATTACATTTCTTTTTGAACTCAAATACTTATTATAATATTTTGTCTTAAAAATGATTTACAATTTATCCTTGGTGAGTCATTCGCCTCGGATTTGCTAATTTCTTTGTTAATTTGTCATAATTTGTAGTTGTTTGTTTTTGACAGACATTTTCATAGGCCTAAGTAGCCATTATGGTATTTGACTTATTTCATTTAAATTACATCTCATTTCAGCCTAATGGGCTTTATTTTGTTATTACAATTGGTTGTGTTATTTATTGTTGTGTTTTGGGTCTGTTTATGTGTTATTATTTTGTCACTATTTTTTTATACATAATTGTTTACTATCTGGTTTCCACGTTTTCTAAGTCATACATTTCTTAACTTTTTTACTTATTTAATTTGCCAATAATAACAATGTGGCTATTATTTACTATTTTTTGATCTTATTAAATACAACATCTAGCCCTATGGTCTGTATAATTCTTCCAGCCATATCCTATTCATAAACTTGCGTAAATAATTATTTAACTATTATTTGCTAATATTTGTTTACAATTCATCTTATTTTACATCATTTTTTGGGTGATAAACAACATCACTTTTTATGAACTTACTTTAATAATGATCCCTTACAACATGGGTGTTTATTGATTTGTTTTAACTCCTTAATTTTTAAACAATCTTTACTTCCCTCCATGTTAACACTATCTGTTTTCTCTTTCAGGGTATTTTCCCTTTTATTTATAACTGCATTCAATTAAATTTAACAATAACATTCTTTCTTAACTAAATACTGTCTTCATCACTTTTCAACGTTCATTATACCTTAATTAACTGTTTATACTTACTACTATTCTTAATTACTAATATTCTTCACTTTTAATCATTTAGTGTTTCCTTTGGATTTATTAAGTGTTTATGCTTTTATCATTCACTGTTTTTCACAATATTAACATTCTTTGTTTTACACTATTCTCATTTCATCATCACCTTCACTTTTAAATTATTTATAGTTTATTATAATTTAATTAGTGTTTTTTTCTTTATCACTATGCTTTGGGGTTTTTACACTTTCATTTTGCACTTCACAAATGTTTTTGTTTTTTAAGTGTTTCTAAATGGATAATCCCTCTAATTACTATCTCACTACCGTATTATCTCTTTCATTACAAATATCACTAATAATATTAACAATTTTATGTCTTTATATTTTATCATTACATCTAACTCTAATTTGTGGGTTAGTTTGCTTTTTTATATTTAGCATTGTTTAATTGGGTTTCTTTCAATTATCATTTACTTTTTTATCCCTTAATTGATAATAATATTTACTTTTTTACATAGGTTAATTATTGGTCTTTTTTCCAATATTACATTTGAGTGTATTATTTCTCCTGCTCATATTCTTTATTACTGGTTTGTGTCTTATCATTTGTTTTCATTTTTATTTATTTCCCTTTATCTTGGGTTTGTTTCTTTTTCATTTCCCTCCTTCTTCATTTTCATTGTATTTGGTTCATACCTTGGTTTTCCACCTTCTCCTTTGGGTTCATTTTAATATGTTGCATTGAGTCATTCAATTCCATGAATTTGTTTCATTTTTGTTTGGTTTTGGTTTGTTCCCTTCATTTGGTTTGGTTAATTACTTTCTTCTTCCTTTGGTTTTATTCTCATTTGCTTTTTGTGGTTCCCTTCTTCTTTTGTTTCCTTTTGTTGGGTCAATCACTTGGGTTAGGTCATGTCGTCATTTGTCGTGTCATTGTCTTTTTATTTTCTTTATATTAAACATTTTATTTTATATGAAGTATTATTTTATATTCAGAATCATCTTTTTCATCCCTGGTATTGGGGTGGCTTATTTGTGTTGTAACAATAATCATCATAATGTTTACTTTGCTAAATTTATGTTATCATAATATTTACTTTGCTAAAAGAGTTTGTGCAACTAAATTACTATTCTTGTGAGTTTAGGTTAGTGAACTGGAAGGCAGCAGTGACCAAGTTGCTTCATTAATAGAAAGTCTAACACAGTTACAAACAGAAAATGCTAGCCTACGAGATCGCAATGATGAACTTACTATTCAGGTTGAAACTTTGTCATCAAGAGCATCTAACAGAAAGTGAGTTTCCAGATAATTTTATTTCCATGTAGTAGAGTTTCAGTTATTTAACATAAAGAACAACGAGGGAGGTGGTTAATGTGGAAATATCAGATAATATGGATCGCTTTTTTAAAACACCCTTTTTTAACTACAAACAATTTCTGTATATAAATATGTAATAATCATGATTATATATTCAGCATATACTCATTACTATTAGCATATGTATTTATATAATATGCACACTCCTAGATTCATGTAACTAAAAAAACTGGTTAAATCTTTGTATTGCTTACCTTCATTTATTACAAAAACAAACACAGGTACAAAACACATAGGCTAATTAAATTAGTTACTAATTTATTGAGTGCACAGTGGAAACCAGTAAAATATAAGAAATTTATAGAATAAACATAACTATGAACACACAGAAAGCTATAGTTCATGCATGAATTATACACAGCAGAGATGTAGTGAATACACGACATCTAAATTTCTGATATTTGTAAGAAAGTCCTGAGACTGTTATGGTATTTATACGTGTGTATTGATGATTAGTTGTATGTGGCATGATTTCTTCTTCTTCTCTCGTATTCTTCTACCAGGAACTAGGTGAATCACCTATACCGGCCCCAAAGGAATATACATATACACTTCACCAACGCTTTCTAGGTCTTCCTATAATTCGCTGTCCAACAGACTTCTATTGCCAAACTTCCTTAGGCAACCTGTCATCTCTCTTTGTTCTCTGCAGTACTATCTTGTACATTATAAACGTTCAACTCTTTACGAATGCCTTCATTGTAGAGTCTCTCCCTCCATGTACAGCCTTTAACAGATCGCAAGAATCTCATCTCCAGTGCCTATATTCTACTTAGATGTGTTGTTGCCGGAACCCAAGTTTCAGAACTATACAATAAAACACTGGCACAGCCATTACCTTATAAAATTTTAGTTGAGTCTCTTTCTTTGTTTATCTTGACAGCACTCAATGAATTTTGCCACATATTGACTGCCAGCCAACTTGTGATCAAGTTTATAATCCCCATCATAAATGATGTCACAAGCAAGATAGCGGAAATGTGACACCTGCTCTATATTCATCTATATAATAAATCTCTAGGCAGGTCTACGTTTGTCCCCTGTAATCTCAGAATCTACTGAACCGATTTTAAAGAAACTGTGCACGCTGATGGCAGGTACCCAACGGAATGTTTTCCACTTTGTCTGATAACGATACGAAGTTATTGCAAAAAAACTAATTTTTTTAAACCCGCGGCTTCGATCGCAAATAACGATAGGTTAAAAAGAACTGAAGTTATCAAAAAAAAAAACTCATTTTTTTAAACCCGCGGCTTCGATCGCGAATATTCGTACACAATTGTTGTGGTAACTGTCGAGTTGGTAAATTGCTAATGGTACATCTATATTAATAATATTCTTATATTGTAAGTTATGAATATCCAAAAAGTGCGAAGCAATAGATCCATCGTTCATGATTCCTCGATACGTAAAATCAAAATTTGATAATTTAGTAGATATTTACAAACATGCAGTAACACAATTAGATTAAATGTTTATTCGTATAGAATAATACAAATAGTGTATACATAAGTATATTGATATCAGTTAGTCCATTTGAATATTTACATTTTAGTAGGGATATGGAATTCTTATCAGCATATGGAATTCATATAAACAATACAATAATTCATTGTTTGATTATATTGTAACATTGATTATACAGTACACGTTGATTCTGACAAACCATACTCTGCGACATTTGAATATTCAGTAGGCCTATGTGCAGTAGGAATAATTAATTGTCGAGAATTATACTTAACCTACTTCATCGAGATTTATGCGATGAGCGTCAGTGATGTAGTATCAGTGCCTTTTTTCATTAATTTTACGTCATCGGTAAGTAATATGTGCAATATGTATTGTATTGTATAAATTATTAATTGCCCCCTAGAGATTTATTAGTATAGATCAAATAAATACATTTCCCTTTTTTTAGCTTTGCAATGCCAAAAAGACGATCATGTTTACAAAGATCTACTGCTGCTGCGGAAAGAAAGAGGCGTCTTAGAGCATCTGAAAATGACGTCGAAGGAGTCAAACTGCAATCAGCTCCTGGAAACTCTTCAGAAAGATCTGGATTAGAAGAAGTCTCACGGGTTGAAAGTCCTACGATTCGTGAAAATAGATCAGTGGCACAAAGACGCAGGCAAGCAACTCTCAGATCACGAGGTCCTACTTTATGATGGAATGCAAAATTAAATAGTGGTTTCAATTATAATCCAGTTATTAACTACGCGAATGAAACAGATATCGGGTTACCAAGTATGGTTTGCCCTCATTGCAAAGCTTTAAAGTGGAAAAATGAATCACATGGATTATGTTGCTCTGCAGGAAAAATGCGATTAGATCCCATACTTCCTCCTCCAGAACCGTTAAAATCATTATTAAATGGAAAACATCTTTTATCGAACAAATTTTTGAATGCATTAAGATCGTACAATTCAGCTTTTCAATTTACATCATTCGGAGCCAATGAAATAGTCGAAGGGAGCTTCATGCCTACTTTCAAAATTCAAGGGCAAGTATATCACCTCATGGGATCATTACTCCCCACACAAAACAAAGTACCAAAATTTCTACAGGTGTATTTCATAGCTGATTATTTACAGCAATCTGAAACAAGAATGGATCATATTCATAACTTGGATTAAAGTATTACTTGTTAAATAGTGATTGAAATATTTAAATTTGTCCCACTTACCTTTATTGATAATTTACCAGGGTGTCGTCTGATGTACTTTGGCAGAGAAAAACAACAGGTGGTGCAATGACAAACACATATTTATATGTCTAATTAACACCTTTTATTGTTATCTTACTTTATCATCAAATGATATTAAAACTCCCACATCAACAATTTCTTTTAAGTTACATCGCTAATAACTGCTGGATAATAACGTTACTTTATATATTGCTCATTGTCTTAAAAAAAAAAACTATTATTTATTTTACATTAATATAAATTCGCTATCAAAATTCACTTACTACGGACTATAACGTAATGATTAACTTATTCTCTACAAAAGCGACCCAGATTGCTACATTCACTCACTCATTCCTTATTCCCCCCTTTTTGATAATAATATATGGTATTAGTAATAATAATAAACTGGTGAAATACGGTTACATGGTCTGGCGTCGTAGTTCACGACCGCGTGGTGCGTCTCACATAATTCTCCTGTTTGATTTCCGAAAAGTTATGTTTTCACTTTTGATAAACTGTTATTCGTTTACTGTTACATATCTGTTTAGCGTTTTCTCTTTACACTACTGATTTATACCATAGGTGGTCGGCCGACTTTAAATTTGCGCACACAAAGTTTTTTTTCTAGCCACGCGTGGCCTGTAGTTAAGTCGACTGGGAACGGCAACTGTGATCCAGTCCCCACTCTGGCTGATGGTTTAACAGGGAAGGCAATGCCTTCGGATTACTAACTGTTTGTCACCATAAACGTACTGTGACTTTTCAATGCTCCAAGTTGTCAACGATATCAAACGACTACAACATATAGGCCGTGGTAGGCGGGGCCTCAAATTTATATCCGGCATCTTAAAAGCACATTGTTGATGCAGTGGCTCTGGCTCGCCATTGTTTGAAGCGTCCCTTCCGACAGATGTGCGTCGTATCTGCGCGCTCTGGTGTGTGCGTGCATTGTGCGTAGCCAATTCTTGGAACCACTTGAGTTACAAAACATACATCGCATTCCACTGCCCCTTTGTTTGAATAAAATAGTTTTACGGCTGGGACTTTCTGCATCGATCACGAATATGTTTAATAAAATTTAATAAAATTTGCAACAAAATAAAACACCCCATTCTGCTCCATTACAGGATAAGCCATTAGTAACAGAACATGATAAAATAATAATAAACACAATATGATCAACATCTACTGTACCCATTTCTCAAATCAAAATAAAATTATTTAAATAGCTCAGCAGCGAGTCACCATCATTAAGTTACAAAAAATTTGTTAATTTGATTCGTTACTCCCCTGAGTAACCCTCCTGCCACACACACTATGACCCCCCCTGGACTGTGGCGTCCAGTTGCGTCCACAAGGACTGAAGTTTTGGAGGAATTTTGTCATCTCCTTGTCCTTGCTTCTGCGTTACATTTTTCAAAATGCTAGATATCATCATATCCAAAAGTTACATATTTATAAACCCTTAATGCGGGTGTATCACCTGGTTAACTGTTTCCACGCGAACAGAGTGATAGCCGCTGTTCCATAGTTCCGGGGATTTCCCCTATGTCACCCCCCATTAATTTCAAATCTATACCAATTTCAAGGGCAACCAACTATGGTCAGTTTTACAATTGCTGCCCATAGCTGGCTGTCGTCCAAAACCACGATTAGTGCTGGTAAGGCAGTAATCGCCCGCAAAGGCGGGGAAATCAACTTTCATTTCATGCTGTTATACTCTATTCTCATTTAAATATATTAAAATACAAAATTACAATTTCCACCTACCTGCACAATCTCTTCTATCAGGGTCCAGAATTCAATCACATGTACATCAGATGCAAACCTGTGTTAAGGTTATCAAAATAACTGACTCTACACATTTTATGAAGAGAATTGATAATTTACTTTAATTTGAATCATTTGAGATTTTTGTAAACTTTACCACATCTGAAATAATTTTGTGAGAATATATTGCTTGGTTACATGATCATCACTCTTAGCCTATCTTATGCTACGGCTTACCTTAATTTTTACTCACACACACACACACACAAGACTGCCCAGCCTGCAATTTTTTGTACACACACAAACACACAAAAATTATAAATCCCTTAACATTTTTGAATAATATTTCCCCCCGTCGGCCACGCGGTCTTCGCGCCCGCACTCATTCTTGTAAATTTCTTGTTATTGTCCGAAAAACAATCTGAAGAGGTTCTGTTCCTTTAACTGACCGCGGTCGCACAAATTTTCACTGTTATTTCTTTTATTACCGGTAAAATTATGAAATTTTTGTAGAGAGCCTGACTTGGGTCTGTGCTGGCCGACACGAACAGATTAAGACTGGGACGGCGTCTTTGTTGAGCGGTAGGAAGTTACTGTCCATAGCCAAAGGTATGACCATGACACATAGTGTGTTTTTTCCTAGTGTGTGCCGATGATATTAGGCACGGCCATTCTGACGTCACTAAAAGGAGGCGGTCCTTAGCTGCGTTTCCTGCAGGTCGGCTAAGGAGACGGTGAATAGAATTGTTCTCCAGGCATCTTGGTTTTTGGACGACGGCATCACTCCGAGCGCGGACCTGGACTGCGCGTGAGTGCGCAGTCACATTTATACAATGTTCTGAGAAATTTAGGGTGGCACATACCTCGGTACTAATTTCACAACGGGAAACTGCGTCTTGCCTTTGTTCTAACTGTTATCTTGCCATGTGGTCTGTTACAATGGAATTAATGTTTGTACAATAATTTTATGAAACCCCGAAAAATGAAATAAATGAAATACAAAGACCCCACAAATGCAATAAATATCAGTACCCAATTTTGACACGTTACAATACCCCCCCAATGAGAATTCTTCTGTCCAAAACAGAAGAAATCTCATTGATAAAAACCCCTAAGAGGACCGGTGACGAACTGGTGCCAACACCCCCTTTGTTCTTAACCTGCATGGGTATACGACCCCCCTGGCTTGGCGACTATGGACGCATCTGAACGAGATCACTGGACTTCTCCGTAAGAGATCCCAACACCGAAAAATCGAACAGACACGTACCACAGCGCACCTCGCCTTCTATCATGCTACCCCGAAAAATCCTCAATCCCTGGCTTAGATTATGCCAGATCCTCTACCGATATGTTTCCCCTTGTATGCAAGCTGGGCTGCCTTTGGCAGATACTGGGCTCACACACACTCACATTACCTACTGACATTACGTACCATAAAATTGAGAAATTTTTCAAAAGTTATTTAAATTACAACCCATTGGTTGTTTTCAGGTAAAATCGATTCATAAATTTGGTATAAATTTTAAATTATTCTCTTCATTGGTTTCTGTTTTTATTTAAAATAAGTTGATTTAAACATTTCTTATAACTAAGAACATCCTTAACCTAACATGTGAATACTTAGAGTCTAACAATACAAGTCAATACAATTAATCAATAAAAATAAACATGGTTAGTACACAAACAATAAAATAATCAAAGCTTACAATTATTCATTAGCTGGCAGGCGAAAAATCAAGATTTTTTTTTTTTTCAAAAAAATTATTCTCCAAAAAATTTTAAAATTCAAAGAAAAAATTTAAATTTATTAAAATGTTTCCTTTACATATAGAAATTATTTAGAATTTTTTTAAATTGATCAAAAAACAAAAGTTAAATTGACTTCCTTCCTCAACAAGCTTAGTGTGTATATGACCTCACAGTCAGCTGATCAAAACTAGGTCCAGTCCACAACCTTGAACTACATGTTATGTACAAGTTTTATCTGAAAATACATTTAACATCTGTAACATCCTAACTTGCAACACAAAACATAATAAAACAAAACATTTAAAATTAACAAAATATTATTATAAATAATAAGCAAATTGACATTTCCTACATTACACTACCCCCTACTACAAAATTGCCATCCCCAAAAATCTCAATCTTATTACCTTATTTCATTACAACAAAATAACATCAATTATAAACAACAATATATCACTCAAAAACTCTACATATATTCCCCACAACTACTGTGTCAACATCAATACTTCTCAAAACTCTACAACATACATTAACTCAAAATAATATTTTCTCTCTACTATTTCAACTTTAACTTTGACTTCAACTTGGACAGATCTATATGTCCCACAAAATATTCATCACCCCAAAAATTATCTTTTATTAACTTTCACCAATTATTACTTTATTTCTAACTTTATTAAATTACTTTTCTCATTACTTTAAATAGCAGCTGTAATACATTGAAACACTACATTAAACATTAATTACTGGGAACATTTATAAACCATTTTACAGTGACCTTTTATTGCTGATCAGCTGATCTCCTAACACAATGAAGACACATCTCAAAATTGAACAAATTACATGAAATATATATATATATTTATTTATCCTTACTTCTCACCTCCATGTTTCCCCTTTTCCTGATTCTGATAATTTATGTTAACCGCCTGCCAGTCAGTTTAATCATTTACTTAGTTTTGAAATACACACATGATAGAACACATATTTGTTATCAATTCTTATATCTAACTTACTACAATACACTATTACATTTAAAACACAGAATGAATACCTTATATTGAATGTCTGAGCATGTAGTTATTTAAACAGAACACAAGCATTTTATTGGATCAAAATTTGAGTTAGCAAATTTTTATGTTATCAAATTTAAATTCGTGACTCACCTGAGTCACCTCCCATCCACACACTCTATTGCAAGTTATGTAAGGCTGTGGCGCCTTTTCGCTTCCACAAAGACGGCATTTTTTGGAGTAGTTTGACCTCTCCGTGTCTTTGTTTCGGCAGTTACATTTTAATGTTCTGAATATCAACATATTCTTGTCTATAATTAAATGCCCTTAAACGGGTCTACCACCTGGCTTTGCTGCCCCCATGCGGACAGAGTGGTAGCCGCTGTTCCATAGTACCTGGATTTCCCCTAAATTTCACCCCCCATTTAATTTCTACTATATACCAATTTCAAGTCAGCTATGGTCAAGGGACTTGATATGACCATAGCTAACCGCTAGCCAAATCCACGATTAGTGCTGGTAAGGCAGTAATCGCCTGAAAAGTCGGGGAAATATAACTTGCATTTCAATGCCTGTTTCATTCATCATTGCTATGTGCGACACGAACGTCTATCATTGTACAAATTGAATTTGCACCAAAAAAAAAAAATGTGCCACACATTGTCGCCATTTTGGCCTCCGATGGAGGTAACACTCTCTGTTACCCCCAACCCATTTCACTATCTATGAGAGCACAGGCCACTCCCGCAATAGCACCTTAATAACTAAATAGTGTTTTGTTCTATACATTCTATCGTAACATTTTCATTACCCATTTATTCATCAACATTCAAATCATTCATCACTTCAAAATTTTTTAAATTCATTATTAATAATTATTATATATCATCTTTCAGTGATTATTAGAATTTTAATTATCAATTTTATTTAACACAATTATTTCAAATAAACATTTCTATTATACTTGATTCGTACTATAAAGTTTCTATACTTACAGTCCATTTAAATTGATATACGCAAAACATCTACCCCCTACACCCCAATACTTTCACCTTACCTCTGAAACATTTAACACAAATATTAGTTTAAATCAAACAATTTATCATTTAATTATCAAATTCACCTCGTAAAATAATTTAAATTCCTTAGAAAGTTTAATTAATTAACATTTAAATAATCAATCAAAATATTTAAAACATCAAATTGTTTTAATTGAATTAATTACTGAAAAATACAAGTTTCATTTCTACCAAAACAATTACAATTTACCAATTACTGTTTTCAAAATTAATTCTGATATTTATTAAATTGCAAAATATTATTATTATTATTGTTGCAACCATTACCTGCATACTTGTTTACTTAACATTCTACAAGGCATACAAACAAATTCACTGCAATTATTTACAAACTTTTGTTATTCACTGTTCCGTATTTCCACACTTCATTGTCCAAATCTGCCATGTCAAAACCACAAAACAAATGTTTATAACTGTATTTTATTGTTTTATAGTCTAACCTCCATCGTCCCAGATTAACCTTGGTTTTATATAACATCGTTCAATTTCATTCACACACAAATTACTGTTTTGTGTGTTATAAACATAAAAACCAACTTCATTCATTTTACCCACATAATCATTAAACCAGTCAACGTTAAGTACATTTGTTAAGTCTCCATCAGTAACTGTATTCATTATCGGGTCATTTACTTTTGTATTATCCATTAAATCATTATTATCTAGACACACTTCTAACCTCACCTTCCACTCATCATACTCTCTATTCAATGCATACAATTCTGTTACTTTCTCCACATACAATTCTCTGTTTAAATCTCTCTCATCACAATACCAAATCACACTCTCCAAATTATTCCAGACAGAGGGTACAAAATTATACAACAAAAATAAATACTTCAATTCATCTACCAACACGGGACTCTTGCCCTTCTTAAACAACACTTGTGAACACATTAAATCATCATCATAAATAATAAAGGGAAAATCTACCCCCTGTCCCCATTCTACCACAACATTATTTTTCCGCTCTCTCTCTAACTCATTAACACTCATTAACACACATTAACATCTCATAATCACATTCTACAAACTCATCAGTATTCTCAGATACTACATTTTCAATTATATCATCGTCATCATTTGTTAGCTCTTTATCTAATATCATATTTTTACACTTGTCACTACAATTTTCATTTGTTTTATTTTTCTCTGTACATACACACTCTCTTGACTCATTTGCTTCTCTTTTTGCTTCACTACATATTTCGCTTAACTTACTCTCAATACTACACAGTGACTTAGTTAATACGTCAAATTTAGCATCATTGGTATCAAAACGTTTATTCAATTTAGTCTCATTTATGTCAAAACGACTATTCATGTCGCTACTTATTACATTGAATTTAGTCTCAAAAATTTTTCCTTATTGTCAAAACGTTTATTTAATTCTTTAAACTTGTTATTCTGTTCATCGAATTTTGTATTGAAATCGCTCTTGTTCATATCAAATCTATTGTCAATGAGATTAAATAAATCATTTAATGACAACTCTTTTTCTCTTGTATTTATTTTACTTGGTACGGGAGTAGAAATCGCTCCCGGCGAACTAATTACAGATATTTCTACATTCTGCTCGTCCATTGACCTTGCTTCTGTTTGAATACCAGAGTCGGTCTGACTGTCAGAGAGGCTGATTTCATTATTATCTGCCATTTCTTATTCTATACTTGATACTTGTGTGTAAATATAATATAATCAATATAATGTATTGTATAACCAATTTTGCATGAATAACGCACTTTTGTTTTATTTTATTCCGCTAACCTAACAACACCTGTTTGCATCCTCGTAGATGTGGAATTTAATTAATTAATTTAAATTCGTCCCTGTTCGGGCGCCATTGTTATACTCTATTCCCATTTAAATATATTAAAATACAAAATTACAATTTCCACCTACCTGCACAATCTCTTCTATCAGGGTCCAGAATTCAATCACATGTACATCAGATGCAAACCTGTGTTAAGGTTATCGAAATAACTGACTCTACACATTTTATGAAGAGAATTGATAATTTAATTTAATTTGAATCATTTGAGATTTTTATAAACTTTACCACATCTGAAATAATTTTGTGAGAATATATTGCTTGGTTACATGATCATCACTCTTAGCCTATCTTATGCTACGGCTTACCTTAATTTTTACTCACACACACATACACACACACACACAAGACTGCCCAGCCTGCAATTTTTTGTACACACACAAACACACAAAAATTATAAATCCCTTAACATTTTTGAATAATATTTCCCCCCGTCGGCCACGCGGTCCTCGCGCCCGCACTCATTATTCTTGTAAATTTCTTGTTATTGTCCGAAAAACGATCTGAAGAGGTTCTGTTCCTTTAACTGACCGCGGTCACACAAATTTTCACTGTTATTTCTTTTGTTACCGGTAAAATTATGAAATTTTTGTAGAGAGCCTGACTTGGGTCTGTGCCGGCCGACACGAACAGATTAAGACTGGGACGGCATCTTTGTTGAGCGGTAGGAAGTTACTGTCCATAGCCAAAGGATTTCGTCTCCGTTTAACGTTGAGTTGCTGTAGCTTATTAGCTATGAACATGACACATAGTGTGTTTTTTCCTAGTGTGTGCCGATGATATTAGGCACGGCCATTCTGACGTCACTAAAAGAAGGCGGTCCTTAGCTGCGTTTCCTGCAGGTCGGCTAAGGAGACGTTGAATAGAATTGTGCTCCAGGCATCTTGGTTTTTGGACGACGGCGTCACTCCGAGCGCGGACCTGGACTGCGCGTGAGTGCGCAGTCACATTTATACAAAGTTCTGAGAAATTTAGGGTGGCACATACCTCGGTACTAATTTCACAACGGGAAACTGCGTCTTGCCTTTGTTCTAACTGTTATCTTGCCACGTGGTCTGTTACAATGGAATTAATGTTTGTACAATAATTTTATGAAACCCCGAAAAATGAAATAAATGAAATACAAAGACCCCACAAATGCAATAAATATCAGTACCCAATTTTGACACGTTACAATGCATGTTCTCTTCATCTGATAATACACTGCACGGCAACAAATCAACATATAATATGAAATTATATAACAAGTTGTGCAGTGTATATTATGCCAGTTTGGCCTCCGATGATGGTAACATACCTTGATGCTACCACCAACACTCATCGCTATCTGCAGTAGCACATGCCACCACTGCAATAGCATAACTAATAGCTAAACTTAAACCCTTCTACTGCTGCAGTCTCTACTTTCCATGATTATTTCACTTCGATTAACACCACACAACCCCCCAAAATTACCCATATATCTTGTATGATAACAAGTTTTTATTTTGTTTAACACATTTTTCACATAAACACTTTTGCAAGTCCAAGCTTTCATTTTTTTCTAACTTTTTCTCTATGACAAAAATAGGAACTACAACAATGGATCATCTTACAAATTTACATTAAAAGTACAATACATTTTGTTTTCTGAAGGAAAACAACTCCTTGAAAAGTTAAGTATTTAAGTTACATAATTTTGATTGTTTCATTTTCTAATTTTTTCTAATTTCTAAAATTTTTTCTAATTTTCTAGTTTCAATTTCTAAAACAAACTACTGTAGTTCGTGGAAAAATACTACCATCAGTTTTTTTTTTTTCAAACCTACCCCACCTTTCCACGAAACTAGGGGTCGCTACCATCAACCATGGCCTGCCTCCAGAACAGGGCCGTAACTAGGCGGTGGCGAGATGTGCCCCCGCCAAGGGCGCAGGTACAAAGAGGGCGCAAAATTGACCATGAAAATATCTTTTTTTAGAGTTAGATTGGTACAATTTGTCAAGCAAATAAAAACTCCACGTTATTGGAAAAAATCTTTCAGTTTCAGATTGTTAAAAGTTACTGTACGTGAACTGTCTATATTTGTGTCTATTATACAATAAACAAACAGCAGCTACGTAAATTTAGTAACTGCACTGGACCTTGCCCTACTGATGGGCGCGGAGTCAGGCCAGGCGCAAAGCGAAAATCCCTTCCCCTCCGCCCATCCCATGAGAGTCAGTCACTGGGTCACTGCACTGCACCTGCGCCTTCTTGGTTTTAGCAACGAATATAGACGTAACTAGAAGAACACTTGGAGCGAGTGGGGTCAGCTTTCTGGGGTGATAAATCGTACTTCATCACCCCGGCAACTAGATGGCGCTGGCGTTTCCAAGTAATTTTTTGTATTATACCTAGAAATTTAGTAAATTTCAAACATTTTCGTTAATATATAATTGGAAAAAGCTACAACTTATCAGATAAAAAGTGGTAGATGAAAAAATGTTTGTAGGGGTTAGACTAGACACAACCTCCAAAATTTTTTCACATTTGTTTGACACACTGGGTACGAAGGAATGAATCAAATAAATGCAGCCTACTCAAAAAATGCACTTTTGATGCATTCTTTATTATGCAGTGCGCAAAAGAATTTTAAAATATACAAGAACATGCGTCTTATTATTACAAACATTTTTTTCATCTACCACTCTTTTATACAAAAAGTAGTAGCATTGTTTCAACTACGCTTTTAATAACCCAGAAGTGTGCTTCTAGTAACGTCTATATTCGTTGGTTTTAGCAAGCTTGTCATAACTTGAATAGTACTCATACTCATACCCCTCCACCGCGCCCTGCCACGGCCACGTCAGTCAATTGCTCTATTTTCTAGTTCGTTCTGTTGGTTTTGTTGAGACTCAGTGTAATTACAGTCGCTGGTATTATTTTCTATTGTAATTTGTGAACTAAGTGATTTTCACACTCAGCGATTAGACGACACTTATAGTGTTTGTGTTGTTACTTGTTGATGTTGGCGTTGCTTCTGTTGTACGGGTAAGAATGATTTCAATAAAATGTACCATAGCTTAGTCTACATTAACCCTAGAATTGGCGCATGTTATTCCCCGTGGTGGCGTGGCGGCCTATTTTTTCCCTTTTTGTACAGTTTTTGAAAATACTACATACATATTATTATTATTATTATAACACGGTATTATTGCAAAACAATACATTAATTATACTATTTACTCTTCAACATCACGAAAACGTCAGTGAATCAAACAATCAATGGAGGTTACCGTGCGAAACTTGACACCAGCTGTCAGAAATAATTTTGCAACATTCGTTCTGTCTTTACTGCCAGACCGACAAAGCCAAATAGGCCTAACTAATATCACTGTGTTCGCCGTTTCATTTTCTAGACCCACAGAAAATAAAAAAAATACCGGAAGAAAGAAGAAGAACGGCCCGTTCCATTGGTATAACTTATATTCCTATTGGTTCATTTTTAGCGGAAGTGGTCGTGGTTGAAAATGTCCAATTTTCAGCAACTGTCAGCTGATTTTGTTGCGCAAGTCTGCTGACTAAAATAGTCCCGATTTCAAAATTAGTTTACGTAAATATTTCAATCACAAGTTTCATGAATATGGTATCAATTTTATTTTTATAATTGGATGAGCGATCGCGTACACGGAAAACCCGAAGCACTGTAAATACAAGTGAGCCTCTCGCGGTAAGAAAAAAGAAACGATGTCTGCGACGTTTTAACGCTATCACCGAATTTTTCGGTGAACGCAATTGTCGTCACTGAACATAAACATGAATTTTGTAATATTTCGTGTTTATGTTCAGTGCCGACAGTTGCATTCACCGAAAAATTCGGTGATAGCGTTAAAACGTCGCAGACATCGTTTCTTTTTTCTTACCGCGAGAGGCTCACTTGTATTTACAGTGCTTCGGGTTTTCCGTGTAATCCTATTACTCAGGATTCAAAAAAACGTTTTGGCCTCTGTGTGTCTGTAACAATGACAATGACAGCGGCAGCGCCCAAACAAATTTACCGATTATGACCAAACTTGGCACACAGGTCCTTGGGCAGTGGGCACAATATCGTGGCGGAGTTCGTTAATGTTTGAGATCGGTCGAGTAGTTTTTAAATGGCAGCCATTTACAACTGTAATACAATGTAAATTAAATGGGAATGGTTTGTTTCAGAAATGGGGCCAAAAAACCTTCTGGAAGTGAATTTAAAAAAATCAAAAAACGAAAAGAAGAAGACAACGAAAAATTAGCATCGGCGCTTGGAAATTGGCTGCGAAATGAAGAGAAAGAAGTAGGTGAAAGTGATAGTGCCAGTAATAGTAATGCACTTCAAGAAGAAGACGAAAAAGAAGACGACCAAGAAGGAAAGGAAGGAGAAAATGAAAAAGAAGATAGCAAGACTGAGACTGTTTCAGAAGACAACCACAACCAGATCACTCCAATGGAGTTCGTCACAAACGTCATTGATTTTGAAGAAGGAAGTGATCCTGAGCTAAGTCATTCCACAATGGGCAGGCAATCTACTGATCTTGAAAAACCCAGCACATCTTGCACATCTAATTATAATGAATATGATGCATTAAATACTACTGATGTGGGAATAGAAATTATCTACGAGGATCCCACAAAATGGCCAGCAAATTTTCGATCAGACACAGTGCATTGTAAACTTGTTGAACGAGGGCCACAAACAATTGACTTAGATAGCTACAAATTCCCCTGTGCACATGATGGAAGACACTTTTCTCAGAAATGGGTTTATAAAATTCTACCAAACGGGGAAAAAGTAAAAAGGCAATGGTTGTTGTACAGCCAGTCTAAGGACGCACTGTTTTGTTTCCCTTGCCTTCTCTTTTCAAAAGACGACAAAAAGGACAAATCTGCTTTCTCTAATGTTGATGAGGGATTCAATGATTGTAGACACTTGAACCCATTTATTGTCAATCACGAAAGGTCGATACCTCATCGACATTCTTATGTCGATTGGAAAGAATTAGAAATTGGACTGAAAACTAGTAGATCTGTTGATGCAGAACATCAAACATTGATACAAGCTGAAGCAGAAAAGTGGTGCAATGTTCTCAAATGTATTGTGGATGTAATTCTCCATTGTGCCAGGAATAACGTACCTTTAAGAGGAGGTTCCGATTCGATCAGTGACAGCAACTGTGGTGTATTTCTGAGTACATTAGAACTTATTAGTCACTACAATCCTCAACTATCTAATCACATAGAAAATGTTAAAAGTGGAAAACTTGTCACAAGCTATTTTTCACCTCTAATTCAAAATGAGGTCATAAACATTTTGGGAAATAAGGTTCGATCTGAAATACTGAAGAATGTAAAAAGTGCCAAGTATTTCTCTATTATACTTATATATTATACTCCCACCTGCACCGCATTGGCGTGTTGTCGTCTCCTGAATGTGTTCTCTGTGGATACGCTTCCATGAATGCGGATCACCTAATTACATGTCCAGCCTTGATCTCAGACACACAAGTCCAAGACGAAGATGATACGGCAAGGCTCTCACGTCTCTACTGGTCAGCGCGCCGCCTAATGGCCCAACAGCCAAGGGTGGGCGTTGGCTATAAGTATTTCTCTATTATGTTTGACTGCACCCTGGACACAGCACATTTAGAACAAATGAGTGAAATAATAAGGTATGTTAATATTAAGGATGGGACATGCTCAGTTGAAGAAAGTTTTGTGGACTTCATCATAAGTCACCAGAAAAAAGGAAGAGGGTTATCACAAGAAATATTGCAAAAGCTAAACAATGACGGCTTGGATATTCTGAACTGTCGTGGTCAAGGCTTTGACAACGGCTCAAACATGGCAGGAAAATATGAAGGCACATATCCCAACTAAACGACCTTGCTAAATTTGTGCCTTGTGCAGCACACAGTCTTAACCTCGTTGGCGTGCACGCCGCGGAAGTGTCAATTATGATGACAAGTTTTTTGGAAAAGTGTTGGAGTTTTTCAACTTCTTTAGTAGCTCTACCTTAAGGTGGGAGGCTTTGATTGGTTGTCTCAAAACTACTCTTAAGAGACATTGTGATACAAGATGGTCTTCCAGGCGTCAAGCTGTAACAGCTCTTAAGAAGAACTTATCATCTGTACACAAAGTTTTACAAAACATGGCTGATAGAGACAACGACTGCGACTGGAACACTGACACACTGTCTGGTGCTATGAAACTTCTTAGACAAATTGATTACGAAATTTGTGTGTCTTTTAGAGATGTGGTCTGATGTTTTGATAAGTTTGGACTGCACCAACAAGTCACTGCAAGGAAAGGGCACAACTCTTGACGTAGCATCAAGTTTGCTCTCAGGTTTGGTAAAAAAAGTTGAAGACCTACGTAAAGAAGGAATTACAAAATACACAGAAAAAGCCAAAGCTATTTGTGATTCCATGGCCATCCAAAGCAGTTTTGCTGTAAAAGAGGCTGAGAAAAGTCAAGAGGATGGCTGGGGAGACGGCTGAAGACGAAGCACACTTGTTGAGTTCTGATAAATCATTTGAGATAGAATGTTACACTGTATCTGATAGAATTGTAAGTGAAATGGAAAAAAGGGCACACATTTACTACACAGTTTCATCAGACTTCAGTTTTTTGTCAGGAAAGTCCTTAAGTGAATGCTCTGTTTCTTTTCTTGAAAAGTGTGCAGCTGATCTTGGTGCGATATATAGCAGAGACATTGATAGAGTTGAGGTATTTAACGAAGTAGCTGCTTTCAAGTTTCACGCAAAAGAGCTGGTGAGGAACATTTACAAGGCTTCCCATTTGGATATTCTGAAAGTTATTTCAAACTATGGATTAAGAGATGCTTATCCAAACATCGAAATAGCATTGAGGATATTTTTGACAATGGCCGTCAGTGTGGCGTCTTGCGAGCGTACTTTCAGCAAGCTGGAGATAATCAAAAACTACTTACGGTCAAGTATGTGTGAAAACAGATTGACAATCTTAGCTATCCTGTCCATAGAATATGAGATTGCTTCAAAACTTGATTTTAGTGAAATAATTAGTGAGTTTGCCTTGCTGAAAGCAAGAAAGGTAAAGTTTTAGTTCCATGGCTTTTCTGCTGTACTCTGTACGTAACAATTTGTAAAAGCAATATATTTGTTTACTGAAGAGTTTCAATTTGTTATTTACAGCCCCCAGAGCCAAAAAAATGGTACCTGCAGTTACAACAACAGAATGTTGTAAGTGCAAGTCCTGAAGTCCTGTGTAAAAAAAATCAAGATAAATTATAGAACTAAAGCACCGACTAAAGTTATGAATTATTTCTCTGGTAGTTTTTGTTATAATCAATACCTCATCAGTTACAGTAGTGTGATATAATCTAACTGTTAACTAAAGAAGGCCTACTGTAAATTGATGTAACTATCAATAAAAATAATTTGCATTTTTTTCTCATTTTCTCATATTGCAGGTTGCAGAAGCTGCTATAGTTTACTTAAATACTGTTACTAGAAGTTTAGTTTGTATTCTAAAAAAGTTTGTAATTGTATATTACCTACCTTAATGTAGTGTAAATATTAAGTTTTAGTAGGCCTTACCATGTACTGTACTTTGGTAACTACGTTTTTTTGGTTTAGTTACTTTTTACATAGTTCAATCACCTGCAAATTAGGTTTTATACCTCCTACAGATTCCACCACTTTCAGTTAGTTTTTAAAAATAGTTTTACGTTCAGTCTTTTTCTTACAATAGTAATGCTTTTATATTCAGATAATATAGAATTTTACAGAAATTCGACCAAAAAGTTACCTTGAAAAGAGGCAAAAAATTGGCTCAAAAAGCTTAAAAAACTACCATTTTTGCACTTTAATTTTAAAAATTTTCCGGGGAAGGAACCCCGGACCCCCCGCTACACTGATGGGTATTCCAGACCCCCAGGTATTGGTATAGGGGGCGCAGCTTTGTCAAAATTGCCAAGGGCGCAGGAGTACCTTGTTACGGCCCTGCTCCAGAATGCCAAAAACCACGATCAGAGGTGGTGAATCGGTGACCACCCGAAAATGGGGGAGGATCCCTTCTACTTTTAAAATACCATAATGTATGTTTATGTATTAACTTTAAAAATAAATTTAAAAAAATGTCTAACATCACTCAGCTAGATAATACTTTTTTAATTGGGTCACATTATATGTTCCTTTTATTTCTCGGGTTTGCAAATCTATTAAAACGTAAGCATTCTCCATTTTCACTTCGCTAACCTCATATGGACTGTCGTATAATAAGAAAAATTTTTTAATCTCTTTGTCTAACGCTGATGATTGATCATGATTCTTTGTTAATACTAATTGTCCTACCTCGTATTGTATGGGTGTTAAATTCCGGTCATGTCTTCGTTTATGCTGTTCAGCTTTACTTAGCAGCCGCTCCTTTGCAAGCAACAATTTCCTACCATGTGGCATCTCTGTCCGGTTCAGAAATTTTATCAGTTCTTCCAATATGCGTGATGGCCTTCTCTGAAACATCAACTCATATGGGCTGTAGCTAGTGGATTCGTGTAAACTACTGTTAATATATCCCTCTATGTTGCACACAAACGTAGCCCACAATGAATGTTTTTTGTGGCAAAAAGTTCTAAACATTCTCCCTAACTCCCGCATAACACGCTCACTAGGATATGATTGTGGATGATACACTGATGTATGTTTAACTAAAATGTTTTCCCAACCTAAAGTTTCCCGCCAGGTGTTGCTGGTAAACTGATAATACTATTTTGGGTTTACATACTTCCGTAATGTACTCATTTACTATTTTCCTAGCTAATACTGAGGAGGTAGCTTTTTTAATTGGGTACAGTTTTACAAATTTGGTAAAAACATCTAACACAACAAATAAATAATTTACCCCTCCTCGACCTTTGGGTAGGGGGCCATATAAATCGACGGCAACTATTGCTAAAGGACTGTCTGGTATTCATTTTAACAGTGAGTGACTTTTGCCTTGGTCATTATTTTGAATTAGGTTGATTTATGTGAAAAATAGATATGATGTTGGAACATTCTCACCAAATCGTTGGATAGGTCTCAGCTGCGGTTTTCCGTAGGTAAAACTTCGCACACCGCGAGTTTACCGATTAAGCTACCGGTCACATCTTGGAGTACGGTACCTTAAATACTTTTGTATAGTTAATTAACCACTTTTAGTGGTGCAAAAGTTAAAATTCACACTCCTTGAACGGTTTGCCGGCCGGCTGCGATCACGCTTCCTGATGAAATGACCAAGAGTCTTTGTTCCATATAGCGTAGGTGAGGCGAAACTACGTCATCAAGCTATTGTCCATCTGGTTACAGCATCGCCTTGTTTACGGAAACACATTCCTTGTCGTTGGCGTCATCAGGGAGAGGCACCTTATCTCATTATACGACATACGGTTTTTTGCTGTGTTTCTTGGTTTTTTGCGATGAAACAGTTAGAATCCTGGCAATTCATTTCTGCGTTCACAAAACATTTGTATAGTCCACTCACCGAAACTTTACAGGGATTATTAAAGGTTTAATTTATTATGATCAAATTGTTAAAAAATGAAGGAATACAATACCTATGGTCTTTTATACCATGTTTTTGTTAATTAAAGATTGTACCATAATTGTACCATTACAAAACCCCCTCAATGAAAGATTTTGTGCCGAAGCATAAAAACTTTCATTGACCCATTCATGCTTCCTAAAGGGATCAGCCAGGATTGGTCGCCACAACCCCCTTACAATTTATATAAAAAGAAAATAATAACTCACTCGTGGTCTGATGATGATGATAGTACCTGCATGACCTTACTGGACTTCTCCTTCGAGATCCCAACACCATAAGGCCACTTAGGCGCGTAACGCCCCTGCTCTGACGCGCTGGCCAGCTCAGGACCGCTGTCATAACATCACCAAACACTGAAACAATAAATGAAAAATATCAAAATAGTGGCTTGGTATATTACTCTATCCTTAGCTGATCTGGTTCCCCTTAGCTAGGTGCTGGTTTGTGCTAATAAGCACTGGGTTTGCTTGAAATACTAGAAATATAATATAAATTATAACACACAAGAATTATACAGAATGGCCCTTTCTCTTTGTTGACTACCCTGAATTATTAAATTGTTTCGATTCCCATCGATAATACTTAACTCTTTCTATTTTATAATTATTATAATTATAAAAGAAACACATATTGATATAAAAAAGAATTTAATTATAACTGAAAATATGGAAATTCCCATATAAATCTCCCAAATATTCAAACATGGAGAAAAACAAATTATAGAGAAACAAAAATAATTAATAACATCTTATTGATATTAAACTTATTATTAAAATCATTACTATCATTATTAACAGGTAATAATTGTTATTGACAGCGCCAATTATATTTACCCCTCTTTTTCCTCCACACACACTATTTCCATAAGTCATGTTAAAATTTCATAACATAATACATAATACATGATAATACATTGATAATTAACACTGATACATTAATGTTAATACAGTAACACATCGAAATGGTTAATTCATATTTAATCTTGACATTTTATCTAACTTGCATTTAAAAAAAAATTTACAATTTCATTTAATTGATTAATTAGACATCAATTATTTATCATAATTATAAAATTTATTTAAAATTTATTATTAATATTCATAATATTATTATTTCAATTCATTTATTTCCTATTACCTCTCTACTCTGAATTCTCTACCTACCTAACTACCTAACCTTTCACCTTCTAATCATTGTTTAGTCTGGGTGACTCCTGTATTCACTATGCTTTTACTTATTATAATCTTACTCACCTTCTTCTAACTGACAACCAAATTTACCTATCATGACACCAATATCTCAATTATAAACACCTTTACTAATTTCATTCCGACGATAAATCCTATAGCACCGCGCATCTTTGTACAGAGATGGGTGTTCTCTAACTGGGTGTTCTCAAATACATTCATAATATTTTGCCCTTCCAAAAAATTCGGCAAACACTCCCTAAAACTACTCTCTTACCTGCCACAACGCTATACGTTGGCTACTCCTTATCACCTCACCCCCACTACAAAATATCATCAACAACAAATATATGTTTATACCAATTTCTTTACTTACCTCTACAAATAATCACTAACTACTGTGTCCCTAAAATATCTAATACTTTCTTTGTATTATTTACTTCAAAATTCTTAACTATCTAACTCCATTTACTTCAATTAAATAACTCACATCCTTTTATCTATACCCAGGCTCTATTCCTTTTTTAAACACTTACTGTAATCATTGACAATCGTCTTATAAAATTCATCTCTCACCTACTCATAATAATAATACCTCTCAAAATTCAAACATATATTCTTACTTAAGCATTATTATTAAAAATTATTTAAAATTACCTTCATTACAAATTAAATAATTTAACTTCTATGACAATTAATAATTTACTTCTGTTACAAAGATAGTACAACTTTCTTTTGTACCATATTTTTTTTTCAGTAATTGACCTTTAAATATTATTCATTTGTTTAAACTTGTTTAATTAAACAAAACATGTTAATTATTAAAATACATAATAACTGGTGTACACAAAATATACCTGCAATACACATCAAAATACATAAATACATTGATATATAAATACATTTAATACAATGAAAAATATACACTCCAACTCATTATTTTGTTATTTATCAAACTCAGGCCATAGCAGTCCAATTCAATACCACTTTTCACATATATTTAATGTTCATTACACAATACAACAGTCTATCCTCCATCGTTGAATAACAACCTAATCTTAGTTCTATTTATCTTATTGTCTAACAAATAAATTTTATGATTAGAAACATTATAC
The DNA here is from genome assembly GCA_034769895.1 of Magicicada septendecula. Taxonomy (NCBI): domain Eukaryota; kingdom Metazoa; phylum Arthropoda; class Insecta; order Hemiptera; family Cicadidae; genus Magicicada; species Magicicada septendecula. The sequence goes on along the minus strand of CM068369.1, from coordinate 62,049,640 downwards.
TCATATTCATATATCAAACAATTATCAAACAAATCTATCAAGTCACGATCGAGTAGGGATCTGTCTACATCAGTAAGGTCATATGTTCTAATCTGGTTATTCATCTTGTAATTATCATAATTTTCTACCACAGGTAAGTACTTAATACCATTATCGCCTATTATTATTTCAATATCATTGTTACTATAAGGTAAGTATTTATTATTTTCATCCACCGTCTCTATGCCTAACCTCTCTACCAATTCTCTATACTTTCTATTTACTTTAAAAAATTTTATTACTTTCTTTTTTTCACAATACCTCTCTACACTTTCTCTCTTAATATATTTCTCTCCATAACACCAAGTTACACTCTCTCTCTCCAAATATGCAGGGGTCCCTAACTTAAAACTATTGCACCACCTATGAGGTACACAAAAACACCAAGAAACTTTATTTGTAGACCTATCGTCTCCCAAATATAAATTGAAGGAACTCTTGTCCTTATAAAAAATACGTGAAGACTTTTCTTCACCCCCTAACACAACATCAAAAGAAAATTCTACCCCCTGCACCCCTTGTACAAAAATACTTTCTCCAAGCTCTCTTTCTGACTCAATACACTCAAACACCTCATTATCATTCATAATACTTTCATCATTTTCTAATATCATATTCTTACTACCTGTAAATTCATTAATCAAATTATCACTGTTACTTACGTTATTAGTCAGTACTTCGTTTTTCGTACTGTTTTCACTACTATTCGCCTTCTGTTTTTCTAGTTGAATTAAATTCTCGTCCAATTTTTTAATGACGTTGTCACACTGCTTAATGAGATTATCGTTACCGTTTTTAATTTCATTCCTTAATTCATTTAGCTTGATATCAAAACTCAAATTTTACGCTCTGTTCATCAAATTGATTTAATAACAGCTGCATCAAAGCAGCGGTACTATCTGATTTACTTTCGGAACTAGCTGACATGGATGTAGCGACCTTCTCTTTCTCTACCGATACAGGCGTATTTGCCTTGTCAGTTTGACTAGTTTGAGTTGGTTGAACATCCATCTCACCAGTCAAATTTACATCAGCTGTGCTGATTTCTATCGTAATATTATCATTAGTACTCATGTTTGCAATTGTACAATACACGCATGCATACAATCATATAACCTAACTTCGTAAAATTTGGTTATGTTTACGTATTAAAATTTTGGCGTTTATTACCTCAAATAACTTTTCCGCTCTCTTTGTAGGCGTACTCACATAAAATTTTATGTCAGGTCCCTGTTATTACGGGCGACATCTGTAACTATACGTTTATTGCTGACAATAAATATACGATAAACGTATAGACACTGTTTTCAAAAGTCGGGCGCCATCTTGATCTAAGCGTACTTATATGTGAATAACTCTGTAATTTTACTTACCATTGTTAGTCACTATAGGGCAGGAATTCGTTACGCGAACTTTTGAGTAGCGGAAATCATTTGAAATGATAAAATACCTGGTTAAAATTGTTACCAATGATATACCCTGTTGTTACTTTAAATACACTTTTCACATATATAAAATACATAAATACAACTTCCACCTACCTTCAATGTTTCGTTTCTCTGGGGCCAGGATTCTTTCGTACGAACGCTAGATACAAACATGTGTTTCATAGGTTATCGAAATAACTAACTCTACACATCTTTATGAAGAGAAATGATTATTGTTTAATGATCAAATATTGCAACTTTAAATTTTTGATTTCCAAATACACTTACTTACATATTTTCAAATGTTGTGTAACTTTTGTTCATCAAATGTTGTGTAACTCTTGTTCATACATTTTATTTTACATACTTAAATAATATTACTTACTCCTAAGAAGATAGCCCAGCCTGCCTTTCACTCACTTTCACATTCCTAAAACACCCCCCATTACCCTAAATGATTAATATAATGCATTGTATAAAATCCCCGCCTGCAACGCGTTATCCGTGACCTCGTGGCCGCTCCGTGGTAAGTTGTAATCGTCCCGAAAAACAAAAAAAATATAACAAATTTGTATGTTAGTATTCTGAAGTTATTCCCGCATCACTGCCACTGGTTTAAATAACGATTGATTCACTTTTACTGCCACATGTTTAAATTTTGAGAAGAGTTAACCCCTTCTAAGTGCACTGGCCAGTACTCTTTGGGACGAACTACTGCGCAACGTTCCTTCCGAGCGGTAGGAAGTTCAGGTCCACTGCCAACGGATTTTGTCGCCGTTCACAGTTGAGTTGTTGTGGCTTATTGGCTAAGCACATGCTACATAGTGATTGTTTCTGCAGTGAGTGCCGACGATATTCGGCACTGCTAGTCTGCCGTCATGAAAGAGGTGGTCCTTAAGTCTTTCGTATCCGCCGTTTCAGTCAAGTAGATTAAACAGAAACTGTAATTTTCACCATCTTGGCGTTTCCTGGCCGCGTCAGTCCGAGCGTATACTTGTGTCGCGCGTGAGTGCGCACTGTCACATTCACTCACAGTTCTGAGAAAATTTAGGGTTGTACATACTTCAACAGATTTCACAACGGAATACTGCGTCTTGCCTTTGTTCTGAAACTGTTCAGTCAACACGTGGTCGGTTACAATGGAATTAAAACTTGCACAATATTTTTTATGAAACCCCAAAAAATGAAATAAAATAAAATACAAATACCCCATAAATGCAGTAAATAAAATTACCCAATTTTGACACGTTACACTGTTTATTATAATAGAATTACAACTTACATAATGCTGCATTCAGCGAACTTTAAACCCTCCAAAAAAATTAAATATGTAATATCAAAATAAGTAATTATGAAATATTATATAATAGATTATTGAACATAGAACGCACAACCCAGCACTTAGAAATTATATGACACACTCTTCCTTTCACTCTCTCTCACTCTCTCTGGTACAATTTCTTTAACTGAGCTCATTTCAATTTTTAAGATAGATTTTGATTTTAAATTTTAAAGACTTAGTTTCATTTTAACAGTGAGTGACTTTTGCCTTGGTCATTATTTTGAATTAGGTTGATTTATGTGAACAATAGATATGATGTTGGAACGTTGTCACCAAATCGTTGGATAGGTCTCAGCTGCGGTTTTCCGTACGGTAAAACTTCGCACACCACGAGTTTACCGATTAAGCTACCGGTCACATCTTGGAGTACGGTACCTTAAATACTTTTGTATAGTTAATTAACCACTTTTAGTGGTGCAAAAGTTAAAATTCACACTCCATGAACGGTTTGCCGGCCGGCTGCGATCACGCTTCCTGATGAAATGACCAAGAGTCTTTGTTCCATGTAGCGTAGGTGGGGCGAAACTACGTCATCAAGCTATTGTCCATCTGGTTACAGCATCGCCTTGTTTACGGAAACACATTCCTTGTCGTTGGCGTCATCAGGGAGAGGCACCTTATCTCATTATACGACATACGGTTTTTTGCTGTGTTTCTTGGTTTTTTGCGATGAAACAGTTAGAATCCTGGCAATTCATTTCTGCGTTCACAAAACATTTGTATAGTCCACTCACCGAAACTTTACAGGGATTATTAAAGGTTTAATTTATTATGATCAAATTGTTAAAAAATGAAGGAATACAATACCTATGGTCTTTTATACCATGTTTTTGTTAATTAAAGATTGTACCATAAGTGTACCATTACAACATGTTGCAATAAACCCTCCTGTTTACGATTGTTTACTTTAGCTTTCTGACAAATTTCGCATGTTTGTAATATTTTACGCACCGTTCTTTCCATATTATTGAATTTACATGACTCTTTTAATATGTCACTACATTTCTTGGGGCCTATATGACCATATCTTAAATGACAATCTCCCACTACTTCGGGTATTATTACTTTAGGAATACATACTTTCCAATCATCTCCCTGCTCATCTGTGCGGTGAAATAAATGTTTATTATACAAACTAAAATGCTTCTCCCACTTGTGAGGTATGTTGGGTATTTGATTCAAAGCTAACATTATTTTACCAAGTTCAGTGTCTCTTCTTGTTCTGTTGCTAAGTTATTTATTAATTTTTTCATATTTATTTCCCCCACTTCTTTTACTATAAATATTTTATACGTATTTGCTATGTCTACTTCGGTACTATTATCAAAATCGGTTCTGGACAGGACATCAGCTACTACGTTCTCTTTACCCTTACAGTACTCGATAGTTAAGTCATATTCTTGTAATATTAACATCCAACGCACTAATCTACCATGTGTTAGTTTACAGTTCTTTAAAAACGTTAAAGCTTGATGGTCGCATCTTATTATTACCTTATTTCCTAATAAGTACGTTCTGAACTTTTTACAGGCGAAAACTATTGATAACGCCTCCTTCTCCGTCGTAGTATAGTTCTTTTCACTAGTTAATAGAGATCTACTGGCAAAAGCTACTACTTTATGGTTACCATTCCCATCTAACTGAAACAACTCTACCCCCAAAGCAATGTCCGATGCGTCTGTGTGTATATAAAATGGTTCTAAAAAATTAGGGTGAGCTAATATAACTGTACTTAAAAATTTATTTTTTATCAGCTCAAATATATTGTGCTCTTTTAAATTCCACTGCCATCGATTGTCTTTATTTAACAAATGTCCCAATTGTACTGTTAAATATGAATATTTGTCTACAAATTGCCTATAATAATTGCACAACCCTAAGAAACTCTGCAACTGTTTAACATTTTTTGGTATCGGAAAATTTTGTATTATTTCTACTTTCTTAGGGTCTGTACTGATACCCCTTGCTGAAATTATATGGCCTAAAAAATTAACTTGTTCTTTCAAAAATTCCAATTTCTTAAATTTAACTGTTATGCCATATTCATGCAGTCTACTTAGCACTCTATCTAACCTTTCACAGTGTGTATCAATGTCTGGTGACGTAATTACTATATCGTCTACATAAACGGTTGTGAATTCTAAAATCTCTCTCCCTAATACATAATCCAAGCACTTAATAAAAATTGAAACACTTACGTTTAAGTCCAAAAGGTAACCTACGAAATTGGTAATTCCTGCTGTTGTATAAAAAAGCCATATATTGTCGAGATTCCTCTTCCAGCCTATTTGCCAGTATCCTGCAGTTAAGTCCAAGGTGGTGATGTACTTGGTCCCACTAAAACATTGCAGAATTTCGCTTACTGGTTCCGGTGATTCTCTGTCTGGAACAATTATTCTGTTTACTTGTCTTGTGTCTAAACATAATCTTATCGATAAATCTTTCTTGGTCACCAATACTAAAGGGTTGGAATATGGTGAAGTAGATTTTTCTATTATACCTTCTCTCAACATCTTATTTATTTCCTCCTGTACTAACCCCCTCTTGGAATATGGTACTGGATAGGTCTTAGGTGCAAAAGGTGTTTTTTCTTTAACGATTAATTTCCCCTTAAAATTCTTTACTAAACCTGGTTCGTCTGAAAAAACTGATTTATTTTTGTTTATTATTAGTACTACTTTTTCCCTATCTTGATAGCTAAATTCCCCATCTTGATATAGGATTTTATTCATTTTTTCCTCCCAGCCATCTTTGATTTCAAATAACTCGTGACTATTTTCCCTCAGGTTACAATAATTAACCATTAAAGGCCTACATTCGTTTATGTCGTTGTCAGAAACTAACATTCCCTTACTAATTATTTTTAAAGCTTTCATTTCTACAGTTTTCTTTTGTATGAAAGATATTTCAATTATATTATTGTTATTATTTAATTTCATAGTCTGGGTACAATAGTTTAATTCCGCTTTAAAATTATTTAAAAAATCTACCCATTATAGCTCCCATATTTAACCCTGGAATAACCAAAAAGGGTACATTTATTGTGTTTTTATTTATTCTTAGTTGTAGCATTATTTGTTTAGTTACTTTTTTACTGCGAACACCTGTTACCCCTACAACACTAATACCCAGCACTGGTAACTGTGGAATTGTCTCTGTAGTTTGATTTTTTGTCTTTTCAAACATTCTGTCGTCTATAGAAGTCAGTTCACTCCCTGAATCTACTAGAAAAGTATATTCAGAATTAAACACTTCGGCTTCAAATTCTGCCATCCCAAAGGCATTACTACTCTCCCCCGCTTCTTCATCGGATAAATCATTATGTATGTTGCTGATAAGTGACCCTATTGTCATGTTAGATGGCTGGGGGCTTTCCTTTTCAACCGCCCTGATTAGTTTAACTGTATTGGAGGTGGTGGTTCGCTGTAAACCCCCCTGTGATCTCCTCTATTGATTTGATTATTAGCAGGTGCTTCTACACCCCTAGTGTCATTTGGGTTACTAGCATATCCCCCTCTACCTCTATGGTTGAAATTTCCCGTCATTCCCCTATTACTGGTGAAGCCTCTCCCTCTATGATTCCCTCTAAACCCATTATGTTCAAAACCTCGATTATAATTCTCCCCTCTCCCTTGAGCACCCTCCCTCGGACCCTGACACCTATAGCATTGATTGCGCGAACTGTTATAGTTATTAGCTCTACAATTAGGGTTTGGACATAAACACGCCCCCTCCCCTGATCTACTCACATTATTAATAAAATGGTCTGGTTGTCTTACTTCAGTATCTCTAAATTGATATTTGTTATCTTCTTCCTCTTTCATACTTTGACACGCTTCTAATATTTTTTCTAATTGAGCAATATTAGCAAACTCCCGGGTTCTGATTGTGGACCGTATGTCCTTAGGTAAATGCTTACTAATGTATCTTATAAACGATGAAAGAGGCATTGGTGGTTCTAAGTATTTAACCTGACTATATAGTCTTGTCACATACGATGTAATACTCATGTGTTTAATATTAAAATTGCCCCACCCCATTATGGTACTACGTAATCCCTCTAGTTTCTCTCCTGACCAGTACTTATTTTTAAATGCTTGTTTAAACTCATTAAAATCTACCCAGTTATTATTATGAGCACCCGCCCATATTTTAGCATCCCCTTTAAAGTATTTTAAAATTCTTACTAATTTAATCTCCCAACTTTCTTGGTTATATTTATTGAAACTTTTTACAGAGTTCAAAAATTGTATGGGGTTCACCCCCCTACTTTCATTACTAAAATACCCTAATTCCACTTCCATGTTCACTCTCTCACTTACATTAGTTAATTTCTGCTTAATGGTTACACTCAAATCTTCTCTGACTTTAATTATTTCACGCTCATGTTCTGTTTGTTTATTTTTTAAACTAGTTACATTAATTTTAATTGCATCAACTTGTTCAAAGTTACTTCTGAATTCATCATTTATATTTTCTTGTATTTTATTTGCTTGTTTAATTTGCTCACACTCATTAATTATACATTGAACATTACTGTCAATTTTGTCATTTTACTTTTTAATTTTATCATTAAGTTTATTTGTCAATGTGTCAAATTTTTTATTTGTCTCTAGCATTTTCTCTTTTTGTTTTTCGTTAATTATTTTTATATCGTTTTTCACTTCGGTTTGTATCTTATTTATATCTATAGTCAGTTCATCTTTCACTCCAACAATAGCCTCATTCATACTTTCCAAGCGGCTATTCATATTTATTTCACTCACTCTCAATTCGCTCCTTACATTCATGAACTCGTTATTTAAATCGGTAAGTTTAATATTTATGGCATTTATTTCTGATTTGATTTCAGATTTTAACTTATTATTTTCTGATTTCATTTTCTCGTCTTGTTTGTCAAGTTTATCATTTACTTCCGTTCTAAATTCATTCAAATTCGTGTTTTGTTGGTCAAATTTCTCATTTTGTTGATCTAATTTACTACTCATCATTTCCATAAATAATGCTAATTGACTAAGTACGTCTACATTTTCGAGTCTGCTACTCTTAGCGTGTACCGTCTCAATTGTTATTTCGTCTGTTGTATTGTCTGTATCGTTTACGTGCTCGTCAATATTTGTCGATATCAAACTGTCTTGCGTAACATTTAAAATAGACCCCTCCACAACATCTTCACATAAATTTGCCCTCTTGCCTTTCTCTGCCATTTTTGATCAGGTTGTAAATTAATTTATTTTAATTTTTAATTCACAACGTCGCTGTTGACGGGCGCCATTTAAAGTATTACTTGTTAAATAGTGATTGAAATATTTAAATTTGTCCCACTTACCTTTATTGATAATTTACCAGGGTGTCGTCTGATGTACTTTGGTAGAGAAAAACAACAGGTGGTGCAATGACAAACACATATTTATATGTCTAATTAACACCTTTTATTGTTATCTTACTTTATCATCAAATGATATTAAAACTCCCACATCAACAATTTCTTTTAAGTTACATCGCTAATAACTGCTGGATAATAACGTTACTTTATATATTGCTCATTGTCTTCAAAAAAAAACTATTATGTATTTTACATTAATATAAATTCGCTGTCAAAATTCACTTACTACGGACTATAACGTAATGATTAACTTATTCTCTACAAAAGCGACCCAGATTGCTACATTCACTCACTCATTCCTTATTCCCCCCTTTTTGATAATAATATATGGTATTAGTAATAATAATAAACTGGTGAAATACGGTTACATGGTCTGGCGTCGTAGTTCACGACCACGTGGTGCGTCTCACATAATTCTCTTGTTTGATGTCCAAAAAGTTATGTTTTCACTTTTGATAAACTGTTATTCATTTACTGTTACATATCTGTTTAGCTTTTTCTCTTTACACTACTGATTTATACCATAGGTGGTCGGCCAACTTTAAATTTGTGCGCACAAAGTTTTTTTTCTAGCCACACGTGGCCTGTAGTTGCAAGTCGACTGGGAACGGCAACTGTGATCCAGTCCCCACTCTGGCTGTTGGTTTAACAGGGAAGGCAATGCCTTCGGATTACTAACTGTTCGTCACCATAAACGTACTGTGACTTTTCAATGCTCCAAGTTGTCAATGACATCAAACGACTACAACATATAGGCGGGGCCTCAAATTTATATCCGGCATCTTAAAAGCACATTGTTGATGCAGTGGCTCTGGCTCGCCATTGTTTGAAGCGTCCCTTCCGACAGATGTGCGTCGTATCTGCGCGCTCTGGTGTGTGCATGCATTGTGCGTTGCCAATTCTTGGAACCACTTGAGTTACAAAACATACATCGCATTCCACTGCCCCTTTGTTTGAATAAAATAGTTTTACGGCTGGGACTTTCTGCGTCGATCACGAATATGTTTAATAAAATTTGCAACAAAATAAAACACCCCATTCTGCTCCATTACAGGATAAGCCATTAGTAACAGAACTTCAAAATTTACTTCACGCAATCAACCCATATGTTAGTGAACTGATAAGTGCGTTTGAATTTGTAACATCTGCGAATAATAATCAGTACAATATTGTGATTCATGCTGATCGAACAGAAAATAATGAAGAGCACAGGGGTCGCTACAATGCACCGACAACTAATGAGGTGGCAGTAGTTTTAGTTAACCAGGAATACGATAAACTCGACATAATAATCCGTGCGAGGGATCATACGCTACATCGAATTGCAGAAACACATTGAGCTTATGATGCTTTACAGTACCCTTTAATGTTTTGCAGAGGAGAAGATGGTTATCATTTTACATTAAAATTAGTTGATCCTCAGACTGGGTTACAAAGGACTAACTCGACAGTTACCATAACAATCATATACAAATATTCGCGTGCGAAGACGCGGGTACCTGCTAGTCTATATAATAAATCTCTAGGGGGGTCTACGTTTGTCCCCAGTAATCTCAGAATCTACTGAACCGATTTCAATGAAACGTTGCACGCTGATAGCAGGTACCCAGCGGAAGGTTTTCCACTTTATTTGATAACGATAGGTTAAAAAGAACCGAAGTTATTGCAAAAAAAGGCGTTTTTTTTAACCCGTGGCTTTGATCGCGAATATTTGTATATGATTGTTGTGGTAACTGTCGAGTTGGTAAATTGCTAATGGTACATCTATATTAATAATATTCTTATATTGTAAGTTATGAATATCCAAAAAGTTCGAAGCAATAGATCCATCATTCATGTTTCCTCGATGCGTAAAATCAAAATTTGATAATTTGGTAGATATTTACAAACATGCAGTAACACAATTAGATGAAATGTTTATTCATATAGAATAATACAAATAGTGTATACATAAGTATATTGATATCAGTTAATCCATTTGAATATTTACATTTTAGTAGGGATATGGAATTCTTATCAGCATATGGAATTCATATAAACAATACAATAATTCATTGTTTGATTATATTGTAACATTGATTATATAGTACATGTTGATTCTGACAAACCACACTCTTCGACATTTGAATATTCAGTAGGCCTATGTGCAGTAGGAATATTTAAATGTCGAGAATTATACTTAACCTACTTCATCGAGATTTATGCGATGAGCGTCAGTGATGTAGTATCAGTGCCTTTTTTCGTTAATTTTACGTCATCGGTAAGTAATATGTGCAATATGTATTGTATAAATTATTAATTGCCCCCTAGAGATTTATTAGTATAGATCAAATAAATACATTTCCCTTTTTTTAGCTTTGCAATGCCAAAAAGACGATCATGTTTACGAAGATCTACTGCTGCTGCGGAAAGAAAGAGGCGTCTTAGAGCATCTGAAAATGACGTCGAAGGAGTCGAAATGCAATCAGCTCCTGGAAACTCTTCAGAAAGATCTGGATTAGAAGAAGTCTCACGGGTTGAAAGTCCTACGATTCGTGAAAATAGATCAGCGGCACAAAGACGCAGGCAAGCAACTCTCAGATCACGAGGTCCTACTTTACGATGGAATGCAAAATTAAATAGTGGTTTCAATTATAATCCAGTTATTAACTACGCGAATGAAACAGATATCGGGTTACCGAGTATGGTTTGCCCTCATTGCAAAGCTTTAAAGTGGAAAAATGAATCACATGGATTATGTTGCTCTGCAGGAAAAATGCGATTAGATCCCATACTTCCTCCTCCAGAACCGTTAAAATCATTATTAAATGGAGAACATCTTTTATCAGAATTTTTGAATTCATTAAGGTTGTACAATTAGCTTTTCAATTTACATCATTCGGAGCCAATGAAATAGTCGAAGGGAGGTGCATGCCTACTTTCAAAATTCAAGGGCAAGTATATCACCTCATGGGATCATTACTCCCCACACAAAACAAAGTACCAAAATTTCTACAGGTGTATTCCATAGCTGATTATTTACAGCAATCTGAAACAAGAATGGATCATATTCGTAACTTGGATAAGCCATTAGTAACAGAACTTCAAAATTTACTTCACGCAATCTCACCCATATGTTAGTGAACTGAAAAGTGGGTTTGAATTTGTAACATCTGCGAATAATAATCAGTACAATATTGTGATTCATGCTGATCGAACAGAAAATAATGAAGAGCACAGGGGTCGCTACAATGCACCGACAACTAATGAGGTGGCAGTAGTTTTAGTTAACCAGGAATGCGATAAACTCGACATAATAATCCGTGCAAGGGATCATACGCTACATCGAATTGCAGAAACATATTGAGCTTATGATGCTTTACAGTACCCTTTAATGTTTTGCAGAGGAGAAGATGGTTACCATTTTACATTAAAATTAGTTGATCCTCAGACTGGGTTACAAACTACTAACTCGACAGTTACCACAACAATCATATACAAATATTCGCGTGTGAAGCTGCGGGTACCTGCTAGTATTATTAATATAATCTTAGTCCATAAGCTATGTTTGCCAACAAATGCTATAGTTTTGCCATAGAAGATAAAAACTATGGCATTATTTCTAAATACTATAAATGCCAGTGGTCAGTACCACACAGATGACTATCTTACTAAGTAACACTTAAGGAATTACTCACAAAATATCATTGTCATATGGTTTTTTTTATTGAACCATTCCACTTGAGAGTATACAATTTTCTAACCAAATTCATAAAACTATCAGATTTTAACAATTGCTTATTAAAATTGATTTGCCATAAGTTTTTTACATACTTTGTCAGATGAAACAGAACATCAGCTAAATAAATGTCAGATAACTGCAAGTCTACTATATGTATATAATGAAAACAGTTATGTTCAAGGTTGGTTTTTGTTATTGTGTTGATAAAATTGTGCACATGAGTGTGTGTGATTTTTCAAAATCCGATTGTTGTTTCAGGCAGGGTAGCTCCATTTCTTTAGAAGGCTGCTTAGGAGGTGGAACAAAACGAAGAGGTAACTCTCCATTGGCTCTACCTCCAGATGAAAATTGGGATGATGATAGTCCTCGCATGGGCAAAGTAAGAAGATGCTGCACAGAAAATGACCTCTCCTTAGATAATGTCCATATGGAAGGTATGTTGTATCTTATTTACAGGCACTTATTCCCAAAACACATAATTATGAAACACGTGTACTGGTAAAGTATATTGTAACTAGCTGTTACCCGCGGCTTCGCACGCAAATATTTGACTTTTAATAAGTATTTTAATATAATTTTTAATGTCTATGTCCATATGGTGTTCTGTCAGCTCGTATATCAATTTTGTGCTCATTAGTCAAATTTCCTCCAAAGCTGTTTTCAACACTTGTACTATTTTAACTTGTACTAAATTATTATGTTGGTGCAACAGCCTTTGGAGATTTAAAAGTACCCATTTATAAAGGCTTTGGAGATTTATAAAGTACCTGTTAAATAAAAAACGCTAAATTCTTTATTTTAAGGGTACTGTGTTAGAAACATTGTATAACACATTAAACGTTATGTTTTCCTCAACCATGTCTTTTATTTATTTCAGCAGTGAACTAAAAACCAAAAACAGTTGTCACCTAACCTCACAAATGAAAACAGCACGTATTTTCGCTTTGTATTAAGTAATAGGACAATTTACAATTAGTACACTTCTTCTTTTCCACATCGTAATACATCGATACAATCGCATATTACAGTATATAAAACATCGAAAATATACTGCAGGAATGGATAAATGTACAGTTCCGATGCTGCTAAATAGCTTTTGTTTATTTATGTGTTACTATGTTAATTAATTCTGGTCTCCATGGTGTTGACATCTTTAGTAGTAGTATTTAATACATTTCATTACTTATTCATTGCATCATCAGAAATACATATAAACATAAATTTTATAATTGTTTAAAACAATTACAAAATATATATACGTATCTGTATACAAAATTACAAAACATATCAATACAACCACATATTAAAAACATTAAAAACTGCAGAAACAGATAAAGGTACAGTTCTGATGCCGCTAAATATCATTTGTTTATTTACTTGTTACTATGGAAATTAATTCTGGTCTCCATGGTGTAGTTGACATCTTTATGCGCGACAACGAAAAGGCATAATTAGAAGGGCCTAAATTGTGCGAGCAAGGCAAAATATCAAATTGCAAGTTAGACAGTATTTTTCGCCTTGTGTCAAAGGTTACCTGTGCAAAATTTGGTGGCAGTTGGTGTAACGGTGTGGATTTGTATTCAGTACCCATCAATCCTCAGACTTTGTGTTTTATATATGTAGCTGAATGTCTAAACATCATTACCACAATAAATTATTTGAATTAGTGAACCAAGTTCTCAGTTTTAACTCGACTGTTTAGCATTTGTCTGTCTTTCTGTGCGTTTGGGGTGTCTCCCAATAACGTTTGATTACGTCAACCGATTTTCATAAAACTTGGCATATGTGTCCATACTGTTACCCTACAGGACCCTATTGTTTTTTGAGATTGATCTCCCAAAAAATAGGAGAGCAGGAAGCAAAAGTGTGAGGGGTCCAGTTTTTGAAAAAAAAAATCGCAAAAGTCCATATAGGTTGTCAAATAAAGGAACATTTGAACTAAAATATGAATTAAGTGTTCATTTGTTTAAATCTCAAAATTTTAGTACGCAGGGAGCCAGAAAGTGGGTGAAAATTTTCATGAATTTGCAAACATTTATGTGTGGTGTATCAAATTAAAACAAATGTTTACTAAAATCTTAATGTACTGTTAATTTTTGGAAAGTTCAAAACCTTGGGATATCAGGACCCAAAGAGTGGGGTAAAAGTTTAATAAAATTTTAAATTCCATGTGGGATATCAAATTAACAAGAATTTTAATCAAAATTGGAATATAGTGTACACTTTTGGAGATTTCACAATTATTTGACCTCAGCACCAGAAAATAGGTTCAAAAATTTGAAAAAATTGTATAAGTCCAGCCAAGTGCCAGACTAAAGGGAATTTTAATGAACATCGAATTGTTTGGAATTCTTGAATTTATTCTATGATTGTTGTACAGCTGTTACTTTACTACACAAAAAATAGGGATTTTTATAATTTTTCTGATAACTAAAAAAATGTCACATATCAAAATGTATCCAATAGTAAATGTGAGTGAGTTAAAAATAGTGAGCGAGTTCTGCAGTGTGAGTTAAAAATAGTGTTTAAAATAGTGAGCGAGTTCTGCAGCTCAGGGAGCATACTACTGCTTATCTTTAGGGCACTGATGTATTTGTTATTATTAATACATTATATTAAATAGGATGAGATGGAAAAATAAAACTGGGACTTGCACTCTTTGCACAGATACATTCATACAGATTTTACTTCTGTGGCATGTTTTTAGAAAATTGAAAATATACTCAAGTTATGGGTAGATTTGTAATCTAGAATATGCAAACATAGGAAAAGTAGTCTTCTGAAATTAAAAAATCTTGATCGTATATATTGTTACATCAGTCTACTTGATCATCGTAGGTACAGTGGAAAACAAAATACAAGACCCAATTAAGTCACTAATCACCAGCTTTAATTTTCACAGTTAAACAGTTCGTAATTAACAACACAGTCTCTTACAACAAATGGAATAAAAATTGTTCACATGCAATAAAATGTCAACTAATATAAAACACAATTGTATTACAATTATACCGCCCGATTATAAAACACAACACTTAACTGATAACTACTTGAACGCACACAGTAATTGTTAATGATCCGGTCCGCGTGGACCGGAGAATGTTTAGTAGAAGAATGTTAAGTGTGTTCTATTTACTGGAAGTTGATTCGCCAGGATGCAGAAATGATGAAGCGAGTGGACTGTAATTAATTCATTTATTTAACGTTCACATCTACACTAGAAATTGTTAGGTACCATTTTGAGTAATAGATTGGCTAATAAGCATATTGTGATTATAATTCGTATCACATTTAAATGAGTTTAATGAACGGGCCTAAAGGGCCATATATGAAGTGTGGGCCTAAGGCCTACATTAATTGTCGCGACAAGAAGAAAAATGTGACAGTGAGGCTGCGGGTGCTAGCCGACCGCCGCTTACGAGCGTCTGTGACGAACTGTGCGGAGCACGGACATGAATTGATCAGTTAGAGTAAAAATTAAAGCGCAGATTAGCCAACCTATAAAGTAAAAATTACCGCGCTACTGTACATAAGCTGCCCGTCAAAAATAAGTAGATTTTTTACTACATTTTAGTAACTTATTATACATTTTGGTAACTTATTATATAACATACAGTGTTCTTATTAATGAAAGTTAATCGCAAGGCTAAATTGAACCTTGAGTTTTAATCTTAGATAACAGCTGTACGTTAATGGTTTAGCGATAAGCATGAATAAAGATAAGCTTTAAAGATAAGCGTTTGGTAGGCCAAGGTTGGCGAGCTAACTGATTTCATGCATGAATAAAAATGTATGCGTTGGCAATGTATTGCCGACATATATTGTATGTATACAATATTGAACGTTATGAAACATGAAAAATACATAATTTGACAATGTTTAATAATGTATGATCGGAAGCTCATCACATGATGGCCCGATAAATTGTAACCCTATGCAAGTCATAGATGGTTACCGTGAAATAGTTAAGGCCAGTAGACCTGTACAGAGTATTGCTTACATGAACAAAATTGTCACAAATTATACATGTTTAAACGTAAATCTAGCATGGCGTCATATATTTGAACGAGTCATGGTATACCTAAAGTTTCAGGAACTTACAATATGTTGTTGTGTGAGAACAAGCTATAGATAGCTGACTGATTGCAAGCACATATGTGATGACGTGTATGTCATAATTTAAGCAGAAATAATAATTGTGCAATGCATAATCACAAAATACAAAATACCATATAAAAATACAATATAAAATAAATCTAGGCGTGGCATGGTTACATACAGTAGACGCAAAAAACAATATGTTTTACATAAATACAAGTTATATAATAAATCTAATAAACACCAATTTAGTTAATTACAAATATGAATAAGCGCAATGGCATAAGTAACAAATACAACACTGTGATTACAAATGTAATACATGAGTTGAACAATTGAGCCAATGGCTGAGTAAAATAGCATTGTGCTAAATGATCATAATAATCTTGTGTCAAATCTCGTCCTGCGCTGGCAACAGACATAACTTATGTACTGGTCTCCGCAAAACACCAGTAGATGTGCGAATGTCTACGACTCTAATTAAGTTATCTGGGCCGGGAAATGTGGCGGTAATTACACCAAATTTCCAGGCTAATGGAGGTAGGTTATCCTCGATAAGTAAAACTAGGTCCCCAATGGAAACATTATCCTTAGCAAATTTCCATTTGTGACGCTGTTGTAACTGATGTAAATAGTCGCGAGACCACGCCTTCCAAATGACTTGGACAAACTTCTGGAGAAGTTGCCAACGCCCAAGACGAGAGATAGGAATATGAGATAAGTCTGGGTCCGGTATCGCCGTTAATGGTGCGCAAATCGATAAATGGCCAGATGTAAGTGGCACCGGATCATTTACATCCGAAGAGATGGCAAATAAAGGGCGAGAGTTTAGACATGCCTCTATCTGAGACAAAACTGTCGTAAACTCCTCGAAGGTGAGTATAGACTTGCCTACCATGCGGCGCAGATGAAACTTCAAACTCTTTATGCCGCTCCCCCAAAGGCCACCAAAATGAGGTGACGAGGGCGGAATAAATGACCATGAGATACCCTGAGAGGACGTGAATGAATTGAGTGACGAGGTGGCATCCTTATCATGCCAAAGGTTGTAGAGGTCATGTAAAATATTGCAGGCCTTTCTAAAGTTTGTGCCATTATCAGAGTATAACTGACTGGGTATGCCCCTGCGGGCCATAAAACGACGTAAGGCAGCTATAAACGCACTGGCTGTAAGGTCGGAAACCAATTCCAAGTGAATGGCCCTGGTTGCTAAGCAAATGAACAAAGACACGTATGCCTTAGAGAGAGTTCTGGATTTCTGCCCGCCATGACGAATCATGAAGGGACCACCATAATCAACCGCGCAGAATAGAAACGGCCGTGATGGAGTGACTCTAGGAGACGGTAAAATACCAAGCCTCTGAACCTGCTGTTTGACACTAAACCTGAGACACTTGACACACTTACGAATGATGGAGCGAATGACTAACCTGGCATTAACAATCCACCAACGTTGACGAAGTGAGTGATGCACGAGTTGAGCACCAGCGTGAAGTAGACGAATGTGTTCGCGTTCAATGATGAGGCGAGTAATATGAGCCGAAGGATGTAAGACAATAGGATGTTTAGTGTCGTAAGGTAATTGCGACTGCTGCAATCGCCCGCCTACGCGTATCACTCCAGAATCATCAAGAAACGGGTCGAGAGAAGCCAACTTACTCCTAATAGAGACAGAAGACCCATTACGAAGACAATCTCGGCTGCAAAGTGGATCGACTGAGATTGCTTTATGAAGAAATTAAGAGCTTGATGAATTTCAACAGGGGTAAGATCGCCCGTAAATTTGTTAGCACTGGAGAGTCTAATATTTTTGATGAACCGAAAACAGTAAGCGTATACGCGTGTCAGACGATGCAACGAAGAAAAGTCCTTAGAATGGTCGATAGCCAGGGTAGACATTAGAGAAAGGTTATGGGTTTGTTTCTCTTCCGCAGTGACTTCAGAAGACGACGGATTAGAAGGTAAAAAGGGTGGAAAATGATTGGACTCTGAAGATTGAGACAAACAAGTGGGACCGTACCACCAAAGCGAACAATCGCGCAAAACATCAGGGAGACACCCCCTAGAGATAATATCAGCAGGATTGTGTCTAGAATTGATGTGATGCCATGTATAGGCTTGCGTAAGACGCTGAATTTCAGCAACACGATTAGCAACGTAGGTTTTCCACCTCGTGGACTGGGCATGAATCCAGTAAAGAGACACCATAGAGTCAGAATATAAATGAACACTATTAATGAACGAATAAAGCGCAGGAACGACCTTAAATACGAGTCGCGATAACAACAAGCAAGCGCAGAGTTCGATGCGAGGTAATGACACCTGTCGTAGGGGAGCCACGCGAGATTTAGAACATAGGAGATGACAAGAGGCCGATGAATCTTGATAAATGACTCTAATATAAATACAGCACCCAAACCCCTATTCAGAGGCATCCGAAAAACCGTGTAATTCAACTGTACTTGCCTCAAACTTGCAATGAATAGAACGTGGGACCAATTTTGCTAATCAGACACAATTTGTCGCACAATGAATGCCAATCCAAACGTGATTGCCCGGAGATCGGTTCATCCCAACCTAGATTGCAAAGCCAGAGTTGCTGCATAAACTGTTTGTACAAGAAAACAACGGGACCGATCAGTCCAAGTGGATCGTATATGCCTGCGATAATCGAAAGAATTCTCCTCTTGGAGATGCTTGATTCAACGGGGAATGATTTAATGTCAAACAGAAATGAATCGGCAGTGTTATTCCAGAGAATGTCCAGGGTACGCACATTGTCCTGCTTGTTCAAAGGGAATGATAAATTGTCATGATTTGCGACCACTCTGGGTTCATTAGATGCCCATTTATGCAACGTGAGACCGTATTGACTCAATAACGCACCTAAGTCAGATTTCAACTTGGTCAGATCAGAGATGGTGTCAGCACCGGTAAGCAGATCGTCGACATAGAAATCATTTTTTATAGCTAACGCCGCATCAGGAAAAGAAGCTTGATGGTCCCTACCAATTTGAATAAGACAGCGAGTGGCCAAAAACGAAGCACTAGCCGTGCCATAGGTTACCGTTCGCAATGCAAAGTGTTTAAATTGTTCGAGGGGAGAGTCACGCCACAGAATACGTTGATAGTGACAATCCTTTTCAGCTACGCGAATTTGTCGATACATCTTCTCGATGTCGGCGATGAGAACATATTTATGCATGCGGAAACGTAAAAGAATAGAAAAAAGGTCTTGTTGAACATTCGGGCCTACCAACAATATGTCATTGAGAGAAAGGCCATTGGTAGTTTTGGACGAACCATCAAAAACGACGCGCAGTTTTGTGGTCAAGCTAGACTGCTTAAACACGGCATGGTGAGGCAGATAGTAAGTATTTGACACTCCTGAATTGATAGAGCAATTATCGATAAGCGTCATGTGGCCAAGATCCTTATATTCATTAATAAAGTCTGCGTAATCGCGCGCGAGCTTAGCATCACGCCTGAATCGACGTTCTAAATTCAAAAATCTTGCTTCAGCATTGGTGTAAGATTCCCCCAACTGGAGATGATCGGACTTAAATGGGAGTGAAACCACGAACCTACCCTCATGGTTGCGATGAGTAGAACGCACGAAATGCTCTTCACAAGCTGACTCGTTATCAGGTGTGTTGTTAGGGATAGTCTCTGCTTCCCAAAATTTTTCGAGAGACTGAAAAATTTGACTGTCATTGTTCCTAGCTAGGAACAAAACAGCAGGACCCTTGTAGCGGCAGTTTTTGGGCAGATTGCCAGCCAAAATGTAGCCTAACTTTGTTTCCTGAATGATGGGAAAATGAGGGCCGCGTACGTATTTGTTGGCTAAAATTAAAACCAGGTAAAATTGCGCCCCTAGAGTATGTCGATTTCGGACGATATGTTGAAATGGGGGTCAGCAAGAAAGATGTTGTCTGGAATGTTGAATTGATTTATGTCAAACGATTGCGCCGGCAGATTGTGGGTTAATGCAGATAAGATAGCACATTTTGCCTCGAAGCTAAATCTCTGATAACGATAAATAATGCGTATAGACGCGAGATTAGTGGCGTAACACGCTGTATTATTTATACCCGTAATTGGTATGTTGGATTTAGTCAAATTAAGCCGTAATTTCTTTGCAAACGATTTGGTACAAAAGTTTATTTGTGAACCGGCGTCCAAAAGAACTCTTGCCTTTTGTCTGTTGCCAGCCTGGTCAATGACAAATACAATTGCTGTTGATAAAAGAATATTATTCATGGATTGTAATTTAAATGAACAATAGTTACTACTACTGGCAGAGATTGAGTACGGCACATTGTTCGTGTGCAACAATGTGTGGTGTCATTTTGAACAGATCTTACATGCCTGCTTATTCTTACAATTAGATACAAAATGATCTGATCTAAGACAATTGGTACAACGTTTGTGATTTGATACAAATTGTCCCCGCTCAGCGGTGCTTAGTGCACGAAATTTATCACATATGTAAAGCGGATGATTAGATTTACAACACAAACATGAATAATTGCTTGACGCTGAGTGATAACTCTTAAATGTAGTACTGCCAGCAGCGTTTCTTGATTTATATTTATCAGATTTATTGTTGAGTCTTAAACTCGGCTTGTTGAGTTGCTGTCCGGCATCGATAGGCAGTGTATTTTCAAACAGCTGTCTACGTGCGTTTAAAAAATTAGTGAAATCTTGAAAGTTAGGAAGATTATCAGGGTCTATAGACTCCTTCCATAATTTAAAAGTAGTAGGGTCGAGTTTAGTTGATATTAATTGTATAGTAATAAGTTCAAATGAATTCACTGACAGTTGCGTTGCCGCCAGTGAATTAACGGAAGACGTTATCGTATTTGTGAATTCTGCCAAACTTTGGACAGAGTCTTTAATTGTCGACTTAACTTGAAGTACATTTTGAATGTAGTATTTTGCTAGTATGAACTTGTTGTCATACCTTGCGGACAGAAAACTCAACGCTATTGAGTAATTTTCCTTACAAATAGGTAGTCATTTAATTAAGTCTAACGGTTCATTTTTTAAAGAAGAATGTAAATAATGTAGTTTCTGCACTGGCGTTAGATCGGATCTTGCATGCACCAAGTCCGTAAAAATTGAATGAAAATGCTGCCATTCCAAGATATTGCCTGTGAAGCAGGGCAAACTTATTGGTTTTAATTGCATATGGGTCGATAATACGGGAGGTACAGTCTGAACATTAAAGGTATCAATCAATTGTAAAATATTTGCTTCCGTAGAATGTAGCATTTCTTCGACCTCAACTCGGTCTTCTTGAGCAGCGTTTATGTCTTTACAAATGAGTTTGATTTCAGATTGTACCTCGTCGTACTTTGATGCCAAGCTTTTCAAGCTTTCAAGTCTTACTGTTAAAAAATGTTTTGTATTGGAATTTGTATCAAAGTTATTGACAGCTGATTGTATGCGCACTATTGCGGACTTTAAGCCGCCTCTCTTTCTGACTAACACTTTGAGGCCTTCTTCAGCCATTGTACGCGCCTTGATATGATGTTAGTGAGGTGATACCTTGTAGGCGATGTCCTGAAGCGTCGACGCCATGGAGAAGATGGCAAACACACAGCTCGGAGAGATGACAGCCTTGTCTGACGTACTGAAGCTAGCAGGCTCTTGCGATGATGTTTTCAGGAGGCTCAAAGGCGACGAGCGAAATGCTGATCGAATAACGCCACGGTCGTATCAGCGTATATGCTGATTCGCCCATGATGGCCAGAAATAGGGGCAGAAAAATAATAAGTGTGAATAATGTATCCGGAAATCCAGGTCCGGAGCGACCAAAAAATGTTAATGATCCGGTCCGCGTGGACCGGAGAATGTTTAGTAGAAGAATGTTAAGTGTGAAGTGTTCTATTTACTGGAAGTTGATTCGCCAGGATGCAGAAATGATGAAGCGAGTGGACTGTAATTAATTCATTTATTTAACGTTCACATCTACACTAGAAATTGTTAGGTACCATTTTGAGTAATAGATTGGCTAATAAGCATATTGTGATTATAATTCGTATCACATTTAAATGAGTTTAATGAACGGGCCTAAAGGGCCATATATGAAGTGTGGGCCTAAGGCCTACATTAATTGTCGCGACAAGAAGAAAAATGTGACAGTGAGGCTGCGGGCGCTAGCCGACCGCCGCTTACGAGCGTCTGTGACGAACTGTGCGGAGCACGGACATGAATTGATCAGATTAGAGTAAAAATTAAAGCGCAGATTAGCCAACCTATAAAGTAAAAATTACCGCGCTACTGTACAGTAATATCGCCCGATAATAACTCGAACTGCACTGTAAATATATCGCAACTATAACTGAAAACTAAGTCCGTTGACGCCTTGTATTTATACAACGCTCACAGACCAGAATATTCCAAAATGTGCGTTAGCGTCAGTGTGTACGACATAATTGTGGCCTTGACGCAGTCCGTGCGGCTGGCGGCTTCCAGAAAATCTCGCGAATGCGTCGAGAATCACGTACGCCACAGATTCCGCTGGATTCATCTGGAACATTCGATTAACACGTAGATTGTTCTGTGATGTCGTAACAATATTTTTGATTAGTTGGATAGATTTTCTTTTTCCATTTTACTATTTCGCGCAATTTAGTGTTGCCTACAAATTAGTGTGAGTAATCCAACATGAACCTTGTTCATCTGCATACTGTTTTAAAAAAGTAATTAATCCGAATTTCTGACATTCATCTGTGTAAGTAATAGATTGTACGTGTTGTTTAAAAAAAAGTAATCAAGTAGAGTTGAATAACTTTTCGAAAAGTGCATTAAAAGTCCTGTTGTATACGTGTTTACATCTTCAGTTTCCACATTAACATTTGATTATTATAGAAATTAATTCTGTTACCACCACAAAAATTAGTACCCTGTTAATGTCTTGTATGTGTAGTACCATAATGGGTAAGTTACATTCCATGTTTATTTTTAACTGAACTACAGAATTGAGACATACTGAGTTGTACTTTTAAACCAATGTCTCTTGTATATTCTTCCTTTTTCCATATTGATTGTCTGTCATAAGTATCACTGTCAGCTTGCTGTTGTTTCTATTTTATAAATATCTGAAAATACAAATTTGTATTTCAGGTTTAGCAATTCGTCCATTGCGGCATAGCGAAAGTGGCCTTGAAGCTGATTTGGATACATTAGACGATTCCCTCACATTATCGAGTAGTTCTGTTGACAAGGTAAGTATCTCTTATATAGTGAATCAAATGAAATGTCATAATTGATAGAATCGTGCACTGAAAGCTACAACTGATTTTGGGTAAGAATTATGGAAAACGATTATTGACAGTATTACACATTTACCATACTAGTATAGTATAAAACTGCTGCTAGGTTCAAGTAGGTGTATGAATTTGTTTTTTCAGGACAGTTATAAATAAAAATATTTTTATATTGAATTATTTCAATATGTTGTTTTAGTTGTTATTGTAGAGATTTTTTTGGTTTCACATTTCCGTATGTCATTCAGGTTAGTTTTTTGTCTAAGATGCCACAGATTTACATGTCGTGTATGTATTTCTACTGACTTTATATTGCTAATAAAACAGTAATATTGATATACTAATAAATACTGCTGATATAAGAAGAATAGGAAGTCAGGATAAGAGAAAAATATGGGGTAAAGTAGTGGAAAAGAAAATATGTATTGTTACGACGGTCTACTCGATCGTCGTAGGTACAGTGGAAACAAAATAAGTACAAGACACCAGTTAAGTCACTAATCACCAGCTTTATTTTCCACAGTTAACAGTTCGTAATTAACAAAACAGTCTCTACAACAAATCAAATAAAAATTGTTCACACGCAATAAAATGTCCACTAAAATTAAACACAATTGTATTACAATTACCGTCCGATTATAAAACACAACACTTAACTAATAACCACTTGAATGCGCACAGTAATTTCACCCGACAATAACTCTCGAACCACGCTGTCAATATATCGCACTAATACTGAAACTTAAGACCGCTGCCGCCATGTATTTATACCTGCGCTTACAGACCAGAATGTTCCTAATTCTGTCTTAGCGCTCGTGTGAACTACGTAATTAACTGCAGCCTTGACACAGTCCGTGCGGCTGGCACACGCGTTACATCGAGATTCTTGTGACACATTCTACAAACATGTAGATTGTTCTATGATGTCGTAACACTGCCCTCTCCTTAAGCCTGTTCGTCCCGAACTGGCAAACCGTCTCTGAAGTAGTACTTAGCCAGGCGATCTAGGTGAACGACCTTGAACTTTCGCTGCCCTTCCTGTTGAATCCGATAAACAACATCGTTGATTCTTTTTTTCACAGTGTAGGGTCCTTCCCAGTTAGTTTGCAATTTAGGTGAGCGACCACGACGGCGCTTTGGGTTGAACAAGCAGACCTGATCTCCTTCTTGGACACCCACACTATTGCTGCAAATGTCATACCGAGTTTTCATTTTATCACGGGCACTCTTCAGCCGTCATCTTAGCAAGCGATTAATTTCTCGCAGTTGGTTTTCTAATTGCGAGGAATAGTTATGTGGCTCTTGGGACTGAGTCTCAGGTGATCCGAACATTAAGTCCTCAGGAAGACGAATCTCCCTCCCAAACACCAATTTTGCTGGACTCACGCCGGTTGTGCCGTCCCAGTCTGTTTGGTTCTCGTCAACAACCTTCGAAAGATGCTGCTCAAGTGTCCTATTGAATCTCTCAACCACCCTGTCCAACTGAGGATGCAGAGGCGTTGTCCTGGTCTTTCGAATTCCGAGTAGATGGCATAATTCTTTAAACACTCTTGATTCAAAATTTCTCACTTGATCCATATGGATTTCCATAGGGGCTCCATAATAGCAACAGAAGTTGTGAACTAACTGCTTTGCCACAGTGTTAACCTCCTGATTTGGAATTGCGTAGGCTTCCACCCACTTAGTAAAGTCACCTACAACCATGATGTACCGGTTTCCATCGTCAGTAACTGGGAATGGTCCAGCAATGTCTATGGCAATTCTCTCGAAAGGCAGTCCAACGTTATATTGTATCATTTTTCCCCTGCTTCTGTGTTGTGGACCCTTGCTTGCAGCACATATTTCACACGTCCGAACCCATTCCTCTACGTCATGGTGAAGATGAAGCCAATAAAATCGCTTCTGTATTTTGTCAAGGGTTTTGTTAACGCCAAGATGGCCTCCAGATGTTCCATCATGCATCTCCTCCTTCAAAACAGACTGCACTTTACTTCAGGGAACTATCAACTGCATGACCACGTCTCGTCCATCTGCACTTTCCCAAGCCCTTTTCAGCAATCCGTTTTCTAAGGTGAGAGATTCCCATTGTTCCCAGTAGCCCTTCAGCACTTCGGAACCATGGCAGATATCTTGCCAGTCTGGGCGGCGACCTTCCTCTTTTGCTGTCAAGATAGGTCCAATGTCTTCATCAGTCATCTGTTCTTGTCAACAGTCTTGTGTTGTCCAGCCATCAGCCAGGAAATCTACAGTGATGGCTTGAACATGTTCGCTTGAGTTTGTTCTTCCTTTCTGTGGCAATGTCGGCAGTCTTCTGGGCACGGTCTTCGTCATAAGCCATCTGCATTACCATGCAGGCGCCCCCGTCGATGTTGTACCTTGAAGTTGTACTCTTGCAGACGTTCAAGCCACCTTGCCAACTGTCCTTCCGAATTTTTATATCTTAAGAGCCATGCAAGCGGGGCATGGTCAGTACGTAGTGAAAACTCTCTTCCATAGAGGTATTTATGGAAGTGCTCCAACGCTTGGACGATTGCCAGCAACCCTGTCCTTGTGACGCAATAATTTCTCTCCGGTTTAGAAAGTGTCTTGCTGTAATACGCTATTACTCGTTCTTCACCGTTTTGAACTTGAGACAAAACTGCTCCGAGACCAGTATTGCTTGCGTCTGTGTCCACAATGTACTTCCCTACGGAATCTGGGAAAGCGAAAATTGGCTGCAAACATAATGCAATTTTCAAAGTCGTAAATGGTTGATCACACTCCCTCGACCACTAGAAGTTTCGTTTATTTTCTGTTAGCTCATGTAGTCGTTTAGCAATAGTAGCGAATCCTTTCACAAAACGTCTGTAATATGAGCATAACCCCAGGAAACTCCGAACTTCGTGTTTACTCTTCGGCACTGGCCAGTCTCTTACGGTGTCTACTTTATTTGGATCCATGCTAACACCCGCTCTCGAAACCAGATGGCCCAGATACTGTACTTCCTTCTGGAATAGAGAACACTTCTTCGGGCTCAGCTTCATTTGGGCACCGTGAATTCTAGTTAGAACCTCCTTAAGGTTTTCCGAATGGTCTTGGAAAGTCTTCCCGATGACTATGACATTGTCTAAATAAACAAGGCAAGTTTTCCATGTCAGGCCTCGGAGTACCAGGTCCATCAATCTTTCAAATGTTGCCGGTGCATTACAGAGTCCAAAGGGCATGACGTTAAATTGTAATAAGCCACTTGGGGTCGAGAAAGCGGTCTTTTCCTTGTCTTCTTGATGAAGACCCACTTGCCAATATCCACTCTTCAGGTCCAATGTGGAAAACCACTGTGCTCTGGACAACGTGTCGAGTGTATCGTCAACGCGAGGTAATGGATAGCAGTCTTTCTTAGTAACGTCATTTAACCTCTGGTAGTCTACGCAGAAACGCAATCCACCATCCTTCTTTGCTACCAGCACTACAGGAGAAGACGAAGCACTTGACGAAGGTTTGATTACTCCCTCTATCAACATGTCCTGCACTAACCGAGACAGTTCCTCTTGTTTAGATAATGGAGGCCTTCGAGGAGGTTGGCGTATCGGTGTTGTGTCCCCGGTATTAATGCGATGTTGCACAAGAGAGGTTCTTCCCAGTGACTGTCCCCGAACTGCAAAACAATCTTTGAATTCATGTAAAACTGTCAGTTCTTTTACCTCATCACTTGAGAGTTCGTTAGAAGATCTGTTCAATAATTCTTGCAGTTCCTCTGGTAATTTGGAATTATCCGAAGCACTGGATCTTCGTTGCGTCATTCCGGCTACCCAGGCCACAGGAGTCAATTTGCCTAGGAGGCGTATTGCTTTGTAAAGTGATAGCTTGATCCAAAATATTCGCCATTCTAATAGGTACATTTCCGGTTTCGTCAGGTTTTACTAAACTTCTGGCAATTAGTATGCCCGGTGTGCTTGTTAACTAACAATCTTATGTCACTTTATTTATAAATTTATGAATAGGCTTTGTTTATGTTTTGTACCCTTACGGCTAGTGCCGCCATGTTGTTATATAACCAACTTAATTTTTTTTTACTCACCGTATCCAGGATTTCGAATTAGACGTGTTGAAAACAATATGGTTGCTTGAAATAACTAATAATTCACATTTAAATATTCAAATCAATCTTACTTTATTAAATTCTAATATACAATTAAATTTATTATGTCAAAATGAACAAAACTATACATTCCTTCCAACCCCATCATTACATACAAAATTTTCCTTCTCTCTCTGTTACATTTTAATTTCAGTATTATTCAAAAAAAATATTAGTTTCAAAATAAAATAACTAGCTACAATCTTAATTTTATATACGGAAACCAGCGCTTGCACACACACACACACACACACACACACACACACACACACACACACACCATGACTTAGAGATCTCATTTTTGTTTAGAAAATTAATTACATTGCAATTTTGGTTTAGCCCTTGTTAAAAATTTACTCTACTCATTTTTTACTTAGCTGTTCATTTGAGTCCAGAAGACGTCACATTGCTCTACGCGCACATTTTTATTTTAACTGATAATTTGTTTTAATTGATAATCACCGAAACTGTTATTGCATAAAGAAAACTGTCATTCACATCACTTATATGTAAATTTTGATTTTATATCACATTTTCTAAACTGCGGGCGCCCGCGATTTTACGTTGTAGAACTCTGTTTGTTTGCAGCCGGCCAGCTCTAGGAGCAAAGTTTAACTGGGATTAGACGAACGGCACTATTTTGTGAAGTGGTCGCGGCTGTTTTACCAAGTCTTATTGTTCTAAATCTTGTATCACTACGCCAGTATGAGGTTCGGCTGGCGCGCTATGCATTCCAGCGTGACGTATGCACTGACGTAATATGGTCTGATGTTCTGTTACATAATATGTTAGTCACTGGAGCTGACCTTGGCACAATTTCGCTCGTTGCCTGCTACGTCGTTATAATATTTTACAATTACTCCTTCTACTTTTGTTTCCAATAAAATTTACCCTAATTATGTATTTATGTTTATGTCTCCCAAAATTATTATCTATTTTTATGTTTCCCCAAAATTAATGTTACATCACAAATATTATTTTTATCAAAATACAATGATTTTTTATATTACCCTAGGTAGGCCTAAATGTCCCGTTACAATACCCCCTCAATGAGAGGTTTTATGCCGAAGCATAAAAACTCTCATTGACACACTCATACTGCCTAAAGGGATCAGTCAGGATATGTCGCCACAACCCCCTTTACGGTTTACATAAAAAAATATAATTAACTCACCCTTGGTCCAGTGACTGTGACCGCGCGTGAATGACCTTACTGGACTTCTCTCTCGAGATCCCAACACCATAAAGTCAGACAGATACTTAACGCTCCTGCTCTGACTCGCTGGCCAGCTCAGGACCGCCGCCACAGCATCACCAGACTCTGAAACAACAAATCAAAATATCAACTAGTGCCCTTATACAATACTATATCCCTAACTGATCTGTTTCCCCTTAGCTGTGCTGGTTTGCGTTAAGAAGCAGTGGTTTTTTTTCTTAACTCCTAACATATATATGAATACAATATTTATTATAACAAAATATAAAACATCCAGCCCCAATATCGACATTCTTCATACCCTTCTCTTGTTACATCTTGCTCCCAAAATTCAAAATATTTCTCTGATTCTATCAGAATTTAAATAAACATTTCCCATTACAATTACAAATATCTCTTATCTCCTAAATTACATCTAAAACATTTAAATTCATTATTAAAATTCTCTTAAACACATTTAAATCAACTGCATAATAACAAATTATTTACTTATATCTTTCTCAAACTTTGTTAATCATTTCCATCAAAACATCTCAAATCAACACAAAATCATTTTAGTACATTATAAAATCAACTACATATTCTACATCATTTACATCATTCAATCTAATATTCAAGAACTCGTTACTAACAATTTAGTAACCTCCTTCTACATCAAAATCTAATATACCCCCTTTATCCCAGTTACAATTAGGTAAATCACCTCACGGGTAAACCGTGCAAGGCGTTTACCTGGTTGCATAAACACTATTGTTTACACCCCTGGCTTGTAACGGCCAGCTCCCTTTCCACACACTCTATTGTTTACTTCTGGTGGACTGTAGCGCCCATTTGCATCCACAAGAACTGCCATGTAATTAGGGTGTAGACGCTGCCTACCCCATTCTTGCTTCAGCGTTATATAAAAATTCGGCATTACTGATGTCCAAGGACACCAGTAATCCTACTATAATGATTCACACACCCTTAAAATGGCACTATCACCACCTTCGATGATAGCCGCTGTTCCGTAGTTATGTAGATTCCCCTGAGTTCCCCCCCCCCCGGTTAATTTCTAAGTTCACCAATTTAGAATATATTTACATTATAAATCCATAAGCTAGAACTGTAGTATAAGCATAAACCGTATATGTCTTTTGGTAGTTTCCCCTACATTTCGGGCGGTCACGGCTTCACCGAACCCTGACCGTGGATTTATAATGTAAATATATTCTAAATTGGTGAACTTAGAAATTAACCGGGGGGGGGGGGGGGTAACTCAGGGGAATCTACATAACTATGGAACAGCGGCTATCATCGAAGGTGGTGATAGTGCCATTTTAAGGGTGTGTGAATCATTATAGTAGGATTACTGGTGTCCTTGGACATCAGTAATGCCGAATTTTTATATAACGCTGAAGCAAGAATGGGGTAGGCAGCGTCTACACCCTAATTACATGGCAGTTCTTGTGGATGCAAATGGGCGCTACAGTCCACCAGAAGTAAACAATAGAGTGTGTGGAAAGGGAGCTGGCCGTTACAAGCCAGGGGTGTAAACAATAGTGTTTATGCTCGCTTTTCATTTGAAACAAATCTAATTTAATTGCATTTTTTACTTTCTTTAAATGTTGGTACGTGGTGTTGTGCACCTTTTTTATGCACCTTGAGTGAAAAACATTGTTACCACGTACCTTAGGGGTCCCCATCCCCGTTCAATAATATAGTTGAATTTCTAATTTATACCAATTTTGTGGAGCCGGACCATCATCGTTTCACCATCCGAAGGAAGTTCCGCCAACCATGGCCCGCCTCCAAAGTGCCAAAACCCACGGTCAGGATTGGTAAGGTCGTGACCGCCCGAAAATGGGGGAGGATACCCTCTCCTTTAAATAATACCATAAATGGGTGTTTATGTATTAAAATTTAAAAAAAAATGTTTAACATCACTCAGCTAGATAATACTTTTTTAATTGGGTCACATTATATGTTCCTTTTATTTCTCGGGTTCGCAGATCTACTAAAACGTAAGCATTCTCCATTTTCACTTCGCTAACCTCATATGGACCGTCGTACAATAGGAAGAATTTTTTAATCTCTTTGTCCAAAGCTGATGATTGATCGTGATTTTTTATTAATATTAATTGTCCTACCTCATATTGTATGGGTGTTAAATTCCGGTCATGTCTTCGTTTACGCTGTGCAGCTTTACTTAGCAGCCGCTCCTTTGCAATCAACAATTTTCTACCATGTGGTATATCCGTCCGGTTTGGAAATTTTATCAGTTCCTCCAATGTGCGTGACGGCCTTCTCTGAAACATCAACTCAATGGGCTGTAGCTAGTGGATTCATGTAAACTACTGTTAATATACCCTTCTATCTTGCACACAAACGTCGCCCACAATGAATGTTTTTTGTGGCAGAAAGTTCTAAACATTCGCCCTAACTCCCGCATAACACGCTCACTAGGATTTGATTGTGGATGATACACTGATGTATGTTTGACTAAAATGTTTTCCCAACCTAAAGTTTCCCGCCAAGTGTTGCTGGTAAACTGAGAGCCATGATCTGATAATATTATTTTGGGTTTACCTACTTCAGTAATGTACTCATTTACTATCTTCCTAGCTAATACCGAGGAGGTAGCTTTTTTAACCGGGTACAATTTTACAAATTTGGTAAAAACATCTAATACAACAAATAAATAATTTACCCCTCCTCGACCTTTGGGTAGGGGACCATATAAATCGACGGCAACTATTGCTAAAGGACTGTCTGGTATTACATGTTGCATTAAACCCTCATGTTTACGATTATTTACTTTGGCTTTCTGACAAATTTCGCGTGTTTTTAATATTTTACGCACTGTTCTTTCCATATTATTAAATTTACATGACTCTTTCAATATGTCACTGCATTTCTTGGGACCTATATGTCCATAGATCTCTCACTACTTCAGGTATTATAACTTTAGGGATGCATACTTTCCAATCATCTCCCTGTTCATTTGCACGGTGAAATAAAAGTTTATTATACAAACTAAAATGCTTTTCCCACTGTGAGGTGTGTTGGGTATCTGATTTAAAGCTAACATTATTTTACCAAGTTCGATATCTCTTTCTTGGTCTGCTGCTAGGTTATTTATTAATTTTTTCATATCTATTTCCCCCACCTCTTTTATTACAAATATCTTATAGGTACTGGCTATGTCTACTTCAGTACTATTGTCAAAATCAGTTCTGGATAGGACGTCAGCTACTACGTTTTCTTTACCCCTACAATACTCGATGGTTAAGTCATATTCTTGTAATATTAGCATCCAGCGCACTAACCTACCATGCGTTAGTTTACAGTTTTTTAAAAATGTTAAACCTTGATGGTCTGATCTTATTATTACTTTATTTCCTAATAGGTATGTTCTGAACTTTCTACAGGCGAAAACTATTGATAACGCTTCCTTTTCCGTGGTTGTATAGTTGTTTTCACTAGTTAATAAAGACCTACTAGCAAAAGCTACTACTTTATGGTTACCATTCCCATCTAATTGGAACAATTCTACCCCAAAGCGATGTCCGATGCGTCTGTGTGTATATAAAATGGTTCTAGAAAATTAGGATGAGCTAATATAACTGTGTTTAAAAATTTACTTTTTATTTGTTCAAATATAGTTTGCTCTTTTGAATTCCACTGCCATCGATTATCTTTATTTAGCAAATGCCCCAACTGTACTGTTAAGTAGGAATATTTGTCTACAAACTGCCTATAATAATTACACAAACCTAAGAAACTTTGCAACTGTTTAATATTTTTTGGTACTGGAAAATTCGGTATTATTTCTACTTTCTTAGGGTCTGTACTGATACCCTGGGCTGAAATTATATGGCCTAAAAAATTAACTTGTTCTTTCAAAAATTCTGACTTCTTAAACTTAACCGTTATACCATATTCATGCAGCCTACTTAACACTCTATATAACCTTTCGCAATGTGTATCAATGTCTGGTGACGTAATAATTATATCGTCCACATATACGGTTGTGAATTCTAAAATCTCCCTCCCTAATACTTAGTCTAAACATTTAATGAAAATTGCAACACTTACGTTCAGTCCGAAAGGTAACCTACGGAATTGGTAGTTCCTGCCGTTGTATAAAAAAGCCACATATTGACGGGATTCTTCCTCCAGCTGTATCTGCCAGTATCCGGCTGTTAAGTCCAATGTTGTTATGTACTTGGTTCCAATGAAACGTTGAAGAATTTCACTCACTGGTTCTGGTGATTCTCTGTCTGGAACAATTATTCTATTTACCTGTCTCGTGTCTAAACACAGTCTTATCGATAAATCTTTTTTGGTAACCACTACTAAAGGGTTGGAATATGGTGAGGTGGATTTTTCTATTATACCTTCTCTCAACATCTTATTTATTTCCTCCTGTACTAAGCCCCTCTTGGAGTATGGTACCGGATGGGTTTTAGGTGCAAAAGGTGTTTTTTCTTTAACGATTAATTTACCCTTAAAATTTTTTACTAAACCTGGTTTGTCTGAAAAAACTAACTTATTTTTATTTATTATTTGTACTACTTTTTCTCTATCTTGATAACTAAATTCCCCATCTTGATATAAGATTTTATTCATTTTTTCACCCCAACTATCTTCAATTTCCAATCATTCATTATTATTTACCCTCAAGTTACAATAATTAATCATCAAGGACCTACATTCGTTTATATCATTATCAGAAATTAAAATTCCCTTACTAATTATTTTTAATGCTTTCATCTCTACTGTTTTCTTTCGTAGGAACGGTATTTCAATCATATTATTATCATTATTTAATTTCATAGTCTGTGTGTAATAGTTTAACTCTACCTTGAAATTATTTAAAAAGTCATTACCCATTATAGCTCCCATATTTAACCCTGGAATGACCAAAAAAGGCACATTTATTGTGTTTTTATTTCCCTTTAATTGTAGCATTATTTGTTTAGTTACCTTTTTACTGCGAACACCCGTTACCCCTATAACACTAATTCCCAGTACTGGTAGTTGTGGAATTGTCTCTGTAGTTAGATTTTTTATTTTTTCAAAAATTTTATCATCTATTGCAGTTAGTTCACTCCCTGAATCTACTAGAAAAGTGTATTTAGAATTAAACACTTCGGCTTCAAATTCTGCCATCCCAAAGGTATTGCTACTCTCCCCCACTTCTTCATCGGATAAATCATTATGTATGTTGGTAATAAGTGACCCTATTGTCATGTGATTTCTAGACGGCTGGGGGCTTTCCTTTTCAACCGCCCTGATTAGTTTTAACTGAACTGGAGGTGGTGGTTCGCTGTAAACCTCTCTATGATCCCCTCTACTGTTTTGGTTATTAGAAGGTGCTTCTACACCCCTAGTGTCGTTTGGGTTACCAACATATCCCCCTCTACCTCTGTGGTTGAAATTCCCCGGCATTCCCCTATTACTGGTGAAGCCTCTCCCCCTATGACTCCCTCTAAACTCACTATTATCGAAACCTCTATTATAATTCTCTACTCTCCCTTGAGCACTACCCCTCGGACCCTGACACCTATAACATTGATTTCGCGAACTATTATAGTTATTAGCTCTACAACTAGGGTTTGGACATAACCATGCCCCCTCCCCCGATCTACTCATATTACTAACAAAATGGTCTGGTTGTCTTACGTTGGTATTTGTTTGATTTGATTCATTGATTCTAAATTGATATTTATTATCTTCTTCCTCTTTCATACTCTAGTATGCTTCTAGTATCTTTTCTAATTCTGCAATATTAGCAAACTCCCGGGTTCTGATTGTGGACCGTATGTCCTTAGGTAAATGCTTACTAATGTATCTTATAAAATATGAAAGAGGCATTGGTGGTTCTAAATATTTAACCTGACTATATAGTCTTGTCACATACGATGTAATACTCATATGTTTAATATTGAAATTACCCCATCCCATTATTGTACTGCGCAAACCCTCTTGTTTTTCTTCCAACCAGTATTTATTTTTAAATGCTTGCTCAAACTCATTAAAATTTGCCCATTTATCATTATGAGCGTCCGCCCATATTTTTGCATCCCCTTTAAAATATTTTAAAATTCGTACTAACTTAATTTCCCAACTTTCTTGGTTATATTTATTGAAACTTTTAATTGAGTTTAAAAATTGTATGGGGTTCACCCCCCTACTTTCATTACTGAAATAACCTAATTCAACTTCCATGTTCACTCTCTCACTCACATTAGTCAATTTTTGGTTAATTGCTACACTTAAATCTTCTTTGACTTTACTTATTTCTCGTTCGTGTTCTGTTTGTTTATTTTTCTAACTAGTTACATTAATTTTAATTGCATCAACTTGCTCAAAGTTACTTCTGAATTCATCATTTATATTCTCTTGTATTTTATTTGCTTGTTTAATTTGCTCACACTCATCAATTACACCTTGAACATTACTGTCAATTTTGTCATTTTGTTTTTTAATTTTATCGTTAAATTTATTTGTTAATACGTCAAATTTTTGTATTTGTCTCTAGCATTTTCTCATTTTGTTTTTCGTTAATTATTTTTATATCATTTCTCATTTCGGTTTGTATTTTAGTTATATCTATAGTCAGTTCATCTTTCACTGCTGCAATAGTCTTATTCTGTTCTTCTAATTTATTGTCTATTTCTCTTAATTTTTTGTCTTGTTTGTTTATTTCCGTTTTCAGTTCTATGTTACTAGCATTTATTTCTGACTTAATTTCAATCTTAAATTCATTCAAACTCGTTTTTAAATTATCATTTTCTGATTACATTTCAGTTTTAAATTCATTTAAACACGCGTTTAAATTATTATTTTCTGTTTTCATTTTCTCGTCTTGTTTGTCAAGTTTATTATTTACTATGTTTATTTCTGATTTGATCTCAGTTTTCATTCCTGACATCATTTCCATCATCAACGCTAATTGGTTAAATATATCTACACTATTGCTTTTGCTACTCTTAGTGTCTACTGTCTCAATCGTTAATTCGTCTGTTGTATTGTCTACGCTCTCGTTAATATTTGTCGATATTAAATCGTCTGCGTAACATTTAAAATTGACCCCTCCACAACACCTTCACATAAATTTGCACTTTTGCTTTTCTCTGCCATTTTGACCAGGTTGTAAATTAATTCAATTTATATTAAATTAAAAATTAATTCACGTCTACTGTTACGGGTGCCATTTGAAGTACTACACATTCATTAGTGTTTAAATTATTGAAATCTGAAGTGTTACTGGTTGGCCGACCAAAATTTGCTCGAGCTAAATTTTTATACAACCGCGCGGTCTGCTGGCTGTAGTAAGACAAACAACGCTTACCGCTTTTGAAGATGGCTCAGCCGCTTCATTTCACGGCAACTTGGCATTTGATTGGAGCACAGCGGCACCACGTGACATAGCAATTTTCAACACCCCATATAGTCTACTCACTGTAACTGTTCAACCAGCCGAGTACGTGATAATTCAGCTGTAAGCACACGCATCCGTGCAATAGCGCACATTCCATAGCACCTTAAAACCGTGCTTGTTGACAACTTTTCTGGACCAACATGCGGATGGGCATCACCTTCAGGAATGTCTATGGTTATACATTGAGGCCTCGTGTGGGTAACTAGTGCGTTGTATTCACAAATAAAATTGTATTCACCAATAAAAACCTATCTCACAATTCTGCCCCATTACAATATCTTCTTTTGCTTCGCGAGAATATAATATTCGCTCCGCAACATTATTTAAATTTTGGCTCACTGCCACATGCAATTCGTCTTTAATTTCTACTATATCTCGTTCTATTATGCTAAGTTTATTATCATATTTACTTTTATATTGAAGGTTATGTTTATTCATAACCCCCACATTCTCTTGTATTGATTGTTTACATACATTCTCTACCTCCATGGTCTTAAATTTTATCTCATCATTATTTTCATTAATCTTGTTAATACACTTATTTTCTATCTCTACACTCTGTTCTTTAACTTGAATTGTAATTCTGTCTGTCATTTGTTCGTTTACATTATGTATTTTACTTTCAATATTTTTTGTTAATTCATTGATTTGTTCATCTGACTTATGGTCTACTGATTCTAATATTTGTTCTTTAATATTATCACAACGTGTATTAATTTCTTTAATATGCTTATTAAAATCAAAGTTCTGCTGTTTAATTTCATTTCTAATTTCGTTAAAACTATTATTTATTTCATCAAATTTACTATTCTGAACATCAAATTTACTATTTTGTTCATCGAATTTGCTGTTCTGAACGTCAAATTTTACGTTAATACTACTATTAATTTTATTGACATCGCTACTCAAGTTATCAGATATTGTTTTCATGAAATTATATATATCATCCATTGACAATTCTTTTATTTTACTTATTACAGGAGTAGATTCTGCTTTTGCTTCACTCATTATGATTGACTCTGTAAGAGTGTTTTCTAAATTTATTTCTTTATTTTCCATTTTTAATGATAAAGTTATTTCTTTTATATCAAAATACTAACATATAGTATCACACAATTTCTTTTCTAACAAGAGATTATACTTACTTATATTACATATGCTCGCAACATAACCTCATCTTTTATATTTATGTTTCTAATTACACACCAATTCCCCACAACCATATTGTTCCTCCAACAGGTCCACATTTGCATAAATTTATTTATGCAAATGGTCCAGCTGCTTCGGACGCCATTGTTAACTAACAATAACAATCTTATGTCACTTTATAAATTTACGAATAGGCTTTGTTTATGTTTCGTACCCTTACGGCTAGTGCCGCCATGTTGTTATATAACCAACTTAATTTTTTTTTTACTCACCGTATCCAGGATTTCGAATTAGACGTGTTGAAAACAATATGGTTGCTTGAAATAACTAATAATTCACATTTAAATATTCAAATCAATCTTACTTTATTAAATTCTAATATACAATTAAATTTATTATGTCAAAATGAACAAAACTTTATACATTCCTTCCAACCCCATCATTACATACAAAATTTTCCTTCTCTCTCTGTTACATTTTAATTTCAGTAATATTCAAAAAAAATATTAGTTTCAAAATAAAATAACTAGCTACAATCTTAATTTTATATACGGAAACCAGCGCTTGCACACACACACACACACACACACACACACACACACACACACACATACACCCCATGACTTAGAGATCTCATTTTTGTTTAGAAAATTAATTACATTGCAATTTTGGTTTAGCCCTTGTTAAAAATTTACTCTACACATTTTTTACTTAGCTGTTCATTTGAGTCCAGAAGACGTCACATTGCTCTACGTGCACATTTTTATTTTAACTGATAATTTGTTTTAATTGATATCGCCGAAACTGTTATTGCATAAAGAAAACTGTCATTCACATCACTTATGTGCAAATTTTGATTTTATATCACATTTTCTAATCTGCGGACGCCCGCGATTTTACGTTCTAGAACTCTGTTTGTTTGCAGCCAGCCGGCCCTAGGAGCAAAGTTTAACTGGGATTAGACGAACGGCACTATTTTGTGAAGTGGTCGCGGCTGTTTTACCAAGTCTTATTGTCTAAATCTTGTATCACTACGCCAGTATGAGGTTCGGCTGGCGCACCCATGCATTCCAGCGTGACGTATGCACTGACGTAATATGGTCTGATGTTCTGTTACATAATATGTTAGTCACTGGAGCTGACCTTGGCACAATTTTGCTCGTTGCCTGCTATGTCGTTATAATATTTTACAATTACTCCTTCTACTTTTGTTTCCAATAAAATTTACCCTAATTATGAATTTATGTTTATGTCTCCCAAAATTATTATCTATTTTTATGTTTCCCCAAAATTAATGTTACATCACAAATATTATTTTTATCAAAATACAATGATTTTTTTATATTACCCAAGGTAGGCCTAAATGTCCCGTTACATGCTGACTACCTGGGATTCGAATATAGAGCACTGGTTGCCCCTAGTATCTACCTCAGTTCTAACCATGATGATCTTTTCGGAGTTTGGCGGAACAGTTACAGCCACTTGGTTTATGACGTCCATTGATTTTTCTGCTGTCGTAATTGTTGATAGCATTACCTCTTCACCTCTGATTCTCAAGACATTGTTTTTGAAGTCGACTATAAATCCGTATGCGTTCATAATATCCACACCAAGAATTGCTTCATCCACAATATCTGCAACAAGTACTTGATGATTAAACTCAAGTCGACCGAGGCGTAGATGTATCTCCACTTTTCCATACACTTTTACAGGCCGTCCAGTAGCTGTTTGCCAGCTGCAAGAGCACCAGGTTGGCTTGAGATCTTAAGCAGGTAACACTTGCTGTAGTTCGTTATCTCGGACACCGACAGTAAATGTCTGCATCGCAAAACTCGTTGAAAATCTTCTGGCGCTTCAGGATAGGCCAGTCTAATTAGTCTGTTGATACTTGTTTCAAACTCTTGAAGGCTCTCCCCGGCATGCTGTTGCCTTGCTCTCAACTGGGTGCAGTACACATCTCGCAAAGTTTTATCACCATAACGTAATTCCCGAGCTTTTATCAATTCGGCATAGGTGTTTTGGCTGTCAGGTGGCACTTTCTGTAGTAGTCCTGCCGTGGGTCCTTTTAATGAGAGAATGAGTGAAACTGCCTTGTCTTTCTCCGTCCAATTATTTGCGCATGCAGCAGCTTCGAATTGGCGTAAATACGTCTCCCAGTGCGTGCTTCCATCAAAGGTTGGGGCCTTGACATGAACTGTCCCAACCGCAGGCGAGGTGACCTTCTCTATTGACTTATTTTGTGTGTCTTTCTCTGTCTTTATCATTGGTACAGTCTGTTCACAAAGTTGTTTTGGTTGTAACTTCAGGAACTGCTCTCTTACGTTTACCATTGAGATTTCTACTGCAGATATTTTATTTGACATGATTTCTTCTATGTCAGATATTTTTGTGGACATCGATTCTTCAACACTCGAGACAGATTTTTCTACTTCAGCTATTTTTAATGTCATTGATTCTTGTACCTCAGATATTTTAGTAACTTGTTTATTAAGCTCACCTCATAGGAGGCCCAATTCTACGGTACTATATTGTTCCATCTGTTTCTGCTCCTGTATTAATACTTTGATGTCTTCTGTTTCACGCTTCCATTCCTCTGCCTCCTGTCGTCATCGTTCCTCTGTCTGTAGCAGGAGAGTTTTCTGTCTCGCTTCCGCTTTCTCGTCTTGACGTTTTTCTGCTTCTTCCGCCTACTGTCTGCGTTTTTCGTACTGTCGTTTCTCCGTCTGTAACAGCAGCGACTGTAAATTTTCCATCATCTGACTGCCATCCATTGTTTACCGATTAATTACGAATTACACTCGTCTTGTACAAAGTGTTCACTGTTTCCATTGTTCCGTTCTAAGGTCTACTCGATCGTCGTAGGTACAGTGGAAACAAAATAAGTACAAGACACCAGTTAAGTCACTAATCACCAGCTTTAATTTCCATAGTTAACAGTTCGTAATTAACAACACAGTGAAACAAAAGAATTTATTTCAATTACTAAAATCGAGTCCCCAGTTCGGACGTCACTGAAACTTTACGTATTTATTGTGTTAAGATAATTTTTCCAATTTATAAAAACTTTACTCTTTTTCTTACCTTCGGGTTCCGTCCAGGATTCTACAGACGAACCAGTTGCAGAAGGATTATTTGGGTTTGAGTTGCGAAATCATAAAGCGAACACATGTTATACTGACTAAAACAATTTATTTTTCGTTTATTGCGAAAATTTTGTTATATTCTACACTGGTATTCTCATCGTTTCTGATCAACCACTACATCTATTAAGTTTTTCAGCTTTTAGTTAGACACAAATTACGCACCAGGTTATCAGTATAAAATTGACAAAATAAACAATTCTTACAACTACCATTCTTACAGAACTGTTACAAGTGATTTATATGATTACTGAACCAGTACTCTGCATTCACACTCTCTCTTTTACAATGACAGATTCTAACCCCTTATTGAGATCTCATTCCCAAAGTATTTGAATTTCGAAATATGAATTTGTAAATGGGTTTTATGCTGTAAGTAAAATTATTTATTTATGTTTATCAATGAATTGTTCAGTACAGTTACCCATCCATCCAGTGTGCCTATTGTTGTTACACCACTATCTTCTTTTAATACACTCTGAACTTTCTGATTTTATAATCCACTTATACCAACATCGTTACCGTTTTTTAACTCATACTTCACTGTTGTTTTGGATTAAAATAATACTCATTATTTTGCCGGCCAGCGATGTATTTGCTCAAGCACTAATATTTGTTTTCTTTTTGTGACCACGCGGTCGAAAAATACGAGTTGACTGACGCTTGATCTGCGTTAGGGCGCAATGCTCGGGGCTTGAGGCCGGTCACGTGATCACCCATTCAAGCCCTGATTGGTGGTTTTAAAAAGTTCTAGAAGCTAGGCCAGCGAATTCTGCAATATTTTGCCGCCTGGTGAAATCTGCACATTGGCTTCATTTTTTCCGTGATTCACGGATGCCACGAACTGTATGTCGTTACGTAATATGTCTAGACTAGCTGACTCCAGAGACAAAACACAGACGGGGTGTTTTGTAATAACATTGTTCGTATAGTTGGTTAAAATAAGGTACACCAAAGGTGAACCCTGACTGCTCTTTGAATTATATACAATTATTAAAATTCATTTCCGTCCCTGATATGTCCCGTTACAATACCCCCCCCCCAATGAGA
The DNA here is from genome assembly GCA_034769895.1 of Magicicada septendecula. NCBI lineage: Eukaryota > Metazoa > Arthropoda > Insecta > Hemiptera > Cicadidae > Magicicada > Magicicada septendecula. The sequence continues at coordinate 62,008,252 of CM068369.1, read as the reverse complement.
GGTTTTATGCCGAACCATAAAAACTCTCATTGCCTAAAACCTAAGAGGATCAGTGAGGATATAGCGCCGCAACCCCCTTAACTCCTTACTAAAATCATGGGTACTTACCCCCCTAGTCCGGTGGCTGTGGCTGCACCTATCCGACCTTACTGGATTTCTTGTTCGAGATCCCAACACCATAAAATCAGACAGGCACGTCACCACAGTATCACCTGACTCTGAAACATTCAATTAAAATATCACTAAACGGCCTTCCATTATTCCATATCCCTAACTGATTCGTTTCCTCTTAGTCATACTGGTTCATTGTTAGCAAAGTACTGGTTTTTTATCTGAGTTGTTAATATACAACAACCCTTTATGGTGCACTCTTGAACATAATACAACAATAAAACAAATATTTCCCCTTTGAATGTACATGATTACCTCAAATTAATTTAATTACATTGATTACCAAGATTTACATGTTACCTTGATTTCAAATAAACCTATAACTGGACTACATAAAATACAATGTACGCATGTCAAGATAAACTTATTATACACTTACATCTAATACATAGAAATCCCATACAAATTATACATTGGTAATTTTCTCCCCTAACAAAACACTATTCCCCACCAAAATTACAAATTGATTACATAAAATACAAATAAATCATAACAGCCTTACTATAAAATACAGGTTATACCCACAAGAATACTTTATTATCTACTCACAACTCAATATTATGTTTTTTTTTACAACCCCCCTAGTCCCTTAACCCCTGATACCCGTTACAATTTACTGTGCTCTGCACTAGCTAGGCGTCTTGGCCATCGCCGGCCTCATCCTAGCCGTAAACCACATCTCCCTCGTGACCTGTAACTTGGTCATCCCCCATCCACACTCACTATGACCCCCCTGGACTGTAGCGCCCAGTTGCTTCCACAAGGACTGATGCGGAAGGGGTGGACATTTTTTCTTTTATTCCACCCCATCTTTGCTTCCACGTTACAAAAATATTCAGTATTATATACCTACTAATCATGATTAATACACCCCTAATGGACTACCACCCCTATATGGGTGAAAATAGCCCTGTTCCAAAAATTGGTAGATTACTCTAAAAATAACCCCCCCCCCAACTATATTTAACAAACCACCGGGTTAACAAAACAAAAACAAACCATAAGCCGGTTATAACAGTTAAAATTTATGATTTGCTATAATTAACTACTTTCACGGTCATGATCCGGTGAGGTCATGACAGCACTTAGGTGGGGAATCTAGAGTTAAACATATAACATAGGTTCATTATTTATACCAGGTTACATCATCAGTTGTGTACACAACCTGTTTTACAAATACTACCGCAGCATCAACATAAACATTTCCTTCTGGAATTCCAATAGAGTTTACAAATCTGACCACTTTAGTTTCAATTTTCAATCTGAACAAATATTTTAATCGTTTCGTTTTAATCAGTTACTATTTATGTTACAATTCAAATCAAAATCCAGATCAGAATAAATTTAAATTACATTTTTTCCAGTCTCCAGATCGCTATTATGATTAACTTAAGAATTTTTTTACCTTGTATAATCCACTATGCGATCTCAGTTTTTTATATACACATGTTTCAGGGACTAAATCCCCATCTTCAGGTACAGTAAAAAATTTATTATTCCCCTAATACATAGGGGTCGTCGAAATGATTAAAATGTTTATACATAAAAACACACGCACAAAAATCACTGAATAAATTAACATATAACACAAACACATGAACACGTTAAAAGCGACTCAGTGCACCGGTCGACCTCCGATCGTCAACTAGCCCGTGTTCGTGCTTCATTGCTTATCATCAACGCGGTATCATATAATTTATTGGATTTAAATGATAGCTGATCATTGAGTAACTGCTCTTTATTTACTTTGGATGCCTTGTATATTTCAAACTCTTCTAAAGCATTCAGGAAATGACCTTTATTACAAACATGTATCGGCTCCATGTTCTCTTTGAATCCGGTGTAATTATGGTTTTCGTTTATTAGGTGGAGTGCGTAATTTGATGAGGTGGTTTGGGGTTTCTTTTTTGGTAGCTGTTCTTTAAATCTCTCGATAAATTTCCTCCCCGTTTGTCCGATATAGAACTTATCGCACTCTCTGCACTGGATTCTATATACTCCTGAACATTCCTCCAAAGTTATTGGTTTTCGTGGCTTAAGTATATTTTTTAGATTATTTATAGTCTTGAATGAAACATTTATATATAATTTTTTAAATTCATTTTTTATTATGTTGGGGAGTATGTTCGTATATAATGCTGAGACATATTGTGTTGTATTTTTAACTTTATTATTGTCACCATTTATTTTCCGTAATTGTTTATGTATCATTTTATCCACAATTTCTGTGTTATATCCATTTTTCAAGGCTATGTGTTTTATTATGTTATATTCTTCCTTATAGTCCTCCGTATTCATTGGTACGCTTATTAGTCTATGTGCTAGTGCATTAAATGCCGCCATTTTTTTGTGTGTATGGATGATTCGATTTAGCATTTATAACTATGTCTGTTGTGGTAGGTTTTCGGTATATTTTAAAACCGAAATGGTTGTTTCTTTTTAACACCAATACATCGAGGAAGTTCAAGCCATTATTGGTTTCCATTTCCATAGTAAATTTTATGTTGTGGTTAATTTCATTAATAAATTTAAAAAACATATCCACCTGTCTATGAGTGCCATTAAACACTATGAAGGTGTCGTCTACATACCGTGTATAAGAACAAATTTTATCATAGAATCGGTTATAGTCAGACAATAAAAATTTATTCTCATAATAGTTCATATATATTTCGGCCAAAAGTCCACTTAGAGGTGAACCCGTAGCCAAACCTTCCTCTTGGTTAAAATACTTGTTGTCATGAGTGTAATAATTTTGCTGTACTATAATCTGTAACAAAGATAGGAGTTCATCTATCTGTTTTTTGTTTAGAATACCTGTTGTAGTTAAATTTACCTTTAGAATTTTTAATGTTTCCAAAACCGGAATATTTGTATATAAATTGACAATGTCCATTGAGACAAGTTTATAACTAGGTGTAATCTCCATATCTTTAATTTTATTTATGAATTCAAAGGTGTTTTTTACATTGTGGATATTTTCTAATTTTATGCTGTTCTTAATAATTTGTTGCAGTTTTTTGGCTATTTTATAATTAGGGGCGGTCGTATAGTTAACCAAAGGTCGTATAGGAATGTTTTGTTTGTGTAATTTGGGCAGTCCCGTAAATTCAGGTGCCTTAGGTTTGATTTGTTTCACATTCCGTCTGGTTTGTGTGCCAAGTAAATTTACACATGTATTAATAGCTGAATTTATGGTTTTAGTGTGTTTTTCGGTCGGGTCATCATTTAACATTGTTATGTTATTATTTTGAGTGAATTCGTTACATTTACGTAAATAATCTGTATTTTCCATAATAACCACTGTGTTTCCTTTATCTGCTTTTGTAATTATTGCGTTGTTATTTATTATTTTTTGTTTGATATTTTTAGCGATTTTTAACTCTTTTTTATGTTCTGTGTTATGTGTGCTATTTAACTTCAGGAAACGATTCAACTTATTGTTGATTAATGACCGTGTTTCACACTGAGTGTCTTGGCTCTTAATACATTTAATTGTAGCCTCAGCATTCGTGACTTCCCGTGTTAAAGCGTGTTTACTAAAGTCAGGTAAATTATAGTGTAGGCCCTTCGATAATTACAATAATTACAAAAGCAGATAAAGGAAACACAGTGGTTATTATGGAAAATACAGATTATTTACGTAAATGTAACGAATTCACTCAAGATAATAACATAACAATGTTAAATGATGACCCGACCGAAAAACACACTAAAACCATAAATTCAGCTATTAATACATGTGTAAATTTACTTGACACACAAACCAGACGGAATGTGAAACAAATCAAACCTAAGGCTCCTGAATTTACGGGACTGCCCAAATTACACAAAAAAAACATTCCTATACGACCTTTGGTTAACTATACGACCGCCCCTAATTATAAAATAGCCAAAAAACTGCAACAAATTATTAAGAACAGCATAAAATTAGAAAATATCCACAATGTAAAAAACACCTTTGAATTCATAAATAAAATTAAAGATATGGAGATTACACCTAGTTATAAACTTGTCTCAATGGACATTGTCAATTTATATACAAATATTCCGGTTTTGGAAACATTAAAAATTCTAAAGGTAAATTTAACTACAACAGGTATTCTAAACAAAAAACAGATAGATGAACTCCTATCTTTGTTACAGATTATAGTACAGCAAAATTATTACACTCATGACAACAAGTATTTTAACCAAGAGGAAGGTTTGGCTACGGGTTCACCTCTAAGTGGCCTTTTGGCCGAAATATATATGAACTATTATGAGAATAAATTTTTATTGTCTGACTATAACCGATTCTATGATAAAATTTGTTCTTATACACGGTATGTAGACGACACCTTCATAGTGTTTAATGGCACTCATAGACAGGTGGATATGTTTTTTAAATTTATTAATGAAATTAACCACAACATAAAATTTACTATGGAAATGGAAACCAATAATGGCTTGAACTTCCTCGATGTATTGGTGTTAAAAAGAAACAACCATTTCGGTTTTAAAATATACCGAAAACCTACCACAACAGACATAGTTATAAATGCTAAATCGAATCATCCATACACACAAAAAAATGGCGGCATTTAATGCACTAGCACATAGACTAATAAGCGTACCAATGAATACGGAGGACTATAAGGAAGAATATAACATAATAAAACACATAGCCTTGAAAAATGGATATAACACAGAAATTGTGGATAAAATGATACATAAACAATTACGGAAAATAAATGGTGACAATAATAAAGTTAAAAATACAACACAATATGTCTCAGCATTATATACGAACATACTCCCCAACATAATAAAAAATGAATTTAAAAAATTATATATAAATGTTTCATTCAAGACTATAAATAATCTAAAAAATATACTTAAGCCACGAAAACCAATAACTTTGGAGGAATGTTCAGGAGTATATAGAATCCAGTGCAGAGAGTGCGATAAGTTCTATATCGGACAAACGGGGAGGAAATTTATCGAGAGATTTAAAGAACAGCTACCAAAAAAGAAACCCCAAACCACCTCATCAAATTACGCACTCCACCTAATAAACGAAAACCATAATTACACCGGATTCAAAGAGAACATGGAGCCGATACATGTTTGTAATAAAGGTCATTTCCTGAATGCTTTAGAAGAGTTTGAAATATACAAGGCATCCAAAGTAAATAAAGAGCAGTTACTCAATGATCAGCTATCATTTAAATCCAATAAATTATATGATACCGCGTTGATGATAAGCAATGAAGCACGAACACGGGCTAGTTGACGATCGGAGGTCGACCGGTGCACTGAGTCGCTTTTAACGTGTTCATGTGTTTGTGTTATATGTTAATTTATTCAGTGATTTTTGTGCGTGTGTTTTTATGTATAAACATTTTAATCATTTCGACGACCCCTATGTATTAGGGGAATAATAAATTTTTTACTGTACCTGAAGATGGGGATTTAGTCCCTGAAACATGTTGTATATAAAAAACTGAGATCGCATAGTGGATTATACAAGGTAAAAAAATTCTTAAGTTAAATTTAAATTCATTACTGAAATTCACATTTTCAATTAGGTTAATTCCTACTCAAATTTAATTTCATTACCTCATTTGTTCAAAACAGTTTCAATTACATTGTATTCAAAATGATTCTAGTTCGGTTAATTTGTTTAGTGTCGCCTTTGCGTTTTAATAAGGTGTACAGACATCACATTGTTTGGCTCAAATCTTTACTTAAGTTCCTCCCTGATTGCATTCTAAACCAAATATCTCAACTCACCTAACATAGCAGGTACCACAAAATACTAGTTTAACCTTTAGGTTACATGATTGTTTTATTTTAGGATTTTTACACAAATTATTTTTCTTTAACTACCTGTGAATAGATCATATTTTATATGTACAGAATAATGGTCTACAGAGATGCGACCGAAAACGAACAGAACCCATACATCAATGAATGTGAATAACAACCCTTTTGGAAGCCCTAAATTTCTTACCTGCCCCCCTGTCCAGACACGAAAAAAGAAACCCAACCGCCAATCTACGACCCCATCTCTATACGTCATCATTCAGTTAGACTATACGGAAATTTGTTATTTCGGTTTGTTTACTCTGCTACAAAACTTCTCCACTACCTACCTATTAAGGGATGAGTTGACAACCCGAGACAACACCTGTTTATAAACTTGAAGATTGCCTTAATTTATGGTAATTTAGAATTAAAGCAACCTTTGGTCTGTGGGATGTGCCAATTTGTGCACCTTTTTTTTCTATAATTCTTTAACCACGGACTTTAGGGGTCCCCCTCCCCATTCTTTATACTATGTAAATTTCTAGTTTCTACCAATTTGGTAGGGAAAGACCATCGTTGTCCCAACCAAAGAGAGGCTAGTTCCAACCATGGTCCGCCTCCAGTGTCTAAAATCCACGACCAGGGCTGGTAAGACCGTGGCCGCCCGAAAATGGGGGAGGGTCCCTTCTGAAAAAAATTTAAAATTTATTTCAAACAATTCATATTTATGCTGACCAATATGGTTTCAAATTCGTTGCATTTTGTGTATGTACCTATTACCTCCCGCGTTGCTCGATCTTGTAGCACGTACGCATTGTTCATTTTCACTTCGGTTACCTGATATGGTCCCTCATATAATAAGAAAAACTTGTTGATCTCCTTATCCTGCGCACTCGACAAATCATGCCCTCGTACTAACACTAACTGTCCTATTTCATACTTCATCCACTTACCTTTCATATCATGCCTCTGTTTTCTCCTTTCTCCCTTAGTCAACAAGCTTTCATTCGCCAACCTGAGTTTTACATTACGGTCAATAGTATTAGTCTCTGGTGGATACTCAAATAGTTGCTCCAAAATCCTTGGCGGACGCCTCCCTCGTACCAGCTCGTAAGGTGTGAATCCCGTAGACTCGGGTTGTACAGTTCAGCTAGTCTTCAATCTTCTGAACATATAACGGCCACTCACTATGTTTCGCATGGCAGTATGCTCTTAAAATCCGGCCTATCTCTCTCCGCCTGGTTTGATTGTGGATGATATACTGCGGTGTGTTTTGGGATGATTACTTCCCATCTTAGAGTCTGACGCCACTTCCCACTGATGAACTGCGGTCCATGGTCTGATAGTATCACCTTAGGCTTTCTCACGTTGATCATGTAGTTGCGTGTGATTTTCTCGCTCAACACCTTGCTTGTCGCTTGCTTCACACTGTATTTATTTGGAAAATGTATCAAGCACTACAAAAATGTACATTACTCCGCCCCTACCCTTTGGCAATGGGCCATATAAATCTACGGCTACTAGGTCAAATGGCTTTTCTGCTTTAATATAATTTAACTCCCCTTCCAATCGATAATTTACTCCCTTAGACTTTTGGCATAAATCACAACTTCGGATTATTTTCCTTACGCGCCTCTCCATATTCTTAAATATGCAAGACTCTCTCAGTACACTCGCACACTTCTTTGCTCCAAAATGGCCATATCTATAATGACAATCCCATACTATTTTTTCTACCAACCCCTCTGGTATAACTAACCTCCAATCCCTTTCACTCCCCTCTACTTTTTTAAATAAACTCCCCTTGAAAACTTGAAAATACTGCCTGTAACCAAACTCATCTAAATCTGACTCTACACTTGTTATGATCTTGTTTAATTTTGCGTCTGCTCTTTGCATTTTTTTAATGTCTTTTAACTCTTCCCCATCTTTTAACTTTTAACATCTTTTAACTCTTCCTATCTTCTCTATTTAACCGAAAAATTTTGATTTCATTCAACCCAGTTCTATTCCCCTCTATGTCTACCCTTGAGAGAATGTCAGGTACTTTTTCTACTCCCCTTATATGTTCCCAGGAAAAGTTGTATTCTTGTAAAGCTAACACCCACCTGGTAAGTCGACTGTGTGTCAGTTTGCAAGTGTTTAAAAACGATAACGCCTTGTGGTCTGTTCTAATAATGGTCTGATTCCCTAGAAGGTATGTACGAAATTTCTTCACTGCAAAAACGATACTTAACAGTTCCTTTTCGGTGGTTATATAGTTCCTCTCCACTGCTAACAAAGTCCGGCTGGCAAAAGCGATTGTCCTATGTTCCTCATCCTCATCCTCCTGGTATAGTTCCGCACCAAGGGCTAAGTTGGTGGCATCCGTCTGTAAATAAAATTTTTTCTGAAAATCGGGATGGTTCATCATTATCATATCATAAACTTTTCTTTAATCTCGTCAAATGTAACTCTCTCCGCTTCTCCCCACCTCCATTGTTTATTCTTTTGTAATACTGCACTTAATTTAGAGGTTATACTTGTGCATAATTTTTTTGAAACTTCCTATAAAAATTACATAGCCCTAAAAAACTCTGCAATTGTTTAATATTTTTAGGTTCTGGGAATCGCATTATAGCTTCTACTTTTTCGGGGTTAGCTCGAATTCCGTCCGGTGAAATAATGAAACCCAAAAAATGTATCTTGCTGTAAAAATTTTGACTTCTCCCAATTTACTGTTAAACCCCCTCTTTGTAGCTTATCTAGTACATACTCCAAATGTTCTACTTGCTCTGATAACATTCTTGAAGCTATTAAAATGTCATCTACATACACAGTTAAAAACTCTTTAAGTTCTTTGGTTGCAAAAGCTCATCTAAACATTTTATAAAACTAGCCACACTAGTGTTGAGTCCGAAGGGTAGTCGTTTGAATTGGTAATTTTTACCATTAAACAAAAAAGCAGTGTATTTCCTACTCTCTATCTCTAACGGGACCTGCCAATAACCCGCGGTTAAGTCTAATGATGTCATGTATTTAACCCCGCTGAATTTCTGAAAAATTTCGTCAATGGGTTCGGGTGACTCCCGGGTCGGGAATAATAATCTGATTTATACGGCGTGCGTCTAAACATAATTACACTTTACCATCCTTTTTTATAACAACAACTAAAGGGTTTGAATAGGGTGACACTGATCTCTCTATTATATCCCCCTCTATCATTCTATCTAACTCAATCTGAACAGCTCTACGCTTTGAAAAAGGCACTGGATAACTTATCTGCACAAAAGGTGTGTGTTCCCGTACTTTCAACTCGCATACATAGTTCCTGGCTCTTCCAGGTAACTCCCCAAACACTTCTCTTTACTTCTGCACAACCCGCCACAACGCTTTACGTTGGGGACTCCCTACAACGCCACCTTCACTACAAAACTTATGTGCCCTCTCCTCCCATACTCTCTCTCCGCTTTCGTCTCTCTCTCTCTCTCTCTCTCTCTCTCTCTCTCTGCATGCTTTCACCCTGGCGTCTGTCCCCCCCCTATCAGCTGGATGGTGTACTACCATTATTCCTGAAATTCGTATATTATCTATTAACCGTTTAAAACTGACCCTAACTGGCTTAGTTTCTTGATCTAACTCTAACACCCTTTTATTAAAGTCAATCACTGCTTTGTGTCTTTTTAGAAAATTGTTTCCCAAAATTACCTCTAAATTCAACCCTCGGACTACCAAGAAGGTATTCTCAAATTCCACCCTATTTATCAACATGTTTAACTGAACTTGGAACTTGTTTAGTTACTCTTTTACTTCGGACCCCCGTAATCCCTATTATAGTGACTCCCGCGACTGGTAAAGAGGGAATATTTTTATTTACTTCTATCAATTTTTCTAGCCCGTTTTCCGAAATCGCTGATACCTCACTACCCGTGTCTATTAATGTTTTAAACTCCTTACCTTCTATGTTTACCATCACCTCTGTCAGTCTGGTCTCCGGTTCAGTAACCTCGGCGTCGTCTTCCTCCAGCAATTCCTTTGATATGTCTGTTTAATCAGCTGGCTCCGATAGTGATGCCCCTCTTGGACCCCGCTGCTACCTATTGACAATGGTTGGGTCCTTTCACCCACTGTCCTTACTGGTTTTCTGTTGGAGCTGTTGCATGGCCTGGGGTGTATCCACCACGGCCTCTAATAGAATTTCCGCTGCTTCCTGGTGTTCCTCTGCTACTGCTTACTCCACTCTGGTGTTGATTGTTTTGGTTGATTACTGGTTCGCTACGTTGGCAATTTCTTGCCCGGTAGCATCTATAACAGGTTGTTCTTATAGGGTAATTTTCAAAATAGCACTCCGAACACTGCCAGTCCTCACGTCTGTTGTTATTATTGTTAACTCCCCTCGCCCCTCTCTATACAGTTGGTGTCCCACTTGGTCGATTATGATTGTCATTAGTGTGCAACACTGATGGGTTTGGGCGCCTACCCATCTCTCGGTCCCTTATATTCTGGAAAATATCTAATATTTGTTCAAGTTCATTTATATCTACCTCTTCCCTTGTCATCAGGTTGATCTGTATTTCTCGCGGTAGGTGCTTACTTACATGTCGCACGAATGATCGGAATGGTAATGGTGGTTCTAAATATTTTATTTCATTATACAGTCTCATTACGTACACAGTTACATTACTTCCGTGGACCCCAAAATTACTGGGCCCCATGATCTTACTTCGCAATATTTCTTGTTCATCCTCCGACCAATATTTATTTCAGAAATCCCTTTCAAAACTTTGGTAATTTAACCAATCTCCCTTATGCACCGCCCACACCACGGGGCTTCCCTTAAAACATTTCATAACTTTTAACAATTTCACCTCCCAATTATTATTACAAAATTGATTAAAGTCTCTTACTCTGTTTAGGAATTGCATAGGGTGTACCCCCCTGCTGTCCCCATTAAATGACTCTAACTCGATCTCGCTATCTGCGTTGCGAGTAATTACTATTCGCTCGCTGACACTATCTAATTTTTTACTTATTGCCGTGTTTAAATCATCTTTGACATTGATTAGTTTTTTGTTCAATTAAACTAAACTTGTTGTTAGTTACACGTTCAGATTTGAATACTGGAATTATTTACCATTTCTACAGCACCGTTTAATAGCTCTATTTCTGACTTATAGCTACTTTCTGTTTCGCTAATCTTACTGTCAATATTCTCATTAATTTCTTCAATTTTGTTTGCAATAGTAAATTTACATTCATTTATTTTGTACTCAATATCAGCACTGTATTCATTTATTTTACTTTCACAATTACTCTCTATTTTACTACATTGTTCCCTAACTTGTATTGTTATCGTATCTACTACTTGTGCATTTACGTCGTTTAGTTTACTTTCTACACTTTCTCTAAATTCGTTAATTTGCTCTCCGACTTGTTCATTTACGGACTCTACTACTTGTTCATGAATAACATTACATCGTTCATCTATATCATTTATACGTTTATCAAGGTTAAAGTTTTGTGACTTCATATTATTGATTTCACTCTGTTATATTCTAATCCATTTTAAAATATATAAAAATACAAAAACACAATTTCCACCTACCTGCAAAGCTTCTATTCGGGTCCAGGATTCGATCACATGTACGTCAGATGCAAACCTGTGTTAAGGTTATCGAAATAACTAACTCTACACATCTTTATGAAGAGAATTGATAATTTAATTTAGTTTAGCATTATTTAAAATTTTTACAAACTTTACTGCATATGAAATGTTTTCGTAAGAATTGATTCTTTGCTTGTTACATGATCACCACTATTATTCTAACTTATACTAATGCTTACCTTATTTTATGTACTCACACACACACACACACACAAAGACTGCCCAGCCTGAAATTTTGCATGCACACAAACACACAAAAAATTTAATCAACCCTTAACATTTTTTATAATAATATTCGCCCCCCCCTCGCCGGCCACGCGGTCTTCGCGCACACTCATTGTTCTGGTATACTTCTTTTTAGTGTCCGAAAAATCTCTGAATATGTTCTGCACTTTTACCTGACCGCGGTCATACAAATTTTTATTGTTATAGCACTTTATTACCGGTAAAAAATAAAAAATTCTTGTAGAGAGCCTAACTTGGCCCTGTGCCGGCCGACACGAACAGAGTAAGACTGGGGCAGCGTCCTTTGTTGAGTGGTAGGAAGTTCATGACCACTGCCCATTTGATTTTGTCGTCGTTCACAGTTAAGTTGCTGTAGTTTACCGACTCTATTCATGATACATGGTGGTTGTATCAGTAATGTGTGTTGACGATCTCTAGGCACTGCTGGCTTGATGTCACAAAAAGGAGGCGGTCCTTAGCTACGTTTCCTGCAGGTCGGCTGGTTGGTCTCACCCAACATCGTTTCTGCGCCATTTTTTACAGCGTCTGTTGGTTTTCTTGGCGTCCCAACAGCGCGCATACTTGAGTCGTTGCATACAAGCACATGACCACACACAAGCAGAGTTCTGAGAAATAGAGGGTGGTGCATACCTCGGTACTAATTTCACAACGGAATATTGCGTCGCTGCTTTGTTACACTGTTCTACTTGCCACGTGTTCTGGTTTGTTGGAAAATAAAACTTTCACAATATTTTTTATAAAAATCCCGAAATGAAATAAATTGAAATACACCATATTTGCAATATGACACGTTTACAATACCCCCTCAATGAGAATTCTGCTGTCCCAAAACAGAAGAAATCTCATTGATAAAACCCCTAAGAGGACCGGTGAGGAACTGGTGCCAACAACCCCCTCTTGTTCTTACTCTGCATGGGTAAACGACCCCCCTGGCTCGGCGACTATGGACGCATCTGATCGAGATCACTGGATTTCTCCGTAAGAGATCCCAACACCAAAAAATCGAACAGACACGTACCACGGCACACCTTGCCTTCTAACATGCTACCCCCAAAAATCCAACACCCTGGCTTAGACTATGCCAGATCCTCCACCGATATGTTTCCCCTTTTATGCAAGCTGGGCTGCCTTTAGCAGATACTGGGCTCACACACACTCACATTACATATTATGAACTGAAAATTTCTTTAAAAATTTATTTTAATTGCAACTCTCTGGTTGTTTTAATTTAAAATCAAATCATAAATTGTGTATATATCTTAAATTATTCTCTTCATTAGGTTTTTTTTGTTATTTCTGTTAGTTAAAATAAATCAATTTAAACATTTCTTATAATTAAGACCATCCTTAACCTAACATGGATTACCTAGAGTCTAACAATACAATTCAACTAAATAATTCAATAATAATAATAATACACATGGTTAGTACACAAATAATAATGTAATCAAAGTTTAAAATTATCCATTAGCTGGCAGGCGAAAAATCAAGTTTTTTTTTTTTTTTTTTAAATATTTTCCCAAAAAAAATTTTAAAATTCAAAAAATTTAAATTTATTAAAAGGTTTCTTCCTTTACATATAGAAATTATTTAAAATTCGTTTAAATTGATCAAGAAACAAAAGTTGAATTAACTTCCATACTATACAAGCTTAGTATGTATATGACCTCACTGTCAGCTGATCAAAACTAGGTCAAGTTCATAACCTCGACCTACATACGTTATGTACCAGTCATGTCTGAAAATACACTTAACATCTGTAAAATTCTGTCTTGACACACAAAACATAATAAAATAAAATATAACAAAATATTATTATAAATAATAAGCAAATTGACATTTAAATTATTCAAAATAAACACTTTCTAACTTTACATTTCCAAATTCTATCAAAATTTTGTCACTGGTTTTAATTAAAATATATTTCTGTTATAAATCTCTTTCTGTATTTGACAATCTTATTCTCCATCACTGTGGGTGATTTAAATTATTTATTCTCATTGACTGTACTACTTGATCTGTATACATATATAATCTTTCTCCCTCTGACTCTAACCTCTAACAACTGTAACTCACATGACACCCATCTCTATCAAAATATCTATCAAAACACTCTCTAAACCTCAACTTACTAATAAACTCAAATTGCCACCTTCTCTCGATATATAAAAAAAATACTCTCTAACCCTTTGTACTTGGGATACGTGTTCCCCCCCCCAAAAGCTCATTTCCCATTATCTGGTCCCTGGATTGTACCTGAGGCGACCCCTTCCCACTAAATCGGTCCCATCCTGTCCCAACCATTATATTGTTGCGGACTCCTACATTACACTACCCCCTACTACAAAATTGCCATCCCCAAAATCTCAATCTTATTACCTCACTTCAAATACAACAAAATAACATCATTTATAAATAACAATATATCACTCAATATTCTACATATATTTCCCATGACTACTGTGTCAACATCAATACTTCTCAATACTCTCCAACATTACATTAACTCAAAACAACATTACATTAACTCAAAACAAATTTTCTCTCTACTACCCCTTTAACTTTGACTTCAACTTGGACTGATCTATATGTCCCACAAAATCTTCATCACCCACAAACTATCTTTTATTAGCTTTCACAAATTATTACTTTATTTCTCACTTTAAATAGCATCTGTAATACATTGAAACATTACATTAAACATTAATTACCTGGAACATTTATAACCAATATAACAGCGACATTTTATTGCTGATCAGCTGATATTCCTAACACAATGAAAACACATCCCAAAATTGAACAAATTACATGAAATATCTATATTTATCCATCCTTACATCTATTATGTTAACCGCCTGCCAGTCAGTTTAATTATTTACTTAGGTTCAAAAATACACACATAATGAAAACACATATTTTTTATCAATGCTTATATCTAACCTACGACAATAAAATAATACATTTAAAATTATGGAATGAACACCTTATAGTGAATGTATGAGCATCTAGTTATTTAAACAGAACACAAGCATTTTTATTGGATCAAAATTTGAGTTAGCAATTTTTATGTTATAAAATTTAACTTCGTGACTCATCTGAGCCACCTCCCATCCACACACTCTATTGCAAGTTATGTAAGACTGTGGCGCCTTTTCGTTTCCACAAAGACTGCACATTTTGGAGTAGTTTGACCTCTCCGTGTCTTTGCTTCGGCAGTTACATTTTAATGTTATGAATATCAGCATATTCTTGTTTATAATTAAACGCCCTTAAACGGGTCTACCACCTGGCTTTGCTGCCCCCATGCGGGCAGAGTGGTAGCCGCTGTTCCCTAGTTTGGTGATTCCCCTTAATTCCCCCCTGTCAATTTCAAAATGCACCTTGACAACGATAACAGCTATGGCCAGTTAAGGCAGCGTGTAATGTAATGTGCCCCAACCATAGCTGTTAAAGCTAAACCAATTCCACGGTCAGGGTTTGGTGAGGCCGTGACCGCCCGAAATGTTAGGGAATCACAAGTAAAAACCTTCTGTAACACTAAAATTAGTAATTTATACTTAAATGACATTATTAGTTTGGATGGTGTTTTAACCTCCTTTATATGTAAGCCTAACCTTCATTAACATAAAATATTAAGTACAAAAATTAAAACTTCCTACCATTGCAGTTCCACACTACACTGTTATGTCACTTCTTTGAGCACCAATCTACCCCCCAAAATTATCCCCACATCTTGTATTGACAACAAGTCTTTACTTTATTTCACATCTTTTAAAACGTTCACATGCTCAGTGATACTAAAACTTGACAATTATATTTTGTCACTTAATTCTAAAATTTATTTAAATTTAAAATTATAAACATCCAAAGGATTTTGGTATATTTTTTTTTCAAAAAAATTTTTTATATTTACATTGGAGGCTGACTAACATTCTTAAGATAAGTGGTAGTAAGGCAGTAATCGCCCTGAAAAGTCGGTTTTTTTTATGCAAAGAGGATAGGGACGCGCAGATCTACTTCGTGAATTTACGTCCACAAACACCCATTACTTACCATTCCCCTTTTTCTTCCACCCCGCCGTCTACCCGTCCCTAACCCCCTTGCTCCAAAATTCGTCTTTTCGGACTAAACAGAAACTATTGTCAATGGCTCAAATTTTCAGTTTTGCCATTGACCTGAAAAATTTGTTAAATTTGCACGCACTGCCTTTTATTTAGGTGCAGCCTCCATTATGTACAACACTCTAAGGCAGTGCAGGCACGTGACAGGTACACCAAGACCGCTGCACCTGGAGTGTATTAAAAAATAATAATGCGTGTCACGTACCTTTTGGGGTCCCCCTCCCCGTTCAAATGTGTAGTTAGTTTTCTACTTTATACCAATTTTGGTGGAGCCGGACCATCGTTGCTTTCACCGCCCGAAGGAAGATCCGCCAACCATGGCCCGCCTCCAAGTTCCGAATTCCACGGCCAGGACTGGTAAGATCGTGACCGCCCGAAAATGGGGGAGGATCCCTTCTGTAAACATACAACAATATTTTAAACCTTATTTATAAACATAATTAAAGTGACTGATATAATTTTAAATTTGTCGCATTTTGAGTACCTACTATTTCCTGCGTCGCTGGGTTCCTCAACACATACGCATTCTGCATTTTTATTTCTATGATTTCGTACGGTCCTACATACAACAAGAAAAACTTCTTTATTTCTATATATCTTGAGCACTGGACAAATCATGCCTTTTTACTAACACTAACTGACCTACTTCATATTGGTCCACTTACCCTTAGCATCATGTCTCTGTTTCCTTCACTCTCCTCTCGTAAGTAAGTTCTCGTTTGCCAATCTAATTTTCATGTTTCTGTCCAAAACTTGACCTTCTGGTGGGTATTCGAAAAGTTGTTCCAATATCCTGGGCGGCCTTATTCCCCTGATCAACTCATGCGGCGTAAATCCTGTGGACTCATGGGTGGTACAATTCAGCCACTCCTCTACTTTCTTCACGTAGGATGGCCAGTCTGTGTGTTTGGCGTGACAGTACGCCTGAAATATCCTACCAATCTCTCTCATCACCCGTTCTGCTTGGTTCGACTGAGGATGATACACGGCCGTATGCTTGGGTATGATGCCTTCCCATCCAAGCGTCTGTCGCCACTTGCCGCTTACAAACTGTGGACCGTGGTCAGATAATGTAATTTTCAGTTTTCCAACGTTAACCATGTAGTCTCTTACTATTTTTTCACTGAGTACTTTACTCGTCGCTCTCTTAATGCTATATAATTTCACAAATTTTGAAAAAGTGTGTAGAACTACAAATACATAAAACACACCCCCTCTACCTCTAGGTAATGGCCCATATAAATCAACCGCAACTAAATCAAACGGTTTCTCAACTTTTATGTAAGTCATCTCCCCTTCTACCTTATAATTCACTACTTTCGATTTCTGACATAAATCACACACTCTTAACACTCTTCTAACTCTCTTCTCCATATTCTTAAATATACATGACTCTTTCAAAACATTAGCACACTTTCTCGCCCCAAAATGACCATACCTTATATGACAATCCCAAACAATTTTATCTATTAACCCCTCGGGTATAACTAACCTCCAATCACGCTCCCCACTATCTACCTTTTTAAACAAAATACCTTGATATACTTGAAATCGTTCACTATATTCAGATCCCTCTACCTCCGTTTCTAAACTAACAATTACTTTACCCAGTTTATTATCAGATCTTTGCATATTTCTAATGTCATTTAATTCTTCCGCAAAAACTCTATCTTCACTAGTTAATCTAAAAAATTTCTATCTCTTTAAGATCCCTACCAGTTTTATTGTCTATAACATCTACTCTAGAAAGTGTATCTGGTACCTTATTATCTGACCCCTTTATATACTCCCAGGAAAAGTTATATTCTTGTAAAGCTAATACCCACCTGGTCAGACGACTGTGCGTTAGCTTACATGAATTGAGGAATGATAACGCCTTGTGGTCCGTCCGGATTATTGTTGTATTGCCGAGGATGTATGTCCGGAATTTACCCACGGCGAACACAATACTCAAAAGTTCTTTTTCTGTCGTCGTATAATTTTTCTCGGCCGACAGCAGCGATCGGCTGGCGAAGGTGATCGTTAGAGCTGCTGGTAGAGGGCTGGTAGAGCTCCACCCCTAGCGCTACATTGCTGGCGTCGGTCTGTAAATAAAAAGTTTTATTAAAATCGGGATGATTCATCATAATCATGTGGCTAAACTGTCTCTTAATTTCATTGAATGCATTTCGTTCCGTATCTCCCCATCTCCACTGTTTATTCTTCTGCAGTACAGCACTTAGTTTAGATGTTGTGTGTGCGTAGTTCTCCTGGAATTTCCTGTAAAAATTGCATAGGCCTAAGAAACTTTGTAATTGCTTAATGTTCTTTGGTTCGGGGAATCGCATTATGGCTTCTGCTTTGTCAGGGTTAGCTAATATCCCCTCCTGTGTAATAATAAATCCTAAGAAATGTATTTCTGTCTGCAGGAACTTGGATTTGTCCCAATTAACTGTTAAACCCCCTCTTTGTAGCTTATCTAATACATACTCTATGTGTTCTAAATGTTCAGTGAATGTTCTAGAAGCTATCAAGATATCATCAACATATACTGTTAAAAAGTCTAGATCCTTAGGTTGTAATATATTATCTAAACATTTAATAAAGCTGGCAACACTGGTGTTTAATCCAAAAGGTAAGCATTTGAATTGGTAATTCTTACCGTTAAAAAGAAAAGCTGTGTATTTTCTGCTCTCCGCTGCTAATGGCACCTGCCAGTATCCAGCTGTCAGGTCTAATGACGTCATGTATTTGACTCCGCTGAACTTCTGTAAAATCTCATTAATGGGTTCCGGAGATTCCCGGTCAGGTATAATAATTTGGTTAATCTTTATGGCATCTAAACATAACCTTACCTTCCCACCCTTTTTAATCACTACTACCAAAGGATTTGAGTAAGGTGATACTGATCGTTCAATTATATCTCCCTGCATCATCCGGTCTAGTTCCTCCTGTACAGCCCTCCTCTTTGAAAATGGCACTGGGTAACTCCTCTGCATGTATGGTGCGTGGTCCCGAACTTTCAGCTCACAGATGTAGTCCTTCGCTTTCCCTGGTGATTCATCAAACACCTCTCTGAAACGCTCCACAACTGCCCACAGAAAAAAATTTGTTGGCTCTATCTGCCCACACACTCTCATTACTCTCATGCATCTCTCCCTCCTCATTCTCTAGGCTATCACTCTCTCGACATATATTTTTTTTGGTCTCTATCTCTCCATCGCCGATCTGCTTATGCAACATTTTTATTCCCGTGACTTTACTCTCATTCACTACTTTCTTAAACTCTATTCTGACAGGTTTATTCCCCTTTTCAAATTTTACTATTTGTTTATTGAAATCTATTACTGCTCCGTTTCTTTCCAAAAAATCATTTCCCAATATTACATCTATATACTCAACCCTTTAACTACTAGGAAAGTGTTTTCAAATTCAACTTCATTTATTAGAATATTTAATTGTACTTGTCTGGTTATTCTCTTACTTCTCACCCCAGTTACCCCCACTACTGTAACCCCGGCAACTGGTAATGATGGTATATTTTTATTTATCTCTTTTAATTCACCCATGACATTTTCAGAAATTACTGAGATCTCGCTCCCTGTATCAATTAAAGTTTTATAATTCTTACCTTCAATGTTAATTGTCACCTCAGTCAATCCTGTTTTGCGTTCCATCACCTTGTTCTCCTCTTCTTCTAACAATTCTTTTGCCATGTCCACCTTGATAATGTTACTTGAATATTCGTTGGTTACATGGACCCGGTTCTCCGTTGACAATGGTTGGGCCCGCTTCTCCATTGTCCTCCTTAGTTTCCCGTGGATGGACCTGCTACGGCTGGATGATTTCCTCCTCTTCCTCTATTATAATGTCCTCCTCCTCTTGGCGCTCCTTTATAAAATTCTCCTCTCGACTGCTGATTTGGTGGTGGATTCATTCTATCGTTCCTGGCGCACTCCCTGTTTCGATGACATCTAAAACAATTGGGTCGATTAGCATAATTATCTGTTATACTCTCAACTCTCGCCCCTATTATCAAAACTTCCTCCCCGCGCTCCTCTATGAAAATTCTGTGTACCCCTACTCTGATGGTAATTATTATTAAAGTTTGGTGCTACTGGTGGGTTTGGACGTCGCCCTACGTCGCGCTCCCCTATATTCTGTAATACGTCTAACATGTTCTCTAGCTCATTTATATTGGTAATTTCTTTAGTCATTAATGTGATTTGCACCTCTCTGGGTAGGTGTTTACTGACATGTCTTACAAATGATCGGAATGGTAACGGTGGTTCTAGATATTTAGCCTCGTTATATATATTCATCACGTATATGGTTAGGTGGTTATTCATTCGGCCGAAATTCCCATTACCCATTATTTTACTCCTTAGGATTTCTTGGTCCTCTTCTGACCAGTATTTGTTGCGAAAAGCTACTTCGAAATCCTCATAACTACCCCACTCGACATGTGTACTTCCGCCCATATTTCGGCACTACCCTTAAAACATTTTAAAATTTTCAATAGTTTGACTTCCCAACTACTACTGTTGAATCGATTAAATTCCCGTGTCCGGTTCAGAAATTGCATCGGGTGTATTCTACGATTCTCACTACTAAAAGTTTCTAATTCTATTTCATTATTTGTATCTCGTGTCATGAATATGCGTTCAGTAACATTGTTTACATTTTGATTTCTTACTAAACTTAATTCGTTTCTCATACTACTAACGGTCTGTTCAAGTGAATATAATTTTTTATCATTACTATCTTCAGACTGTATGCTCTTTTTTGATATTACATCAATAGATTCATTTACTGCTTGTATTTCTGTCTTACAATTGTTTTCAATTTCATTTATTTTAAAATCTACCTTATTTTGGTGTTCATCAATATTCTGACTCATTTTTTCAACTGTCATTACTACGCTACTCAGCTTACATTCAGTTTCAGTATTACACTTATTTATTTTGTACTCTATTTCATTATTATACTCATTCAGTGAATTTATTAACATTTCGTTATTCTCATTTATTTGTTTCTCAACTCTATCTATCTGACTATCTATTTCATTAAATTTAACATCTATCTGCTGTATTGAATTATCTAACTTGGTTTCTACTTGGTTAATTTTATCAGTAAATTCTACTTTGGTATTTTCACAATGTCTATTAATTTCTTGAATCTCATATTTCAACTCATTATTCTGATTTTTTAACTCATCAATTTTATTATTTTGTATTTCTAATTTGGTGTCAAAATCATTGCTTAATTTACATCAATCATCTAAATTCATCCAATTTATGTCAATCATCTAACTTTACATCAAATTTATTAAAACTGGTACAAAGAAATTGGATCATTTTCATCATATCTTGATCCTCAGATTTTTTAATCGGGACTGGTGTTGAATGATGTGCGTCATCCATAATTTTCGACTCAGTTCCGGTTAATTCTATATTTATTTGGCTCTCTGTTTCAATGTCAGTGAAGCTGACTTCTTCATTATTAGTTGTACACTCCCTACTCAAATTTGGGGTTATTTGAATCCCCGAATCTTCAGTTACATTGTTTCGGTCTGTTACATTTGTTTCTATTTTATTTTGACTCGCACTTTGAGTCGAATGTGTCTCAAAATTACTCATGTTTGACTCGTTTAAAATTTCGACACTAATTTCATTTACTTTATTCTCGTTATCTGACATTCTTACTTTTTCTAATTGATACTTGTGCGTACCTATAATGTAATCAATATGTAATCTATTGTATAGCCGATTTTGTGTGAACGCACTTTTTATTTTATCCCGCTAACCTAACACACGTTTGCATCTTTGTAGATGTGGAATTTAATTAATTAATTTATTAAATTCGTCCCTGTTCGGGCGCCAATGTTATATTCTAATCCATTTTAAAATATATAAAAATACAAAAACACAATTTCCACCTACCTGCAAAGCTTCTATTCGGGTCCAGGATTCGATCACATGTACGTCAGATGCAAACCTGTGTTAAGGTTATCGAAATAACTAACTCTACACATCTTTATGAAGAGAATTGATAATTTAATTTAGTTTAGCATTATTTAAAATTTTTACAAACTTTACTGCATATGAAATGTTTTCGTAAGAATTGATTCTTTGCTTGTTACATGATCACCACTATTATTCTAACTTATACTAATGCTTACCTTATTTTATGTACTCACACACACACACAAAGACTGCCCAGCCTGCAATTTTGCACGCACACAAACACACAAAAAATTTATTCAACCCTTAACATTTTTTATAATAATATTCCCCCCCCCTCGCCGGCCACGCGGTCTTCGCGCACACTCATTGTTCTGGTATACTTCTTTTTAGTGTCCGAAAAATCTCTGAATATGTTCTGCACTTTTACCTGACTGCGGTCATACAAATTTTTATTGTTATAGCACTTTATTACCGGTAAAAAATAAAAAATTCTTGTAGAGAGCCTAACTTGGCCCTGTGCCGGCCGACACGAACAGTAAGACTGGGGCAGCGTCCTTTGTTGAGTGGTAGGAAGTTCATGACCACTGCCCATTTGATTTTGTCGTCGTTCACAGTTAAGTTGCTGTAGTTTACCGACTCTATTCATGATACATGGTGGTTGTATCAGTAATGTGTGTTGACGATCTCTAGGCACTGCTGGCTTGATGTCACAAAAAGGAGGCGGTCCTTAGCTACGTTTCCTGCAGGTCGGCTGGTTGGTCTCACCCAACATCGTTTCTGCGCCATTTTTTACAGCGTCTGTTGGTTTTCTTGGCGTCCCAACAGCGCGCATACTTGAGTCGTTGCGTACAAGCACATGACCACACACAAGCAGAGTTCTGAGAAATAGAGGGTGGTGCATACCTCGGTACTAATTTCACAACGGAATATTGCGTCGCTGCTTTGTTACACTGTTCTACTTGCCACGTGTTCTGGTTTGTTGGAAAATAAAACTTTCACAATATTTTTTATAAAAATCCCGAAATGAAATAAAATGAAATACCCCATATTTGCAATACATAAAATAACCCATTTCTGACACGTTACAACTCTTCAGTTCATTAAATTTACTTTCTAGTTTAACCTCATTCCTATCAAAACGTTTATTTAATTCTGTTTTCCAGGGTACATAAGACACATCGTCAAATCCTTCTGAAAGTCAAATACAGATGAACCAACAACTCTTTTCTTGTTGGGCAAGAACGCTGCTGGCAGCTCCCGTTTATTTTTCTTCGGGGTTCCAATCATTGTGATTTTGTTTTGCAAAAGTTCTTTTGCCAAGGGGTAGCTTGAGTACCAGTTTTCGCAAGTCAGATTTCTGTTACTTCCTTTCACTTCTTTAAGCAAGTGGTGAACGATCGCTGTCGGAGTGTTTGCCTTGGTTGTATTGCCCATCTAGTTGTTTTCCACAGTACATTTCTAAATTACCAACATAAAAAGTTTTTGCATCACACAGAACAAATACTTTTAACTTGTATTTTGCAGGTTTTGTTATACTCTAAACAAATTAAATTTATTAATTACAAAATGCAATATAATTTCCACCTACCTGCCACAATCTCTTCTATCAGGTTCCAGGATCCGATCACAAGTACGTTAGATACAAACATGTGTACAGGTTTGTACAATAATTAACTATACTCATTTTTGGAAGAGAATTAATATTTTTTCTTTATTCAATAATCAAACGTGATAAATTTATAAGTCTTCTCCAAAATAGATCTTTGTTTTACATGTTTCAAATGTTGTGCAACTCTTACATCTTACTTGTAATAGGTACTTTTATATTATCGACTTACGAACTATGGCTTACCTTATGTATCATTCATAAATACACAAACACAAACAGCCCAGCTTTGCTCACTCACGCATACACACAGAAAATTATAAAACCCTTATTATTTATTTAGGCCCCTATTTACAAAAGAAAATAAGCACATATTTTGGTTAATGCAGTTACTCATCACTCTTGTCGGCATCGTGGCGTCTCACCCAACATTGTCTCATTTGATGTAAACGAACGTTACGGTTTCACTGGTGTCACAATTTTCTTCCATTCGACCCTGTTCAAAGGGGTTTTGATATTTTCACTACTTTAGTCATAGTTAATATGTATTGATTCACTCGCAGCGTCTACCTAGCCACGTGTTGCTCTACCTGCGTCGTTGTTACGGTCGTTATAGTGTTATTAACTTTTATCGCGACCACCCGTTCTGCTCCTAGGCACGTCGCTGCCGCCCCGTAATTCACTACTGCTCGACTCACATTTTTATTACACAGGTTGGATGAACTTGGGTTCGGCCGGCAAACGCACCACGGATCGCATCCGATATGTTAAGGTGTGATGCGCCGACTGACTGACGCTCTGATCCGTGTTGGTGATGCACACTTCCATCAGCTCGAGTTGTGATTGCCTGTGGCGCTCACGTGGCCAGTCTAATTAGTCACGTGTTGTTCTGTTCGGTCGTTGAGTTTGGTGTCGAGATTATCGCCAACGGCGCACGGGCGCACATTTACAGTCACATTCCATCGTTATCGCTTTGTGCCTTACTCGGACTGGCATGGATCTTAATACAGGGTGTCCAACAAGCATGTTTGAGTGACTGTAAAGGATGTCCAAACAAAATTCATGCCTTTTTATAAAAAATAAAACCCTCTCCTTTCAGACCCATTACAATACCCCCTCAATGAGAATTCTGCTGTCCAAAACAGAAGAAATCTCGCTGATAAACCCCTAAGAGGACCGGTGAGGAACTGGTGCCAACAACCCCCCTGTTCTTAATCTACATGGGTACACGACCCCCCTGGTTTGGCGACTATGGACGCATCTGAACGAGATCACTGGACTTCTCCGTAAGAGATACCAACACCGAGAAATCGAACAGACAAGTACCACAGCCCACCTCGCCGTCTAACATGCTATCCCCAAAAAATCCTCAATCCCTGGCTCAGATTATGCCAGACCTCCACCGATATGTTTCCCCTTTTATGCAAGCTGGGCTGCCTTTAGCAGATACTGGGCTCACACACACTCACATTACATATTATACATTGAAAAATTCTTTAAAATTTACTATTTCATCTAAGAGAAAAAAATTCAAAATTCAAAATAAAATACTTTATCAAAAAAAATTCTCTTCCTTGTTTTCTGTTTTTACTTAAAATAAGTGAATTTAAACATTTCTTATAGTTAAACATATCCTTAACCTAACATGTGAATACTTAGAGTCTAACAATACAATGCAATACAATAAAATAAACATGGTTAATGCACATCCAAAAATTTATTTTCCAAAAAAATTTTAAAATTCAAGAAAAATTTCCATTTAAATTTATTAAAATGTTCCCTATACATATAGAAATTATTTAAAACTTGGTTTAATTTCTTAAAAAACACAAGTTGAATTGACTTCCATATGAAACAAGCTTAGTTGGTATATGACCTCACTGTCAGCTGATCGAAACTAGGTCAAGTCCACAACCTTGACCCACATATGTTATGTACACTTTCTATCTGAAAATACATTCAACATCTGTAACATCCTAACTTGAAACACAAAACATAATAAAATAAAACACTTAAAATAACAAAATATTATTATAAATAATAAGCAAATTGACATTTCAATTATTTAAAATAAACACTTTCTGACTTTATATTTCCAAATTCTATCAAAATTTTGTCACTGGTTGTAAAATAAAACTTTTATATCTTTATTATAATTCTCTCTCTTTGCTTAATAATCTTGTTCTCCATTACTGTGGGTGATTTAAATTATTTATTCTCATTGACTGTACTACTTGATTTGTATACATATATAATCTTTCTCCCTCTGACTCTAATATTCATCAACTTCAACTAACATGACACCCATCTCTATCAAAAACATCTCCCTAAACACTCTCTCAACCCAACTTATCCTTACACTCAAATCGCCACCTTCTCTCGATAAAAAAAAAAAACTAACCCTTTGTACTTGGGATACGTGTTTCCCCCCCCAAAAACTCAATTCCCTTATCTGGCCCCTGGATTCTACCTACGGCGGCCCCGTCCCACTAAAACAGTCCCAATCCCGTCCCAACTTATCATTATGTTGCGGACTCCCACATTACACTACCCCCCTACTACAAAATTGCCATCCCCAAAATCTCAATCTCATTACCTCACTTCATTACAACAGAATAACAACATCAATTATAAACAACAATATATATCGCTCAAAACTCTACATAAATTCTCCACAACTACTGTGTCAACATCAATACTTCTCAAAATTCTATAACATATATTAACTCAAAAACAACATTACATTATCTTCATCTCTACTATTTCTTTAACTTCAACTTGGACAGATCTATTTGTCCCCCTAAATATTTATCACCCAAAAACTATCTCTTGTTAGATTTCACAAATTATTACTTTAACTCTCACTTTATCAAATTACTTTTCTCATTACTTTAAAACATCTGTCATACATTAAAATATTACATTGAATATTAATAAACCATTTTACCAGTGACAGTTATTGCTGATCAGCTGATCTCCTAACACAATGAAAACACATCTCATACTTGAACAAATTACATGAAATATATATTTATCAATACTCACTTCTATTACGTTAACTGCCTGCCAGTCAGTTTAATTATCTGCTTAGTTTAAAATACACACATAATGAAGACACATATTGTTATCAATGCTTATATCTAACCTACGATAATAAAATAGTACAATTAAAATTATGGAATGAACACCTTCTATTGAGTGTCTGAGCAACTAGTTATTTAACAGAGCACAAGCAATTTTTTTGGATCAAAATTTGAATTAGCAAAAATTTTTATGTTGTAAAATTTAAATTCGTGACTCATCTGAGACACCTCCCAGCCACACACTCTATTGCAAATTATGGAGGACTGTATCGCCCTTTTCGCTTCCACAAAGACGGCATATTTTGGAGTAGTTTTACCTCTCCGTGTCTTTGCTTCCGCTATTGCATTTGAACATTATCGAATATCAACATATTCTTGTTATATAGCTACACGCCCTTAATGCGGGTCTACCACCTGGCTTTGCTGTTCCTCCACGAACAGAGTGGTAGCCGCTGTTCCATAGTACCTGGATTTCCCCTAATTGTCACCCCCCATTGAATTTCTACTATATACCAATTTCAAGTCAGCTATGGTCAAGGGACTTGATATGACCATAGCTAACCGCTAGCCAAATCCACGATTAGTGCTTGTAAGGCAGTAATCGCCCGAAAAGTCGGGGAAATCTAACTTGCATTTCACTGCCTGTTCTACATCGTTTTCGTTATGTGCAACACGATCGTCTATCAGTGTGTAAATTGAATTTACACGAAAAAAGGTGTGTCGCACATTTTCGCCATTTTCGCCTCCGATGGAGGTAACACTCTCTGTTACCCCCAACCCATTTCGCTATCTACGGGAGCACAGGCCACCCCCGCAATAGCAACTTAATAACTAACTAATTAAAAAATTTTATATACATTTTAATATAATATTTTCATCAATAATCATTTAACTCATTCATAACTTTCTGCCATTGGACTTTCTTAAAATTTTTCCAAAATTTATTATTAATAATTAGTATATATCATTTTTCATTTATTATTAAATTTTTTAATTATCATTTTTATTGCACACAATTATTTCAAATAATCTCACTATTGAATTAAAATCCTAGTTACCTGTAAACATTTTTGTTATATATGATTCATATTGTAAAAGTTCTATACTTACAGTCCATTTAACATGATATACACAAAACATATTCACCATACCACAATACTTTCACCTCACCTCTGAAACATTTAACACAAATATCAGTTTACATCAAACAATTTAGCCATCTATTCCCAAATTCCAAATCTCGTAAAATAATTTAAATTCATTAAAAAGTTAATTATACAACATTGAAATAGTCAATCAAAGTATTTAGCATGTATCAAATTGTTTTAATTAAATTAATTATTAACAATACAAAATTCATTACCATCAACAACTATTATTATTCAATTATTTTATTTATTTAAATTGCAAACTATTAATTTTATTATTATCACTTACCTATATACATACATTGTTTAACTGACCTCCTACAACACACATAAATAAATGCACTACAATTATTTACAAACTTTTTGTTATTAACTGTTCAGTTTTTCCGCATTTCATTGTCCAAGTCTGCCATATCAGAACCATAAAACATAATGTTTATCACTGTCTTTTATTGTTTGATCATTTAGCCTCCATCGTCCCAGATAAGTCTTGGTGTTATATAACATTTTTCAATCTCATTAACATACAAATCACTGTTTTGTGTGTTATACCCATAAAAACTAACTTCATTCATCTTACCCAAATACTCATTAAACCAGTCGACGTTAGGTATTTTTGTTAAGTCTCCGTCAGTAAATTCACTCATTATCGGGTTAATTACTTTAGTCAAATCATTATAGTCATTATTATTCAAGTATACTTTTAAACTTTCTTTCCATTTGTCATACTTTCTATTCAAATTGTACAATTCTGTTACTTCCTCCATATACAATTCTCCGTTTAACTCTCTCTCATCACAATACCAAATCATACTTTCAACATCATTATTACAGACAGAGGGTACACAATTACTCAACAAAAATAAACACTTCAACTCATCTATCAATACGGGACTCTTGCCCTTCAACAACAACACTTGTGAACTCAATAAATCATCATAAACATTATCAACAATAAGGGGAAAATTTATTCTCTGTCCCCACTCTACCACAACATTATTTTTCCACTCTCTCTCTACTTCATCAATACACATTAACATTTCATTACCACTACATTCCACCAACTCATCAGTACTCTCATTCTTTATTTTTACCGTATTATTCTCCGATACTAATTCTTCAAATACATTACTATTATTCTCATTATTTTCAACATTATTGTTATCATTTTTTAACTCTTTCTCTGGTATCATATTTTTACATTTGTCACTACAATTTTCATTGGTTTTACTTTTGTTTATACTTATCACATGTACTCCCATTCGCTCCACACTCTGTTCTAATTTACACAAACTAGATCTTATTACTTCGTTATTATTTTCAAAACATTTATTGATCTCACTAATATGGCTTTTTAACTCACTGAAATTGCTTTCGCACTTTATTTTCTGTTCATGTATTTCGCTTTTCAACTCATGGAATTTAACATTCTGCTCATCGAATTTAACACACAACATTGCATTCATGCCACACAAATATCTCATTACATCACTATTCTCAGATTGATTATTTCTATTAGTCGATATTGGGGTTGTTTGAATCCCCGAATCTTCAGTTACATTGCTTTGATTTGTTATATTTAATTCTGTTTTATCTTTACTCACACTTGGAGTCGAATGTATTTCCAAATTGCTCATGTTTGAGTCGTCAAAATTTTCGACACTATTTTCATTTACTTTATTCTCGTTATCTGACATTTTTTTTTCTTTTAATATTCAAATATTTTAATTAATCCAATTAATTAATTTAATTAATTTTTTGTCATGTACTTTCTATATTACTTTCGGTATAGCTTTGCGTACATAACGCATTTTATTTTGCTACGCTAACCTAAAACACATGTTTGTATCTTTATTGTAGATGTGGAATTTAATTAATTATAATTCGTGCCTGTCACGGGCGCCAATTGTTATACTCTAATCAAATTAAATTTATTAATTACAAAATGCAATATAATTTCCACCTACCTGCCACTATCTCTTCTATCAGGTTCCAGGATCCGATCACAAGTACGTTAGATACAAACATGTACCAATAATTAACTATACTCATTTTTGGAAGAGAATTAATATTTTTTCTTTATTCAATAATCAAACGTGATAAATTTATAAGTCTTCTCCAAAATAGATCTTTGTTTTACATGTTTCAAATGTTGTGCAACTCTTACATCTTACTTGTAATAGGTACTTTTATATTATCGACTTACGAACTATGGCTTACCTTATGTATCATTCATAAATACACAAACACAAACAGCCCAGCTTTGCTCACTCACGCATACACACAGAAAATTATAAAACCCTTATTATTTATTTAGGCCCCTATTTACAAAAGAAAATAAGCACATATTTTGGTTAATGCAGTTACTCATCACTCTTGTCGGCGTCGTGGCGTCTCACCCAACATTGTCTCATTTGATGTAAACGAACGTTACGGTTTCACTGGTGTCACAATTTTCTTCCATTCGACCCTGTTCAAAGGGGTTTTGATATTTTCACTACTTTAGTCATAGTTAATATGTATTGATTCACTCGCAGCGTCTACCTAGCCACGTGTTGCTCTACCTGCGTCGTTGTTACGGTCGTTATAGTGTTATAACTTTTATCGCGACCACCCGTTCTGCTCCTAGGCACGTCGCCGCCGCCCCGTAATTCACTACTGCTCGACTCACATTTTTATTACACAGGTTGGATGAACTTGGGTTCAGCCGGCAAACGCACCACGGATCGCGTCCGATATGTTAAGGTGTGATGCGCCGACTGACTGACGCTCTGATCCGTGTTGGTGATGCACACTTCCGTCAGCTCGAGTTGTGATTGGCTGTGGCGCTCACGTGGCCAGTCTAATTAGTCACGTGTTGTTCCGTTCAGTCGTTGAGTTTGGTGTCGAGATTATCGCCAACGGCGCACGGGCGCACATTTACAGTCACATTCCATCGTTATCGCTTTGTGCCTTACTCGGACTGGCACGGATCTTAATACAGGGTGTCCAACAAGCATGTTTGAGTGACCGTAAAGGATGTCCAAACAAAATTCATGCCTTTTTATAAAAAATAAAACCCTCTCCTTTCAGACCCGTTACAGTTTATTACATTGTTAATATGAACAAAACTGCACCGCCCTCTGAATGATAACAACATTTTATCGACTGTCAAAAATAATTCACACTGAGAGTAATTTCTTTTGCAGTTGTTTACAAAATTGTCTATAATATACCTTATTTCAGCCAACTTGTTACATTTTTTTCTTTGATTCCAGTAATTTTTGTCGTTGAACTAAATTACGTAAGCAAAAAAGGAAACGTTGGTAACTCGTGCAGGTTCAGAATACTTCGGATCCTGTCCCATCCTTTGTCCAAAGTTCCAAAAATTGAGTATGGTTCTACTTCTTCGACCCTGATAAAAGTAATACACCTATAAGCGCTAAAATTTCTGTTTTTGTAGTGTCCTTTGCATCTCGTTCTCGATAATAATTGGGCCGAACTCTTGCAATTTCCAAGTTTGTACACTGAACAATATGTTTAATAACATCATCACTAATTATTTACATAAAACCACCCACCTCATTAACCATGCACCTCGTGCACACCGTTTTGGTCCGGGCAGTATTTTTATCATTTTTGTTTCACTAATTTTACTAAATTTATTTTTAATGGCAGTGCTGTGTCAAATAGTTTTTTATCTCTACCCACATACTGTTCTCCCTTTTCAGTTGATTCCTTCTATAAATTATCTGAGTCACTCACTTCTTGTTCTGAGACTGAATTGTGTTCATTTGGCTCTATAACTTCATCTTCTGAAGTATCTGCTTCACCTGGTGCCTCTTCTTCAGAATCCGTATTGCATATAACTTGAGCAAGACTTTCCAACTCAGCATCTGTCAGATGATTTTGGTTTCTAATTTTCACTTGATTCCTGAAAGAATGTCATAGCCCTTAAAACTAATCGACTAAAATATTTCATACACACACACACACACACACACACACACACCATAAAAAAAGTTTGTTACAAAGAATTAAAAAAAAAATACACATTTTTGAATATACTTATATAGTTACTCATGTTGGTGTATTCTGTACAGCACAGCAAAACTTGTGCAATATCTCACTTGTCTGATCAACAATCAAAACTCCACTTCGTCTACTTCTAGGTGACACAATGGCCGTAGGTTACATGGCTCAGGAAGGGTGGGGATAACTTCGGAAAGACTTGGTAGCGTTTGGTGCAATTTTGGTGTACTTTTTATACCAGCACGAATAGTTAAAGGTTAATAATGCCTCAGAATTCCTTTATTTTCAGTTAACTGTACCAGTGACCGGCTTTCTTGTGTAAATTTCTCACTAATCATTGTTTTCAGGAAGCTTTTATACCTTGTAAAGCTAACACCCACCTGGTAAGTTGACTGTGTCAGTTTACACGTATTCAGAAAGGATAGAGCCTTATGGTCAGTTCTGATGATTGTGGAACTCCCCAGCAGATATGTACGAAATTTCTTCACAGCGAAGACTATGCTAAGTAGCTCTGTCTCAGTGGTAGTATAATTTCTCTCCGCCGCTAACAGGGTTCGACTGGCGAAAGCGATGGTCTTATGCTCCTTGTCTCCTTCTTCCTGGTAGAGTTCCGCACCCAGGGCAACATTGCTGGCGTCCATCTGCAAATAAAAGGTATGTTCGAAATTAGAGTGGTTCATCATGATCAAGTTTGCAAACTTGTGTTTTATCTCGTTGAAAGCATTCCGTTTCACCCCATTTCCATTGTTTACCTTTTTGCAACGCTGTACTTAACTTTGCGGTGATTTGTGCATAATTCCGCTAAAATTTTCGATAAAAGTTACATAACCCCAAAAAGCTCTGCAGTTGTTTAACGTTCGTTGGTTCAGGGAACTTCATTATTGATTCTACTTTGTCTGGGTTGGCGTGTATGCCTTCAGGTGTAATGATAAATCCCAAAAAAATGTATTTCTTTTTGCAAAAAACTCGACTTTTCCCAATTTACTGCCAATCCCCCTTGATATAGTTTATTCAACACATACTCTAAGTGCTCCTCAAAAGTCCTTGACGCTATTAATATGTCATCTACATAAATCGTTAAAAAATCGTAAGTTTTTCGGTTGTAGGAGCTCATCTAAGCATTTTATGAAACTGGCTACACTGGTGTTCAGTCCGAACGGTAATCGTTTGAATTGATAATTCTTCCCGTTGAATAAAATGCGGTATACTTGCCGCTACTTGGTGCTAGTGGTACCTGCCAATACCCGGCCGTCAAATCCAGTGACGTCATATATTTTACTCCACTATACTTCTGGAAGATCTCTTCAATTGCTTCAGGTGACTCCCTATCAGGAATAATAATTTGATTAATTTTTCTTGCGTCCAGACATAACCTAACTCTCCCGTCTTTCTTTATGACTACTACTAAAGGGTTGGAATAGGTTGATACCGATCTCTCTATAATACCCCCTTCTAACATCTTGTCCAACTCTAACTGTACGGCCCTCCTCTTTGAATATGGTACCGGATAACTTCGTTGTACGTAGGGCGCATGTTCCCTCACCTTTAATTCGCATTCATAACCTTTTGTCCTTCCTGGTTCCCCTGCAAACACTCCCCTAAAACCCTCTACTACCAGCCACAGCGCTTCACGTTGAGAACTCCCTATTGCGCCACCCTCACTACAAAATTTAACCGCTCTATCCTCCCATATTCGCTCCTCACTCTCATCACTCACTCGCTCTCTGCATATATTTATACTAACCTCCGTGTCCCTATCTATAACCCGATTCGGTATAAGCCTTATTCCCGAAATTTTCACCGTATCTAACACCCGTTCGAAATTAACCATTATTTGTTTACCTTCGTTATTTAATTCTAATATTCTCTTTTTAAAATTGATTACATCATTGTTCCTGATCAGAAAATTGTTACCTATTATTACTTCCAAGTTTAATCCCCTTACCACTAAGAATGTATTTTCATAGCTCTCCCCATTTATTACTACGTTCAATTGGACTTGTGTGATCACCCTTTTACTTCTAACACCCGTAATGCCTACGATGGTTACCCCCGCAACTGGCAAAGATGGAATATGTTTATTATTCTCCCTTAACTTATCTAACATGTGTTCTGCTATTACTGAAACTTCACTGCCCATGTCTATTAGTGTCGTAACTGGCTTACCTTCAGTTTCCAGCTTTACCTCCGTCAACCACGCCTCTGGTCTAAGTACTCCCATCTCCTCTTCTTCCATCAATTCTGTAGACATATCCGTATGAATGATGTGATTCCTGTATCTGTCTCCTTGGACCCCGCAGCCATCTATTGACAATGGCCGGGCCTCGTTTTCCATTGTCTTCCTCAGTTTTCCGCCCGCTCAGCCGTACCTCCTGGTGTGTACACTCTCTCCCTTCGGTTGTTCACTCCTCCATTTCTGGGTATTCCTGCTCGATCCTCACCTGTTCGTTGATCCGGCATCCGGTTCTGCTGAACTGGTCTCACCTTCCTGCATCTATAACAAAAATTCCGATCGGCATAATTTTCTGCCGACCCCCCATAAATTTTCTGTGGACACCCCCCCACATTTCCACATCGGATATCGTCTGTTCGGTTCCCGTCCGTTGTACGTAGTTCCCATTTGCGGTCCTCCTTGCTGCGTATAACTCCCTCCGTTGTTCGTATTTGATTGGTGTGGACGTCTGCTGACTTCCTGGTCTCCAATATTCTGAAAAACATCTAACATATTCTCTAAATCATTTATATTACCCACCTCTCTAGTCATTAAAGTGATTTGTACCTCTCTAGGTAGGTGTTTGCTGATATGCCAGACAAATGACTGAAACGGCAATGGCGGCTCTAAATACTTCGTCTCATTGAACAGTTTCATTACGTACACAGTGATATTGTTACTATGTCCCCCGAAATTCCCTGTTCCCATTATTCGGCTGCCCAATATTTCCTGCTCCTCTTCTGACCAATACTTGTTACGGAATGCAGTTTCAAAATTTTCGTAGCTCCCCCACTCGGTTCTATGCACTTCTGCCCATATCTCAGAATTACCTTTAAAAATGTTTAAAAGCTTCACCTCCCAACTATTAACGTTAAAATAATTGAACTCCCGTACTCTATTTAAAAACTTCATTGGGTGTACTCTACGGTTCTCACTACAAAATGTTTCAAGTTCTATTTCATTGTTGACATCTCGCGTAATCACTGCTCTCTCTGTAATGCCGGTTAATTTTTTATTTATTTCTCCACTCAATTCGTCTTTCACATTAATTATATTTTGTTCAATTAGATTGAATTTACTATCGTTAATACATTCAGATTGAATACAATTTTGGTTTATGGTCTTTACAGTATCATGCAATAACTGTATTTCTGTCTTACAACTAGTATTTAATTCGCTAAGTTTACTATCAGTATCAACTTCACATTTTTTAATATTTTTATTCATTTCTTCGATCTGACTCATTGTATTAGCTTTGCACTCATTTA
Organism: Magicicada septendecula; assembly: GCA_034769895.1. Taxonomy (NCBI): domain Eukaryota; kingdom Metazoa; phylum Arthropoda; class Insecta; order Hemiptera; family Cicadidae; genus Magicicada; species Magicicada septendecula. Next base: position 61,973,007 of record CM068369.1, on the reverse strand, counting down.
TTTGAGTTTCAACATTCTCTGTTATATCATGTATTTGTTTGTCGATTTTTTCTGTCATTCTATTATCTATTTCATTAATTTTAATATCTATATTCTTTATTGAATTCTCTAATTCATCAAATTTACTTTCGTATGTCTCATTGGTTTTCTCAAAACGTTTATTAACGTGCTTTATTTCATTTCTAATTTCATTAAAATTACTTTCGTTTGTATCAAAACTATTATTTATCTTATCGAACTTTTCATCAAAATTACTCTTAATTTCATTAAAACTACTTTCACATTTCATTTTTTGTTCATGGATCTCACTTTTTAACTCATTATTTTGTTCTTCCAATTTATTAAACTTTTCATTAAATCATTACTTTGTTTATTAAAATTACTATTTGCTTCATTGTGTTGCTTTTCTGAACTTTCTCTCATACTACATATACAAATCTTTTAACATACTACTGTCATCAGCTTTCTTATTTTGAGTAATTGAAATTGGCGTTGAATGAATTTCAGTTTCATTCATTATTTTTGACTCGGTAAAATTACTTTCACTTGTTATCATTACATCTGTTTGAATTCCTGAGTCGCTTCTATCAGCCGACTCAGTCGACATACTTTCTTTGTTTTCAAACATCGACTTATTTTCGGCTTCATCGCTGACAATTACGTCAGTCTCATTTATTTTACTCTCTGTATTCTCCATATTTTATGAAATTTTCATATACTAACAAAAACTCACACTTAATATTATTTTACCACTCACTTCTATAGCATAACCTAACATCATTTTATGTACGTAATTTATACGTAATACAACTTAACCTCCAAATCGCATCATACACCCACGAGTAAGCGTGGCTTGTACAAAAATGAATTTGTACAAACTGTCCTAAGTTCGAGGTGCCATTGAGAAGTTACTTTTACTTGAAAATAAATTGCAAACAACTTTATTTATTATCCATAAAATATTTAAATTTCCCCAAGTTCCAAAATGCTTACCTGTACGGGGTCCAGGGTCTTTCACGCGGACTCGTGACCTGTAAGTGTGATTATGGGTTTGTATTACTTAATAAACTCGACTCTCATTGATAACATTTAACCAACTTGTTTATTAACATCCTTTTAATTGAGAAGTTACTTTTACTCTCTATGAAATCATTATGGACGCTTACTTATTTTACACAAAAAGAATTAACAATTGATCAATTTGCTTATCCAAATAACTATACTCTAGGCATTCTAAGACAATCCAGTGCTTTGCTCATACACTCTCTTCCTTTCACACTTTTCACCCCCCTTGATTTAGAGCTCTTTCTTTAATTTTCGTTTGTTTAAGTTTAAAGTAGTTACTTTCCTGTGATGGAGTCCGACACGTGGTGGCAACACTCCCGGGTTTTGTTCTTTGTTCACGTGGTTTGTCCGAAATACACTTTAACTTGTTAAATTTTGATCACTGGTTGTTGTTTAATGTTTCACTGTTGTTGTAGCATTTTATACCATTTTTATTTATAGTTTATTAACATTTTTTACAGATTTTAGTATTCTTTGGCTCGTGATCCCTTTTATGCTGAACCGCGTGGTTCGACAAAGTGACGCTAAGTGAGTCGTTTTCTAGATGGCCCTCGGCATCCCGAGAGCGTCAACTTGCCTTCTCATTGGCCGAGAGAATTTCCTGCAAAATCTCGCTATTTATCGTAATCTTGCAGCCGGCGACCAGGGAAACTGTACGTGCTCTTCACGATGTCAAAATTGGCACACACACGCTCGGACACATTCCGATGTTCCAGGTTTTGTCGCACCTCGCTTGGCTTATTGTATAAACTGACAACTGGGTGTTTCAAAAGTGAGCTTTGATTATTAAAACTGAGGATCTATGTGGGTGACTCCCCATATTACAATTGATGAAAAGATAAAATAAATCACATCCCTTTGTCCCGTTACATTTTCTTCTTTGAATCTTAATTTTAGTAATGTTTTGGATCTTTGTTTGTTATTTATGCTAAGTATTTTAATATTACATTATATTATATGAGTATGTTATATTTGAATATTATCAGTATTAGAAATAAATATCAGTAATTCAACTAGAAAGGTTTCATTACTTTGTTCTTGTATCTGGTACTTATTACCCACATTCTTGGAAAATCCGTGAATTTCTGGTAAGGCACAGCAACAAATCATGGAAGGGTTGAAGATGTAAAGGGTTAGCTGTTGCCATTGCAATCAATATAGCATTTATTTCAGACAATATTATCCATATTTCACACAGTGTTTTGTCTTAATGTATATATATTTTGGAATTAGTGTTTTCTGTATCTATAAATGAATGTATGAGCATTACAATTTCTAAACCATGTTTGTTTCAACCTCTGATTGATCTGGCATCACGCAGATTCTGTGTATCCAGTTACTCAAAGACATGCTATATTCTACACGGATATAAATAAAAAATATGAATCTTGTATAACAATTTACATAACAAAGAAATTGTGTGCTACATCCAGAACATATACAGGCATGGATTTATATATTTAAGGCCTCTATTACACTATGCAACTGATTTCACACAACTGATTTCAAGGCTACGTGAAACTAGTTGCAGGGTAGTAAAAACAGGCTGCAACTGCTCCGCTTCAGTTGCAGAGTAAGCGTGTTATCTATACTACTATTATAAAGAGGTAAAGTTTGTTTTGTTGTCCGGGCTAACCTCAGAAACTACTAATCTGATAAAAAAATCTAGTTGTTTTGATGGTTCATCTTCTTTTTTCACAGTACTAAATTAATATAGAATATTCTATATTAAAAAAATTCTTTCACCACCATGTTCCTTGAAGTTTGAGGATAGTTGTAGACATAAATTTGAAGTGATAACTGTAATAATTTTCAAGAACAGAGCCTTAAAACGGTCCCATGTCATGAAATTTCTTTGTTAATTTGCGTGTAGTGAAGTTTTCGGCATCCGAAAAACTTAAGTTCTATAAAAGATAGCTATACGGTGCCAGTAAGTGAAATTTAGAAGAAATTACATTTTTTACTTTGGTTTTTGTTTTAATAAAATCCTCTTTTTTGTTTTTGAGATATTGGTTCTGTTGTAAAAAATTGTATTTGTTGTATCGGTCCCATGTCATGCAATTTCTTCATTGTCCACAGAATGTGCGCGCAGGCGAATTGCATGCAATTGGTTACATAGTATAATACAATGCCCCACGAGTGTGTGAAACCAAAAAATTGCATGAGTAGTTGTAAGGCTTGCAACTGTCTTGCAATAGATTGCAGACCGTGCAACCAATTGCAGTAAGTGTAATACGCTACATTTAAACCAATGCCCCACAACTTTTTTTTGCCGAAGTGTAGACGTATTGTGCAATTTCAGCTTCTTTGTTACAGGTTAATTTCAAAGTTGGAGGTGACAGTGATAATGTTGGGCTAATTGCTGAAGTGGAAAGGCTGCGTTCTTATATAGCAGAGTTAGAAAGGTCAAATGAACAGTATCAGATGAAACTGGCGGTAAATACAAAGAAACACATCATTACCAACTGATACAGCATTAGTACAATCAATTGAAACATTTAAAATTCATTATTATATCTTTTTTGTTGATAATTTATGCCTTCATTAAGTTTGTTCTCTCAGCTGCACTTGCTTTAAATGTTTTTCACTGCTTACGTATTCACAAACGATTCCTAAAAATGTTTCCTCGAAGTTGAAAGCTTTCATTTACATATAAAGCATAGAAGTAGTAAATGTTATTTTAAAAGCCATGTTTTTTTTACAACATTATAAGACATGTGCCTGATGTAATTTGTTTTTCATGTGTATGTTGTTTGACATGTGTGTTTGTGTGTGTATGCGATGTCTGTGTTTTATATGTGTGACACGTCATTACATGTGCAATTATATTCATTCTTGTATTATATTATGTTATCCAACCTGTTCTAGAGATAAATTATTTCTATATTTTACATCACAGTGATTTTTAATACTTGGACATATAATAGTGCCCGTTGTACATAATCATGTTTAGTGGTGTCCATTGTATCACAAATGGCATATATATTCAGAGGTAACTGCATTATGGTCCAGGCAAAACACTGTCATATATTTAATATGGTTACATAGAATTTGTATAATACTACAACTGTCAGAGACTATGAATTTTAAAGTTTTGATTGGTTGTCATGTTTATGGGAATGTAAATGATTTTTTTTTTTGTGATATCTAATTCCGAAGGTTTGTATTTCTGCAACAGCTTTGTAAGTGCACATGTCATACAGGATCATCCAGATAATCAGTATTTATTTATTTTTGAAGTATTTTGTAATTTGTGATTTGGTTTATCCAAATAATCAGCATTTATTTATTCTTAAAGTGTTTTGTAGTATTTTTGTACATGCATGTTATGTATGATTGTGCTTACTTGAATTAGATTAGTGTTAATTAATTTATTTAATTACTATTGCAAATGCATTTGTAGTTGTTATTCTCATTAGTGCAAATATTGATTTAATTGTTGTAATCAGATTTAGTGTAAGAGCAAATTCAGTTGTATTACATTCTAATAACAACATATATACAAGAAAGTTTAATGTTTAGTGTGTACTGTAAATTTTGAATAATTTTATCTTGCTTCAAAAGCCTGAGAAGATTATTTTTGTAATGTAATAACTGTTGTAATGATTTATATCACTTATCTAAAAATGAAACTTTTTCTTGTGAACTTACTGTTTATTCTCTTCTCGTCGAACGCGTTTCGGCATACGTATTCACCTTCTTCAGCTTAGAGACAGACTGCCATCATTTAGTAACGGTTGTTGTGTGGAAGGTGTAGTGGGGGTGGTGCGTGGAGGAAGGGGATTGGCGCGGGGATTCAACTTAATGTTTGTTTTTTGTATAAGTGTGTCAAAAAGTGTATGTGTGACACAATTATACAAAAAACAAACATTAAGTTGAATCCCCGCGCCAATCCCCTTCCTCCACGCACCACCCCCACTACACCTTCCACACAACAACCGTTACTAAATGATGGCAGTCAAGGCGAATACGTACGCCGAAACGCGTTCGACAAGAAGAGAATAAACAGTAAGTTCACAAGAAAAAATTTCATTTTTAGATAAGTGTTAGTGCTGTGAAAGAAGAGATGAATAATCAAGACAACTATAATACCGCAGATTTATATCAGTACAACTTTTCTGACAATAGTACAACCACACTTTAAAACTAACTTTAGAGCTTTACTAATTATTGCTATAGCAAGTACAGCAAATATAGGAATGAACATTTGACTTGTGGGCATTATTGTAATAATTTAATTGTTGAAAAAAAGGTAAAATATTTTGTAATTTAGTTTTTTGTCTTTAATTATTAATTTTCTAAAACCAAATTTATGAAACTTATTATAAGTAACTAAGATAAAGTGCTGAAAATCATTTAATTTTAAAATTACTTACCTTATATAAATAAGTTATTCCTTTCCTGAATATTTCATACACTTATAATATTGTTCAAAAAAAATTAATACCGTTAAAAATAAGATAAAAATTTACCTTCAGATTATATAAGAATTTAGTCAGGACTTTCAATTAGTTCTTATCTTGTCATAAATTCCATACATCATCCTTTGATGTTTTGTTTTGTGTGTCATTTCTATAATAATGGTTACCATTTACATTTAATAATGATAATGTTGCTGTTTAATAATGCACAACACTTGTATTAGTGATAATATAGTGTCTGCTTGCAATTATAAATTACTGTGAAGAGTATCCTGTGTGTACAACATATATCATACTTGATTGTTTGTAGGCCTGTATTCTGTGAATATAAAATTGAAAAAAAAAGTGCTTTTAAATAGTTCCTACGTTGGAATAGCCATGTGAGGACAAAATTTTTAAAAAGTTGTATTCAGTTTCTGTATAGACATAAATGTCATTTTTATGTAAACTTTTTATGAGACTTTTTTTTATAAAAGTTTCATCCATTTCTTACATACTGTGTTTGCTATAAAGGGCATAAGTAAAGTTGGGTTTTGGAAACTGCCTATTACGTTAACAACCTTCAAAAGGCTCGCCTATTGTTTATATTCATTGCTCCTTAAGCAAGTCGTCTATTCATGCACACTTAAGGAAATCCCCAGCCAACGTGGTCCCATCTAGTTTCTTAAAGGCCATTTTATTTAGTTGGTGTACACTGTTCTATCAACATCGTATTTTCTTGAAGCGTAGAGCATTAAAACTACAGTGTGTAATCCAGTGACAGTGTGTTTCCTTACATCAAATTTTAAGCAGTAAACTGAACAGCGAGATGGATTTCAACAGTATAGATTCATTGATAAATTATATACTGACGAGAGGCCTTAAAAACTGTAGTGAAGATTGGAAGCTTATGAAAAAATCAACTGACTGTGTAAAGTGTGGAGGAAACATGCATTTAATTATGGGCAAAATGGAAACTTGTTATTCAGATGTGGGGCAAAAAACTGTAGAATGAAAAAACATGTACAGGAGAGTACTGACTTTGGACTTCATGCGTTCTTCCCATCACCTTGTTATCCATTTTAATTGCATGGATTTTGAAGTATCCTTTTTCTGTCATTGTGAGAGAGACTGGTTTGTCACAACCAATGGCAAGAAATTCTTGTAAAATTGGGGGCGTAGGGCAGATTGTAGAATTTGATGAAAGTGCATTTGGAAGACGGCTATACAATCGCGGGTGACTGAGTAAGATTCATTGGGGGTTGGTGGAACCCAAAAATAATCAATATCTTTCCATATTATCTTAAGCGGGTAGAGATACATTCTACAGAAGCGGTTAAGAAAAATATATGGTAAGTACTTAAAGACATTAGTCTTATTTTGTTGGGACAAACAGTAACAGAATAGTTACTGTTCAATCCGAGTACGCTCATTTTATTTTAAAATGTAGCCTCAAACAATTTCACAGGGCCATCCGTCACTTGCATAGATCAACTCTAGATCAGGCCTGGAGGATGATGCGAATCGGCAGCAGGATTCACATTTGGGATAGTGGAGGATGAACCTCTTAGAAGGCCAACAGCAGCTCCTGAGGTCTAGTTAGGTGACTTACTGCAAAAGAGTAGGAGGGCCTGTTTAGCTGTGATGAAGGCATAGCCATCCAGGCATTTCCAAAGTAATAAGTACAGAAGAAATTATAGTGAGCGTTATGTTTTTGCTCAGATTATTTAAGTTATGTCGTGTATACGAAGGCTAATCTGTGTGGATACAATCATCCTCTATAATGGTATATATGTGCTACAGACCCTCCAACAGGGTGACTCTACTTTTTCTGTAGAGGATACTGCAAATGGTAAAGTACACAGAATTTGATGGTTCTATCTTGTAAGACAGCTGCATTTGAAACACCAGTAGAATCAGATTGGTGCTATTCTGTAGCAACATTTGTTCTAGAAGCAGAATAAATTAAAGTGTCAATGCCCCTCATGGTACCAAATATCACATACGTAACTATGGATTCTGACATACAGATACCATGTTCTTGTTTTGTTTTGATAAAATGTGTGAATTATTACTCCTTACTGAGTTGTACCTATGAATCTTGGCAGCTCTCTTTTTTTAATTTTATCAAGAAAGAATATTTCTGCTATAAGAGAAGCACAATACAGTTATAATTTTATAGTATTTTACCACACTGTTAAAAATAATCAAATAAGAAATCTGTTATCTCATTTTGAACTGATAGTTAAAGCTGAATTTGGTAGTAGGAAAACTTCAAGGAGGGAGGGAGCAGTAATTTTTGTATGTTTCAAATTTAGATTGTGAAATTTTTTTAAAAGACAAATTACCGACTACTTGACACATTCCGTATTCAAACCTCACTGAAGAAGGAGAATACAACTCCGAAATGGCATTTGAGGGATTATCAACAAGTAAGTTTCACAAGTGAAAGTACCGTTAAATAATAATTATCAAGTGCTGTGAAAAAAGTAGTGATGAACATTCAAAATAGTTTCAAAAAACATTCCAACCCACTAGGTAAAGTTTTTTCTATATTTTTTTTACCTCTCAAAAAATATACTGAATACTTAAGTTTCACTTAATCAGTATGCTTGCTGCGTGTGTGATGTAGTAGATATGGCAGTACATCATGACAGAATAGAGGTAACACATTAGAAATGGTAAGGTGTAAGATACAAAGGTGTAAAACAAAATGACATGGAAAGTAGCATGACTCAGTGTGTTGAAAGTAGGAACTTCTTTCATTTACACTTTAAAGCACTTAACAGAAGTCACCATTGTGTGTTTACAGTGACAACAATTTGGTATACAAGGCTTGCTATAATAACAACATATGACACTATTAATAACAAAATTACATAGTTGTAATATGCAATATGAATTTAGTGGTAATGTGACAGATCGTATCAAATTAGCATGTTGCATACTGAAAGTAATAACAGCATAAACGCAAATGCAAATTAAAGATTATAGTGAAAGAAACAAGAATAATAAAACAAACTAAAGATAATGTAAAATACAATGTGTATAGAGAGGTAACAAATGTATAATATTTTTTAATATTCATTGAAAATCAATGCAGACTTGTAAAAAGAAAATTATTGATTTTGGGGAATCCCTGGTGGCACAAAAGGAAGAGGAAAGAAATTTTTGGAGAAGATAAAACGACTTATCTATAATATCAGGAGCAATGATATGTTACAGTGGTCTAACTGATCATCGTATGGTACAGTGGAAAACAAAATACAAGATAACAATGAAGTCACTAAAAACCAGCGTTAATTATCACAATGAACAGTTTGTAATCAACAAGTTATCCATCAAGATTATACTCTTACAATAATTCATGTTAATCTGTCCACAGAAATAATAATGTCAACTATAAATAATTCCATACTATAATCACTTTTCACTATTACACCACTTGAGAGGCACTCGGTAATCACCCGAAGTAAACTTCGAACCTCACTGGAATAAATCGCCACCTAAACTGAAACTAAGCATCGCTGAATGCTTATATTTATACCCCGCTGAGATTCCAGAATAATCCATAATACGCGTCAACGCTACTAGAAACATTAGAGCATAATTGCTTGCCGCCTTGAACATAGTGCACGCAGACCAGTGTAGTCTGGAACAGACTCGGCTGCGGACGCATGACAAGTGTCATGTAATTGTGCTTCATCTCAAAAGTAGCAACAATATGTACGCACACACACATTACAGCAGGACTCCGCTGGGATAGCCGAGAAACACGTAGAATATTCTGTAATGGCGTAACACTGTCCACTCCATAAGGCTGTTTGTCCCGAACTGGCAAACCATCTCTGAAGTAATTCTTGGCCAGGCGATCTACATAGCATGTCTACTTCCGAAAGATAATTCTCCGGCTCTTTGAATTCAGTCTCATGTGACCCGAACCTCAAGTTACCAGGAATATGAGTCTTCCGCTCAACCACTAATTTTGCTAGAAATACTCCTGTTGTGTCGTGTACTGATTACCTATATGCCATTACCTGGTCCAAGTCTGATTGGCTCTCATCAACAACCTCTTGCGTAACTTCATGTTCAGCAACGTTTCCCCCGGGTGCTTCCATTAACTCAGGAATGAGCAACAGTATCTTCTCAGCACCCATAGTTAGCTTTCCAATCAATTCTTATGTTGTTACACATATCTGTATTTCCTCTGCTAGGTCTTCTTCCATTTCTGCCTGCAATAGGAAAGGTTCCTCTTGACTTGACCTGTTGGCTTCTTCTTCAGCCAATGCCACTTGCTTAATCGAATGGTTGGCGGGCCCTGTCATTTTAGCTATGCAAAGCTTTATCTTCTCTTGGGCAACCTTCAGGACATTCTCTCTTAAGTCCACAAGGAATCCGTAGGCATTCATAATGTCCGTGCCAAGAATCACTTCATCGACAGTGACTGCAACAAGCATTTGGTGGCTACACTCGAGGAGACCCAGGCGTACACGTACATCTACCTTTCCTAACACTTTGACGGGGCTTCCAGTCACAGTCTGTATTGTACAAGAGCTAGTTTGAGGCTGGCGGTTGCTGACTAAGTCAGGGCACACAATGGACACTATTGTGCCCATATCAACTGTAAATGATGTTGGTTTACCTTCCGCAAATCCATTAATGATCAAGTTTCCACTGGTCCTATGTAGCATGGAAGCTGTGGTGTTCTGGACCTTTATTTCTCCAATTGGTGTTATCACTCCCTTCTCTCAGTATTTTATTCTTTCAACAGTCTACCTATATTCTCACGTAGGCTTCTGAGGCCGGTGTCCATTATGTTTTTGAAGTCTTCTTCTGGTATGGACTGCGTCAAAAATGCCTTGTATGACAATGTTTCACACATATTACAATGAGTATCCTCAGGTCTAAGTGACAAAACTGCCGGTATACGAACTCAGTTATATAGTGTATAAGTGGCGGTGGGTGGTCTAGTAAGTGGACCCTGCCCTGTAGGCGTTACACTGTGTGCATTATTTGTGGGGTCAGTCAACCCGCATGCAGTCAAACCAGAAAGTAATGGGTACCAAGTCATACTAAGCGTGGTGATTTCTCTGTTGACGTTATCCTTGTGTTTATTAATTTCTATTGCTTCTAGGATCAATCTGTCATAATATCTATTACATGACCTTATTACAGATTGTCTTCGAAGTTTACCATGTGATTAGTTAAGGCTGAATGCTCAGCAATTGCAGACGTTTCAACTGCCAAGTTCTTCATATGTCTGACATGTTCTTGGACTCTTGTGGAAATCAGGTCTAGCCAATGTAAACCTTTCTGCAACTGCATAGAATTTTTAAAATTTCCAACAATATGGAAAAGTCTTAAAATTATGTGTTAGTGATTAAACCTTACATCACGAAAAGTTATCTAAAAATACCATTGTGTCAAGCAACTTACAGCCTACTCTATATTATTAACAAAAGTCAGATGCCTAAAATTTTGGTTTTTTAATAACCCACAATTTGTAACATTCAGCAGGATGTTGAAACTTTGTGAAAGACGTTCACAAAGGTGCCATTTTTTTATACTTTAGTATTTTTATAACCATACGCGCACCATATGTATGCTGCAGATGTCAGACGCACTGTGCATGGCAAATCCCTTATGTTCATGGCAAAAACCGACAGCAGATGGTTCCTCATGTGTCTGTTCCTAGTGTGCGCAGTGCATGCTTGAAGCCCCATACAGACCAGCGAGCATGAAGCTCTGTTTCGATCCATGTTGTATTACATCTGCAGTGCGCTAGTATATACACGGCTTAATACAGTTAGACATGAGTGAATACACACCGTCTCTTAACTGACAGATGAAACAATATTCTTGTTTTCCACTTACAAGGAGTAGCCTTCATAGTCCTTGTACTCATTTTTACTGCTTATCCTGCAACTCACCTCTTTCTTAGGCTAACATATGGCTCTTGAAATAAAAATAATTATGCCTTATGAAATAGTTAACATAATATTGAATTAATAAACAGAAATAACACTGTTGCACACCACTATAGAAAAATTATTCCAATTAGCGCTTTCAAGCTTCTCAGCTCATCATCAGATCGGATATTTCTGAAATCAGAAATATCCGATCTGATGAGCTGTGAAGCTTGAAAGCGCTAATCGGAATTTTTCTCTATTGGCGTGCAACTGTTATTTCTGTTTGTGATTATAACCACTAACACAACTTTATTAATTAAAAAAAATTGAATTATTTGATGTTCGTTTCCAATTCAATGATGGCAAATGAAGTTTCTGATACAATTAAATTTAAAGAATTTCAGTGTACAGATGAGATAAGTTTGATGTCCGTTTGTATGCATGAGGGTATAGTGTTAATGCCATGTTTGTATGCATGAGGGTATAGTGTTAATGCCAAGGAAGACAGGCAGTTGATGTACATGTAACTGTTAACTTACATGGGCAAGTAATTTATTGATATTGTTGGAAGTAACATTTGTTATACTATGTATTGTTTAAATATTTGCACCTTAATGCATTTAGGCCACCTTCAGACCCTTTTTGTAAGTTTTGTGAGCAGCGTTTAGCATATTTTAAATCTACTGTGGAAATGTAGATGAATATTGTATTTCACTTGTGTGCTTTTCCTATGTAACGCTTTTCCTTTGTGCCATCAGGCTGTGCATCAATCTTTGTATAATATTCATTAACATGTAGCAGCTTTGTGAATGTAATTGACATAATAAAAAAAGTAGTGTCATAATTTAGAAATGATTTTAACTAATATATTACATTAATTTTTAATAATAGGGGTCAGTGATCTTTATGTGATAAAACAGTTATAACTGCATTTTTACAACACTTTATTTTCAGTAATATGAACTGCATTGTTAAGTAATGAGAACCAAACAATTAAGACATGATATTTTACAAATGCATTCTAAATTTGTAAAATCTTTTCATTAATAAGGTATTTTTATTTAAATACATTCCTATTGTATTACTAGAAAAATGGCAGGTAGTTAACTATTCATTAGTTTAAATGAAAACTGTTTTTTTAAATAGAAACTGAACAGATGTTTGTAAAAACAAATTATGGTAAAGTTCAGTTTCATGATGAATGTCGGCTCATTACATGTTAAGTAACCTTGGAATCATATGAAGTTGTCATGTAGGTTTCACCAGAAGTGGCTTACTTACCAGTCCCAGATGTTTTAAACTTTTAAAATACAGGTATGTGAGTTGATGTTATATTGTTTTAAATGTAATTCTGACTAGTAAGATACTTTAATAAAATGGATTGTTCTTGAAAATACAGTTTTTAGTATGTAAATATAGGTTGTTGGAAATATACAATCAGGTGTTTAAATGTTTGGTAGTTTTATAACCATAAATCTAATGTTTATCAGTTTTAAGCACTAACTGACAATTTTGTCTTCACAATTTATTTAATATTAAAATGTTAATTTTGTCATTTAATCTGTTGTATTACATAGTAATTTTTTATTCAAAATGTTATACTTAACATAAAAAATTGAATTGTATGATGTTCGTTTCCAGTTGTGATGGCAAATGAAATTTCTGGTACAATTAAATTTAAATAATTTCAGTGTAGATCACCTTTTATACGTTTTTTCAGTAAATGTTAATTTTTTTGCTCAATTTTTAGAGTTACAAGCGATGAGTTGTGTAGTAAGTAGTTATGTTACAGTGACTTACAAACAAATTTGATTCATTTATCTCAAACATTAGTCTTTCATATACTTGTTTCTTCTCATTTGGTTTTAAATTGACACTTTTTGTTTTTTGTTTTTTTTTTTCTAATTTATACGCACATGTAAGTAAATTAAAATATAAACTTATTATATCAGTTTTAAAATTCATGTTGCCAGTATCGAAGCCAGAATTGATTTAATTATTGTATTAACTTATTTCAGGCTGTCGTGTGACTTCTGAAAAGAGATCATCAAATATTAAAATTTATTAATTAAAGGCAAACATATCAACATTGAAAACTGATTTCTGTACACACAACTTGAATGGTGTATTTTAAATTGTAATATTTTATCAAATATTAAAATTTATTAATTAAAGGCAAACATATCAACATTGAAAACTGATTTCTGTACACACTACTTGAATGGTGTATTTTAAATTGTAATATTATACTATTAAATTACACATTTAAAGCTACAAACACCAAACAGTTCACTTTGTGGAGTTGTATGTATTTTACTTTTCATTTATCCACAATTATATTCTAACATATGTTCCATTTTCAAAATCTCAGTTTTTTCCATAAACTTCCAATACAGAGTTTTATTTTGTTGGTACAATCCCCATTTTTTATAATATACTTAAAATAGTTATAATAAAGTTATCCGTTTTATCTACAGTTTCGTATGAAAGTTAGAGAATACTTAAAATACAGTCCATTCCAATCATAGGAAGGTCACTTCAGAGGCCTGACTCATTTTTAAATTATGTCTTTCCCATTTTCCTTATCCATATAAAGTCATAGGCACTGTCACTACATTATACAATCCAATCTGCGTTTATTCAATCATTCAGTCTTCCTTTTCAGAGTCAACTGTAATCGGATACTTAATAATTAAAATTGAATATGAAAATTGCAATGAAGTTCAGTTAATTTCATTTTGCATGAACATCATTACACAACTTGACAAGTATAAATAAAAAAGTACATACGTATATTGTGTACTAAAATTAAAAGTACATGTTTAAAATTATTTATAGTGCATTATATATGTGATATATCCTCATGGTTTTGACAGATTTTTCATCACTTTGCTTCAATAGCATAAAGCACATATTTTTTTAAAATAAGAATATGAATGTACAAAAAATATATGGAAATCAGATTTTTCTCATTAGTTTATATTTTCATTTAAAATGATTAGTCTTCTTCAGTAACACTTAATGAACGATTTGTAATCATTATTTTGAACCTCTGAAAGGTAACCAACAACTTTTTTTATAAACAATGTGCATGTATGCCTGTATGCATGGAGTAGCATGGTGCCGTGTACTTTTTAGGAAAAAACATTCAGTTATTCTTGCCAATTGTCACAAGTAATGTTAAACAATCTTTTTCACATATTTTGAAAGGGTTGTGTTTTAAATCTCTGTGTATGAAATTTTCATGAAAATTAAATTTTTATTATTAAAACACTGGACTGTTAATGTATGTTTTATATTTAAATCTATTACTTCGGGATACTAACATTCATAAATGTAGAGGCAGCCCTACCATTTAGATGAACAAGGTGTCATTTAGGATCTTGTGTTAACAAGGGCCTCGCAAATATTTACTCTATATTAGATGGATAGAATTTTCTTCCTACAAAGATTGCAAAATAACTTAACGAAAGCTCATGTAAGACAGCTATAGCGAACACGTTCTTGTAAATACTGGCATTGGTGAACAGTATAATTACAAATAATTAATTTAGTTGTGTTTAGATTGTTTATAAGCTTTTTATTTATTATATCAGATATAAATATAATTTATGAATGTTATTTTTTTTTAATTTACTTGAAGATTTTACACTTTTTTATTAGTTTTTAAATTTGTTTGTTTTTTAAAGTATTGTTAATTCTTTTGCATGTTTTATATTTTGTAATGTGATCAGTTTTTAAATATAAATAAAAATTCATTTTTTTAATTTGTATTTTGGTTTTATTATTTTTACCATTTACATGCAGTGTTTATGATTTTTGAGTGTTGTAAGTTGCAGAAATACAAACTGAGATATTTTTTTAACCATATTTTAATGTTTAATGATTGGAATTATTGTATGATATAGTGTTGAATTACAACAGTTAAAATGTTAGGGATGGTAATCATCTCACAGTATGCCTGCACATGTACACAAAAGTGCACCACGCACACATACATCAGACAGTATTATCTGTAGTTTGTGTATATGTATATGGAAATATGATATTTTCATAGTGTAAATATTACATTCAATTACAAAATTACAAAATAAAAATTTGTAAATTACAATTACAAAATATTCAGTACCCGGTTACAATTCTATTCAGTCACCAGGTTCAGTAAATATTTTATTTTTACTACTGGTGCGTTTATCAATGTCTTTGTATTTATGGGCGCATTTTTGTGGCTCTTTCACACCTACAATCCTTTTGTATAGTTTCTACTGATTTTATGTCTTGAAAAAATGTAATTTCAGTGGAGCAATGAAAATGTAGGATACTACAAAATTGGCAGCAAATTTAAAGTTTCAGACAATTATTCGTTTTCATATAAAAGATACCAGTGCAAAGGTGTAAAGCCACAAAAGTGTTAACAGAAATGAAAAGTTAATAAAAATTCAAACAGTACGTAATAGGGAACACTTAATACATGGATAGTTGAATGGCGGCGTGGGTATGCATGTGTATGAACCTGTTTATTCTCCAAAATAGAAAAACTTATTTTTTAGTTCTGACATAAGATCAGTGATACATAAGTATGTTTATACGCACTGCTGGTCTATTAATTGAAAAACTGTAAAAAATGTTGAGTTTGTTAAATTCAGTTACACTCATAAAATTCAAAAAAAAAAATTAATTTATGGTTGCAGAAACTTATTTACAAATGCATATTCAAAAATTTGTTTAATACCATTCTTAAATTATGTCCTGATACAATTTTTAATAAGTTATTATTAAAAGAAGAAATTGTTTCTCATATACTCGTGGATTTTTTAATTTTATAATAAAATATTTTATTTAATATCAGATTAATCTGTGGATCCAAGCATTTTTGAAATCTACATGGTTGAGTAAAGTGTTATATATTTTCAGTTGATAGTTTAAAGCGTTTTAATACAAAGTAATATTGAGTTCTTCAAAATATGTAAATAATTATAGAATAGTAATAGAAACTTGTAGGATAATAGTGTTTAATATTAATAGACCACATATCAGTACAGTTGCATGTAAATCATTATTAACGTTTTGGTAATGTTTATATGTAAGCAGCAGCAAAACAACTTCACGATTTCTATTGTTCATGACACCTTGTAGTCAGAAATCCATGTGCACACTAAGTAATAATTTATAATATGTGGTGTTAATTCTACAGTCGTGCACTAGAAAACTATTTATGTAGATTTATTAAGATGTAAGTAAATGCATCTTATCCCTTAATAAGATTTAGGTAAGGTACTCGGGACAGCCTGTTAGTTTGATGACGTCTTCCAAATGTTCAATTCATAGGCCTACTTAATTGATACAGAGTTATTGTGGCCACTGTGTTGGTGTACGTAAGTGACACCAACTTTGAGATTTCGTTTTTTTGATTTTTGTATTAAAAATAACAGCAACAATATAAGTAAATTATTATTATTAGCGGGGGTCCTACAGTCTATGCCACATCCCGCATTTCTATCGCCATTTCTCCCTATCTTTCCAGTCATCATCTTCAATAGCTCGATCTCTCATGCTTTTCCTAATTCCTGTTCTCCATTGTGTTCTCAGTCTTCCTTTTCTTCTCCTGTTTTGTGGTGTGTAAGTCAATGCTTTCTTTGGCCATCGCTTCTCCCCCATCCTCATTACGTGACCTACCATAGCAACTGTCTGGTTTCTATTCTTTCTGCTGTTGTAAATATGTGCCCTGTTTTCCTTCTTATATCTTCGTTTCTAACATGTTGCATTCTAGAAATATTACACACTCTTCTTAAGAAGTCCATTTCCACAGTTTCTATCATCTTTTTCTCTGTATCTGAAAGTTGCCAGCATTCGCAGCCATATGTTAAAATGGGCTCCACAATAGTTGTGTAGATTGTCAGTTTAGTTTGAAGTTTCATTTTGTTCGACCATAGTAATGAGTTTAGCAAACAAATAGCCTTTTTTCCTGTTTTATCCTATTTTTGATCTCATTCTTTGTTGTTCCATCTTCTGAAATAATGCTTCCCAAATATTTGAATTTGCTACACTTTCCGATTCTATGGATTTGCAGATCTGGGTCTTCTTCTTGCATGTCTCCTATTTTCAGACATTCTCTTTTAGTAGTGTTTATGTTTAGACCCCATTTCTCGTACTCCTCTTTCAATTTTCTAAACATATAGTCTGTGTCATCCTCGTCACACGCTATAATTACCTGATCGTTGGCAAATAGGAGAGTTGTTAAGCACTGCTCATCCATTTGAATTCCCATTCCTGATGTTTTTCTTCTCCAGTTACTGATGGCTTCTTGGATATATATTTTAAACAGGGTAGGTGACAAGCTGCACCCTTGCTTAAGCCCTTTTGTGGTAGGAAACAATTCTGACAGAACATTTCCCACTCTCACCAAACTCTTTGAGTCCTTATATATTATGTTCCAGACAGGGCAAACATAAATTATGCTCAGGCCTAATGTTTCAAAAAGTCTTTTTAAGTGTACTGTGTTGTAACCTTTCTCTAAATTGACCAATACGAGGTGCGTAGACAGATTGCAAGACTTTCGTTTTTCTAGTATTTGTTGTAGTACAAATATGTTGTCAATACATGATATTCCTGCAGGGAATCCAGACTGCTGTTCTATGTTTTCTATAGTCGTTTCAATTCTATGTTTTAGTATTCTGCCGTACAACCTCCCCATTGCACTTGTCATACTTATGTGTCTATAATTTTGGCATGCCTTCTTATCGCCCTTTTTGTAAATTGAGCTAATATATGCTATGTTCAAGTCTTCTGGGAATCATAATATGGTTGCTACAATTTCAAGCAATATATCTGGTCCATATTTAATCAATTCACTGGGGATGTTTCCAGGCCCTGCAGACTTTCCGGTTTTTGATTTTTCCAAAGCTTCCTTTATTTCTTCTACAGTCATTTCGATCACTTTGTCATTTTCAGCTGTTTCGATGTCTATCTTCGTCATTTCAAATTCTTTTCTATTTTCAGTAAGCAATGTTTTATAATAGTCTACCCATTCTTTCGAACTTATCAAATTTAAATTGCTGTTCTGTTTTCCTTCTTTTCTTAGACTTCCTATAGTTTTCCATGCCTCAGCCATTTTTGTCCCCCCTATATATCTGTCTATTTCTTCACATTTCCATTCCCACATTTCATTTTTACTCTTTGTTATTTCTTTGTTAACTTCTCTATTCCAGCGAGCGTAAGTTCTTCTATCTTCTTGTATATTTGTACGTAGCAAGGTGTTATAAGCTTTTTTTTTCTTCTTGACAAGGTCATCTATCTTTTCCGAATACCATTCTGGATTATCTTTATTCTGTTTTCCTTTATAACCTAAAGCTTCAGTTATTATAAAACCTAATTTTATTATATTCAGTTATTCTCCTGTAGCCATTCAAAACAATTTGTCAGTATTGTTGGCCAGCTGAAACAGTTGTCATAGTTGTGTAAATAAATGAATACATTTTGTGTAACTACCAAATGTGGCCTTGCTGATAGTGTTTCAGATAGTTTTCAATAAATGTGCACAGTACAGTAAACCCTCGATTTAACGGACTAATTGGGGCTGAGGGGTGTCCGTTAAATTGCGAATGTTGTTTTTTGAGGATATATTTAAATGAAATTAGGCCTATAACACTTGAAATTTTAATACTATTAATATCATGCAAATATTTTATGTACACACCTTTGTTTATTTATGCTGGATAAAAGCATCAAGAGTCAGCTGTTTTCCAGCAGAATGTTATTATTATTTTATTATTATTATTAAAGATCTAAACTGTCTAAAATGATCATAGTAAGCACACACTTCCAGATCTGAAGACTCCCCTATGTACGTGATAATTTCGTCCATGCTGTTTCTTATCGCCGATAATTTAGGACCTCCTGTAACAGATGTTACTTCATCATCATCATCATCATCATTTCCATCTTGATCGTCATGTAGAACAGATTCCGCAATCTCTTCTTGACTCAGGAGTTGGTAGCCTGGATCACCCTCGTCCAAGTTTAGCCACTGTTCTATGTCATTCTCGTTTACTTCTTCACCAGCCTTCTTGAAGTTTCGCAGAAATCGGATGTTTCAAATCCTCTGAAATCGTACTCCAGTTCAGTCCCATTCAGTAACTGTGTCCACCCATTAGCCAATGTTGTTTCCATCATCTCTTTCCATGCGGCAGCAAAATTAAAGATGGCGGACTTGATGTTGTATGCACGCAGATTTTGCAGCGTTCTAGCTCCTCGTGTCATTTTTACAGTCTTGTTCGTCCTTCAAGACAACCATCACCTCTTCAAGAAACTTCTTCTTGTACAGCCTTTTGCAGTCAACAATGACTCCTTGGTCCATTGACTGTAAAATTGAAGTGGTGTTCAGAGGAAGGAAGACACATTTTATTTTTCCGTCGTTGCTAACTAACTTCTCGGTGTTGGGATGGGCCGGTGCATTGTCCAGTAGTAAGACGGCTTTCACTGCATGCGATGGAATTTTCATAGTGTCTTCTTGAAAATGTCGCACTTCTGGCACAAAATGATTAAAAAACCAGTCTGAAAAAATACTGGAGGTAAACCAAGCATTTTTTGAACTTTCATAAATGACTGGCAACTGTTTATTATGTTCTTTATCGCACGAGGTTTCTTTGTGTTTCCGACTATGACTGGAGTAAGTCAATTCGAACCATCAGCATTCGCACACAGTATGGCGGAAATGCACTCCTTGTTGAGTTTACAGCCTGGTGTGCTAGTTTCATGTTTGTGCACCAGAGTATTTTCAGGCACAGCATGAAAGTAGAGACCAGTCTCATTAGCATTGTAGACCTGAGACAAAGTGAGACCCTCAGATTCGCCTGAAACTGTATGCCCATATGTTTCGCCAGTTTATAAGCAGCAGCCCGCAACTCCACACTACGAACAACGACGCCACTAGAACGTTGTTGAATAAACCATTTGTACACAGCATCCTCTAATTGTTTGTGTTTGGCTAATTTAATGTGTTTTCTTTCTCCCTCATTCTTTGAACTATCAACGCTGTACTTGAGCGAAAACTGAATAAGTTTATCTTTCTTCTTTCGAATGTCTGAAACTATTTGTTTCTTTACACCGTACAGTTCACAAACATGTGCAACAGACACACCACCTTCTAGTTTACTTATGAGTTCAAGCTTCACAAGCTTTACTTATACTCAAGTTCACACGTTTTTTTCTTACCGCCAGACATACTTATGCTGTAATTCACTGATACAATAATGGACCTTGCTATAACAACGCAAGTATAAACTCGTTAACACTCTCTATTTAACACGTACATGGTTCGTACTACAGGAACACATGTAGTGTACATGCTGCGTTCTCTGAATTCTGAATAAACTGATGCGATGCTGTACGAACGTGAACCGTGCGTGCATACGAATAATCACGAAGATAGCTGAATACTCAAGAGTGAAAATGCGCATCTATTGCTATGGTTACGAACTACCGCCAAATTTAAATCACAACCATGGACTTCAAAAACTTAATTGTGATTCTTTTTGTCTCAAAATGATTTAATTTTTTAATCTTTTTGTCTGTCAAATTCTGTCCATTAAATCTGAAGTCCATTAAATTGAGGTCCATTAAATCGAGACTACTGTATTATAATTCGTCCAAGCAGTAGACAATCTCACAATACTCATGACCCCCCCCCCCCAATACGATAGAAACTTAAAATTAATTTCCTGTTTAAGTAAAGTCTATAATGAATATAAATGTCAGTCACGTACTGTAGTAGTCATATTAGCCTTGCCATAATACATGATTATTTTACAATAAATATAAAGAACAAAAATAACATTTAATGCTTCACATATTATTATAATTGCATAAAACCGCATATCAACACATTAGATGTGCACTACTTTGCCAGTGGATTTGGACATATATTTACTATTTTGCACAATGGGTTGGACATTGGACCCCTTGTCAGTGTATATTGGAAAGCGCCATATCACTTAATGCATGTGCTCTGTTGGTTTTTCCGAGTGGTGGAGGTTCCCTCCTCAAATGAGGTCGACCTTGCTTAAGAGCCGTTGTCACTTCATCCAAGAAAACGACTGATTTGAATTAGAAATATTAATGTTATGAAAGACAGAATTAACTATGACTACCGTTATTATTGTAGACAAAAAATGTTGGTCCATTTGAGATTACCTAGATCCGCTCGAATATCTGTCGGTGATAGTATACGAAAAAGTAAATCAATTTGAACCGTTGAGATAGACCAAACATAAGTTAACCTAATAGTAATTAATGCTGATCACTTGGTTTACACATGTGCACTATAAATAAACTACTGTGCAGTTAAAGTTATTCCTTACCCCAAACATGTATATTTTCGAAACATAACAAGTATCAGTATTGATAAACCACCTGATATTTTAGCAAAACATTAATTTTTTTTACTTTTTCATGAGTCTGGCTGGCAATAAATTTATTCTGTTATCTGCGAACTAAAGAAAACATTAACTGTTAGTGCAACTATAACTTAAATTTTTAAGTTTTTTTAGTCTTTACAATCCACGCATTTGAAAATGGTTCTACACTCTGTGTCAGTCAACAGTATAAAATCACAAAGCAATAACTACTAATGGTTTTTAAACCTTTTTTTAATAAATCTTTTTAATTAAACAGTCTTAATGACATTTTCCTGTATTGTGAATATATATAATAATTTGCACGCGTGTGTGCCATGTTGTGTGCATGTGTTTTGAGAGATTACAATGGATATTGTAATACGAGGGCTATTCAGAAAGTAAGTTACTATAGGGTATTAAAGGAAACTAAGAATATATTTACAAAACATTTTTATTGCTATGTGAAATACACACCTTAAACTACTTTTCTATATAGTTTCCATCATTTTTAAACACTTCTCATAGCGAGGCACCAGTCAGTGTGTACCTTCGTTGTAGAAATTTCCCACCTATGATTTGAACCATGTATTAACAGCTTGTTTGACATCTTTGGCCACCAAGGAAGGATTTCTCATACTTGAAAAGGTGAGATTCACTTGATGAGAGGTCTGGGTTGTAAGGCAGATGGTCAAATTGTTGCCAGCCAAAATTTGTGAGGGATGTTGCGTTGCAGTGGCAGTGAGTGTGCAGTGCCCATGATTCATCGCAATGTCCTGGTTAAGCACCCTACGTCGGTTACTGTAGACTGGACTAAGCAAAAAGTCGTATCTTATCTTAGTACCACTGAATCATTCACTGCTTCTTCTCCATAAATATCGAAAATCTGAAGATGAATTTCAATTGTTTTAATGCCTTTTGCATTTGAGAACCGAATCACATACCTACTTTCACATGCGGTGAAATTCTTCGACATTACAAAAACGTCTAACGAAGCTTACTCAGTGCACAGTTGTTTACAAGTGGTGTTGTTGGCTTGCCAAATAATCAACAAACTGGCCACGCATCCGCAAGAGCATGACGGCATCGATAGCGCGGCAATATTTAAAAACAGAACTTACTTTCTGGATAACCCTTGTACGTAACTGGAATGTGTACTGATACTCTAACACTTTTTGGAAAATATCTGTTACATGTAATTTTGTGTTTAAAGAACAATTAAAGTACTCACAATGTACAAATTAAAAAACTTTCTTGATGGTCATGTAATATATGTACAAGTCACAGAATGAAGAACTCTTGACTATAAATGAATATAATAGTATATATAGCCACAACAAAAGAAGATATAAAGAAATGCAAAACAATGATAAATGTTTATTGCTGTTGTAGAAATTTGCGTACAATTAACTGAACAAGTACAATTGTGTGGGAAACATTATACGGTGTGTGTGATGTACAGACTATACAAGTAATAAGGTTACAGTTTTTATTTGCTGGTGTGTGTGTGTGTGTGTGTGTGTGTGTGTGTGTGTGTGTGTGTGTGTGTGTGTGTGTGTGTGTGTGTGTGTGTGTGTGTGTGTGTGTGTGTGTGTGTGTGTGTGTGTGTGTGTGTGTGTGTGTGTGTGTGATCCATTCTGAATAATATATTTTTACTAAATGTTTCAGTAGAGATATCATCACAACACATGAGTAATGTTTTTGAGAATTAAGAGATTAGTTTTTGTTACAAATGTGTACGGATAGGTAATTGAATTTAAAAAAAAAATACAAAAAAGGCAATGGACATGTTTTTTTATCCTCTATTAGATCCAGATATTTTTTTATAGGACGTAATTACAGATTGTATTTATTATATAAAATAAGACTTTGATTACTAATTTTTACAGTAATTTTGAATTACATGGAATAAAGTTTTAGTGTGACAATTTAAATAATATATTTTTGAGTGCTAGATGTTCTCTTCAAAATTATCAGTTTTATGTAATTAATAAAATATTATTGATAAGTTTTAAATGATGTATGCGAAGGAAGTGATAATAATACCGAATATTAAGCAGCCGCCTTAGAGATAATACTGTAATTATAACATTTTTGTGTTTGTGGTTATCAAAGATAACATACGGTATATGTATGAAACAAGGTGAGTCACTGAGTTTTGTTAAGCTGCTGTGTTTGTTTCACAGGTGTCAGACTACCAGTATTCTACTAGTGATGAAGATGATACTGTGAATTCCAGGTGTAAAGTTAAATGTGAACTAAAACAGGTAAGTACAAATAAGTAGTGTACAAATTATCCAGTCTCTACACACACACACACACACACACACACACACACACACACACACACACATTATGTCATGTATTGTGTGTGTGTGTGTCCACAATAGGACGACAAAGCTTACAGAACTATTTAAAAATACAGACATTAAAACAGCATACAAAAATAATTACAAAAACTAAATAACCCACACAACAAAAGACAATACAATGACCAATGGAATATACAAAACTGAATCCCAAGACTGCAATAGATGTTACATAGGCGAAACAAAAAACAACAACTGAAAAACGTTATTTTGAACTTTAAACGCATACAAAAAAACAGAAATGTATAAATCCAATTTGGCCATCCATGTAATAAATACAGGATATGAATTCCCAGACATAACCAGCATGACACTCATAAAATGTATACCACACAAAGGCACCATAATGAATATATGGGAAAATTTACAAACTTATAAACACAAAACACGGCACAATTTTCAAAATACTCAACATTGAAAACACTCAAAAAACTAATATATACATCACACCCATACACAATAATACCAATTTAAACTACCAAAAGCCAACAGGAAGCCATAACAAAACCAACCTGAACACAAATATTCAACAAGATCAAAAACTAAGATAAGGATAAGGATGGGAAAAATATTTGATTCTCGAAACATGTTCCAAGTAAGGAAATAATATATCTTGGTGTAAAATAGTTCCAAATATTAAATAATTTATGTATCAAGAAATTGACTGTAGCAGAAGTGTTTGTAATGTATATACATTGAAACTATATAGAATATCAAACATAAAAGTCATATACACACTACAGATGTAGCCCAGGAAAAATAGTCAAAAAATTTGACTTTAAAGGAAAAAATGAGATAAAAGCTAATTTTTTGTACATATAGTCCTTGAACCATAAATTATACAAAACCAATGAGTCTACTACTCAAAAGTGTCTAGGGGTGGTTTTACAGGGGTTGAAATATGTGAAAAACCGATTTTTCGCGTATAACTTAAAAACGAAGTATTTTATCAAAAAATGTTTCAAATAAAAATTGTAGCTCACAAAATTCCCTATAATTTGGTGAGTGTCATATTCCTGTACATCGAAGTTTGTTGGAATAGGCCACATTTAAAATAGGCTATACTATATTTTTTATTTTGTGTATTGCATTTTTTTTTTTTTTTGAGGATGATGCCTACATAAGCCGAAGCTTGTTGTGCGTAATGAGATAGGAATGACTTGAATGATGAACAAATGCCAGACCTTACCGGGAATAAAACCCTGAACCTCTTGGTCTAGAAGCCAGCGCCCTAACCAATAGACCAAACAGGTCGGTCAATATTTAACTTAAAATATTGTCGCAGGGCGATTGTACCCATAGTGAAATTGTAGCGTGTCAAATTTTGGGTATTTTTATTTTTAACAGTTTGGGGCATTTATATTTTTTATTTCTTTCATTTTGGGCGGGTTTGTAAAAAAGTTCTGAAAATTATTGTGCAACGTATTTTTCCGTGTAACAGAACGATGTTGAGAAACAGTCTGAAACAAAGCAGTGAGACGCAGTTGTTATTGTGTAGAGCGGCGAGCGAAGAATTTGCCCCCTTCAAAATTTGCAGAACTCTGTACATGTATGGGAGTGCACACACGCCACTATTCGAGCATGGGCGCCAACCCACGCTCTGGTAAAAAACTAAGATGGCCAGAGCGTAAAAATATTCGTCGTCTTCTCCAAGACCTCCCGGAAACACTGCTAACGCCCCGCCTACTGTTGGTGACATCAGCAGAGCAGAAGCCAATATCGTGCTCTGGTACCCGGAATATAACTTCCATATTACATGTATAAACGGAATATGCCTCAGCAACTGAGCTTGAACGACAAAGCAAAGCAGGTGGCCGTGCATACGCTGTTCCGCCCTATCAGGAAAAGCCCATGCCCAGTTCGTCTCTGACGGCGTCGGCGCTGACATGCGAGCTAAATATGCTCGTATAATTTCATTAGTTTTCAATAATGAAAGTAAAGTAATTCTTTTCAAAAACAGTGACAGGATGGGAGGAGAGTGGTAGAACACTAACCGTTAAATTTGGATTTCAGTTTCGTCTTTTTCCGAGACATTTTCGATCTACCGCGGGCTGGCCACGAGGTCACCGAAGAACGCGTTGTCGGGAGTGATATAAAAATTATGTATTCAATCGGGTAATTGGGGTTTTAGAACGGAATGTGAGTGATGAGTGTGCAATGCTGGGCTGAATTAAGTGTATATGTGTGTGAATGAAGTTATATAATTGTCCATGATAAGGTAAGCAATAGTCAGTAAGGTGCAAGAGTTGCACAACATGTAACAAGAAGGTTTAACATTTCAACATTTCTGAGTAATAAAAAAAAAAATCTGATTTCTCTTCCATACAATTGAGAGTTAAATTTTTTCAATGCCTTATTTCGTTATATGTATCGTCAGAGTTCGTCGAACGAAATGGGTTTACCTCCACTACACGATCCGGCCAGATCCAAGTCGTAAGGTAAGTGGAAGTGTTAATTTAATTTGAATAAATAAAATACCGAAAGGAGAAGAGTTGCAATTGGTGCCGTGACCAGGATTTAATATAACTGAAGAGGGGTTATCTTAACGCCGGCCTACATCTGACGATACATAGCGAAGTAGGGTTGCGAAAGCAAATTGATTTTGTAAAATATCAGTTTTGAAATAAAATCACTAATTGACAGTTGTTACATAAGAAAAAATAGATTAAGGAAAAATGTCCGAGAATACAGAAAAAAGTAGTATAATAAATTCAATTATGAGTGAAAGTGACCTTGAGTCGCAATCGTTGGATGAGAGTGGTATGTTGAGGGGGGAGTCGAGTGCTTTTACAGAAACAGCTGTCGGCAGTAATGTAATAGTTCATTCCACTCCGTTTGCGACTCAAGCACAACCAAGCGAAACAGATGTTGATTCGGGGATTCAGTTGACCCCAGTTTCAACTAAGATAAATAAACAATCAGAGGAAACAAATATGATGAGTATTTGTCATCTGAGTATTCTGTGCTCAGTCAATTCGAAAGAATGAATAATAATTTTGAGACCAAATTTAATGTAATGAATAGTCGTTTTGATGATAATGATAAACGCTTTGATAACAATGAAATAATTTTAAATAATATGAAAAGTGATTTTAACAATAAATTAGACCAATTAACTAATGATTTTAATGAACAGAAAATAAAATGGGAACAGCAAAATATTCAAAACGAGATCAATTTTAAAGAAATTAAAGACCAGAATGTTCAATTGCAACAGAATATTAGCGTAAAATTCGATGGTTTAATAAATAATATACAAGACAAGAATAAATGTCTTGAAAATGCCAATGAAATGACAAGAAACAGTGTGAATAAAGTAGAATCAAGTACGAGTAATACAAACGAAAGTTGTAATGACAATGTTGTATTAGGTAATGAAATAATAAATAATAATGATGTTGATAATAATGAGCATAATAATGTAGTTGAAAAATTGGTATCTGAGAGTACTAATGAAGTTGTAGAATGTGATTATGAGATGTTAATGTGTGTTAATGAGTTGGAGAGAGAGTGGAAGGAGAGCTATATTACAGTTATGAAACAGGGGGTAAATTGTTTACGAGGTAGAATGGGGGGTGAAGGAAGACCTTCACATATATATTGTGTAGACAAGTGTGCTACAAATAATTGTTTTTTGAAGTTTTTTGTTTTTCCTGGAGAAGTCAGGAAAGATTTAATTGAATTTATACCCTCTGTATGTAATACTTTTGAGAGTGTGATTTGGGGTTATGAGGAGAGAGATGTAAACAGAGAATTGTATGTTAGTAAAGAAACAGAATTGTATGATTTAAATAGGAAATATAACAAATGGAAAGAAAGTTTAAAAATATATTTGAACAACAATGATTACAATGATTTAATAAAAATAATTAACCCGATAATGAGCGAATTTAATGACGGAGACTTAACAAAAATACCTAATGTAGACCGGTTTCATGAGTATTTGAGTATGATGAATGAGTTTAATTTTTCTGGTTACAACACACAAAACAGTCATTTGTGTGGTGATAAAATTGAACGATGTTATGTAGAACCAAGGTTAATTTGGAACGACGGAGGTTAAACTATTAAAACAATAAAAGACAGTATAAATATTTTGTTTTAATGGTTCTGACATGGCAAATCTGGACAAATGAAGTGCGGAAAAACTGAACAATAAATAACAAGAGTTTGTAAATAAAATATAGTGGATTTATTTGTGTACATTTTGGGATGTTAAGTAAATAATGTGTGTATGTAAGATGATTATTGTGATAATAATATTGAAATATTTGCAATTTAAATAAATATCAGAATTAATTTTGAAAACAGTAATTGATTAATGGTAATGGTTTCGATAACTATATAATTTATGTTTTTGGTAATTGAATTAATTAAACCAATTTGACATGTTAAATATTTTGATTGCTTATTTAAATCTTACTTAATTAAATTTTTTTTATGAATTTAATTTATTTTACGAGACTGGAAATTTGGTAATGAATGATAAATTATTTAATTTAAATTATAAAGTTTGTGAAATGTTTCAGAGATGGAGGTGGTTATGTTTTGGGTGTATATCATGTTAAATGGATTGTAAATAGAAAAAATTTGATAATCATGTATAATAAAAATGTTTACAGGTGTGATTGAGGTGTTAATGCAATAGTGAGATTTTAATGCAATCATTGTGTTTAATAAATATGATAATTAAAAATTTTAATAATAAATGAAAACTGATATAATGATTATTAAATAATAAATTTTGAAAATTTCAAGAAAGTTAAATGGTAAAAGGTTATGAATGGGTTAAATGGTTGTTGATGCAAATATTATCGTATAATGTATATACAAATTTTATTAGTAGTTATTAAGTGGCTATTGCGTGGGTGGCCTGTGCTCTCGCAAGTAGCGAAATGGGTTGGGGGTAACAGTGAGTGTTACCCCCATCGGAGGCCAAAATGGCGATAAATGTGCGGCACACCTTATCCGTGTAAATTAAAGTTTACACAATGCTAAATGACCGTGTCGCACATAGTAAGAATAATGAATGTAACAGGCAGTGAAATGCAAGTTTAGATTTCCCCGACTTTTCGGGTGGTTACTGCCTTACCAGCACTAACCGTGGATTTGGCTAGCGGCCAGCTATGGTCATATCAAGTCCCTTGACCATAGCTGACTTGAAATTGGTATATATTTGAAATTCAATGGGGGGAGAACTTAGGGGAAATCTCCGGTAATATGGAACAGCGGCTGCCACTCTGCCCGCTTTGGGGTAGCAAGACAGGTGGTAGAACCGTCTTAAGGGTGTATAATTATAGACAAGGACATGATGATGTTCGCCACGTTTAAAACTTAATAGCGGAAGCAGGGACACGGAGAGGTAAAACCTGCTCCAAAATATACAGTCTCTGTCGAAGCGAAAAGGCGCCACAGTCTTACATAATTTGAAATAGTGTGTGTGGCTGGGAGGTGACGCAAAGGAGTCACGAATGTAAATTTTATAACATAACATTTTTTATTCAAAGTTTGATCAAATAAAACTGCTTGTGCTCTGTTCAGGTAACTAGCTGCTTAGATATTTAAAAATAAGGTGTTCATTATGCGCTTTTAAATGTATTGTTTTATTGTTGTACGTTAGATATAGGTATTGTAAAAATAGTTATTTTCATGATATGTGTATGCTTTAGATTAAGCCAATAATTAAACGCCTGGCAGGCAATTAACATAATAGAAGTGAGTAGAAATAAATATGTACATTCCATGTAATTTGTTCAAATTTGAGATGTGTTTTCATTAAGTTAGGGTATCAGCTGATCAGCAATAACATGCCACTGGTATACTGGTTACAAATGTTCTAAGTAATTGATGTTCAATGTAATGTTTGATGTATTACAGATGTTTTGAAGTAATGATAAAAATAATTTGCTACAATGAGAAATAAAGTAACGATTTGTGAAATCTAACAAAAGATAGTTTTTTTTGGGTGATGCATAATTTTATGGGACACATATATCTGTCCAAGTTAAAATCCAAGTTGAATTTGAAATAGTAGAGGTGAAGATAATGTAATGTTGTTTTTGAAGTAATGTATGTTATAGAAGTTTGAGAAGTATTGATATTGACACAGTAGTAATGGAGAATAATTGTAGAGTTCTGAATGATATATTTATGTTTATAATTAATGAGGCTATTTTGTTGTATTTGTAGTAAGGTTATGAGATTGAGATTTTTGGGGATGGCAATTTTGTATTAGAGGGTAGTGTAATGTAGGAGTCCGCAACAAGGGTTGGGACGGGATAGGGATAGATTTTAGTGGGGAAGGGGCCGCCTTAGGTAGAATCCAGGCCGCCAAATAAGGGAATTGAGTTTTGGGTAGGGGAAACACATATCCTATGTACAAAGGATTAGAGAGTTTTTTTTTATATATGTAGAGAAGGCGGCGAATGGGGTTCAATGGTAAGTTGGGTTTAGAGAGTATTGGGATAGATGTTTTGGTAGAGATGGGTGTCATGATAATTGAAGTTGATTAATATTAGAGTCAGAGAGTAAAGTTTATGTATGCATACAGATCTAATACAGTAAATGAGAATAAATGATTTACATCACCCACAGTAATGTAGAATTAAACTGTTAACTAAAGAGAGGAATTTATGATAAAGAATATAAAATTTTTACTTTTTCGAAACCAGTGACAGAATTTTGATAAAATTTGGAAAACAAGATACAAGTAAGAAGTGTTTATTTTAAATAATTTAAATGTCAACTTGATTATTATATTAATATTTTGTTTGTTTTAAATGTTTTATTTTATTATGTTTTGTATTTCAAGGTAGGATATTACAGATGTCAAAAGTGTTTTAGATAGAAATTGGATTTGACCTAGTTTCGATCAGCTGATGAGGTCATACACCTACTAAGCTTGTATAGTAGGAAGTCAATTTTAATTTGTTTGTTTAATTAATTCAAACCAATTTAAATAATTTTGCATTGGAGGGAAACATTTAAAATAAATTTAAATTTTTTTTGAATTTTAAAATTTTTGAAAATTTTAATTTTTTTGCAAAAAAAAAACGTGATTTTTCGCCTGCCAGCGAATGAATATTTTAGATAATGATTATTTTATTATGTGTGCATTTTATTTTATTGCCATAAACCATGTTTATTTTATTGTATTGCATTGTATTGGTAGACTATAAGTGGTTCTCATGTTAGAGTAAGGATGTGTTTAGATTAGTAGAAATGTCTAGGTTGTCATTTGAAACAAAAATTAGAAAAACAAGGAAGAGAATTTTTTGATAAAATATTATTTTTTTTTGAATTTTGAATTTTTTTTAAATTTTTAATAAATGTTAAAAGAAATTTTTTATTTTTAATGTGTTATGGTAACATGTAATGTTAGTGTGTGTGAGCCCAGTATTTGCTAAAGGCAGCCCAGCTTGCAAAAAAGGGGAAACATATCGGCGGAGGAGCTGGAATCATTTTAGCCAGGGATTGGGGATTTTGGGGGTAGCATGCTAGAAGGTGAGGTGCGCTGTGGTACGACTCTGTTTGATTTCTCAGTGTTGGGATCTCTTACGGAGAAGTCCAGTGATCTCGTTCAGATGAGTCCATAGCCGCTGAGCCAGGGGGGTCGTGTACCCATGAGATTAAGAACCAGGGGGTTGTTGGCACCAGTTTCTCACCGGTCCTCTTCAGGTTTATCGATGAGATTTCTTCTGTCGTGAACAGCGGAATTCTCATCGAGGGGGTATTGTAGCGTGTCAAATTTTGGGTATTTTTATTTTTAACAGTTTGGGGCATTTATATTTTTTATTTCTTTCATTTTGGGCGGGTTTGTAAAAAAGTTCTGAAAATTATTGTGCAACGTATTTTTCCGTGTAACAGAACGATGTTGAGAAACAGTCTGAAACAAAGCAGTGAGACGCAGTTGTTATTGTGTAGAGCGGCGAGCGAAGAATTTGCCCCCTTCAAAATTCGCAGAACTCTGTACATGTATGGGAGTGCACACACGCCACTATTCGAGCATGGGCGCCAACCCACGCTCTGGTAAAAAACTAAGATGGCCAGAGCGTAAAAATATTCGTCGTCTTCTCCAAGACCTCCCGGAAACACTGCTAACGCCCCGCCTACTGTTGGTGACATCAGCAGAGCAGAAGCCAATATCGTGCTCTGGTACCCGGAATATAACTTCCATATTCCATGTATAAACGGAATATGCCTCAGCAACTGAGCTTGAACGACGAAGCAAAGCAGGTGGCCGTGCATACGCTGTTCCGCCCTATCAGGAAAAGCCCATGCCCAGTTCATCTCTGACGGCGTCGGCGCCGACACGCGAGCTAAATATGCTCGTATAATTTCATTAGTTTTCAATAATGAAAGTAAAGTAATTCTTTTCAAAAACAGTGACAGGGTGGGCGGAGAGTGGTAGAACACTAACCGTTAAATTTGGATTTCAGTTTCGTCTTTTTCCGAGACATTTTCGATCTACCGCGGGCTGGCCACGAGGTCACCGAAGAACGCGTTGTCGGGAGTGATATAAAAATTATGTATTCAATCGGGTAATTGGGGTTTTAGAACGGAATGTGAGTGATGAGTGTGCAATGCTGGGCTGAATTAAGTGTATATGTGTGTGAATGAAGTTATATAATTGTCCATGATAAGGTAAGCAATAGTCAGTAAGGTGCAAGAGTTGCACAACATGTAACAAGAAGGTTTAACATTTCAACATTTCTGAGTAATAAAAAAAAAAATCTGATTTCTCTTCCATACAATTGAGAGTTAAATTTTTTCAATGCCTTATTTCGTTATATGTATCGTCAGAGTTCGTCGAACGAAATGGGTTTACCTCCACTACACGATCCGGCCAGATCCAAGTCGTAAGGTAAGTGGAAGTGTTAATTTAATTTGAATAAATAAAATACCGAAAGGAGAAGAGTTACAAAATATGTAAAAATTTGTTTTTTTTTTGCTGATGCAAATGAAGAATTTCGTCAAAAAAGTATCAAATAAAATGGTGTTTCACATTTTTAGTAACTTCTATACAATGAAGTACAGAAAGGAACTATATAATGCAGACCAAATGACCTAAGTATTGTAAAAGTAAAGTAAAAACATTTTTACTTTTTTTTTTTAGTAGGAAGATGCCACTATGCTAAAGCTTGTCAGATTTATTTACAGCAAATTACAAAATAGAATGAGTGGAGTGACTCAGAATTTGATAAATCTACAAAAGGTTATTTTACTGTAAGCCATAACAAAACATTTTTCAGTGGTACTTGAGCCGATATTCTCATAGAATGGACAGCAACTTGAGAATTTAAAGTCCAAGGTGGCGTTGTTCACCAAGGATTCACAGAGGAAATATTAAATTCATATTGATCACTACCAAATCAGCATTTTCGGATATTTGTCAAGAACTTGCAAATTTTTGCAGCGCTACATTTTTCACATCTGAACAACATGTTGAAGTTAAGAAAAACTCGAATTGCAAGAAATGATTCAGATGTCAATTAATTAACTAAATTAAGTCAATTAATTGTATGATTGGCTTACTAGTCACGATCTGTTTTCAAAAACGCAAATCGTTACATCGCTTGGTACTTGAAGTATTGGAAATGATGCTATTAATTGTCATAAATCAAAGGAAATTGGTGAAAACGATATGAAAAAATTCTCTGAAAAATTGTATAAGGACATTGTCGTAAAACGTGAAAACAGAGTACGTCCTCTGAGTGCCGTTAATTCTTCTGTAACGGTACGTGAAAAGGGTATTACTATAGATCCTTTAATTCTCTATCAAAGAATGCTGTTGTGCAGAGAACCAAGTGATGATATATCAGAATTACAGAATTTAAATTAATTATTTTAAATTACGAAGACATCTACATAACAGATTGAAATTATTTATTGCACAAAGTGAAATGGAATTTTAAAAAATGCAGTAATTATAAAGAAGTATGCAATATGTTTCGCGTACTTTTAAGTCTGCAGTAATCGTCTTCGATGGATATGATAATCCTGACAGTACAAAAAAATCTGAACAGCAACGTCGATACACAAACATCAGTCCACAGTTCAGCATAACGGATGTAACCCCCCCTGTCTGTCGGCCAAGAAAAATTTTTAGCTAATAGTAAAGATAAAAAAACAATTCGTTGAAATATTGAAAAAAAATTGAAAAACAAAAGTTTGAAATACAACAGTCATCTGATGACGCAGATACACTGATTGTACAAACTGCCATTCAGAAGTCTCAGAACTTGCAAGTGACAATTGTTGGCCAAGATATTGCTTGCTTCTACTTGTGATAGCTTTAAGTCCAGCAGACAAAGATATATTTTTCTTGAAACCAAATATCGGAAAAATTAAACCAAAATTATTTTCCTCGCGAAATTTGCAAGTGCAATTCACAAATATCAAAAGTTTCATCCTTCTAGCACGTGCTTTTAGTGTCTGTGATACGATTAGTTCAGTTCATGGGAAAGATAAAAAGCAATTACTGAAGCTATTGGAGAATAACAGAAATTTGGACAATGCTGTAGCAGTGTTTAATATTGTGAATTCAAGTAAAAGTAAAGTAGAAAAAGCTGGTGAAAAATTATTTCTAATTCTGGTATGTTTCGAAAGATGAAAGGCAAACATTAGACGAGTACAGATTTCAGATGTTTCAGAAATCTTAAAAAGGCATCTGCCAAATTAGAGCTGGTACCTCCAACTTCAGCAGTGCAGCTCAGCATTCCTTTAGAGTTTACTACCAAGTTCAGAAATGGTTAGTAACTACATTAGAACCAGCTCCTGAATCAATCTTGAATTTAATTTCCTGTGGCTCCATAACTGACTCTTCTACTTTTCGTTGTCGCTGCCTAAAATCTGGGTTGCAATGCACAGTTATGTCTAAACATTGCCAAGGATCAGTGTGACAGAATTGTGAAACGACAGGTTATAATATTAATGTTGCTGATAGAGAAGAGATTAATATTGATGATGAAAATGAAAGTGAATATCTTATTGATGATCTTGAAGAAACAAATGTTAATGAAAATAGTGATATTGAAGACGTTTTGTGACTTAAATTTTTATTATAAAAACACTCTTACAAAAGAAAAATCTTACCATATTTTTAAAAATTAGTGTATAATTTTCTTGTAACATTTTTTCTTGTATTATTTTTAAATAATTTCCATTTAATTAAATTTAAATTTATTATCTGATATTTCTGAACAAATTATTTATTCAGTTGTAAAAATCGTACTTTATCTGAAGTGCTTGTTTTCGTAAATGTTTTCTGTTGGTTCTACCTTCCTTTTGTGTAATTCACATATTTGATTTCATAAACTGATTGCTTTCTGATTTTGACATTTTATGATATCTGTTTAATTATGTAATTAATTTTTAATGGCTATTTTGTACAGATCAAGATTAACTTTTTTGTATTTTTGTATCATTTTAATTTTAGACATTAAGTTAAGTAAAACTGGTCAAATTTTAAATTCTCAATAATTATTGCATTTGCTGTTGTTATTCCAATAATGTTGTATTTATAAAATTTTTGTTTCATTTTGCGATCCTTTTACTATATTATTCTTACTGCTGTTATTATCATTACAATTTTGTAAATATCGAAAGATACTTTTTAAAAATATTTCACCTGGAATAATAAATTATGTGAACGTATCAAAAATGTGTTTTTTCACTTTTTCGTAAATAGTGAGTTTTTTTCGTGAATAGTTTTTTCACTTTTTCACTCCTCTTCAAAAAAAAACGATCATTCATTTTAAGTTAAATATTGACCGACCGGTTTGGTCTAGTGGTTAGGGCTCTGGCTTCTAGACCAAGAGGTTCAGGGTTTGAGTCCTGGTAAGGTCTGGCATTTGTTCATCATTCAAGTCATTCCCATCTCATTACGCACAAGCTTCGGCTTATGTAGGCATCATCCTAAAAAAAAAAACGATCATTCACATGCAATACACACAAAATACAAAAAATCTGTACTCTAAGTTTAAAATGTGGCCTATTCCAACAATCTTTGACATACAGGGATGTGACACCCACCAAATTATAAGGAATTTTGTGAGCTACAACTTTTATTTGAAACATTTTTTGCTAAAATACTTTGTTTTTAAGTTATACGCGAAAAATAATTTTTTCACCCATTTCAACCCCTGTAAAACCACCCCTAGACATTTTTGAGTGGTAGACTCATTGGTTTTGTATAACTTATGGTTCAAGGACCATATGCACAAAAAATTAGTTTTTATCTAAGTGTTTCCTTAAAACTTCCTATTTTTCCTGGGGTAATGTGTGAGTATTGGAATAAATGCAGCATTTGGCTCCATGTCTTTCAGACATACAAAAACTGACACAAAGTATCAACTTGATATACAGTGTGTTTAGTATATTTTTTATTTTAAGATGAAGTTAAGAACACATTAGTATTTTGCAAATAAATTCTGTAAAAGCAAATGTCAATACAAATGTCATAGGAGAAATGTAAAAATTACATGTTTTATTTCTAATGAAAAATGCTTGTTTCGTATTGAGAATACAACTTTGTAAAGAATAAAAAAGTAAGTAAAATTATCTTAATACAAACAAAAAAAACTCGAGAATTTCTCCATCATATCTAGTAATATATTCCCAGACAGTGGTCAGTATGGCGTAACAGGCAGCCTAGTATTTGAGAAACTTCTATTTCTAGCATAGTAACACCAAATAAGACATATGTCTTGACAGTTTTTTTAAATAGTATTATTATGTCAGAAAAAGGAAAAAATATATACTGGCCATAACAAGCCAAAACACACACGCACCACAGAGTAATACAACAAAGTAAAATATAGATTACTTGGTAGCTTGCATGGCCGGAGTCAAAGTTGTTAAATTGAGTTCCCGGTCTGTTTGGCTGTGGTCCAATGCTGAAATCCATAGCAAACATTTCACCCATGCCATCGACGGACATCTTCAGTGCAAAATTTGAGTTTGTTCACGTTAGAGACAACAGACTGCGGTAGTGGCTATTTTGTGATAATGCCCTATATTAGTGCAAACTCAAATTTTGCACTGAAGATAGCTGTCGATGGCATGGCCGAAACCTTTGGTAGGGATTTTAGCACTGGATCATGGCCAAACCCCGCCCGGGAACTCAATTTAACAACAAAGTAAAATATAATTGAATTTCCAGCAACATAAGTAAGTAAAGCTTATTAACTTTTTAAATGTCAGTGTTGATACCGAGTAAAGCCTTAATAAACATCCACATTGTAACGTTGAAATGACTGTTGTGTGTGTGTTCGTGATGTTTAAGCCCCGCGATGGAAGCCAATCTGTAACGAAGATATTGGGGACGTCCTCGTTCAAAGCCCCGCGATGGAAGCCAATCTGTAACGAAGAGTTTGGTGTGTCCATGTAAAAACATGTATATTGTTTTTTATGTATTAGTGTGGTG
Source organism: Magicicada septendecula (assembly GCA_034769895.1). NCBI lineage: Eukaryota > Metazoa > Arthropoda > Insecta > Hemiptera > Cicadidae > Magicicada > Magicicada septendecula. The sequence goes on along the minus strand of CM068369.1, from coordinate 61,935,447 downwards.
TGTTCGTCTCACACCTTGTCGTTACATCAATGGTTGCTGCTAACGAAGTCCGTAGCGTTGTCACAATTATCAGTACAACCTAGTGGAAACCTTACCTGTAATTTCATAGGGGTTTGTGAATCCCGGGTGGTGCCAAATTGTTTGTTGAAAACAATTAAATTTATGAATTAATGTGTTAGTATGGTGTTTTCAGCGGTGACGGCCGGAGCATTCGAATCGGTTCCTGCCTTTGTACAGCTTACTGTATTGCACAGATAGCGAAAGCGCTAGTTGTCTAATCTGTAAGTTCGCTAACACACACATATATAATACAATTTCTTATGAAATAAAACAATGGTTACACTCTGTACTGTTTCTTTAATGGTTGTTTGGTTATTATGTAATGTGACAATAATATTATAATTTAGTATTTAATAAATTTGCTCCGACATTAAACATGAAACGCATTATCTCAAGTTGACGAAATTGGTTTTGAACGAGCTAACTGATGCCGTCATGGCTACTGTTTGTATTTTATACGTCAACTCGTCCAAAATCTGGAGTCCTTTAGATTATAAAGAAAACATTAAATATGGTTACAATAAAAAAGTACACTACCGTACATTATCTGTACTTAAATAATATAAAGTGTGCCTACAATTTGTTCTGCAGTGTAGTAATAGGTGTTACAAAAGTTCGCAATCTAATGCAAGGTTATTTTTTAGTTAACAAGCTTTCTACGTAAGTTTGTTTTATTTAATCCTTGAAAGAAATTATTTTTAATTCATAGTGAGAGTTTGTATAGGTATGAGAAATATTTAAAGTGCTTTTATTCCTGGGATTAAGGTATTTAAATGATACTTATCAGTTCAGAAGGTTTGTGATAGATCGTTGTTCTTTGGAAATGGAAAATTCATCAATTTTGAGTGACTTAGGCTGCTGGCGTCCTTTTCTAATTAGTCTTGGGAATTTCTGCTTTTAATTTTCGTTTATATTGTTCCTGGACGTCAGTTAAATGTTATACCTCTTCATCTCCTTCTCACTGGTATATGTTTTTGACTTTTGAATATTTTTTAAACTTTTAAAGTAAAATTTGTGTCATACAAAATCTTGCGTCCCTACTACCCAAGCGTCATTATACGAGTACTCAAAATTAATGGAAAATTAGTAACCAACGGCCCGTTTCTATGGTAACTCAAACCCTTTGATTGGCTAAGGCATGGTTTATTGCCATTGTTTGTATTTTTTACGTCAACTCGTCATTGTTTTATTATTGTGAATTTTTTATTCAAAATTACTGTATATTTTCTGATTGATTTTATTCTTCTGTCTTCGTTCCTGGGTATTAAATATTATCACTACTGTTTGTCTTTCCTTTCAAAGATTAAATTAATAACTCATAAGGTCATGTTCTATTAGATATTAACTTTTGTACATTTATGTTAACATTTGTTAATTACATATTTCTTTTAATTTAAGTTCTTATTGTAACATTTTTCTTTTAAAATGATTTACACATTATTCTTGGCTAGTTACTTGCCTTAGATTTGTTAATTTCCTTGTGGATTTTATACAGTTTGTAATTATTGGTTTTGACAGTTAGGCATTTCAGATGCACTAGTAGCCATTGACTATATTTACTGAATTTATACAAATGATGTCTCATTTTATTCTAATGTGTTTTGTTTTGTTATTATCCCATTTGTATGGTTCTGTCATTTTCTACATTTACTGATTTTCTAGTGTAATTATATTTTTATTGTCTTAACTTCTTAATTATCTATTTTGCCTTTGTTAATAAGATGGCTACCACTCCCTATTCTTCCTCAATTAAAACATAACATCTAGGCATATGCTCTGCACAATATCTTCAGTCATATCCTATTCATAAATATAACTACACAATTCTTTAACAATTATTAAATAAAGTTTGTTTATAACTCATTTAATTAATTACTATTTTTTTGGGTGTTAACTAACATCACCTTTTGAATAATTGGTTTCCCTCACAATCTGGGGTGTTTATCCATTACATTATTAATTTCTTATTCCCTAATTAAACTCTACTCCCAATCCATGTTAACACTAGCTGTTTATCTTTTCATGGGATACTCCCCTTTTAATTACAATTCTCGTCGCCAACAACAAGACGAGCAGCGCTACTAACGACAGCCTCTGATGAAGCCTTCTATAGGTGAAAGCCGGTTTAGGCTGTAAGGTAAAACTTTACGTTTTTACTTATAAAAAACTTTGTGTTCCGAGTCGTCAATATTATAGTGATATTTAATTACAATTGTTTACAATTAATCTTAATTCTCTTAATTAACAACGTTATCATCACCTTCCAGTGTTCATTTCATATTACTAATTGTTTACATTTACTATTATTATTAAAAACTTATATTTTTAATTACTATTTTGTTTCACTTTTAATCACATAGTGTTTCCTCATCACTCTTCAGTGTTTATTCCACATTATGAAGTGCTTACATCTAATTCTATCATTAAAACCTTATTCTTATTTATTATTTGATTTACTATTAATCAATTATTGTTTATTATTGATTGTTAAGCGTTTTATTATCATAAATATGGTTTCTAACCATTTTGGGGTTTCACACTTTTACTATTGCACTTTTTAACTGTTTACATTAAGTGTTTCTTAGTGGTTAATCCTTATAATTATTTCTCTTTGTCACTTTCTCACTATTTCTTTCTTTACTAATATTATACACAGTATTACTAATGTTATTTTTCTATAGATTTTTACTACATCTAACTCTAATTCTTGGGTTAGTGTACTTTTCTTTTTATAATATTACTTTACTGGGTTTTGGTTAAAACAATTACATTAATTATTTAATTGATAATAATATTTATTTCTTGTATTGGATAATTGTTGGTTTTATTCCCAATATTATACTTGAGTGTACCATTTCTCCCTTACATATTTGTGGTGTTTCTTATCCCTTGGTTTCACTTCATTTCCTTTACACTTAATTAGTTTAATTTTCCTTTTTCTTCTTCTTCTCCTTCGATTTCCATTGGCTTCATTTTAGTTTGGTTCTCTCCTTCTCGTTTGGTTTTATTTTATTTGGTTGTATGAATTCGTTCACTTCCTTCAATTGTCTTTTTTCTTATTTGGTTTTGGTTTTTTCCCTTCTTCTTTGTTTTCCTGTTTGTTTGGTTAATCACTTGGGTTAGGTCATGTCGTCGTTTGTCGTGTCATTGTCCTTACATTTTATTTATATTTAATATTTTATTTTATATGAAGTATATTTATATTTAGTATCATCTCATTCATCCCTGGTATTGGGGTGGCTTATTTGTGTTGTAACATAATGCCTCTCCTTCAAAATTGATCATTTTAATAAAACACTAACATAGTTTTTTATGAAATTATCAGTTATATATTATTTTTTCCTTTTCTTTCTTGTTTGTTTCTCTGTTCTTATTTCTCTTCTTACTTGATTCATTCCATTTTATTTGGATCTGTTTTTCTTTATTCCCATTAGTGTGTTCTCCCTTTTATACAATTTTTTCCCTAACTTTTTAGTAGCTGGTTTCTTCCATTACTACTCATTTTTTCTGAGACCAGAGGAACATCATCTCCGCTCAGTTTATTTTTTGATTGCTGGATTTTTCAACAGTCAATCTTAAATACCTTTTTTGTCAACTTGTGACTTAAATAATAATAATAATATATTTTGGGATTGTCCACCTTGTGGTTTGTTTTTAAATCACTTTGGCCTTTTACTCATTCTTCCTTCCGCTGTACCTTTGCTATATACTGTCATCTACTCATACAGTTGGTTGTTTTTTATTTATTAATTTGTTAATTTCATCATATCTAACTTTTCATTAGTTTGTTTTTCTATTCTTCTTGTGATCATTTTAATTATCTTAGACATCTTTTTACTTTTTCTTGGTTGTTTAGCAATATTCTGCTTTAGCCATTTTTTGTATATTTGTTTTATACATAACTTCTCTTTTTTCCTCGTACCAGTTCAGTTTTTTTTTTTTTTTTTTTTTTTTTTTTTTTTTTTTTTTTTTTTTTTGTTACTTCGAATTCATTATAATTTTAGGTATTTATCTCAGCAGTTTTTGCTTGATTTTATTTTTGTTTATTGTATTTTGTTTTAAACATTATACTTAATCATTTTTGTAAGTTCGTTTTTCTTACTTTACAGGAATTTTTGTAACTTATTCCTTTTTTGGTACTTTTTATTTAACTATTGGCGTAAGTTTGTCGTTCTTACTTCTTTGTAGGAATTTTTGTAACTTATTCCCTATTATAATTTTTTATTTTTTATTTTATACTTCATATGTCAACTTTATTTGACTGTAAGTTGATCTTACTTTGTAGGAATTTGTGTAACTTATTCCTTTGTTTTTATATTTTTATTTATTTTTTATTTTTTTTCATTCCTCATATGTCATCGAAATAATGTAGTAAGTTGCTCTTACAGACTTTTTGAATTTTGAAATGTGTTTATTTTATTTCTAGTAATTTATTTTTCTTCATAAAACTTTTTTATTGAAGCTTGATTGTAAACTCCTTTTATTTTTCTGGTGGTTATATTACTTATTTGGTAAGTATTGTTACCATTATCTTTGTTGATGACATAGGTATATACATAGTGTTGTACACAGGTCCTTGTTATTTATACTTTTTTGTGATGTGATCTTCTCTTTTTCTTTCATTATTATTGCCTTCTCTTGTATATTACACTCTTTGTTGTCTTTCTTCTCTACTCCTTCAAATGTTAGATGTTTGAACATTTATTCTGGATAATTTTTTAAGTTTATTTATTATGGTTTAGTAGTTCTCATTTAAATCGTCTTAGTTGTTGAGTCATTTCTTGTCCCCTCTTGTTTTGGTGATTCTTATTGGTTTAATTTGCTTTTAATACTTCTTTCTTTCCATTGGTTTGCTTGGTTGGTAATTCGAAGATCAGTCCCTTTTCTTGGTGTATGGTATCTTCGCTTAGTTTACCCATGGTCCATCAGTTCCTCTGCACTTGTGGTTCGGATAACCTTGGCGTGTAGAACTATTTTCTTCCTTGTGATATAGGTTTCTTCGGTCTCGTACCACAATTCCTCTACTATCATACGTTCATTTGCCTCCATGACTGCTTCATTCACTACACTTTGATTAATCAAAGAAGTTGTTAATTGTACCTCCTTCGTTATTATTGATCTTTTATTCTGTATTTCCATTTCTGGTGTGCTCCAGTGTTTCAGGGACCTCCTTAATTTATGGATTTCGTTGTCCATGACGTGTCCGTTACTTAACTAAATATCACTATAATATTGACGACTCGGAACACAAAGTTTTTTATAAGTAAAAACGTAAAGTTTTACCTTACAGCCTAAACCGGCTTTCACCTATAGAAAGCTTCATCAGAGGCTGTCGTTAGTAGCGCTGCTCGTCATGTTGTTGGCGACGAGAAAGTGTTTCGAAAGATTGAAGCTGTGTGTGTGTGGTGAGATGTGTTCGAATAATGCGTGCGATTTGAATTGTGTCTGTTCGTTTAGGATGTCGTTTTTATTTGTTTTTGTGTGTTTGTATATTTCTAATTGTTCTAGAGTGTCTAGTTTTCGGCCTTTTGTGTGTACGTGTAGTATGTTCATGTTATTGTCGATGTTTTTATATGTGTGGTTTGCTTCAATGAGGTGGTTTGCGAAGGTAGATTCTGTAGTGGTGTGGAGTGCTTTTGTGTGTTCAATGTATCTCTGTTTGAAGCTACGTCCTGTCTGGCCTATGTAGAATTTACTGCAATTTGAACAATTTAGTTTATATACACCGGGTAGATCGAATTTGTTTTGTGCTTTGGGCATGCGTTTTGATAGTGTGTGTTCTGTTTTGTTAGTAGTTCTGTAAGCGATTCTGTATCCTGCTTTTTTGAATTTGTGGGCAATTTTTTCTGTTTGTTTGTTGATGTATGTTAGTGTTATGAATTTGTTGTTTTCTGTCTTTGTCTGTTGTTTGTTTTGTGTTTTGTGTAGGAGTTTACTGACTATTGTTCTGTCATAACTGTTAGATTCTGCTAGATATTTTATCGTGTTTAGTTCGTCTTTGTAGTCTATTTCATCTAAGGGGATGTTGTTAAGTCTATGTATCATGGTCCTAAAAGCAGCTAGTTTGTGTTGTATTGGGTGATTGGAGGTGTTGTGTATTAGTGTGTCAGTTGTAGTTGGTTTTCTGTATATACTGAATTTGTGCCTGTGTTCTAGTTTTGTGATGGAGAGGTCTAAGAAGTTTATGGTATTGTTGTGTTCGTATTCGGCAGTGAAGGTTATGTTTTTATGTATTTTGTTTATGTGCGTTAGTAACTGTTCACATTGTCTTTTGTTTCCCCTGTATAGTATTAGAATGTCATCAACGTATCTGTGCCAATATAGTATTTTATGTGAGTGTCTGTCATTGTTTGTGAGTATTTTTGTTTTTTCTAAGTGTTGGAGGAAGACTTCTGCTAGAATGCTGGATATGGGGGAGCCCATGGGTAGGCCATCGTTCTGTGTGTAGTATTTATTGTTATAAGTAAAGTAGTTTTGTTTTGTGATAATGTTCAGAGTTTCTGTTATTTCATTGATAAGTTCGTCTGGTGTGTTGTTCTGTTTGAGTTTGTTTTGTAGGATGGTGATTGTTTCAGAGATGGGGATGTTTGTGTACAGGTTTTTAATGTCAAAGGAGGCTAATGTGGCGTTATGGGGGATGTGTATGTCTTTTATTTTTGTTACTAGGTCAGTGTTGTTTTTTACTGCAATGTTGTTGTCTATTTGTGTGTGTTGTCTAATAATTTTGTCTAGATATTTTGCCAGTTTGTGTGCAGGGGCATTACGGTAGTTGATAATGGGGCGGATCGGAATGTCTTCTTTATGGATTTTGGGAAGCGCTTGGAGTGTAGGTGCTGATGGTCGGATTTGTTTCATGTAGGGCTTTTGTTTATGTGTCATAATGTGTTTGGCTTTGTTGACTATTTGTTTTACTGAGTTTTGGTATCTGTCGGTGGGGTCGTGTTTTAGTTCTGTGATGTTGTTCTGTTCTATGAAGTCTTGTACTTTTTTGTGTAGGTTGTCTGTGGGGATAATTACAGTCGTGTTGCCTTTGTCAGCTTTTACAAATGCGATGTTGTGTTTGTGTGCCTTTTCCCTCAGTTTGATGGCTGTGTGTATTTCTGAGTTGTGGTTGTTGTTGTCTGGTGTCTTATGTACTCCTATTGTGTTGTTTATATTATGTCTTAATGTGTCTTGATGTTCTGGTGCTGTGTTTTGTATATTTGTTTCTGTGTCAATTATGAGCTTTGTTAGTGTTTGGTTGTTATGTTTGTAATGTATGTTATGTTTTAGGCCTTTATCAAGGAGTGTTTGTTCGTTTTTTGTGAGTGTGACGTTCGTGAGGTTTACTGTACGTGGGTAGAATTTGTGCGAGGGAATTATATCTCTTTTGATTGGTGTCAGGTTTTTTATTTTTCTGTCGTGTTTTGTCTGTATGATATGTATTTGTTTTTTTGTCCATTCATTTGTGTGATGTATTAGTTCAGTCATGTAATTGTGTCCGTATGTGTTGGCGATATGTAGGTGTAGTGTTAATGCTTTGCAGTTAAGAGCTTCTTTTTTCTTATATAGTTGTTTAATTGATTCTTTTATGTATGTTCTTTGTGCGATGTTTTGTGTTATTCGGGCGGCCTGGTTGTTATGTTTAATTTTGATTTGGGCATATTTAGGTGTTAGTGAATTGTTTATGCATGTTTTGTTGAAATTTATGTGAGCTACAATCTTTCTAACCTTCAAAGTTGTGAACTTGTACGCTTGGACGTTGGCTCGTCTTGCTGAGTTAAATTCTTGGATTTCGTTGTCCATGACGTGTCCGTTACTTAACTAAATATCACTATAATATTGACGACTCGGAACACAAAGTTTTTTATAAGTAAAAACGTAAAGTTTTACCTTACAGCCTAAACCGGCTTTCACCTATAGAAGGCTTCATCAGAGGCTGTCGTTAGTAGCGCTGCTCGTCATGTTGTTGGCGACGAGAAAGTGTTTCGAAAGATTGAAGCTGTGTGTGTGTGGTGAGATGTGTTCGAATAATGCGTGCGATTTGAATTGTGTCTGTTCGTTTAGGATGTCGTTTTTATTTGTTTTTGTGTGTTTGTATATTTCTAATTGTTCTAGAGTGTCTAGTTTTCGGCCTTTTGTGTGTACGTGTAGTATGTTCATGTTATTGTCGATGTTTTTATATGTGTGGTTTGCTTCAATGAGGTGGTTTGCGAAGGTAGATTCTGTAGTGGTGTGGAGTGCTTTTGTGTGTTCAATGTATCTCTGTTTGAAGCTACGTCCTGTCTGGCCTATGTAGAATTTACTGCAATTTGAACAATTTAGTTTATATACACCGGGTAGATCGAATTTGTTTTGTGCTTTGGGCATGCGTTTTGATAGTGTGTGTTCTGTTTTGTTAGTAGTTCTGTAAGCGATTCTGTATCCTGCTTTTTTGAATTTGTGGGCAATTTTTTCTGTTTGTTTGTTGATGTATGTTAGTGTTATGAATTTGTTGTTTTCTGTCTTTGTCTGTTGTTTGTTTTGTGTTTTGTGTAGGAGTTTACTGACTATTGTTCTGTCATAACCGTTAGATTCTGCTAGATATTTTATCGTGTTTAGTTCGTCTTTGTAGTCTATTTCATCTAAGGGGATGTTGTTAAGTCTATGTATCATGGTCCTAAAAGCAGCTAGTTTGTGTTGTATTGGGTGATTGGAGGTGTTGTGTATTAGTGTGTCAGTTGTAGTTGGTTTTCTGTATATACTGAATTTGTGCCTGTGTTCTAGTTTTGTGATGGAGAGGTCTAAGAAGTTTATGGTATTGTTGTGTTCGTATTCGGCAGTGAAGGTTATGTTTTTATGTATTTTGTTTATGTGCGTTAGTAACTGTTCACATTGTCTTTTGTTTCCCCTGTATAGTATTAGAATGTCATCAACGTATCTGTGCCAATATAGTATTTTATGTGAGTGTCTGTCATTGTTTGTGAGTATTTTTGTTTTTTCTAAGTGTTGGAGGAAGACTTCTGCTAGAATGCTGGATATGGGGGAGCCCATGGGTAGGCCATCGTTCTGTGTGTAGTATTTATTGTTATAAGTAAAGTAGTTTTGTTTTGTGATAATGTTCAGAGTTTCTGTTATTTCATTGATAAGTTCGTCTGGTGTGTTGTTCTGTTTGAGTTTGTTTTGTAGGATGGTGATTGTTTCAGAGATGGGGATGTTTGTGTACAGGTTTTTAATGTCAAAGGAGGCTAATGTGGCGTTATGGGGGATGTGTATGTCTTTTATTTTTGTTACTAGGTCAGTGTTGTTTTTTACTGCAATGTTGTTGTCTATTTGTGTGTGTTGTCTAATAATTTTGTCTAGATATTTTGCCAGTTTGTGTGCAGGGGCATTACGGTAGTTGATAATGGGGCGGATCGGAATGTCTTCTTTATGGATTTTGGGAAGCGCTTGGAGTGTAGGTGCTGATGGTCGGATTTGTTTCATGTAGGGCTTTTGTTTATGTGTCATAATGTGTTTGGCTTTGTTGACTATTTGTTTTACTGAGTTTTGGTATCTGTCGGTGGGGTCGTGTTTTAGTTCTGTGATGTTGTTCTGTTCTATGAAGTCTTGTACTTTTTTGTGTAGGTTGTCTGTGGGGATAATTACAGTCGTGTTGCCTTTGTCAGCTTTTACAAATGCGATGTTGTGTTTGTGTGCCTTTTCCCTCAGTTTGATGGCTGTGTGTATTTCTGAGTTGTGGTTGTTGTTGTCTGGTGTCTTATGTACTCCTATTGTGTTGTTTATATTATGTCTTAATGTGTCTTGATGTTCTGGTGCTGTGTTTTGTATATTTGTTTCTGTGTCAATTATGAGCTTTGTTAGTGTTTGGTTGTTATGTTTGTAATGTATGTTATGTTTTAGGCCTTTATCAAGGAGTGTTTGTTCGTTTTTTGTGAGTGTGACGTTCGTGAGGTTTACTGTACGTGGGTAGAATTTGTGCGAGGGAATTATATCTCTTTTGATTGGTGTCAGGTTTTTTATTTTTCTGTCGTGTTTTGTCTGTATGATATGTATTTGTTTTTTTGTCCATTCATTTGTGTGATGTATTAGTTCAGTCATGTAATTGTGTCCGTATATGTTGGCGATATGTAGGTGTAGTGTTAATGCTTTGCGGTTAAGAGCTTCTTTTTTCTTATATAGTTGTTTAATTGATTCTTTTATGTATGTTCTTTGTGCGATGTTTTGTGTTATTCGGGCGGCCTGGTTGTTATGTTTAATTTTGATTTGGGCATATTTAGGTGTTAGTGAATTGTTTATGCATGTTTTGTTGAAATTTATGTGAGCTACAATCTTTCTAACCTTCAAAGTTGTGAACTTGTACGCTTGGACGTTGGCTCGTCTTGCTGAGTTAAATTCTTGGATTTCGTTGTCCATGACGTGTCCGTTACTTAACTAAATATCACTATAATATTGACGACTCGGAACACAAAGTTTTTTATAAGTAAAAACGTAAAGTTTTACCTTACAGCCTAAACCGGCTTTCACCTATAGAAGGCTTCATCAGAGGCTGTCGTTAGTAGCGCTGCTCGTCATGTTGTTGGCGACGAGAAAGTGTTTCGAAAGATTGAAGCTGTGTGTGTGTGGTGAGATGTGTTCGAATAATGCGTGCGATTTGAATTGTGTCTGTTCGTTTAGGATGTCGTTTTTATTTGTTTTTGTGTGTTTGTATATTTCTAATTGTTCTAGAGTGTCTAGTTTTCGGCCTTTTGTGTGTACGTGTAGTATGTTCATGTTATTGTCGATGTTTTTATATGTGTGGTTTGCTTCAATGAGGTGGTTTGCGAAGGTAGATTCTGTAGTGGTGTGGAGTGCTTTTGTGTGTTCAATGTATCTCTGTTTGAAGCTACGTCCTGTCTGGCCTATGTAGAATTTACTGCAATTTGAACAATTTAGTTTATATACACCGGGTAGATCGAATTTGTTTTGTGCTTTGGGCATGCGTTTTGATAGTGTGTGTTCTGTTTTGTTAGTAGTTCTGTAAGCGATTCTGTATCCTGCTTTTTTGAATTTGTGGGCAATTTTTTCTGTTTGTTTGTTGATGTATGTTAGTGTTATGAATTTGTTGTTTTCTGTCTTTGTCTGTTGTTTGTTTTGTGTTTTGTGTAGGAGTTTACTGACTATTGTTCTGTCATAACCGTTAGATTCTGCTAGATATTTTATCGTGTTTAGTTCGTCTTTGTAGTCTATTTCATCTAAGGGGATGTTGTTAAGTCTATGTATCATGGTCCTAAAAGCAGCTAGTTTGTGTTGTATTGGGTGATTGGAGGTGTTGTGTATTAGTGTGTCAGTTGTAGTTGGTTTTCTGTATATACTGAATTTGTGCCTGTGTTCTAGTTTTGTGATGGAGAGGTCTAAGAAGTTTATGGTATTGTTGTGTTCGTATTCGGCAGTGAAGGTTATGTTTTTATGTATTTTGTTTATGTGCGTTAGTAACTGTTCACATTGTCTTTTGTTTCCCCTGTATAGTATTAGAATGTCATCAACGTATCTGTGCCAATATAGTATTTTATGTGAGTGTCTGTCATTGTTTGTGAGTATTTTTGTTTTTTCTAAGTGTTGGAGGAAGACTTCTGCTAGAATGCTGGATATGGGGGAGCCCATGGGTAGGCCATCGTTCTGTGTGTAGTATTTATTGTTATAAGTAAAGTAGTTTTGTTTTGTGATAATGTTCAGAGTTTCTGTTATTTCATTGATAAGTTCGTCTGGTGTGTTGTTCTGTTTGAGTTTGTTTTGTAGGATGGTGATTGTTTCAGAGATGGGGATGTTTGTGTACAGGTTTTTAATGTCAAAGGAGGCTAATGTGGCGTTATGGGGGATGTGTATGTCTTTTATTTTTGTTACTAGGTCAGTGTTGTTTTTTACTGCAATGTTGTTGTCTATTTGTGTGTGTTGTCTAATAATAATAATCCAGTAATGCCCCTGCACACAAACTGGCAAAATATCTAGACAAAATTATTAGACAACACACACAAATAGACAACAACATTGCAGTAAAAAACAACACTGACCTAGTAACAAAAATAAAAGACATACACATCCCCCATAACGCCACATTAGCCTCCTTTGACATTAAAAACCTGTACACAAACATCCCCATCTCTGAAACAATCACCATCCTACAAAACAAACTCAAACAGAACAACACACCAGACGAACTTATCAATGAAATAACAGAAACTCTGAACATTATCACAAAACAAAACTACTTTACTTATAACAATAAATACTACACACAGAACGATGGCCTACCCATGGGCTCCCCCATATCCAGCATTCTAGCAGAAGTCTTCCTCCAACACTTAGAAAAAACAAAAATACTCACAAACAATGACAGACACTCACATAAAATACTATATTGGCACAGATACGTTGATGACATTCTAATACTATACAGGGGAAACAAAAGACAATGTGAACAGTTACTAACGCACATAAACAAAATACATAAAAACATAACCTTCACTGCCGAATACGAACACAACAATACCATAAACTTCTTAGACCTCTCCATCACAAAACTAGAACACAGGCACAAATTCAGTATATACAGAAAACCAACTACAACTGACACACTAATACACAACACCTCCAATCACCCAATACAACACAAACTAGCTGCTTTTAGGACCATGATACATAGACTTAACAACATCCCCTTAGATGAAATAGACTACAAAGACGAACTAAACACGATAAAATATCTAGCAGAATCTAACGGTTATGACAGAACAATAGTCAGTAAACTCCTACACAAAACACAAAACAAACAACAGACAAAGACAGAAAACAACAAATTCATAACACTAACATACATCAACAAACAAACAGAAAAAATTGCCCACAAATTCAAAAAAGCAGGATACAGAATCGCTTACAGAACTACTAACAAAACAGAACACACACTATCAAAACGCATGCCCAAAGCACAAAACAAATTCGATCTACCCGGTGTATATAAACTAAATTGTTCAAATTGCAGTAAATTCTACATAGGCCAGACAGGACGTAGCTTCAAACAGAGATACATTGAACACACAAAAGCACTCCACACCACTACAGAATCTACCTTCGCAAACCACCTCATTGAAGCAAACCACACATATAAAAACATCGACAATAACATGAACATACTACACGTACACACAAAAGGCCGAAAACTAGACACTCTAGAACAATTAGAAATATACAAACACACAAAAACAAATAAAAACGACATCCTAAACGAACAGACACAATTCAAATCGCACGCATTATTCGAACACATCTCACCACACACACACAGCTTCAATCTTTCGAAACACTTTCTCGTCGCCAACAACATGACGAGCAGCGCTACTAACGACAGCCTCTGATGAAGCCTTCTATAGGTGAAAGCCGGTTTAGGCTGTAAGGTAAAACTTTACGTTTTTACTTATAAAAAACTTTGTGTTCCGAGTCGTCAATATTATAGTGATATTTAGTTAAGTAACGGACACGTCATGGACAACGAAATCCAAGAATTTAACTCAGCAAGACGAGCCAACGTCCAAGCGTACAAGTTCACAACTTTGAAGGTTAGAAAGATTGTAGCTCACATAAATTTCAACAAAACATGCATAAACAATTCACTAACACCTAAATATGCCCAAATCAAAATTAAACATAACAACCAGGCCGCCCGAATAACACAAAACATCGCACAAAGAACATACATAAAAGAATCAATTAAACAACTATATAAGAAAAAAAGAAGCTCTTAACCGCAAAGCATTAACACTACACCTACATATCGCCAACACATACGGACACAATTACATGACTGAACTAATACATCACACAAATGAATGGACAAAAAAACAAATACATATCATACAGACAAAACACGACAGAAAAATAAAAAACCTGACACCAATCAAAAGAGATATAATTCCCTCGCACAAATTCTACCCACGTACAGTAAACCTCACGAACGTCACACTCACAAAAAACGAACAAACACTCCTTGATAAAGGCCTAAAACATAACATACATTACAAACATAACAACCAAACACTAACAAAGCTCATAATTGACACAGAAACAAATATACAAAACACAGCACCAGAACATCAAGACACATTAAGACATAACATAAACAACACAATAGGAGTACATAAGACACCAGACAACAACAACCACAACTCAGAAATACACACAGCCATCAAACTGAGGGAAAAGGCACACAAACACAACATCACATTTGTAAAAGCTGACAAAGGCAACACGACTGTAATTATCCCCACAGACAACCTACACAAAAAAGTACAAGACTTCATAGAACAGAACAACATCACAGAACTAAAACACGACCCCACCGACAGATACCAAAACTCAGTAAAACAAATAGTCAACAAAGCCAAACACATTATGACACATAAACAAAAGCCCTACATGAAACAAATCCGACCATCAGCACCTACACTCCAAGCGCTTCCCAAAATCCATAAAGAAGACATTCCGATCCGCCCCATTATCAACTACCGTAATGCCCCTGCACACAAACTGGCAAAATATCTAGACAAAATTATTAGACAACACACACAAATAGACAACAACATTGCAGTAAAAAACAACACTGACCTAGTAACAAAAATAAAAGACATACACATCCCCCATAACGCCACATTAGCCTCCTTTGACATTAAAAACCTGTACACAAACATCCCCATCTCTGAAACAATCACCATCCTACAAAACAAACTCAAACAGAACAACACACCAGACGAACTTATCAATGAAATAACAGAAACTCTGAACATTATCACAAAACAAAACTACTTTACTTATAACAATAAATACTACACACAGAACGATGGCCTACCCATGGGCTCCCCCATATCCAGCATTCTAGCAGAAGTCTTCCTCCAACACTTAGAAAAAACAAAAATACTCACAAACAATGACAGACACTCACATAAAATACTATATTGGCACAGATACGTTGATGACATTCTAATACTATACAGGGGAAACAAAAGACAATGTGAACAGTTACTAACGCACATAAACAAAATACATAAAAACATAACCTTCACTGCCGAATACGAACACAACAATACCATAAACTTCTTAGACCTCTCCATCACAAAACTAGAACACAGGCACAAATTCAGTATATACAGAAAACCAACTACAACTGACACACTAATACACAACACCTCCAATCACCCAATACAACACAAACTAGCTGCTTTTAGGACCATGATACATAGACTTAACAACATCCCCTTAGATGAAATAGACTACAAAGACGAACTAAACACGATAAAATATCTAGCAGAATCTAACGGTTATGACAGAACAATAGTCAGTAAACTCCTACACAAAACACAAAACAAACAACAGACAAAGACAGAAAACAACAAATTCATAACACTAACATACATCAACAAACAAACAGAAAAAATTGCCCACAAATTCAAAAAAGCAGGATACAGAATCGCTTACAGAACTACTAACAAAACAGAACACACACTATCAAAACGCATGCCCAAAGCACAAAACAAATTCGATCTACCCGGTGTATATAAACTAAATTGTTCAAATTGCAGTAAATTCTACATAGGCCAGACAGGACGTAGCTTCAAACAGAGATACATTGAACACACAGAAGCACTCCACACCACTACAGAATCTACCTTCGCAAACCACCTCATTGAAGCAAACCACACATATAAAAACATCGACAATAACATGAACATACTACACGTACACACAAAAGGCCGAAAACTAGACACTCTAGAACAATTAGAAATATACAAACACACAAAAACAAATAAAAACGACATCCTAAACGAACAGACACAATTCAAATCGCACGCATTATTCGAACACATCTCACCACACACACACAGCTTCAATCTTTCGAAACACTTTCTCGTCGCCAACAACATGACGAGCAGCGCTACTAACGACAGCCTCTGATGAAGCCTTCTATAGGTGAAAGCCGGTTTAGGCTGTAAGGTAAAACTTTACGTTTTTACTTATAAAAAACTTTGTGTTCCGAGTCGTCAATATTATAGTGATATCTCCTTAATTTGTTATACACTGTTTTGTTGTCAGTCCTTTCTATTTCTGGCATCTTCCATCTAAGCATAGATTTGCTGAATTTTTCATCCACTGGTTGGTTGTGAATTCCTTTTATAATTTCCTTTAGATTCCTCCTACAATCTTTATATTTCATTATTTCTCTCCGGTCAGTAATTGGTAAATTAAATACCTCAATCAGTCCGTTCTTCATCATTTCTAATTCTTCTCTGGTTTTTATTAGTTGCTTTTTATATACTTTTCCCATCTCCCTTGTTTTCTTCATCTTCTTAATTATTCGATTCTTCTTTATTCTCCTACGGTTGGTTTTTATGCGCTTGATTTTCTTGGTGTTATTGTTACCTTTATTTTCAGAAAACAATACACTTGTTCTACAATTTCCATCTTACTACCTTCAGAAGTGGTGTCTAGTGTTTCATTCAATTGTGTGAAACCACTATTTACTGTTTCATTAAGTTGATCTACTGGGTAACTTGTTTCTTCCCATCTCTTGTTCATCCCCGTTTTTGTCTGTTTGACTTCTTCACGAAACTCTATTAGTATGAATCTTAATTCTTCTCTGTTCTTCTCACCATCTTCCTTCAACTGTCGTAGGAGCGTATCATTACTATTTTCAGTCTTCTTATTCACTATCTCCAGATCTTTCTTGATCTGTTTCTTCAGCTCTTCACTCTTCTTTTCTAGCGCCTCCTGGCTTCTCTTCAAGGCCTCATGGTTGCTTTCCATTTTATTATTCAGGAGCTCTATTTCCTCCTTGATTTGTTTCTTTAGTTCTTCACGATTGTTCTCATTATCCTCCTTCATTCCCTCTTGTAATAATTCTAATTTTTTATTCAATTCTTCCTTGTTTTGGTCCATTCTATTATCTATTTTTACATTAATTTCCTCCTTGTTTCTGTTTAATTGTTCCACCATAATCCTCATCATTTCTTGGAAATTGGTGTCCATTAATTGGGCTGGTTTGACTGGTTGGACATCAACTACTACTTCTATTTCCGGTTCAGGTAGTGTTGGATTTTCTGGTTGGTCCTCCTGGTGATCCTCTTCGAACAATCCTCCGATCATTTCTTCAATTTCTTCCATCTCTTCTTGTTGACCTTCACTTTCAGTTCCTTTCCTTTTTTCGTATCTGGTAACCATAGAATGTCTCTTCATAATCGCCGCTAGTCGTCCTTTTCTAGCCTCACTATGTTGGTCGCCAATCTGTAACGTTATTGAAAGACTGGTGTGTCTGTGTAAAAACGTGTATATTGTTTTTTATGTATTAGTGTGGTGTGTTCATCTCACACCTTGTCGTTACATCAATGGTTGCTGCTAACGAAGTCCGTAGCGTTGTCACAATTATCAGTACAACCTAGTGGAAACCTTACCTGTAATTTCATAGGGGTTTGTGAATCCCGGGTGGCACCAAATTGTTTGTTGAAAACAATTAAATTTATGAATTAATGTGTTAGTATGGTGTTTTCAGCGGTGACGGCTGGAGCATTCGAATCGGTTCCCGCCTTTGTACAGCTTACTGTATTGCACAGATAGCGAAAGCGCTAGTTGTCTAATCTGTAAGTTCGCTAACACACACATATATAATACAATTTCCTATGAAATAAAACAATGGTTACACTCTGTACTGTTTCTTTAATGGTTGTTTGGTTATTATGTAATGTGACAATAATATTATAATTTAGTATTTAATAAATTTGCTCCGACATTAAACATGAAACGCATTATCTCAAGTTGACGAAATTGGTTTTGAACAAGCTATACTGATGCCGTCATGGCTACTGTTTGTATTTTATACGTCAACTCGTCCAAAATCTGGAGTCCTTAAAGCCGCGTCTCCACCAACCGAACATGTTCGGCAAACAGTGTTCGCTGGAAATGCGTGATGTCCGCCGAACATTGTTTGGTGTTGGTTTGGTGTGGACACCTCCCAAACATTCTGAGCGTTGTGGTGGGGATGATGGCGGGACCCTGTTGTTGGCTGTCAAAGTTCGCTCACAGACCGAACATTTCAGTCGAACTCACGTCTCTGTCCGTGCAACTTGTAGCAGTTTTCTTTGTTTGTGTGGCGTTTCTAGCGGAGTGTGTGTAGTTTTTTAATTAAGTGAGGATTCGGTTTCAGTTTTGTTGAATGGACAGTAAAATGAGTGATTCGGCAGAGAGCGAGAGCATCAATAAACAATTGTGGTCAGTAGAAAAAACAATTAGTTTGATTCAAGCATACGAACTACATCCTCTACTCTGGAATCCCAGTGAAAAACTTTATAAAAATAAATACAAACGCAATGATGCAATTATGGAAATTGCTTCAGATATGGGTTGCAGTGTACTTGATGTTAAGAAAAAGTTAGAGAGTGTTCTAGCCCAATATCGAAGGGAGAAGAAGAATGTGACTAAGTCTGGAATGTCCACAAGTGACAGAAAAAAACCGTGGTGGGGACTCAAGTACCTTCGGTTCTTGGATGATAAGTATACACCAAACCACACCACCTCAAGCTCTGACACTTTCCAGGTTACTGAAGAAGACAACATGGAGGAAGAAGTATCACAAGCAACCGAGGCTCGAGAAGACGACGCACCAATCAATGATCGGCCATCTTCATCTTGTAACAAAAGCTTTAAGCTACCCCCTAACAAGAAAAGTCGAAAAGATAAACAAGGCGAAGCTTATAAAATAATGAAAGAATGTTATGAGGGAATGAACAGCCCTGACAACCATAGAGACGAATTCTCCGTATATGGGGAAGCTGTTGCTGCCAGAATCAGAAAGCTAACGAATCCTGTTGCTATCTGCATTTTGAAAAACAAAATTGACTTCGCTATTTTTGAAGCTGAACTGGAGGAATACCAGAAAAAAGGGACCAGTTCTACTAGATATTCAACTCCTGTGCGTTCTTCATCAGGGGAACCCATGTCTGGAGAAGAGGAAAGTTGTGCTTCTTGGAACGTGGAAGAGAACGTGGGAGGTAACTTGGAAGAGAACCCTTTAACTTTTCTACGTCTGATCTAAAAATGTTTCGGCCATCAATCAAGTAAATGAATTTGTTTTGCTGTTTCTATTTTTTTGTTTATGGATTAACGAATAAAAGGTAATGTTTCTACTATTGTGCAGTACTTTATTTTCCCTACATAGTAGTTACCACTTATTAATTGATACATAAATTTAAAGTCAAGAAAAGTTGGATTAAAAATAAAATACATTTTGATATTTATCTACTAATAATTTTATTGATGTTGAAACACAGTAATCTTACCTAGTTAACAAATTGACAGTTAACCAACAACTGAAATGTAAAACAACAGTTACATCAAAAGGTTTTGTTTTGAGACAAGTTTTTCAGTCATAGTCATGCTGCCATGGTACACTTCCTTCATCCGAAATAAAATATGAAGCATACTCATCCCTGATAGCTTTGGCATGTTCACTAGCTCTTCTACCAATACGAGGTAAGGGATAGAAAGTTTCGCCTCTTTCAGATTCTCCATTGCGCCAATCCCCTGGGACAATAGTTCCATCAGGCAACACATAGTCCACTGACCCAGGAGGAGCGTAGTAGTTAGCAGATTTGTTAGCACGTAAAAAGTTGTGTAAGTACACACATGCACAGGTAATAATCGTTGCTTTTTCAGGTTCAAGAAGCATGGGCTTTCTTAATACTCTAAACACTGAGCTCATAATTCCAAAAGCATTTTCCGAACATCGCCTAGCTCTTGAAACACGGTAGTTAAACACTCTTTTCTTGCTACCTTTTTGTTGATGTCCAGGGTAAGGTTTTATTATGTGTTTGTGGAGTGCAAAAGCATCGTCTGCAACAATGACATGTGGTACTGCAAACACCCGCCCAGGTAATGGTTTATCAACAGGTAAATTGCCACTGGTTTTCAAGGTGGTATTCCACAAATCACAGTTTTTAAATACACCCCCGTCTGAAATCCGGCCTTGACAGCCAACATTTACGTACAAAAATGAATAGTTTGAATCCACTAGAGCCATCAAAACGATACTGTAATGCCCTTTGTAATTGAAATATTCAGTTCCACTATCAACAGGGCATTGTACAACTACATGCTTCCCGTCTAGGGCTCCAAGACACTGGTCAAATTGCCATTTATTTTTAAAACCAGTGGAAACCAACGCCCATTCTTGACTATTGCTAGGTGTTTTCACATATTCAGCTAAAGCATTGACAAGTGCTTCACACACCTTCGGTACTATTTTAGAAATGCTTTGTTTTAAAATCTTAAAAAGATACATCAAAGATGTATAGGAATCACCCATTGCCAAAAATCTTAAAGTCACAGCCAAACAATCATTTACACTTATAGCATTGGGATAATTGGTATCTTGTTTTGAAATAGTTGGTCCAATAAGCGATATAAGTAATTCAAAATCTTCATTACACACCCTTGTAAAATTTGTGAACAAGCTACTCGCTGTCAGGTCTGCACGAAATTGGTCACTGCACTCATCTCTTCCCCTAAACAGTTGTCTCTGCCACCATCGAGGAGGTCGATGAGAGGACATGATCACATAAGCAGCTGCTATGCACGCTAAACAACGACGACGACGCTGCGTAGATGCACTCATCACTGTACAAGTTCACTCAACTAAACCACAATGTCTCTAGCAGCGAACATTGATTTGTTTGTCCGCGAGCTATTGAAAAAGTTCTACGAACATGTTTGGTGAACTAAATGTTGAATGTTTGTCCGATTTTTGTGTTCGCCAACAGCGTTCGGCGAACATGATCGGTTGGTGGAGACGCGGCTTTAGATTATAAAGAAAACATTAAATATGGTTACAATAAAAAAGTACACTACCGTATATTATCCGTACTTAAATAATATAAAGTGTGGCTACAATTTGTTCTGCAGTGTAGTAATAGGTGTTATAAAAGTTCGCAATTTAGTGCAAGGTTATTTTTTAGTTAACAAGTTTTTCTACGTAAGTTTGTTTTATTTAATCCTTGAAAGAAATTATTTTTAATTCATAGTGAGAGTTTGTATAGGTATGAGAAATATTTAAAGTGCTTTTATTCCTGGGATTAGGGTATTTAAATGACACTTATCAGTTCAGAAGGTTTGTGATAGATCGTTGTTCTTTGGAAATGGAAAATTCATCAATTTTGAGTGACTTAGGCTGCTGGCGTCCTTTTCTAATTAGTCGTGGGAATTTCTGCTTTTAATTTTCGTTTATATTGTTCCTGGACATCAGTTAAATGTTATACCTCTTCATCTCCTTCTCACTGGTATATGTTTTTGACTTTTGAATATTTTTTAAACTTTTAAAGTAAAATTTGTGTCATACAAAATCTTGTGTCCCTACTACCCAAGCGTCATTATACGAGTACTCAAAATTAACGGAAAATTAGTAACCAACGGCCCGTTTCTATGGTAACTCAAACCCTTTGATTGGCTAAGGCATGGTTTATTGCCATTGTTATCATATTTGAATTTTTTATTCAAAATTACTGTTTATTTTCTGATTGATTTTATTCTTCTGTCTTCCTTCCTGGGTATTAAATATTATCACTACTGTTTGTCTTTGCTTTCAAAGATTAAATTAATACCTCATAAGGTCATGTTCTATTAGATATTAACTTTTGTACATTTATGTTAACATTTGTTAGTTACATCTTTCTTTTAATTTAAGTTCTTATTGTAACATTTTTCTTTTAAAATGATTTACACATTATTCTTGGCTAGTTACTTGCCTTAGATTTGTTAATTTACTTGTGGATTTTATACAGTTTGTAATTATTGGTTTTGACAGTTAGGCATTTCAGATGCACTAGTAGCCATTGACTATATTTACTGAATTTATACAAATGATGTCTCATTTTATTCTAATGTGTTTTGTTTTGTTATTATCCCATTTGTATGGTTCTGTCATTTTCTACATTTACTGATTTTCTAGTGTAATTATATTTTTATTGTCTTAACTTCTTAATTATCTATTTTGCCTTTGTTAATAAGATGGCTACCACTCCCTATTCTTCCTCAATTAAAACATAACATCTAGGCATATGCTCTGCACAATATCTTCAGTCATATCCTATTCATAAATATAACTACACAATTCTTTAACAATTATTAAGTAAAGTTTGTTTATAACTCATTTAATTAATTACTATTTTTTGGGTGTTAACTAACATCACCTTTTGAATAATTGGTTTTCCCTCACAATCTGGGGTGTTTATTCATTACATTATTAATTTCTTATTCCCTAATTAAACTCTACTCCCAATCCATGTTAACACTAGCTGTTTATCTTTTCATGGGATACTCCCCTTTTAATTACAATCGTTTACAATTAATCTTAATTCTCTTAATTAACAACGTTATCATCACCTTCCAGTGTTCATTTCATATTACTAATTGTTTACATTTACTATTATTATTAAAACCTTATATTTTTAATTACTATTTTGTTTCACTTTTAATCACATAGTGTTTCCTCATCACTCTTCAGTGTTTATTCCACATTATGAAGTGCTTACATCTAATTCTATCATTAAAACCTTATTCTTATTTATTATTTGATTTACTATTAATCAATTATTGTTTATTATTGATTGTTAAGCGTTTTATTATCATAAATATGGTTTCTAACCATTTTGGGGTTTCACACTTTTACTATTGCACTTTTTAACTGTTTACATTAAGTGTTTCTTAGTGGTTAATCCCTATAATTATTTCTCTTTGTCACTTTCTCACTATTTCTTTCTTTACTAATATTATACACAGTATTACTAATGTTATTTTTCTATAGATTTTTACTACATCTAACTCTAATTCTTGGGTTAGTGTACTTTTCTTTTTATAATATTACTTTACTGGGTTTTGGTTAAAACAATTACATTAATTATTTAATTGATAATAATATTTATTTCTTGTATTGGATAATTGTTGGTTTTATTCCCAATATTATACTTGAGTGTACCATTTCTCCCTTACATATTTGTGGTGTTTCTTATCCCTTGGTTTCACTTCATTTCCTTTACACTTAATTAGTTTAATTTTCCTTTTTCTTCTTCTTCTCCTTCGATTTCCATTGGCTTCATTTTAGTTTGGTTCTCTCCTTCTCGTTTGGTTTTATTTTATTTGGTTGTATGAATTCGTTCACTTCCTTCAATTGTCTTTTTTCTTATTTGGTTTCGGTTTTTCCCTTCTTCTTTGTTTTCCTGTTTGTTTGATCAATCACTTGGGTTAGGTCATGTCGTCGTTTGTCGTGTCATTGTCCTTACATTTTATTTATATTTAATATTTTATTTTATATGAAGTATATTTATATTTAGTATCATCTCTTTCATCCCTGGTATTGGGGTGGCTTATTTGTGTTGTAACAACATTAATTATAAAATGTCTGTATTGTAGGTATTCAGTGTTATTCGCAAACAAGTGATGGATGAATTGTCTGGACAGTTTGATGACGTTGACAGCAAAGCAGACGATAATACTGTAGTCACCAGTCCTTCGTCAGAAGCTGTAGAAATGGAAATCCAGACAACTTTTGAAAATTCAGACGAAATAAATGAACTTAAAAATCAGTGTGATCATTTAAAAATTATGCTAACCCAAGTACAGAAGGAATTAATGAACGTTATGGCCAATAAGAAAATGTGTGGTAATGACTGTATACTGAAACAGCAGTTACAAAATATAATTGTGAAAATACCTCATTCTGGCTTAGTAAACGGAGATGTTAAAGATGGAATTGTGTGGGACAAAGATATTGACATTTTGTATAACAATCAGAACTTGTATGAACAAACTATTTTAAAAAACAGAAGTCAAGTAAAGGTTGGCAGTATGCAATTTGAAAATTTATCTCAGCTTGCATTTGAACTGTCGGAAAGCTTAAACAGTTCTGATCTAGTTAATGAAGAGGTTATTGAATACAAGTCTTGTGACGTGTGCCTTAGTTCAGAAACTGAAAACAATATCAAAAACAAGGACATAATTAATGTAGACAGTGCGCAGAGTGGTGATGCTGACTTGAAAGTGAATAACTTGTTACATAAGAGTGATGACAAGTGCCTTAATAATGCTAATGAAGTGAATAGTCTGTTAGAAGAAAATAAAAAAATTCATGAGAAATGTGCAGAGTTGGAAAATGCATTAGAAATGATGCGTATTGAATATGAAAAGTGCGAAGACTACTGGCAGGACAAACTCAACGAGGAAAGAGCTATTTTTGAACAAGTAAGTTTGTAGCATTTACTACACTTTTTTTAAACACTCCAGGGGTAGTTTTTCACACATTAAACTGAAGTATTGACAAAATATTAATAACATGTGTTAAGTAAGCTTAAAAATGTAACCAGTATCAAGATATTGACTAGGACTCTACCATTGTGTTTTCTTAATCAATATTAACGGAATATTATTATGAGGAGGTGTAAAGCCAAAAATAATAAACTTCATTCTTGTTGTCCATGACATGTCCAAATTTTTTATGGGTAAAAACGTACAAGTTTTGCCTCAGCCTGAACCAGTTTTCACTTGACTTCAGGCTATAAGGTAAAACTTTTACGTTTTTACCCATAAAAAACTATGTGTCCGAGTTGGTAGTGATTTAATTATATTTATTAAACTTCAAGTTTTTTTACATTTGCTTAACATGTGTAAAAAAACCTTAGTTACAGTATTATGGTGTAATAAAGTACACTGTAAAAGACATATACGTCTGTGTGAAATAAAAAACACATTCTTTAAAATTTACCTGCTGGTTTTAATTTGTGTCAAGTTTTAATCATGATGAGTTATTGTTATTTTGAAAAAGAAAAATTATGATGACGACAAGGTTCATACGAGAATTTGAAAAGTACTGTAGATGATATATTTTTATATTTTTGTACATTTTATTTTTATTTATAATACACATTTAATATTTAGCAATCTCTCACAGTACTGCTACAGTTTAATAATGTGTAGACTACATATATACTGTTCTAAATTTTGTAGTCCTTTTTGCTCCTCAAAGAATTTAATTGCTTCTTTTAAACGAAAGAGAAATACCTAAAATCTACGTTATTTACTGATTCAGAGAAAGTACAATTCTGTAAAATAGAACAGCTTACAGTACTATATTTTTGCCTCAAGTACATGTATAAAATACTGTAAGACTATAATAAAAATTGATGTGCCTGTAAGACTACCATTGTCTTCAGTTACTGTTATCATACAGGTAGTCTTTCACTCCTTATTGCTCTTAAAGAGCCCACTGCAGAACTGTTACAAGAAGTGCCTTCTGATGACAAGTACACCTGTAGCAAATTAGTAAAGGCTTTAAAACTTTGCTCTGGTGACTGTACCAGATGTTGTGTCCTACATTGTAGGAATTATTTATATTTATTTATTTATGTCAAAAAAAACACAAATTTCCTTCTTCAAGGAAAACACAAATTTCCTTCTTCATTGATTGCAGGTTTCATCACTTTGTGCATTACTCATAATTACAAAACAGTTATAGAAATGTTATAAATATATTTGTTTATTAGGAACAGAGGGTGAGTGATGAGAAGTTTACAGATCTTCAAATGAAAATTCAAGAATATGCTGAAATGTTTGGTAATGAAGACAGAAAACAAGATTGTCGTCTGCCCACTATTGATGAAAGAGGAAGTCTTGAAAAACAGGTTAGTATAGTTGTATACAGAGGTCTGTGAACATTTGAACTTGATTAATAAATCAGCATTGTAACTAACAATTTTACTGTGAAAATATATATTGCAGAATACACAGGGTGAGCCCTGTTCATTCTTTTCAAGTAGACCACAGATATAATATTTGATTATAGTTTTTTTTAACAATATGAAGTAAAATCATATTGTAAACACCTTATTTTATGAAGTGAACACTGTGTGTGTGTGTGTGTGTGTGTGTGTGTGTGTGTGTGTGTGTGTGTGTGTGTGTGTGTGTGTGTGTGTGTGTGTGTGTGTGTGTGTGTGTGTGTGTGTGTGTGTGTGTGTGTGTGTGTGTGTGTGTGTGTGTGTGTGTGTGTGTGTGTGTGTGTTAAAATAAAAAATAGATATTTCAGAATATCAGTGCTTAAGTTTTTTCAAAATATTAAAATATACCATAAATTTTTAGAAACAATAGTTTCTTCTTTTCTTATTAAATCAACTTTGTCGATAGTTTTAAACATGATAACAGTAGTCTTCTTCTTCTTATCTGGCATTACAGCCTTTGGTGGGCTTTAGCCTCCTCAACAGTACTCCTCTATGCTTCTCTACTCCACCCTCTGATCCCCATGCTAGCAATATCTTCTGTTATGCCATCAATATTTAACTGTAGTGTTAATCGTAATTGACAACTTCTGTGGATTAGCCACTAACCGCAGTGTACACCACAATAAATGACAGTCAAATTTAGTAAGAAAAATAAAATCCTCTTAGTTGTAGAATTCAAAGGTTAGTAATTTTTGCAGAAAACAGCTTTATTTTTGATAAAAAGCTTTTAGAAAGTTTCATAAACTTCCATCTATATGTAAAAAATGGAAATGATATGTGAAACTGGATATACGTATAGTATAACATATCTATAGTATCATATATGTCATACCTGTTGACAGAAATTTGAATAATCCAGTTTATTACCACTGGAGTTGTGGTAGTAAAGTAATAAACAGAAATCTTGTTGCTCGTTTTCCTGTGTGTGTGTTATTTTTTTGACTGTAGTATGTTTGAGAACAATTATGTTTTCGGTTACCTAAATAAAAATGTTTATTTTAATGCAAGGTCACTGACTTGGAGGAAGAATTTGAGGAGTTTCGGAAGGCTGCTGAAGCAGAAGCAGAAGAAAGACTTAAAGAGGTGTTACATTTGCGAGCTGAACTTAACTCATTAGAACGTTCCACACCTAACTGTCACACAGGTAGTTATATTATTGTAAATTATTTTGTACTTAAGGTCAATCCCATGTAAGTACCTGAACAAATTGAATGTATATTCCTACGATCTTATACAAAATTTTACATTTTCTGATTATCAAAATAACCAAGGCGTTAGTTAACGTATTAGCTTAGTACAGTTCAACAACCCTTTACTTGGGCTGCTTCCATAGCAGTATTTTTACACTTGACTCTTCGATCCTTAGAAAAAGATAAGTGTAAAAATAATATGATGAAGATAGACCAGGTAGAGGGTTTACCTGATAAAAATCACCCATCACTTCGGGGTTTTAAAGAGCATAATGTAGTTTGACTAAATCATCCAAAATATTTTATGCTAACAGTAATGTAAAGCAGGAAACCAATTTTTGTATACTTGTATTTTCCAAGAAGATAAGTTATTACTAGAGGCAAATTAAAAAAAAAAATTGTTAGCATAAAGTAGTATTAATTTGTCTTATTTCTTAATTTTAGTATAAAAATTTTAATTTCAGAAGTATAATATTATCCTACAGACAGACGCAGTATCTCCACAAATTCGTGTTTAGTTTTATATCATTTCTGGATGGGTAGAATTCTATTTCCTAATTAAAATATTGTTGGATTTCGTTGTCCATGATGTGTCTGTTGATTAACTAAATATAATTAAATCACTACCGAATGGGAACAAAGTTTTTTATGGGTAAAAACATATTGCCCTGATTTCAAGAAATTCTACATAGGCCAGACAGGATGTAGCTTCAAACAAAGATACATTGAACATATAAAGACACTACACTCCACTACCGAATCCACCTTTGCAAACCACCTCATTGAACCAAACCACACATACAAAAACATCGACAATAACATGGATATTCTACATGTACACAAAAAGCCCGAAAACTAGACACTCTTGAACAATTGGAAATATACAAACACATAAAAACGACATCCTAAACAAACAGACACAATTCAAATCACACTCATTATTCGAATATATCACAACGCACACACACAACATCGTTCAAAAGTCGACACCATCACCAAGAACAAGACGGACAGCGCTCCCAGTGGCAGCCTCTGACGAAGCTTATAATAAATGAAAACTGGTTCAGGCTATAAGGTAAAACTTTTACATTTTTACTCATAATAAACTTTGTGTTCCAAGTCGGTATGTAACGGGACATATCAGGTACGGGAATAAATTTTAATAATTGATGTAATTCTGAATGCATACAAGGTACAGCCTTTTGGGAACCCCTGCTTTCACAAAGCTGCACAATGTTATTGAAAATTGTTTATGTCTAGACAGCCTGGCTAGACGTATTACGTAATCGCTGGCAACTCAGTCTCTCTGTGAGTTACAGAGGAACACGTAATCACCCCAAGCCAGTCTCTCTGTGAAGTACAGAAAGAATGAGTAATTGCCACCCCAGTTTGCATCAGAGGATCACACACAGTAGTCGGTCTTTGTTAAACCAGCCAAGTAGACAGCAGAGCCGCGCGGGGCAGTCCGGGAGCGCGCGGTTTTAATAATCAGTACAAATAATATACCGTGGTCAACTAATCAGAAAAACAATCAGTGCTCGCGAGCTAGTTACGTCGGCTGACAAAATGTAATAAAATAAAAGGTAATCAACAATAGCATAACAACTAAATACTGTTTGTATTGCCACATAAGACGGAGTGTGAAAAACTTATTAACTGCATAAACACGGAAGTGCGGAGTGATCCGGGAAATGGAAAATAACATGCATAGTTGGTGAGATCGATTGGGACGTCGCCGGAATGGTTAAGTACCAATAACAAACTATCGGTTAAATATTCTAACCCTCACACATAAATAATTCAATTTTAAAAAACAAAGATTAAAAGAGAGCTCTAAATGGGGTAACAAACAGAATTATAAAAGTACTGGTCCATTAAGCTTGTGAATTATTTTGTTATAGTTAAGTAAGATTTGTTCGTTGATTAATTTTATGTTTTTTTATGTTGATAATTCGAAGAATGTTCTAAATTACCAAAAAAGACAAATAAGAAACTTGATTGTCATACAAGTGGATAAATATAAGTATTTTGCTTAATAAATAAGAAGTAAGTTGTTTTAGTCAGCATAAACTGTGTTATTATAATTTCACCACTAAATTCAAATAATCCTCCTGGAACTGTTTTCGTCTGTAGAATCCTGGAAGTTAACCCGAAGGTAAGAAAAGGAGTAAGCAATTATAAATATAATAAGATTTATTATTGCTATAAAAAGTATAGTTACAATGGTGCCCGAACAGGGACTCGATGACAAAACGGTAATTATGATGGTAAGTTATGCGCTAATGAGAATATAAACAAGGAAGCAACAGTTAACAAGGCAAGTGAAAATAATGGAAAAATAAATGATAATGAGGTTAGTTTAAATGTAAATCAGGTGAAAGTGTACAAGGTAAGTAATAGTGAAAATAACAGTGATAACTGTAATAATGATAGTGAAATAATGTTGAATAATAATAATAAAGAGGTATTTGAAAATGGGGTATCAAAAAGTAATACAGTAAGTAATAGTAGAAATAATGAGAGTATAAAGTCAGTTGAAGTTAGTAACGGAGTAGTGATAAGTATTGAATGGAGAGATAGTTTCAATGTAGCGCGGGTACAGGGGGCAAATTTATATGGGGTTAAATGTGGAGCAAAGGCTTCACTAGTGGGTTTTGAGGATAAGAGATCCTCACTAGGACATTTGGGCGACAATGGGTCGGCAGATGGTCAAATAAGTTTTTTGTGTACATCTGGTAGGTCCAGATGGAGTTTAATAATGTGGTATTGCCCTCTGTGTGGAATGAGAATATGAAATTGGGGTGGGAAAGTGATTATGAAGAGAGATAAAATGAGTGATAGAGATATTTAAGTTGACTAGGGGTTATAAAGGGTTAGCTGAGAGTTTGAGAGAATTATGATAAATAATAGAGACTTACCTTTTAGTACTGGTGTAGTAGCAAAAGATGATTATATTGGGGTTGGTAATAATAAACACTTACCTGTTGTGAAGGTTAGCATATTAGTAACAGCTGACGACTATAGTGATGAAAATATAAATGATTTAATTGTGACAAACGATACCGAAGGAGACTTAACCATACCCGATGTAGACATGACATATGATAAAATAATAATGGGGGATAACCCTAGGGATTATTATTACAGTAAAATGGAAAAAACAGATTTATATGGTTATTATATTAACAATAGTAATATAATGAATTTAAATAAAACTGAATTGTGTATATTCAACATAAGACTAATTTTCGACGATGGCGGTTACATAAACAGTAAATGAACATTTAATTATTTGAGTCAATGGTATAATTACTTGGCTGATTTATGTAATGAAGTGTGGTAAATAATAAAAGGATATGACGAAAATTTGTAAATAAATGTGTATTGGTGTTAAATGTACTGTGTCAGGGTATATTGGTAGAATGTATACAATAATTTATGTAACAGATGTTTGTAGTATGTAATAATAATAATAATATTTTATTTCACCAAACAATTAACAGGAGGTAATAATAAATTTTATGAATTGAAAGTGTTTATTTAAATGAAAAGAGTTTTGAACAATATAATTAAAGTAACTTAAACTGTTTTGGGAGGAAATTAAATTAAATTTGAGTTGGCCTTGGATAATTTAAAAATGTGAATTTTAATAATGAATTTAAATATACTGGGATTGGAATTGTAAAATCAATGGTAACTGATTACAATATTTATTTAAAGTGAAAATTAAAGGAAATGTTTGTGTTAAGGTGATGTTAATATTCTGATAGTGCATCAGCTGATATGCTGTTCACATGTATATTGTATTTTGTGTGACTAATGTTTACAGTTATCATGGAGATAACAACAATAATGTTTTATTTTAATGAATAATTGCTATGAGTAAATTATATCATGAAATAACATAATGCAAAAAAGAGGTAATTAAATTGCGTTAACTTTTGGTGAATAATATAATGAAGTAACTTAGTGTTTTGATTGTAATGTAGTTAAAATTTATGTGAGAGGATTTTATTAATGCAGAATCATTTTGAATACAATGTAATTAAAGTAACGGAAGTTGTTTTGAACAAATGAGGTAAAGAAATTAAATTAATTTGTAAATTTTGGTGTAATGAACTTAAATTTATTTTGTTTGGGATGGTGTAATGTAGATGATCAACATGTTTAACAGAAAAGTAAAGTAAAGTAAAGTGATAGTTAGAATGTTGATTTAATATTGGTGTTACTTGTAATTTGTATTTTACTGCAAGATTGTTATGATTTATTTGTATTTCATGTAATAAATTTGTAATTTTGGTGGGGAATAATGTTTTGTCATGATTTGTATGGAATTTATATGCACTATATGTAAGTATACAGTAAGTTCGGATTGCCATCAGCAAATTAAATAACCAACCAGTACTTTGAGAAAAGTCAACCAGTACTTTGAAAATAGTTAACCAGTGCAACTAAGAGGAGACAAATCAGTTAGGGATATGGAATAATGGAAGACCGCTTAGTGATATTTTGATTAAATGTTTCAGAGTCCGGTGATACTGTGGTGACGCGCCTGTCTGATTTTATGGTGTTGGGATCTCGAGAGGGAAGTCCAGTAAGGTTGGATAGGTGCAGCCACAGCCACCGGACTAGGGGGGTAAGTACCCATGAATTTAGTCAAGAGTTAAGGGGGGTTGCGGCGCTATATCCTCTCTGTTCCTCTTAGGTTTTATGCAATGAGAGTTTTTATGCTTCGGCATAAAACCTCTCATTGGGGGGTATTGTAACGGGACATATCAGGTACGGGAATAAATTTTAATAATTGATGTAATTCTGAATTCATACAAGGTACACCCTTTTGGGTACCCCTGCTTTCACATAGCTCCACAATGTGATTGAAAATTGTTTATGTCTAGACAGCCCGGCTAGACGTATTACGTAATCGCTGGCAACTCAGTCTCTCTGTGAGTTACAGAGGAACACGTAATCGCCCCAAGCCAGTCTCTCTGTGAAGTACAGAAAGAATGAGTAATTGCCACCCCAGTTTGCATCAGAGGATCACACACAGTAGTCAGTCTTTGTTAAACCAGCCAAGTAGACAGCAGAGCCGCGCGGGCAGTCCGGGAGCGCGCAGTTCTAATAATCAGTACAAATAATATACCGCGGTCAACTAATCAGAAAAACAATCAGTGCTCGCGAGCTAGTTACGTCGGCCGACAAAATGAAATAAAATAAAAGGTAATCAACAGTAGTATAACACAACTAAATACTGTTTGTATCGCCACATAAGACGGAGTGTGAAAAACTTATTAACTGCATAAACACGGAAGTGCGGAGTGATCCGGGAAATGGAAAATAACATGGATAGTGGTGAGATCGATTGGGACGTCGCCGGAATGGTTAAGTACCAATAACAAACTATCAGTTAAATATTCTAACCCTCACACATAAATAATTCAATTTTAAAAAACAAAGATTAAAAGAGAGCTCTAAATGGGGTAACAAATAGAATTATAAAAGTACTGGTCCATTAAGCTTGTGAATTATTTTGTTACAGTTAAGTAAGATTTGTTCGTTGATTAATTTTATGTTTTTATATGTTGATAATTCGAAGAATGTTCTAAATTACCAAAAAAGACAAATAAGAAACTTGATTGTCATACAAGTGGGTAAATATAAGTATTTTGCTTAATAAATAAGAAGTAAGTTGTTTTAGTCAGCATAAACTGTGTTATTATAATTTCACCACTCAACTCAAATAATCCTCCTGCAACTGTTTTCGTCTGTAGAATCCTGGAAGTTAACCCGAAGGTAAGAAAAGAAGTAAGCTATTATAAATATAATAAGATTTATTATTGCTATAAAAACGTATAGTTACAGATAGTGATTTAATTATAAAAGTATTGTAATTGCTATCATTACAGAAACATAAAAGTACAGCCATTTTTGCATCTGGCTTTGCAAGACACTGCATTTTTGTTTGCATTTATGATGTTATAACCACTCTACCACATTTTTTAATTGTATTAATAAAATTCATTGCTTACCTTATAGAGCCAAGAGTTCGTCACACGAACCTGTGAATTGTAAGCGTGATTTAGGGTATACTTATAAATGAATGTATTCGACTCTCATTTCTTGTTGACTCACTCAGTTTTTATTATACATTTATATTTAAGCATTTTTTATGACACATTATAACACCAACTTCGTTTGATACAAATCTTCAAAACTCTATTTAAACAAACTTCCGCTCTGAGGCCAAGACCCCATGTAATATAAACATACACAATTTTGCAATGATGTGAATTTACACAAAATATAGTTACGTTAGTTTTTCTTCTTAGATTATTAATTATTGCTTAATAAGTACCTATATTAAATCAAGGCAGCCCAGTTTGTTCATTCTCTCATTCACACAAATTTCCATTTTACTTTTTGTTTTATTTAGCGCTTTCATTAACTCGTCATGACTGTTGGTTTAAAATTACAGGTACTTCTCTGGTTATGTCCCTCCAGACCACTTGTTGCCAGCAGTATATTATAGTTCGTCCAAATTACGTTTTCACTGTTAAATTGTTCACTGCACTTCTGTTTAATGTTACACTGTCCTCACATGCTTTCTATGATTCTGTTTTCTAATTTAATTACATTTTAGTACTTTGGTTAAATTTTCGGCTCGCTAGCCGGTTGTGTTCATCCGGCCGCGGCCATGGCAGTTTGACGACAGACGCTGTTCTTTGAGCTTCTACAAAAAGCCACGCCTTCGTGATCCATGGCAACTTGGTCCGTGATTCGTTAATAAGAATCACATGACATGGTAATGAGTTAAAATTGTCTTACTTCCGTTATCGACTTTGGGTTCGAGAGTACATAACTTGCCGTGACCTTGTGTGTCCTCTGAGCACAAGTCGCCAACAGGCGGCACACACGCGCGCTCTTACACATTCCTCGACGCTTAATTGTTCTCGTACCTGGCTCTGCCTGACACAGAGTTAAACACAGGGTGTTAAACAAATCAAGTTTTTTTTGTGACAATAAATGGTGCCCAAAAAAATTGGCCCCAATTTATTATAAAATTAAAAAAAAATAGACCCTGATCTTTATTTGCCCCGTTACAGTAGGCAGAATCTTATTATCCTAATTGTGACGGTACATAGGACCGTATAAGGATTTATTGGTACAGGAAAATAATTTTATTGTATTTTCATGTGTTAAAAATGGTTAGGTTAACTTTTCCCAATATTTTACATACAACGCAGTTCGCCAGAGTAACTTGACTTCAAGGTCATGGGCGTACGTGACTTTCAACACATATTTGGACCCAGCAGGCCTCGAACTATGTTAAAACGTCATAACAAATAAGAAAATCGTAACCACGGTGATGTAAAACAATGCCGTTATCCATTTTAAACAAAAGAATGATGACGGAATAACCCCTTCTACCTAGGTAAATTGCACAAAGATGTCTGCCCAGTCTGCAACATACAATCAGAGCGTGAGTACACTAAAATATTCGCTGGCGAAGTTTTGCCATTAAAGGTGTTTTTAAACAGTTAAAATGTGATTAACCAGTAATCAATACCTGGTAATGTAACCAGCAACCTACAATGTAGATATAAATTCAGTGCAACGAAAGAACAGACTAAACAGTGAAGTTCACCGACCACCTGGCTCGAGATGGAGAACGTCTGAGTGGATACTACAGCTACAAACTCAGGAAAGTTACAAGCCACATAACAATTATTCATTTGATCAAAATTGAGCTCTAAATTCTAATAAAAATAAATAAAAGGAATGTACCAATAATTAAAAAGTGGGGGAAAAGTGTGTGTGTGCGTGCGAGAGTATGCCGGCATTTATAAATAAATGAAATGAGGCATTGGTTTACGTTTTAAAAATTTAGTGAATCAACTCAGAATTAGCTGCAGTCTATTAAAAATGCTTTTGTGACAGATTAAGTATAAAATTTGAATAATGAAAATTAATGAATAATTATTGGGTGGAAGTACGTAGCCGCCATCTTGTTTTGGGAGTATAAAACTCCATTTTGTTTTCTGAATATTGTAAAGACTTTACAAATGATGAGTCCTTCTTACTTCAGACCCACTGTTGGGCTGGCCAATTTGTAAAAGAGAAATAAAGATCACCTATGAGGACGTTTGAAAGCCCCACTATTGTGAACCAATTTTGTAGAGAACTACTTGTTAATTACGTGAGGACGTATGTTATAGTATATGCTGCACGCTGGAAACGTCAAATTGTAAAGAAATCTTGTCTATGGGTGTAATTAGTTATAAGAGACTCCTGTGAAACAAACGCCAAGTAATACGTTGCAGGTGGCAATTCGTAACAATTAAGATGCTGTTACCTGGTTTAATTAATATGTTATTAATTAATATACCTTTCGGTTGTGACCGGTGAAACCCTCAGAACATAGATTATTAAGTAAACAAAATTATAATTATGTTTCTTGAATTTATAATCATACTACTCTATAGACTCAACTTAGTTTTCAGTGGTTGTGAAATATTAGCAATATATATTGAGTATTAACTGAATGTAAGGGGTATTTATGTCAACCCTAGTCCCTCAATGGTAGAAAATTTCATTCAAATTTAGTATTAAACACCAGGTAGTTCAATAATCTCCCGTCCCACCAGCTGCAAACTTGAAGCGCTGTTACTGGAAATAAGCGTACTTATAGGTTAGTTATTCGGAGTGTTTGTATCAATCTGTTTATAAATTATTCCACCCACTACATATAGGATTTACTCTGCAATAACTTAAACGTTATCTCATACAATAAATGTACTTTATTGATTTTCTCTGTTAAATAACAAGTTACGTTGTCTCTAAAAACAATAAGACGAACCAATCGATCAATCAGACATATATCGATTATTAATTGTTCAAATTCTAAAAAAAATATACACTTGAAAATAATAACAAATAATTCTTATCCCAGGGTTCGTATAGTTCTTTGAACCATTAGTAAGGCCAGGTAAAACGCATAATTAAGGTTGTTCAATTTACAAAATAATATTATTTACTTAAAATACAGTGGAATGAAAATAAGTTGTCTTTTACCAAGTCGACGAAACTTCGTCTGGCGGTGAACGTTTGTCAACAGTGGACAGAATGCGGCTTATCTCGTCTTCATCCAGTGAAACTGCTCTGATTTTCAATAAAATTGATAGTGGTGTGTACTGTTAACCCCTCAGGAGATCTTCTGGCTTCTATTCTTCTTTTACGGTCTTCACGAGTCTTGGTCCCAGTGAATTGGAATTAGGATCTCAGCTTCTGCTGCCAATGAAGGTTATTTCGTCCAACGGAGTCTTCTGTATTTCCAATAATTCCGTTAATTCAGGCTTTAACTCTTTACTGGTCTTCGATTTATAGCATGAATTGGTTTAATACCAAATTCAGCGGAATTATTTAGTGAATGAGGTGAGACGCTTTCAATTCTTTTTTATTGTATTCATTGATAATTTAGAGGGTTATTTAATTTGTATGATTCATTAACATTCAAGTATAATTGTTTTACAAAATTGCTTTTTCAATTTGGATATATATTTCCTTTATATTTATTCATATATTTTAAATATATCGGTCCATCTCAACCTAATAGCTTGTAACAATCAGAACGAATTCATCCAAAATCAACAACTTCTTATATATCAGTTGCCTTAACAACCACGTTTTCTATATATCCTTGAGCCGGTATTATAGAATATTACTACTCCTTTCCAATAAAATACTCCATGCTTGGATTAATCTTGAATCACATAAAATTCTCCCCTAACCTTCCTTACTAAACAGTAAATGTTTTACTAGAGTTTCGTTGGACTGGGTTTACTAAAAAGGTATTAATTTCCTTTCACTAATATGGAATTTAGGCCTATAGATTCATTTACAACCATTATAACATTATTTGGTTTTTTTTAACTTAATTTTCTTTTTTACCTGACCTACTGTACAATTAATTATTGGTTACATAGTTAATTACATGAATTTTAATTTACTGGTGGTTATTTGTTTTTATATTAATTAACTGGTCCTGGAACCCTTTATTAATTTATGATATAATTGTCAGAACTACTTGTTAGACTTGAAACACTGGTCACACTCCTGATCCAGTTTATAAACATTAATTAGAACAACAGTATTTTTCAATTTTATACAATACTGACAACTTAGTACAGTGCCTAACATTGGTAACTATACTGGGCTGTATAAAAACAAATCTAATATAAATATAAACATAATTATTGATGAAGTATTATTATCAAACCACATCATTTCATTTTTAACATATTCAACATACAATATAAATACTCTGTAGACCTTAACATGTCACAGTACAAAACAAACATTTCATTACATCCAATCATTCATTGGTCTGGCTCTTTTACATTTAATATTAGTCATTGCCTCCTTTTTACTTGAGGTACTTCTCAAGCACATGAACTATTGAACAACCTTAAGTCAGGGTATGGTCCTTGACCATATTTCAATCAATTTTTTATGTAACGTTGGGGAACCTCAACTATGTTACGTTACAATATTAATAATTGCAATTCTGAATTAAACCATAAGTTTTTGCTTAACCAAATGCTGTTGACTTATTATTTCGAAAAACCCCAAACTGTTTCTGTTTCTCGCTTAATAAAGAACTCTGGACCCTTAGTGAAAAAAGTAGTGTGGCAGCCACGCCACGTGCACAGACCGGATGTGGTGTAAATCATATGGTAAGTACCATAATAAGATTATTATTATTAAAAAGTGAAATAGGTAGTTGAAGGTTACAAATGGCGAACCGAACGAGGGACTTTATATAAAGTTCTACTTATATATAAATAAGCCAGATAACAGAAGCAGATTGGGTATCGAAGTAGGATATAACATAACACGTGATTAAGAGGTTATGTTATGGTTATTAGGTTATGTTGTTGGTAATTTAGATCTATATAAAGCAACAATTTGAAAGAAAAAAAATATATTTCAACCAGATTTTTCCTTAAAATGTCAAACAACAACGAGATTGGAGTTGAAATGAGCGAGTCGGCTGGTGTGGGGGAACCAGGGGTTCATTCAACCCCAGTAAAAGAATACAGCTTAACTGAGTCAACAATAGACGACTCGAATACTCAAGCAACTCCAACCTCAAAGAAAGATAACAATCAATTTGACAATGACATAATGAGTATGTTAAGAACAATATCACAGGATATTCATGAACAGAAAGCAAAGTTTGATAACCTTGATGAGAAATTTAATGAAGTAAAAAATAAAATCAAGAAACGAAATGTTAACTTTGATAAACAAATTAATAAAATGCATGCACGTTTCAATAAAACGAAAGAGAAATAGTAGCATTAGTTAATGAGAAGTTTGATAGACAAAAGAATAAAGTAGACGAAAATTTCGAGAGTAAAATGGGGGTAGAAAATAGTAGAGAATCAAATAAATTAAATGAAAATAAAGACGACAAGGTAAGTAGGGGTGAGAATTGTGATAATAGAAGTAAAAATATGGTATTAGAGAATAAAGTGGTGAATATTGTAACGTTACATAACCCATGCCCAAAAATGATAACATAATCATCCCACTATAAAGGTCAGAAATGGGTATTATGTACGTAGCTATAGATTACTTTGTACTACAGAACACTATAAACTATAACTAAGTGACATATAGTGTACAAAGTGCGATATAGTGTACATAGTGCAAAAGTAAGTGGTTAAAAAGGAGCATCTCACAGATTTATACTGGAGATGGACAAACAATCAATTGTAGCAGTAGACTATATTGCTACTGACAAATTCTGTATTTTGTTTGTATTTTGTATAATTTGTATTGTGTAGGCCACAAAGGTCTTGTACCTAGGTATAATTTTATGTTTAATATAATAATTGTGTTTAAATATAAGATAACCCAGGGTTAGATATAAAATAATAATAATATGAAATAATAATGTATGAGCAAAATGGCAGAGGAAAATAGTTTATTGTAAGGATACTTTAAGCAAATAATAAATAAATACAATTGAAGGAAATCAAAATATTAAATACCTATGTATGAGTTTAAGATAAAATAGAAAGAAAAACCCTATATAAATTAAATTGGATTATAAACAAAAGTTAAAAAGGATTATTTTTCTATAAATAAGAAATAAATTTATAATAATTAAAAACAGCCTATATACTCAAAAGTATATAGATTAACAATAAAAATCATATAAAAATTCTTGGTTACTAACAGTAACCAACTAACAAGATATAATTTAATTGTTAAAACGATTGAGAAGTGAACGTTTGAAAAAAGTGTAATGCCTATTTAAAATTTGAAAATTTACGAATACTTTCGGAATAAACAGTATGAAATTTAATAAAAATTGACGAGAGATGTACACCTTCTATTAGAACTTCTGCAAATAGCACCATCCAAGCCATTATTTGACGAAATTTTGAGAAACTTAACGACAGATTCCAGGCCTAGTACCTAGCACTTCGAGATTTTTGGTGAGACCGTATCCTAGTAAAAATTAACTAAATTACAAATCAACTATAACTTCAACACTACAAACAGTACCATACAAGTAAACACTTCAGGAAAAGAGGTGAAACAAACTTTATTAATTTTTGTTAACCAAAAAACCTTCATAACGGATCTCTGTGCGTTTTCAGCATCCATTAAATAATTCCGTGTTTGTAGCGAAGAACATAACCTGTACTCTGGCGGATAAACCCGGAACTACATACTAAAGAAAAAACAAATATAACCTAATTTTATTTATGTAAAGCTTGTTATTTTATTATTCAATTCTGACCGTCTCATAACACAAAGAACTTACCATTAACCCTGGGAAATTAATAAATTAATTCTTTATTGTTTTAATATTTTATCAAGGATAAAAAATATTTTGTTATAATTTCTATGTTTACCAAATAAGATCGAACCAATGTTGTGTTGACCGGGAGAATCGATTATAACTTTTTGTATTGGGAGAAGATAAAAATCATATTTAATAAATAAATACCCTGAATATTTTGTTATAAATAATAAAATGTGTATTATTTCTCGTAGAGGGTAGTTGTTACAGAGTTTCAGGAGACAAAGAAGAGGATGAACAGCCGGAGAAATATTACCGACAATTGGTGTTAATTTAACCTCAAATTGGGGTGCAGACATCAAAATCAGCTGTTCTCACGAGCGGAGAAATTGAAACTAAGTAATTGTATGCCAAAAGGATAATACTTTTTGCACTCTCTCTCCTAACAACTTCGTTGAATTCTCCCAAATCACACACACTCGATTTCTGTTTTTTTGGGGGGTTTTATTTAAGTTAAACATAAATTATAACGGACACTGAACATTTGCAAATACAATCAATAAAGGATTAACAGTGACTCTCATGAAAGCGAGGAGAATAAATAGACGAAAAGAGACTTTTCTAGGAACGTCTATTAGAATCTGAGACTTTGACCGCTGGACGTTACAAAACTACGCTAACAACGTGGGCCAAATAAAACATAGATTCCATTAAGTAAAGTACTATTTAAGACTCTGAGAGACTTTGACCGCGAGACGTTACAATATTGATAGTGATGATCAAATTTTAGAGAGAATAGAATATGATAAGGGAATCTTAGTGTGTGTTGATGAGT
Organism: Magicicada septendecula; assembly: GCA_034769895.1. Classification (NCBI taxonomy): domain Eukaryota; kingdom Metazoa; phylum Arthropoda; class Insecta; order Hemiptera; family Cicadidae; genus Magicicada; species Magicicada septendecula. The sequence continues at coordinate 61,894,752 of CM068369.1, read as the reverse complement.
CAGAGAGAAAGTGGAGAAAGAATATACAGGTAGAGGGGTTGCAGGGGGTAAATTTTTCCTGTAATGTTGTAGTTGGGGGTGAATAAAAGGCTTCACGCACGTATTTGGAAGACACATTGTCTACAAATAGCTGTCCTTGGATTTTTTGTGCACCTGATAGGTGGTGCGATGATAAAGTTGTAGTGTCCCCTTTCGTGTATCATGAGTTCATTGGAGAAGCCCAGATGAGTCATGATAACGTTGTTACCCTTGGCGTGGTATGAAATAGGTCAGTGGGGTTGTGAGAGGTATTGTGATGAGAGAGAGAGATAGAGATTTTTAAGGTGAATAGGAATTATAGAGAATTTGTGGAAAGGTTAGGTGTAGAGATGGTGTACAATTATATTGAAATTTTACCTTGCATTGAAACTGAGGAAGCAGTAGATGATGTTATTAAAGATGATAATATAATTTACCTGATTATGACAAATTATACTAAGGGCGACAGGACTATACTATATGACGACACGGTGTATGATATAATGATATGGAGCAACCCTTTTCATTACAATAGTTTTGTGGAAGAATATGAGAAAAGAAATAAGTATTACATTGATGATACTAATATAATATATTCAATAATAAATAATGTATGTAGACCTAAGATTCGACTGTTGTTTGATGATGGTGGATAAATTGTTTTATTGTGTTATGAACATTTAATTATGTGGACAGTGTGGTATTAAAATGGATTGTTTTGGGAACTGATTAATGGTCAATGATAAAATAATAAGTGGGATTGTATATTTGTGTGTGTTAATGTTAAATGTATTTTTGTATTACAATATGTATGTATTATTGTGTAAACCATGTATGTAATAGGAATGAAGTTAAATGATTTAAACATAAATATTGCTACGACAGCACAGAACAATCTACGCGTTTATCGAATGTGCCAGAAGGATCTCGATGTAAGCGTGTGGTGTATGTGCTACTAGACGCATTTTGCGAGAATTTTCTCGACTGTGCCGGGCTTCGCTCAGGTGCTCGGACTGTGTCAAGGTCGTTGTAATTACATAGTTCACGAGAGATAAGATCCAGTTTGGAAGCTTCTGGTGTGTGAGCGTGACTATAAATACATCGGGTAGCGGCCTTAGTTTTCAGTTCCATGCGAGATATTGGATAGTGCGGTTCGAGAGTATTAGTGCGATATATTTACAGAGCGGTTCGAGTTATTACTGTGTACGTTCAAGTAGTTCTTAGTGAAGTGTTGCGTTTTATATTCGGGCGGTATAATTGTAATACAATTGAGTTTTAATATTAGTGGACATTTTATTGTGTGCGAAAAATTTTCATTTGATTTGTTGCAGACACTGTGTTGTTAATTACGAACTGTTTTACTGTAACAATTAAAGGTGTGATTAGTAACTTGATTGGTGTCTTGTACTAATTTTGTTTCCACTGTACCTACGACGCTCGAGTAGACCGTCGTAACAGTGGTGTCAGAACTGGGATAGAACGGTTAACAGTGGAAACAGCGGACACTTTGTACAAGACGAGTGTGATTCGTAATTAATCGATAAACAATGGATGCGTCAGATGATGGAAAATTTACCGGCGCTGCTGTTGCAGACAGAAAAACGACAGGATGAGAAACGCAGACAGGAGGCGGAAGAAGCAGAAAAACGACAGGATGAAAAACGTAAGCAAGAAGCAGATAAAACGGAAGCTCTCTTTGAAGTTATGCAGAAACAGTTGCAAGAACACAGTACCGCAAAATTGGGTCTCCTACGAGGTGAGCTTAATAAACAAGTTACTAAAATATCGGAGGAACAAGAATCAATGACATTAAAAGTAGCTGAAGTAGAAAAATCTGTCTTGATTGTTGAAGAATTGATGTCTACAAAAATATCTGTTATAGAAGAATCTGTGTCAAATAAAATATCTGCAGTAGAAAACTCAATGGAAAACATAAGAGAACAAATTAAAAGTGAAGACAAACAGTGCATGAAGATTCAATCAAAAAAAATTTCTGAACAGACTGTACCAGTGATAAAGACAGAAAAAGACACAGAAAATAAGTTAATAGAGAAAGTCACTTTGCCTGCAGTAGGGACAGTTCATGTCAAAGCTCCAACCTTTGACGGAAGCAGTCACTGGGCAACGTACCTCCGCCAATTTGAAGCTGCTGCATGTGCAAATAATTGGACAGAGAAAGATAAGGCTGTTTCACTCGTTCTCTCATTAAAAGGACCCGCGGCAGAACTACTACAGAAAGTGCCACCTGACAGCCAGAACACCTATGCCGAGTTGATAAAAGCTCTGGAATTACGGTATGGTGATAAAAATTTGCGAGATGTGTACTGCACCCAGTTGAGAGCAAGGCGACAGTATTCCGGGGAGAGTCTTCAAGAGTTTGAAGCAAGTATCGACAGACTAATTAGACTGGCCTATCCTGAAGCACCAGAAGATTTTTGAACGCGTTTTGCGATGCAGACATTTACTGCTGGTGTCCGAGATAACGAACTACAGCAAGTGTTACGAATGGCAAGACACCAGAACAGTGCGGACGCCCTGGTACATGCTTTGCAATTTGAGGCCGCCAAATCAGCATCTGGTTGGACAAGTCATAAAGTGTGCGCGCTAAAAGATCGTGACGGCACAGACGATGAGGAAGAAGAACAAGGAACAGAGACTCGACGGTCGGTGCCACAGAATAAGATAAGAAAGGATGGAAGACCGAAATGTTATCGATGTGGGAAACCTGGACATCTACAACGAGATTGTCGGGTTAGAATTCAGCAGCAGGGAAACAAGCAATAGTCGGTACAACGGGGCGTGTGCTGACTAACTGGAGGAACGAAGCCCCTAGAGAATACACAATTTCTACACTTCAGAAAAACAGCGGGAGCTTGGTAGTTACCGGATTTGTTCAAGAAAGGCCAACCTCGATTACAGTTGACACAGGCGCAACAGTTTCTATTGTGCGCCCTGACGAGGTGAAAGATCTCAAGCCAATCTGGTGCTCTTGCAGCTTGCGAACAGCTACTGGACGGCCTGTAAAAGTGTATGTAAAAGTGGAGATACACCTACGCCTCAGTAGACTTGAGTTTAATCATCAAGTACTTGTTGCAGACATTGTGGATGAAGCAATTCTTGGTGTGAACGTTATGAACGCATACGGATTTATAGTCGACTTCAAAAACAATGTCTTGAGAATCGGAGGCGAAGAGGTAATGCTATCAACAATGACGACAGCAGAAAAATCGATGGACGTCATAAACCAAGTGGCCGTAACTGTTCCGCCAAACTCTGAAAAGATCATCATGGTTAGAACTGCGGTAGATACTAGGGGCAATCAGTGCTCTATATTCGAACCCCAGGTAGTCAGCACACCGGGCATACTAATTGGCAGAAGTTTAGTAAAACCTGACGAAACCGGAAATGTACCTATTAGAGTGGCGAATATTTTGGATCAAGCTATCACTTTACAAAGCAATACGCTCCTAGGCAAATTGACTCCTGTGGCCTGGGTAGCCGGAATAACGCAACGAAGACCCAGTTCTTCGGATACTTCTAAATTACCAGAGGAACTGCAAGAATTATTGAACAGATCTTCTAACGACATCTCAAATGGTGAGGTAAAAGAACTCTGACAGTTTTTACACGAATTCAAAGATTGTTTTGCAGTTCGGGGACAGTCACTGGGAAGAACCTCTCTTGTGCAACATCGCATCAATACCGGGGACACAACACCGATACGCCAACCTCCTCGAAGGCCTCCATTATCTAAACAAGAGGAGATGTCTCGGTTAGTACAGGACATGTTGACAGAGGGAGTAATCGAACCTTTGTCAAGTGCTTTGTCTTCCCCTGTAGTGCTGGTAGCGAAGAAGGATGGTGGATTGCGTTTCTGCGTAGACTACTGGAGGTTAAATGACGTTACAAAGAAAGACTGCTATCCATTACCTCGCGTTGACGATACACTCGACACATTGTCCGGAACACAGTGGTTTTCCACATTGGATCTGAAGAGTGGATATTGGCAAGTGGGTCTTCATCAAGAAGGCAAGGAAAAGACCGCTTTCTCGACCCCAAGTGGCTTATTGCAATTTAACGTCATGCCATTTGGACTCTGTAATGCACCGGCAACATTTGAGAGATTAATGGACCTGATACGCCAAGGCCTGACGTGGAAAACTTGCCTCGTCTACTTAGACGATGTCATAGTGATCGGGAAGACTTTCGAAGATCATTTGGAAAACCTTAAGGAAGTTCTAACTAGAATTCACGGTGCACAACTGAAGCTGAGCCCGAAGAAGTGTTCTCTATTCCAGAAGGAAGTACAGTATTTGGGCCATCTGGTTTCGGCAGCGGGTGTTAGCATGGATCCTAATAAAGTAGACACCGTAAGAGACTGGCCAGTTCCGAAGAATAAACACGAAGTTCGGAGTTTCCTGGGGTTATGCTCATATTACCGACGTTTTGTGAAAGGCTTTGCTACTATTGCTAAACCACTACATGAGCTAACGGAAAATAAACGAAACTTCCAATGGTCGAGAGAGTGTGACCAAGCATTTAGAACGTTGAAGATTGGATTATGTTCGCAGCCAATTCTCGCTTTTCCAGCTTCCGAAGGGAAGTACATCGTAGACACAGACACAAGCAATACTGGTCTAGGAGCAGTTTTGTCTCAAGTGCAGAACGGTGAAGAACGAGTAATAGCATATTACAGCAAGACGCTTTCTAAACCAGAGAGAAATTATTGTGTTACAAGAAGAGAGTTGTTGGCAATTGTCAGAGCTTTGGAGCACTTCCATAAATACCTCTATGGGAGAGAGTTTTCACTACGTACCGACCATGCTGCACTTGCATGGCTCTTGAGATTTAAAAATCCGGAAGGACAGTTGGCAAGGTGGCTCGAACGTCTGCAAGAGTACAACTTCAAGGTACAACATCGGCAGGGGCGCCTGCACGGTAATGCAGATGGCTTATCACGAAGACCGTGCCCGGAAGACTGCCAACATTGCCACAGAAAGGAAGAACAATACTCAAGCGAACATGTTCAAGCCATCACTGTAGATTTCCTGGCTGACGGCTGGACAACACAAGACTGTCGACAAGAACAGGTGACTGATGAAGACATTGGACCGATCTTGACAGCAAAAGAGGAAGGTCGCCGCCCGGATTGGCAAGATATCTGCCATGGTTCCGAAGTGCTGAAGGGCTACTGGGCACAATGAGAATCTCTCACCTTAGAAAACTGATCGCTGAAAAGGGCTTGGGAAAGTGCAGATGGACGAGACGTGGTCATGCAGTTGATAGTTCCCCGAAGTAAAGTGCAGTCTGTTTTGAAGGAGATGCATGATGGAACATCTGGAGGCCATCTTGGCATTAACAAAACCCTTGACAAAATACAGAAGCGATCTACTGGATTCATCTTCGCTACGACGTAGAGGAATGGGATCGGACGTGTGAAATATATGCTGCAAGCAAGGGCCCACAAACCAGAAGCAGGGGAAAAATGAGACAGTATAACATTGGACAACCTTTCGAGAGAATTACCATAGACATTGCTGGACCATTCCCAGCCACTGACGATGGAAACCGGTACATCATGGTTGTAGGTGACTACTTTACTAAGTGGGTGGAAGCCTACGCAATTCCAAATCAGGAGGTTACCACTGTGGCAAAGCAGTTAGTTCACAACTTCTGTTGCCGTTATGGAGCCCCTATGGAAATCCATACGGATCAAGGGAGAAATTTTGAATCAGGAGTGTTTAAAGAATTATGCCGTCTACTCGGAATTCGAAAGACCAGGATAACGCCTCTGCATCCTCAGTCGGACGGGATGGTTGAGAGATTCAACAGGACACTTGAGCAGCATCTGTCGAAAGTTGTTGATGAGAACCAGACAGACTGGGACCAACGTATACCACTATTCCTTATGGCGTATAGGTCATCAGTACATGACATAACCGGCATGACTCCAGCAAAATTGGTGTTTGGGCTGGAGATTCGTCTTCCTGGGGACTTGATGTTTGGTTCACCTGAGACTCAGTCCCAAGAGCCAAAGAACCATTCCTCGCAATTAGAAAACCAACTGCGAGAAATGAATCGCTTGGTAAGAGGACGGCTGAAGATTGCCAGTGATAAAATGAAAACTCGGTATGACATTCGCAGCAATAGTGTGGGTTTCTAAGAAGGAGATCAGGTGTGGTTGTTCAATCCAAAGCGCCATCGTGGTCGCTCACCTAAGCTTCAGTCTAACTGGGAAGGACCCTACACTGTGAAAAAAAGAATTAACCATGTTGTTTATCGGATTCAACAGGAAGGACAGCAAAAGTTCAAGGTCGTCCACCTAGATCGCCTGGCTAAGTACAAATTTAGAGACGCTTTGCCAGTTCGGGACGAACAGGCTTAAGGAGGGGGCAGTGCTACGACAGCACAGAACAATTACGCATTTATCGAATGTGCCAGAAGATCTCGATGTAAGCGTGTGGTGTACGTGCTACTAGACGCATTTTGCGAGAATCTTCTCGACTGTGGCGGGCTTCGCTCGGGCGCTCGGACTGTGTTAAGATCATTGTAATTACGTAGTTCACGAGAGATAAGACGCAGTTTGGAAGATTCTGGTGTGTGAGCATAACTATAAATACATCGGGTAGCGGCCTTAGTTTTCAGTTCCATGCGAGATATTAGATAGTGCGGTTCGATAGTATTAGTGCGATATATTTACAGAGGGGTTCGAGTTATTACTGTGTACGTTCAAGTAGTTATTAGTGAAGTGTTGCGTTTTATATTTGGACGGTATAATTGTAATACAATTGAGTTTTAATATTAGTGGACATTTTATTGCGTGTGAACAATTTTCATTTGATTTGTTGCAGACACTGTGTTGTTAATTATGAACTGTTTTACTGTAACAATTAAAGGTGTGATTAGTGACTTGATTGGTGTCTTGTACTAATTTTGTTTCCACTCTACCTACGACGATCGAGTAGACCATCGTAACAATATGGTCATAGAGTGTGTGGCTAGGAGGTTGCTACAGGGGTAGCAATGGTAACAAATATTAAGCACTAAGTATATGATGTCGATAATGGTGTTGAAAAAAAATATATATATATAATTATGATTCTGGTTTAAAGAAATATTAAAATCAGGAAAACTGATTAATAAAGTTTAACTAGTTAGATTGTTTGCCATAATAAAGTTGTGTTTTGAATTCCTTGTATTAGAGATATAGATAAGTTGTTGTTGCTTTTTGAGAACTTAATAATTTATTTTACGTATTATTATTTTAGTATAAGAATATTGTTTTTTCTTGTTGTGAAAAGAATGAAGTAGTATTGATTGGAGTCAGAAAGTTGGTAAATGTAGGAATGCCTAAGGAGAAAGACCTTCTGTCATAAATCTTGTTTGTTTGTTATTTGAACTTAGGAAGTAAGAAAACCAATGCCTCTTAACATAAACCAATGTAGCTAAGGGGAGACATATCAGTTGTGGATATGGGATTATACAAGGCCACTATTTAAAATTTTGCATTCGATGTTTCAGAGTTTAGTGATGCTGTGACGGCGGTCCTGAGCTGGCCAGCGTGTCAGAGCAGGAACGTCAAGTGCTTAAATGGCCTTGCGGTGTTGGGATCTCACATGAGAAGTCCAGTAAGGTCATGCAGGTACTGTCATCATCATTGTACCAAGGGTAAGTAATTGATATTCTTTTTTATATAAACACTACAGGGGGTTGTGGCGACATATCTGGGCTGATCCCTTTAGAAAGTGTGAATGAGATGGCTCGAGATGGAGAACGTCTGAGTGGATACTACAGCTACAAACTCAGGAAAGTTACAAGCCACATAACAATTATTCATTTGATCAAAATTGAGCTCTAAATTCTAATAAAAATAAATAAAAGGAATGTACCAATAATTAAAATGTGGGGGAAAAAGTGTGTGTGTGCATGCGAGAGTATGCTGGCATTTATAAATAAATGAAGTGAGGTATTGGTTTATGTTTTAAAATTTAGTGAATCAACTCAGAATTAGCTGCAGTCTATTAAAAATGCTTTTGTGACAGATTAAGTATAACATTTGAATAATGAAAATTAATGAATAATTATTGGGCGGAAGTATATAGCCGCCATCTTGTTTTGGGAGTATAAAACTCCATTGTGTTTTCTGAATATTAATAATTGCAATTCTGAATTAAACCACAAGTTTTTGTGTAACCAAATGCTGTTGACTTATTATTTCGAAAAATCCCAAACTGTTTCTGTTTCTCACTATATAAAGAACTCTGGACCCTTAGTGAAAAAAGTAGTGTGGCAGCCACGCCACGTGCACAGACCGGATGTGGTGTAAATCATATGGTAAGTACCATAATAAGATTATTATTATTAAAAAGTAAAGTAGAGTTATGGTTACATAATATAGACAACAAAATACAGCTAGTCGTGTCAAGTGTGTTGTTGATTTTATAATCAACTGTGATGACTCATTAAATAGTAAATGATGTTATGTAATGATACATATAATCACCATACTTTGGACATAACATTGAACACAACATGACATAATAATTAAATAAGACAGGACCTACCAAGGAGTCAGAATGGTGTACCAACTGTTAAAATCATTTAAAGAAATAATAATTAAAGAATGAACTTATAAATAAAGAATAGAGGTAGTAATGAAAACTAAAACAAGAAAGAAAATATATGAAAATGTGATTAACCCAATGACCCAATAGATTACGTCAGCGAGCAAACAAGAAAAATAGACAATAAAAATGAAAAGAAGTGAACGAATTAACAATAAAATTCAATAAACAGAGAAACAAATGAAAAGACAAGACATCTCACAATATCTACAACAGAAGAAGTACAACTATGAGATAGATAAAAGAAGGCAAGTGAAATACATAATGAGAGACTATTAAAGAAAGCCAAAACATTGACAGACTATATTAGGTGACCTGACTATGACCACAAATCTAATATAAATGAATAAAATAACTATTAATAGTTAGGAGAGTGAGAGAAAAAATTATGTTAGTATGATTTAAGAAAGTATAAAGAATCACAACAATATTGTATCTTGTCTACTAGTGATGTAAGTGATATAGAAAAAGTGATATCAGAAGGAAACTGATAGTCACCAGTAATGTTATAAAAATAATATTAAAGTAACAAGAAAACAATTACCAAACTATAAATAGTAGTTATGAGCATTAGTACAGTTAAATAATGGTGTGAAATATGTAGAAACTAAACTCAAAGTCAACCCATTGTTGTATGTAAGAGTGGGGACACATAACCTAACTCCAAGTACTTTTCACATATAATGACAAGAATTAATAAATAAAAACATTGTTAAACCATAATCTCTGGTAATGTACTTCAAATAGATGTTATAAGGGTCATACCAGTAACAAAATTAATTACCGAAAGGAAGATTTGTGTTATAATTAGAGTAAATAAACTGACTAAAGTAGACAGAATGGAATGTACCAACTAACTATTCTAAAAAACATGTAGAAAAACTAATAAGAGAGAAAGAGGGTGATGTCAATATCACCAAAGAGACGTAATATGACTAACATGATGTAAAACGATAATTATTATCATAAAGTTAAGCCATAACAATGTAATTTAAATACACTTGTCATGTGACACTAGATGGAAGAAGTATTAAGGAATTGACAGCAGAGGGAAATATCCCAATGCAAACCAAAGAATTGTAAAACTTAATAATAACTATAATAAGTATGTTTGTCAAAGATAAGGACTTAAAAACAACTATATAAGTGATAATAAAGATGATTCATGTTACAACCAATAGTGAAGAAACTATGGTTGATTATAAAGAGTAAAATACAACAAAAACAAGGTGTACCAAGAAAAACTGAGGTAACCAGAAGTTGAAATGGTACCCTCAGAGTAATTGTGACATAATAGCAATTGTTAAAAAACAACTATTAAATTGTAAAGAGTAAATATAGTTGGGAATGTCATAGACCTGTTAATGCCTAGACAGAGAGTATGTGTTTTATAATTAATTGTGAGTGGAAACAATGTAAAAAGCACTCAACAGGACTTGGAAAGCATCATCTTGATGAGATGAGAGAGCCATGTGTTAATTTTAAGTAATAATAATGTATAAGTTTATTGAAAAATGTATTAATCATAAGTTACAGAAACCATATTTGTTAATACTGAACTAAAGTTTTTCATGTGGGGATCCAAATCATGCGTCTCAGAGAATCCTGAACGATGGTGATAATGAATTGTTAATTGGAGAAAAAATAAGGGAAATATGTTAATTATAAAGATTTTATATTTTGCCAGCCCTTGGGCGTCCATTTGTAAACCAATTTTTTGTACTCTCAAAACCAGGGAAAAGACGCGCTGAAGGCGTCTGTTTTGCCGAGGTATTCCGAAGGGTCACGAAAATTAATAAAATTGACCAATCAGAAGTCATCATTAAACATTAGACGCCAGTTCGGAAACCGAAGCGGACACATTCGATTACAGTTGTAACGGGACATTTTGGCCTACCTGGGGTAAAATAAAGAAATTGTATTTTTATAAAGCAATCAACATTTTTTACAATGTAAAAATAATAATAATTGGGGAAAACGTAAACATAAAGGGACAAAAGGTAAATTTTATTGGTAACGACAGTGGTAGCACAGCTTGTGAAATTATTGTAAAACAAGAACGATTATAACGACGCAATAGACAAACGTGCAAAACTGTGCCAAGGTCAGCTACAATGACTCTAAACTGGTAAACAAGTGACGTAACAGCATCACACGATATTACGTCAGCGACGAACAACAATCTGGAATGTGGGAGTGTCAGCGCCAGCAGTTTCGTCACACTGACAAAACAAAGGCAGTCGGCAACAAACAACTAACATCTACGGACGCATGTAATCGTTGCGTCTGCCGGCTAGCCGGTTAGGCGAAGTTTTCGTCGCCCGCAGTTCAACAAAATATGATATAAAGTCAAAATTTTCTCATAAGTGATGTGAATAGCAGTTTTCGTTACATAATAACAGTTTCGGCGAAATGCAAAAAACAAAATTATCAGTTAAATAAAAATGTGCATGTGATATGAAGGAAAATACGTGAGGAGACTGAACTACAGAAATACTACGGTTCAGATAAGTAACCTACGAGAATATAAAACCAAAAATTTCAGTTAGGGTTCATAAAACTCAAATTTAAATATTTTCACAAAAATGGAGAGCTCTTAAAATCATGGGGTGTATGTGTGAGTGGGTGAATACAAGCGCTGGTTTACATTCTATAGAATTGATCTTATGTTATAAAATGTATTTATTTCTATTCTAAAGAGAAAATCATGCATAATAAATGTTATTATTGTCTATCTAAAAGATCGTATCAAAGTAGGAGTAAGTAAGGGGAATATTTGTTATATAAAATTTGAAATTATGTTAAGGGCTATATTTTCATGTTTTCTTTTGTAGTGTGAAAAAATGAATTAAAATAGGTGTGATGGTAATTCAGTTGTACTTTCTTAAATAACCAGTTCTGCACTTCCCGTTCGCTGATTCGAACCCTGGTGAGTAAAACTTTAGGTTGGTAATAGACAACATGGCAGCTGTAAGAGTCGAGAATGAGTAAACAAATAAAATCAAAATCTATTTATGAATTTATATAATAGTAAGTACAAGTACAAGTGGCGCTTCCGAACGTAGGGACATTTATATAAATTATTTATATAAAAATAGGCCTACTGGGAGAGCAGAATGGTTGTTTGAGGTAAAATTAAAATTTTTTGTGTACGTAAAATAGACGTAGATAGGGGTTATGTTGTGATAAATGTGAAATATTGATGTTTATGTTTTGTAGCGGGTATTGTGAAGTAATATGTATAATAATTAATATGTATAATAATTATTAAGTAGTATAAAGGGTATTATAATAAAAAATTTTTTAAACATGGCCAAGGTACAAGAAAATGATATTGGTTTTACGTGGGATGAGTGGGAAAGCGAATTTAGAGTGGTTGTAGGTGAAATGACAGACGAGGAGTGGGGTAAGTTAGATGATAATTTAACACGGATGGAAGAACAAGAAGAGGGAATATTCGCAGAAATTAAGAAACATAGTGAGATGACTAATGATAAAGGTAAGATAGTTGAAGTAAGAGTGGTAGAAAATAAGGCAGTAAATAGGCCTAGCGATAATGATGATAGTGTGGTGGTGGTAAATAAAGGTGGAGAGACAGACCAAGTTAACAAAAATAAAGACGATCAGGTGGCAAATAATAATGTAAGTTGTGCTAATCTGAGTGAGCCGAATCAAGAGCTGATGAAAAAGTTACAAGTAATGTTAAACGAAATGTTTAGTAAACAAAAAGCAAGCTTAAATGACACATTTAACCTTATTAATAAACGGTTTGACGAAAGTAACAAAAAGTGGGACAAACTTTTTGAAAAAATGGATAAACAAAACGCAATTTTAGATGACATGTCAAGGGATTCAATAATGATATGAAAAAACAAAACGAGGAGTGGAGATTAGAGACAGATAAATTAAAAGAGAATACAGAAGGTGAATTAAAACAGGTAAGTGATAATAATGTTGTTAATGATAGTAAGGGAATAATTAACCAGGTGAGTGATAACGATAATTCTAATAATGAATTAATAAATAATAGTGACAAAATAGTGGTAGAGGTAGTGTTAGATAATGAAGTATTGACTAGTGAAGATAATGATGTTAATTACAATTCTGAGGTAAGTAGAAGTGATAATTATGACAATATAAGTGAAAATATGATGTTACAAAATAATGGGGTAAATATTGAGAGTACTGATGAAGTTTTAGAATGTAATAATGGAATGTTAGTGTGTGTTGATGGGTTAAAGAGAGTGGGTGAAGAGAGGTATATTGTGGGTACGAAGCAGAGGGTAAATTTTTTTTCGAGGTGTTAAGGGGGGTGAAGAAAGGTCTTCACGGAGGTATTGGGTAGAAAAGTGTTCTACTGGTAATTGTTTTTTAAAGTTTTTTATTGTTCCTGGAGAAATCAGGAAAGGTTTTAATAAATTAGTACCCTCTGTATGGAGTGAGAGAGAAAGTGAGATATGGTGTTATGGTGAGGGAGATTTAGATAGAGTTGTGTATTGAGAGAGAGAGATGGAGTTATATAAGTTAAAGAGAAATTATAATCAATTGAGAGAAAGGTTAGAAGGGGTGAAGATAAACAATATAAAATACTTACCTGTTGAAAGAGGGATAGAGGATTATTTTGATAATACCTTTATGAACAATAAACACTTACCTGATGTAATAGTAGAGGAATATAAAAATGATAAAATAGCTTACCTGACGTTAACCAATAATACTGATGGAGACTGGACAATAATAACTTATGTTGACAAGGCTTATGAAATATTAATAGGGAATAACCCTATAAATTATAATGGCATAATGAATGAAATAAAGTTAATGGATTATTATAATAATAATAATAACAAATTGTGTGTGGATAACAATGATGCATGTTATAAATATATTCGATATATATATGATGATGGAGGTTGAATTAAAAAATCAGTGTATGGACATTGTTAAATATTGTAATTTATGGTAATGACCTTGCAGACTTTGAAATGAAGTGTGAAAAAATTGAACAGTTAATGACGAATAATTTGTAAATAATTTAGTGAAATTGATTGTGTGTATATTGATTATAACAAATATATAATGTAAACAATATGTGTAGGTAATTGTTTAATAATAATGAGATTGTTTCAGTAGACTAAATAAATAATAAAAATAATTTTGAAGACAGTAATTAATGAACTGTAATTGTTTTGATAATAATTGAAATATATTGTGTTTTCAATAATTAATTTAATTAAAATAATTGGAGATATTTAAATATTTGTGATTGAGTTAAAATGTTATATAATTGAATTTTCTAATGAATTTAAATTATTTTATGAGGTTTAATTTGATAATAATTAATAAATTAATAAATGTTAAATTGTTTAGTTTGTGGAATGTCTAGGCGTGTAAATAAATAATTTTAGTGAGGCAGTGTGTTCAAACAAAATTTACTCTTTATGTAATAAAATTTATTATGCAATAATAAAATGTAACAAGGTCACGAGTAAATAGAATTTGAAAATGAAATTAAAATTGTAAGTTATGTAATTTTGGTAAATCTGAAAAGTGAATTGTTTATTTTCATGTAATGACAACATCGTCAAGTGTAAATAGATTAATTTAAGTGACTAAGTAAATATTTTGTTGTACTTATTATTTTATGTTAATGAAGGTCAAGGTAGGGAAAGTTAAGAAAGAAATGTATTTGGTTAAAACACAACCAAAACTAGAAATGTCATGTAATGTAAATTGTTAATTTCAAACAAAAATATATTTTACTTGTGATTCCCCGACTTTTCGGGCAATTACTGCCTTACCAGCACTAATCGTGGTTTTGGCTAGTGGTCGGCTATGGCCATAAATTAAGACCCTTGACCATAGCTGGCTTGAAATTGGTTTATATTAGAAATTAACAGAGGGATGAAACTAGGGGAAATCCCGGAAATTATGGAACAGCGGCTGCCACTCTGTTCGAGGAGGAACAGCAAGGCCAGGTGGTAGACCCGCATTAGGGGCGTATAATATGTACATTTAGATATTATGATATCTAGTTTTTTTTAAAAAATGTAACGCTGAAGCAAGGACAAGGAGATGACAAAATTCCTCCAAAACTTCAGTACTTGTGGAAGCAACTGGACGCCACAGTCCAGGGGGGTCATAGTGTGTGTGGTTAAGGAGGTTACCCAGGGGGGTAACGAATTAAAAATATGTTGTAATTTAATAATGATGACTCGCTACTGAGATAAATACTTTTGTTTTGATTTGAAAAATGGATGCACTAGATGTTTCCTATATTGTGTTTATTATGTCTTATTGTGTTAATTGCATGTAGTATGTTAGGAATAAGGATTATAAAAATGTAATAATATGTTGTAGAATAAGTTTTCAATGTGTTTAAAGATTTTAGATAAATAATGAAATAAATTTGAGATAATTAAAATTTTCAATGGGTTGTAAAAGATAGAAGTTGGGTGATAGTAATTGTTTAAGTAAGACATTTGAGTCAGTCCAAGTTGAATATAGATGGGTGTTAAAGGGAATAAGAGATGAAATACAAGTAATAGAGAATTTGAGTATAAGTGGAGACACAGTAGTAATGGAGAATTTATGTAGAATAATGAGTGATATATTGATGTTTATAAATGATAATGTTATTTTGTAGTGGTAATGATGTATTGGGAGAGTAATTAGTTGATGGGAATTTTGTAAGAGGGGGTGGTGTGGTAGGAGTCTGCAACAAAAGGGTTGGGATGGCAAGGGACCGTTTACCGCCGGAAAGGGTTGCCTTAGGTAGAATCCAGGGACCAGATTAAGGGAATGAGCTTTTGGAGGGGGGGAACACACATCCTGAGTACAAAAGGGGTAGAGAGTATTTTTGTGATAAGGGTAGAATGATGCGAAATGAGTTAGAGTAGTTAGTTAGGGGTAGAGAAGGGTTGATAGACGTTTTGGGAGATAGGTCTCATACTAGTTAAAGATTTTGTAAGGGAGCGTTAGAGTCATAAAAGGGGTAAGAGTATGGGTAAATGCCAAGTTGATAAAGTGAATTATAATGAATAACGGAGAATCACCCAAGTTAATAAAATGGAGTAATAAATGAAATGTTATGTAAAATGAAGGTTGAAAAAAAAAATTATTTTTTTTGGGAGATGAATTAATAAAAGTTAAATTGAGATTAAAAGGGAAATTTTATAATTTTATATTCAAAGTTAATGATGTAAAGTGTGTAGATTGTGGTCAAATTTAAATGTGAATGGTTTATTTTTAATGTAATAATAACAATGTGAATTATGAATGTACTATGTTTTCTTATGTTGTATTGTGTTTGTTAGTATTTAAGGGACTTTTATGAATTTAAATATTTTAGATGCAAATTGGGGATGAGAGAGCTGTATAATATGGTAATGGGAAATGTTTATTTAAATTCTGATGGGAATCAGGGCAATAATTTTGAATTTTGGGATAAAAGTTAACAAGAAAAAGTAGACAGAATGAGATTATGGAATTTTAAAATGGGTATTCATATATATGTTAGAAGTAAGTGAAGAACAAAACCAGTGCTTCTTAACGTAAACCAGCACCGCTAAGGGGAAACAGATCAGTTGGGGATATGGTGTTGTATAAGGCCACTAGTTGATATTTGATTTGTTGTTTCAGTGTTTGGTGATGCTGTGGCGGCGGACTTGAGCTGGCCAGCGCGTCAGAGCAGGGGCGTTAAGTATCTGTCTGACTTTATGGTGTTGGGATCTCGAGAGAGAAGTCCAGTAATGTCATTCAGGTGCGGTCACAGTCACTGGACCAAGGGTGAGTTAATTATATTTTTTTTGTAAACCGTAAAGGGGGTTGTGGCGACATATCCTGGCGGATCCCTTTAGCAAGTATGGGTGTGTCAATGAGAGTTTTTATGCTTCGGCATAAAACCTCTCATTGAGGGGGTATTGTAACGGGACATTTTGGCCTACCTGTGGTAAAATAAAGAAATTGTATTTTTATAAAGCAATCAACATTTTTTATAATGTAAAAATAATAATAATTGGGGAAAACGTAAACATAAAGGGACAAAAGGTAAATTTTATTGGTAACGACAGTGGTAGCACTGCTTGTGAAATTATTGTAAAACAAGAACGATTATAACGACGCAATAGACAAACGTGCAAAACTGTGCCAAGGTCAGCTACAATGACTCTAAACTGGTAAACAAGTGACGTAACAGCATCACACGATATTACGTCAGCGATGAACAACAATCTGGAATGTGGGAGTGTCAGCGCCAGCAGTTTCGTCGCACTGACAAAACAAAGGCAGTCGGCAACAAACAACTAACATCTACGGACGCATGTAATCGTTGCGTCCGCCGGCTAGCCGGTTAGGCGAAGTTTTCGTCGCCCGCAGTTCAACAAAATATGATATAAAGTCAAAATTTTCTCATAAGTGATGTGAATAGCAGTTTTCGTTACATAATAACAGTTTCGGCGAAATGTAAAAAACAAAATTATCAGTTAAATAAAAATGTGCATGTGATATGAAGGAAAATACTTGAGGAGACTGAACTATAGAAATACTACGGTTCAGATAAGTAACCTACGAGAATATAAAACCAAAAATTTCAGTTAGGGTTCATAAAACTCAAATTTAAATATTTTCACAAAAATGGAGAGCTCTTAAAATCATGGGGTGTATGTGTGAGTGGGTGAATACAAGCGCTGGTTTACGTTCTATAGAATTGATCTTATGTTATAAAATGTATTTATTTCTATTCTAAAGAGAAAATCATGCATAATAAATTTTATTATTGTCTATCTAAAGATCGTATCAAAGTAGGAGTAAGTAAGGGGAATATTTGTTATATAAAATTTGAAATTATGTTAAGGGCTATATTTTCATGTTTTCTTTTGTAGTGTGCAAAAATGAATTAAAATAGGTGTGATGGTAATTCAGTGTACTTTCTTAAATAACCAGTTCTGCACTTCCCGTTCGCTGATTCGAACCCTGGTGAGTAAAACATTAGGTTGGTAATAGACAACATGGCAGCTGTAAGAGTCGAGAATGAGTAAACAAATAAAATCAAAATCTATTTATGAATTTATATAATAGTAAGTACAAGTACACAGTACTTTGACGAGGAAACCACGCTACTCCGGCGAGTAATTTGAAGAAGAACCGGCCAGCTGATTAGGAAACATTAACCTAAAAAAAAGTGAAAGGTGGGTTATACCGTTTATAAACAAAGTCAAGTGAACCTTTATTTGATACCGTTTATTTGATTTTTTCAAGTGAACTTAATCGGAGTATGTGCGCATAGGCAGTGTATTTATTATTAATAAAAGTTAATAGTGCCAATAAAGGAAAAAAGGCACTGAACACAAGTATAGTGACAATTATTAAAATACTTAGAATAATTATGACCTTTTTTTGATAACAAATATTATCAGTTACAATTACTGAACTGATGTCAATTGGTTAAAATGAATGATCTTAATAATCATTTTTAAGGGAAAAAAATGACTACTTATATCAAGTGTTAACTGTTTTAATAAATAACAGTATTTATAAAGAATGAGACATTGGCATATGGACAATAAGAATCCAGTGAATATAACCATAGCATTAAACGATTTTAAATGAAAAGAGTTAACAATAGTCGAGCATAATTTTCATAATTGACCTGAGGATCATTACTATATAGGATGTATTAGTTAATTAATGATGAGCCTTAAGAAACTCTGAACATTAGTATTCTAATTAAATTGTTTTGTTTTATGTTGTGTTTGTTGAAAATATTTAGTACTGTCTAACTATGTTAACTGGAACTATCCATTTACCTGGTTTCAGGTTATCCAATCTGGTGAATCAGATAATTTTGTTATGAACGCTAAGTGAATGTATAAACTGTACATTACGGGTATTTGTTAAGAAAGTTAAAGAGTTATTAGTAAGTTAAAGTAAAATGGTTATTATTCAGAACCGCCAGGCCTAACCTCCAATATTGGCGTCAAACGTCCGTTGACGATTTTATGTTAGTAATTAAGATTTGTTTTGTTATGTAATCACTCTCCTGCTACTTAATTATGATAGTAGAATTATTCATCTTCCAGTTATGTATTTTGTAGACTAAAAGAACCTACACTTTTTTAAATGAAATAAGTTAACCAAACAACCACACTGAATGGTGATTATGAATATCAGATTAGCAACCTTGAGAATACAAAAGAGAGTTTCATAAAATCAACCAGTATTGTAAAAAATGAAATATTATCAATTACTTGTTATTCAAAGTAATTTCATAAATGTTATTGGAGAATAAACTATAATGTTAACAGATAAAAGGAGTTGACAACATTTATTTTTTCTAGACTAGACAATTTCAGGTTAGGGAGACAGCTCGCAATAGTTGGCAACACTCTTAACGGCAATTGAGACGATTTGAACAGTTTCAAATGTAAATTGTTATCTCAAATCAGTCTTGCCCACAGAAATTCACTTCAAGTAAGTACGTCGATAATCATACACAATTTAATTTTCAGTGAGAAGTCAACCTAACCGATTCGTCTCATCAACTGAAGAACGTCAAAAGATACAAACCACAAGGGAACATTTTTTAATAATTAAAAATAATAATTAATCGAACTTTTGAAAATTTTAAATAAATCTTGTGTGGCTTTATAACCCATACGTACTAGTTTTACTACAAAGTGGCGATCCCAACGCGAGTCTGAATGGGTACGACTCCGGTTTTATTACAACTGTAATGACTCATATGTTCATAAATGATGTTCATAAGGAGTTGTAAATAGTATTCTCGAGAATATTATTAAAGTATTAATGCATTACACATATCAAGTACCATATCTTTTTGATGCAGTCAAGGTTTTTTCATGCATTACAGATGCCCTTTGTAAACATAGATGGAATGCAGGGCAGTAGGTTTGGTATTGTTTTATAGTATTTTGTGTTCGTATGATTCATGGGAAATCATACTAAGTGTAGTGTAGTAAAGGAGATTACAAATGAACTCCAAAGTAACTTTTAGAGACAGTTATTGATTAATATGAATAATCCGTAATGTATTATTGAGCTGTTTAGAACGATTCTTAAATTAAGTGTCATTTGGATAAAAGTGTTTAATAAAATGTGCCTCTGCAGTCAGTTTAATTTCACACATATAAGCTGTTACACATGTATCATATGTATTACACATATTAGAAGTAGGATCAGAAACTATCTTTTAGTGGTAGGAACCAGAGGGTGGACTTCTGGTGAGTTGACTAGTAATCAGGATTTGCTAACGTATGTGCTGTTATGAAGGCTATGTTTGGTCCTCTGCAAGCAGTGGAAGAAAGTGTTGAGAACTTGTTGTATAACTTACTTTTCACTTTTATTTAATAACATATTACACTTTGTTTACTTTTACACTTGCGGTTAATTCAACCGCCATGTTGTATGGTACCAACATGAAATTATACTTACTAGGGTCCAGATGTTCGACTTAGACGAGCTGAAAAACAAAATGGTTGCTTGAAATGATTACCTCACCTTTACTTGTATTTTCAAACTCGTGTTTATTCTTTATTTGGGCTTTATATATATATATATATATATTGATAACAAAGGCAAAATTTACTCCCTCCATCTTTTACCAATTTAAACATGGATGTAATACATTTTTCTTTACAGATCAACCCTCTTCAGGGTATATTTAAACAATATAATTAAAATTACAATTAAACTTGTTACATATTGAAATATATGCTGAAAATTATTACTACCTTTCCGTAACGTAAACCAGTGCTTAGGATCTTAGATTAATTTAGGTACCCACACGCACACACACACTATGTCATACATACGGTACATTTGTTATTTATTGAGCTCAATTGTAAAAAAAATTAGTGTTTTAAATGATTTGAAAATGTCTACTTTCCTGATGTTGCGGCGAAATTTTGACGCCATAGATATCAACTCGTGGCTTACAGTTTGTTGGTTCTCTATTTCTCATTTTTTACGGCCGAACTGTTAATTTATTTCCAATTTCACTCACTGTCTCTACTTTGTTGTTATCAAAGACTGTTTTAAATACCAAAATATATAAAAATTCACATTTTTGTTGTTATGCAGGCGTCGAAAACTTTGCCTAGCCGGCGGACACGCAGACAGATTGTGTCCGTTACTTATAGATGTTGTTTGCCGACTGCTTTTGTTCGGTGAGTCCAACGAAGCTGCTGGCGTTGACACTCCTACATTCCACAGCGGGGATGGTCTCTGACGTATACATTGACGTCACATGGTCTGATGTTGTTACATAATTTGTTTACAAGTTTAAAGTCACTGGAGCTGACCTTGACACATTTCCGTTGGTTGTCTATTGCGTCTTTATAATTTTATGAATAATATTAAAAACAGTTGTACCACTTTCGCTATCAACAAAATTTACCTTTCTTGTCCCTTAATGTTTACGTTTCCCCAATTGTTATTATTACATTGCAAAAAATGTAGTTTACTTTTATGAAAATATAAATTTATTTATTTTACCCCAGGTAGGCCAAAATGTCCCATTACAATACCCCCTCAATGAGAGGTTTTACGCCGAAGCATAAAAACTCTCATTGACACACTCATACTTGCTAAAGGGATCAGCCAGGATATGTCGCCACAACCCCCTTTACGGTTTACAAACAAAAATATAATTAACTCACCCTTGGTCCAGTAACTGTGACCGCACCTGAATGACATTACTGGACTTCTCTCTCGAGATCCCAACACCATAAAGTCAGACAGATACTTAACGCTCCTGCCCTGACACGCTGGCCAGCTCAGGACTGCCACCACAGCATCACCAGACACTGAAACATGAAATCAAAATATCAACTAGTGGCCTTATGCAATACTATATCCCTAACTGATCTGTTTCCCCTTAGCGGTGCTGGTTTGCGTTAAGAAACACTGGTTTTTCTCTTAACCTCTAACATATACGTGGATACATATTTAACATAACCAAATCAACTACATCTAAACACATTATGTCCTTAAACATCTCCCTATTCTATATCTCAAATTAACACAAAATCATCTAAGTACGTCATAATAAACATTGTTGTTATTACATTAAAATTAAACAATTCACATTTAAGTTTGTCCAAAAATTACACACTTTACATTTAAAATTTGCATATAAAATTATAAAAATTACATTTTAATCTCAATTTAACTTTTATTAATTCATTTCCCAAGAAAAATTAAATTTTTTTTTTTTCAACCTTCATTTTACATAATATTTCATTGATTATTCCATTTTATTAACTTGGGTGATTCTCAGTTATGCATAACAATTCACTTTATCAACTTGGCATTTACCCATAATCTCCCCTTTTATGACTCTAACGCTCACTTACAAAATCTTTAACTAATATGACACCCATCTACCAAAAAATCTACCAATCCTTCTCTACCTCTAACTACTTACTACTTTAACTCATATCACATCATTCTGCCCTTATATAAAAAAAAATACTCTCTACCCCTTTGTACTCAGGATGTGTATTCCCACTTACCAGCTCATTCCCTTATATGGTTCCTGGACTCCCCCTAGGTAACCCTTTCCGGCGCTAAACGGTCCCTTCCTGTCCCAACACCTTTCGTTGCGGACTCCTTATCACACCACCCCCCTTACAAAATTCCCATCAACTAATTACTCTCCCAATACATCACTGTCAACTACAAAATATCTCCACTTATTTATTAACTCAATATATCATCAATACTATACATATTTTCCTCATAGCTACTGTGTCACTATCAATATTCAAATTCTACATTACTTTTATTCACAACAATCTTATTTTATTCACAATAATATTATTCTCTCTAACACCCATCTATACTCAACTTGGACTGACTCAAATGTCTTACTTAAACAATTACTATCACCCAAATTCTATCTTTTACAACCCATTGAAAATTTTAACTATCTCAAATTTATTTCCTTATTTATTTAAAATCTTTAAACACCTTGAAAACTTATTCTATAAAATATTACTACATTTTTATAATCCTTATCCCTAACATACTACATGCAATGAATACAATAAGACATAATAAACACAATATAAGGAACATCTAGTGCTCCCATTTCTTAAATCAAAACAAAATTATTTAGTCATCTCATTAGTGAGTCACCATCATTAAGTTACCAAATTTTAATTTGTTACCCCCCTGGGTAACCTCCTTAACCACACACACTATGACCCCCCCTGGACTGTGGCGTCAGTTGCGTCCACAAGGACTGCATTGATGGAGGAATTTTTATCTCCGTGTCCTTGATTCAGCGTTATATTTTAAAATTAAATAGATATCATATCTCTTGTTACATATTTATATGCCCTTAAAACGGGTCTACCACCTGGTTTACTGTTCCTACGCGAACAGAGTGGCAGCCGCTGTTCCATAGTTCCGGGGATTTCCCCTAAAGTCACCCCCCTTTAATTTCAAATATACACCAATTTCAAACCAGCTATGGTCAAGGTTCTAACTTTTTGGCCATAGCTGACCGCTATCCAAAACCATGATTAGTGCTGGTAAGGCAGTAATCGCCCGAAAAGTCGGGGAAATCAACTCTAAATTCAGGCATGTTCTCTTCGTCATTATGATACACGGCACGGCAATCTATCAGCATATAATATAAAATTATATAAAAGGTGTGCCGTGTATTTTACGCCATTTTGGCCTCCGATGGAGGTAACACTCTCTGTTACCCCCAACACTTACCGCTATCTACCGTGGCACATACCACCACGGCAATAGCATACTACTAACTAAATTAACCCTTCTACAGTTACAGTTTCTACATTCCCTAAGTATAGCACGTCTATTAACACCACACAACCCCCCAAAATTGCTCACATATCTTGTATGAAAACATAATACACATTTATCTTGAACATTGATATTTTTACATTACCAAACAATTCTCATTTAAATAATTGTTATAGAAAATTATAAACATTATAACTTGAAATTTTTATTAACTCTTTAATATATTATCATTTCATTATTTCTCACTTACTGCAGTTAGATTCCTCAGAAATTTCAAATTTATTATTAACATTTATTTTATCACATATTTTAGTTATTACTACCATTTGAGTATGGTTTCTATTTAGTAAAATTATCTCAAATTAGTTTCATCATCGAGTTAAAATCTTTTCAACACCTGTAAACATTTTACTCTATATAACTTGTATTATAAAATTTATACTCACAGTACATCGCTCATACCCTGTCATAAGCACACAAATATAAACATCAATAACTCCCTGTACCTTCTGCAACATTTTAACAACAATGTTATTCCATACTAAACAATTTAACATTTATTTATTTATTAAGTATTATCAAATTCAAATCTCATAAATTTGTTAGAAAAATTCAATTATATAACATTTAAATCAATCAAAAATATTTAAACATCTCACATTATTTTAATTAAATTAATTATGGAAAACACAACATTTTTCATTTATTATCAAAACAATTAAAATTCGTTAATTACTGTCTTCAAAATTATTTTTGTTATTTATTTAAACTGCTCAAAATATTATTACTATCAAAATCAATTTCTATTACATACACATTGTTTACATAAAATATTTTATAATACACACAATCAATTTCACTAAATTATTTACAAATCTTCATCATTAATTGTTCAATTTTACCACACTTCATTTTCTAAGTAAGCAAGGTCATAACCACAAACTAAACTATTTAGAACGTCCATACTCTGCTTTTTTAATTCAACCTCCATCATCGTGTAATAGTCGTACCTTTTTATAACATTTCTCCTTCTTACTTATACTCAATTTATTATTATTATTATTATTATAAACCATTACCTCTATGTCATTCATCTTCCCTTTTATTATTTCATAAACCTTGTCACTATTATTTATTTTTGTCCAGTCTCTGTAAGTATTTGTTGTTACACCCAGGTAAGTTATTTTATCATTATTATATTCTTCTACTACTAGTACACTAATTCTTCCTACAGGTACATATTTATCATCAATATAATCATTGTCTACTACTGCACAAGGTATGTCTACATTATTTATCATAATTCTCTTAATATTCATCTTCTCTATCAACTCCCCATAACCTCTATTTATCTTGAACCACTCTAACTCTTTCTCTCTCTCATAATCACTTTCATCACCACACCCTTTCACATTCTCTCTCTCACTCCATGCAGAGGGCAATACCACAAAATTCTTTAAACACCATCTGGCCCTACCAGATAAACACAAAAAACTTATTTGACCATTTGCCGACCCATCATCACCCAAATGTCCTAGTGAGGATCTTTTATCCCCATTAACAACTTGTGAAAACTCTGTTTCACATTTAACCCCATAAAAATTTGCCCCCTGTTCACCCTTTAAATTATCTCTCCATTCTTTCTCCAACTCTTCAATACTACTCATTACCCCATTACTAACACCAACTAACTTTCTACTCTTATTTTCACCATTACTTACCGTATCATTCTTAGATACCCCATTTTCAGCTACATCATCATTATTCTTATTTAACGTTATTTCACCATTATAATTACTTATTTTACCACCGCCACTTACCTTCTCTACTATTCCTTCGTTATTTTTCGTTATACTACTACCACCACAAACACTTACCTGTTTTAATTCAACTTCTGTATTCTCCTTTAATTTATCTGCCTCTCGTTTCCACTTCTCGTCTCGTTTATCCTACTTTTCAAAAAGTGTATCCCACTTTTTGTCCATCTCGTCAAACCGTTTATTCATATTATCAAACATTGTTTGCAGAAAAATCATCACATCGTCCTGTGAATACTCCTTTTCGACCACCCCTACACTGTCGTTAGGTCTATTCACTGTCTTATTTTCTACCCCTATTACTTCAACTATCTTACCGTTATTATTTGTCATCTGACTACCAATATCATCACTGTACTTTTTAATATCCACAAATATTCCCTCTTCTTGTTCTTCCATCCGCGTTAAATTATTATCTAAATTACCCCACTCCTCGTCTGTCATTTCACCTACAACCCCTCAAAATTCGCTTTCCCACTCCTCCCACGCGAAACCAATATTCTCTCGTACTTCGCCCATATTCAAAATTTATTTATACAACACCCTTTATATATAAAAACCCCTATTATTATAAAACTACACATATAAAATCAAAACACCTAACACAATCATAAACACAATAACCCAAACATAACCTTTAACGTAAATATCTACGATTATTTTTTACACATACGCCGTTACCAAATCCTATTTTCTGTGCTTTAAAATAGGTCTACCTCATATAAAATTATATCAGGATCCTGGCAGCTTGGTCGCCAATTGTTGAGAAACAAACTTAATCGAAATAAATTAAAATAAAAATACTGCCAGAAACTTACCTGCGATCTTTTCACTTACTTACCTTTTTAAATTTTAATCAGAAGCCCAGAGTCGCCACGATATTTTTTGGTTATATATCGAAACCTCAACACTCTGCCTTAATAAAAGATGGGACAATTTTGCAGTCTGACTACCTCCCCTACTAATTTTCAGAAGAAACCCGGAACGTTAGACGAACCTTTCAGCACAGAATACTAGGAAGTGGTAATGACGATATAACTACTCTAACACATGGTATATGCTGTTAAACAATTCTTATTTATTAGATCCAATATTCAATTCGCTCTTCCTTTAAAATTTACTTTAAAATCTTTCGTTTACTGCTACATGGCCACTATCCTAGTAATAACTGTAAATAAAACCTTAACCTATATAACTGACTAAACTACGAAAAGCAACCCAGCGTCTTGCTCACACACACATTTACATACATCCCCATAATTTATATTTAGAAATCTCCCTTTTTTATACATTTAGCGGATTTGCGCAAATACTGTAGTATTAATAAATTTATAAATAAAGGTTTAAAATGTACTCATCCTGTTCGCAGTTGCCGCACTCTTATTAACACTAACTAAACGTCTTCGCTGTCCTGGCCGGTCGGTGCACATTTTCTGATGAATGATTTTTTCGTACCGCGCTCTAACACAACGACGCGGTTCCGAGTTTAGACGCCGAGCTGGAAACCGCGTCCAGTCGGCGGACGCACACACGGCTCGCGTCCAGCACTTCTAGATGTTAATGTCCGACTAGCTTTGCATGCGGGCGGACATCACTGCCTTGGCTGCTAACCAATTTCATCGTTGTTCACAGCCTTCGCTGCTAAAGTCTGAGTAGTTGTTCAGGTAACACGTGCAATTCCCGTGTGTTGGACGTCGACGAAATCTGGTGTCCAGAGGTTTACGTCACTGTAAAGGTGTGGTCTAGTTAACGTTTCCGTCATGTTTCTGAGCACATGGTGAAAATTATCGTCTCCGGGCCATATTGTTTTACCAAATCGGCGTCGGTTGCGCACCTGCTGGTGTTTGCGCGCTTGTGTGTGTGTGTCACACAGTCTTAAAGTTCCAAGAATCGTATTACGTGGTTGCACATTGACGCATTCCATCACACAGCTACATCGTACCGTTTCTTTGTTTGAACAAAACTTCTACTCACCACGTGGCTGGCCACACAGATGAAAATGAATTTAAAATATTTTAATAAAATAAAAACCCCTCCCTTTAGCCCCGTTACAAAAGGCAAAAAGAAGAAAAGAAATGTGCAAGAGAAAAAGCAGGTGAATCAGGGGAAATGGAAAATAAAACATTACAAGCAGAGGAATATCAACAGGAAACAGACATAAAACAGCAGAAAGACATGAACCCTGTGTGATATTGAATGATTGTTGTTGTGGGTAGGCTTATCATATAATGATATGAAAAAACAAGAGGTAAAGTTATCTGGAATACAAGGAACTGTGCCAACTATGAAAGTGTTTATTCCCATTGTTAGAGAAAGTTGTGTCAGTCAGGAAGTGACACCCATTTGCACAACCAGAGTGAACACTGGACCTGTGCATGTCTTTCACTCAGTCTCAGTGATGTGTCTGCTTAGTCTATGTGAGTTTCCATTGCATTCATAAACTTTGTATTGTTTCTGTGCATGTGTAAAAGAATTTGGAATGCAGCCACATGGTAAGTGAGATCTGTGATTCGATTTCTTCATGGAAGAAATATTCAACTGTAAAAGATTTACCATCAAATCAATGAAGTGTGTGATGATGATATAGACGAATCTTCGGCGTCATAGTTTTAATGCAGGAAGAGAGAACATCCTTGACAGTGAATGAACTGGTCACTGATGATTTATCATGTTGACAAATTCTTGTGTATTGATGAATCTTGTGTTACTTTTCTGTATAATCCCTACCTGCATCTATACACTTTGGTCATCTTTGAAGGAGCTTTTGAATCCCTTTCTTGAAGAAACGTTTTGGGCTTGTGTGATGTCAGTTTCACTCTGTTCCTATGACCTGTTCTTTTGACTAGACATTGTTTTGCCTGCATGTTACGTTCTATTCTTTCTACTTACCTCAAACAATACCTTTACTTACCCATCACACTTACACGCCACACTGACTTCCCCGACACAGAAGATTCCAATGTATATATATAGGTCGCCACGATATTTTATGGTTATATATCTAAACCTTGAAAACACTTTTATTTAATTGCCAGGTTCGTTAGGCGAAATTTTCCATATGGGATAGGTGATGTTAATGTGGCGTATTAATGAACTTAACACATGGTTACGCTACTAATTCATTTTATTAAAAATTCATTGCAAGCTTATTTTCTCCTCCACTTATAATTTTCATCAAACTCCTTACTTAAGGTTTTACTTTAAAAACATTCTGTTAAAATTATATTGATTTTACTTCTTTCTCTATTCTTGTTTAATCATGAAATTGCCAAATAATCGTATAACGTGTTACTTTTTTCTTTTTCTAGTATCAAAACATATATAAAAAAAAACAAAAACACTTAAACTATTTGAAACATATATCTATATTAAAGCGACCCAGATTGCCACACTCTCATTCATTCTATTAATTTAGCCCCCATTTATTTAGTTTAGAGATCTCTGATTTTATAGTAAAAAAAATACAACATTACGTGTCCCTCGGCGTCGACTCCCGTCACATGTCACCAGTCGAATATTTGTCTGTTCGTCACATTAGTGATTTATTGAAAGCACCATTTTCATTTTTTAACACTGTCACTGGTTTAATTTGGTTGTGGTGTTTTGTTAAATTTTACAAGAACTTATTTTGGCTCCGTACGTCTCGTGTTCGTCCCGGCCGGGATCAAGGGTGTTAGGTGACTGCCTAGAGCGTTAGCAAAATGCCCCACTCCTAAAGTCGGACAAAACGGAAATTACAATGCCTGCTAGTGACAAAATGTTCGTCACTGTACTTAAAGCATGGGTTATTCATGTGCGTTAGATGTTGACGAAATTGCACTGCCTTTCGTCACGTCACTCAAGTGGGTGTGGTTTCACTTATCCTTCCGCCCGCAACCTAGCACGTGGCAAACAAATTTGTTACAGTTGGCCATGTTTGTTCGGCTTGGCCCGAGACTGTAAGCGTTGTCTGTGTGCACCGCTGGTGTTCGCGCGTTTGTGTGCGCCACACAGCACTGGAATTCTGGGAATTATACTGCGTTCTCCAGTCACACCTTGCAAGACTATATGACTGCGTTCTTTGTCTTACTGAAACCGTTTAGGTAGGGGACTTGCTACCGCATTTATACATGGGATTTACAATTGAAAATGAAATAAATTTAATAAAATAAAATACCCCATTCTGCCCCATTACATGCAGCATTTCTTGCAGTGAACCAAAAAGGTGAAAACCGTTTTGAGCCAGGTTATATCTGTATGGTGGGTGGTCCAGTAGTTCAAAACCAAAACCTTGAAGTCAGAGTTTGTGTTGTTGTCCATATGAGGATCAAGTGTTGTGAAGTAAAATGGCCTGTTTGAAAGTTTGCCAGACCTTTTGGATTTTTTTCAGTAACTCACAGTAGTTTTCATTATTGTTTCATTTTAGGATTACGTAAATACTTGTTTTAATAGTTCATCTTCTTTTTTCACAGCACTAAATTAATATAGATTATTAAACTTTCACTTGTGAAACTTACTTTGTTTCTCCCATACGTGTTTCGGTGTGATATGCGCCTTCACACCGCTGACGAAGGCGCACATCACGCCGAAACGCATACGGGAGAAACAAAGTAGGTTTCACAAGTGAAAGTTTAATAATCTATATTAACATAAATACTGCTTTGATATCATCATTGTTCATTACTCATAACAATGAATGTATATAGTAGATGGTCGATGATTAACCAACACCAACCATTAACCATAACCAACAGTTCTACGAGGTGGTTGATGGTGTCGCTATGGGTAGCCACTCAGTACCCAACTTCTACATGGAGAAATTTGAGCAGCAGGGCATTTCAACTTCCTCACTGAAAGCGAGATGCTGATTTCACTATGTGGACGATACTTTCATAGTCTGGAGCCACGGCGAAAAGGAGCTTTGACATTTCCTAGTGCAACTCAACTGTGTTCATACGTGGCTCAAGTTCACCTTTGAAAGAGAAGCGTACAATCAGCTGGTCTTCCTTGACGTCTTGGTCCTCAGAAGGACCGATGGAAGGCTTGGTCATAAGGTGTACAGGAAACCAATGCACACCAACAGATATCTCCATAAGTTGTCCAATTACCATCCAAGACAGGAGCGGGCAGTGTTGAAGACCTTGGTTGACTGAGCAAAGAGGATCGGTGAGCCTCGGTACCTCAACAAGGAGCTGTGGTATCTCGAGTAAGCACTGCAGGCAAACAGGTATTCCTTCAGCGAGGTGATACGTGCAGTTCAGCTGAGAAGAGCTGCCAGGCCGGAGGAGTCGGTGTTCAGGAGAGTGTTGGCGTAGCTGTCTTACCCTACGTTCATGGGGTGATGGACCACATTCACAGGTTGTTGGGCCATACCATATATAATATACTGATTGTATTTACATTGATTTAATAATTATATAATATTTAATTTGTTCATTTCTAGAGTTGGTTTGGTTATGTAAATATAAATTTGATAAGTGTTTATCCTGGTATGGTGGGTTTATTGTCTCTGATATAAACTTAATTCTGTCGTGCTAAAGATTACTATCACATAAAATGTCTATTCTTTAGCACGTATGTTATAACAAATTTTGTGCTTGAAAGTATGGAGTACAGGACAGTTTGATATGAGTACTTCGGCTTCGCAGGCTGTAAGGCCTTGATCCATGGTTGTTTTGTACAAACATTTTGGCCGTGCCTTCGATGCCCATCTTCAGTGCAGAAGGCTGCAAAACACTGACAAAGCATTCATAGTCAGTGACCAATGAACTGTGGTTAAGGCTAGAGGCCATGAGTAGGACACCCATATTTATAAACTTTTTGTGTCCGCACGAAGTTGTCAGTCTAAAGAACTGATGGCCGAAAAGTTTGCACAAAACAACCATGGACCACGGCCTTACAGCCCAGCAAGCTGAAGTACTGATTTCAAAATATCACTATTGCATTAATGACTCGGAACACTAGGTTTTTTATAAGTAAAAGCATAAAGTTTTACCTTACAGCCTAAACCGGTTTTCTCCTTTATAAGGCTTCTCCTTTAAAACCGGTTTAGGCTGTAAGGTAAAACTTTATGCTTTTACTTATAAAAAACCTAGTGTTCCGAGTCGTTAATGCAATAGTGATATTTAGTTAAGTAACGGACACGTCATGGACAACGAAATCCAAGTACTGATTTCATTGAAGCCGGGCATGAAAGCCTCGGACAGGACAGTTTGTTTATCATCCCACATTCACTTGAAACTTATTTAAAAATCAGTAGCTTTTATTGAAAATGGAATACTGTGGCATCACTAGAAGTATATATTAAGTGAGATATACCGGGTGCTTATGAAGTGTGCAGTAAGCAGTATAAGTGAACATATTGTATTTCAGTTAAAATGTTTTTACAGTGATTACAGTGGTGTGCAGACTGTAAAATAGTTTTACAGTAAAACGTGGTATTGCAGTATTTAGTTTGACTAACTGATTTTTTTGTGGCTAAGTTACAGAAAAACAAGACATTGCTGTACAAGCTGATCAAGAGATACCAGTCAGCCAGACTTCATCTGCAGTGCCTGTAAGTGTTAAGCTACAATATTTAACATATTTTTCTGTACTTTCATACATTGTATAATATATTGTATATTGTTTATTGTGTATTGTATAGACTGAAGTCACAACACAGCTTCGAACATCAATGAATATATCTGCAGTAATATATAACATGTGGTCCCTTTGTACATTTGTAGTATGTGTTGCGCAACCAAAGGAAAAGTATGTGTGGGAAGAGAAAATAGTAAGGAATTCATAATAACATCTGGGGTTAAACAAGGCGATGCATTATCGGCATCGTTATTTAATGATTAAAGCTCTCCAGTATGCAGTAGGAAAGTTGGGACTAAGGGGACATATATTTCAACGAATGAACCAGATCGGTGCATATGCAGATGATGCGGTGCTAGTGGCCAGAAATGTACTGTATCTGGTGCCCATAATCTTTGAAGAACTGGAAAGGGAAGTCCAGAAAGTAGGACTCTATGCCAACGAAGAAAAGACAAAATATATGAAAGTATCTAGTACAGAGGGAAGGAGGAGAATTGAAGATCTTAATGTAGGATGGTATACTTTCCAAGGGGTCCGGAATTTAAATATTAGGGTGCCTCCATAAACAGTAAGAACAAAATCAGCAATGAGATTGTAAATCATATAATGAGTGGTAATAGAGTTTTTTATGCCTACCAGAAAATTTTCAGTTCCAGTTTAGTCAGCAAAAGAACCAAACTTAGATTATACAAGACCTTAGCAAGACCAGTTGTGACGTATGCTGCAGAGACCTGGACACAACTTAATAGTGACATACATAATTTAAGAGTCTTTGAAAGAAGAATTCTAAGAAAAATCTTTGGAAGGAGAAGGAAGGTGAAGAATGGTGCATATGGAACAATAGGGAATTTGAGGAATTGATAGATTGCGAGGATATAGTGAAGTTCATCAAGTCAATGAGGATCAGCTGGTTGTGACATATGACGTGCATGGAGGATGACAGAATGCCCAAAGCAGTTCTTAGACGGACAATAGATGGGAAAAGAAGGAAAGGAAGACCTAGAAGAAGGTGGCTGTAGGATGTAGAAGATCAGGAGGTTGCGTATCGGGGATTGGTGCTGGAGGCTGGAGAACCAAAGTGTTTGGAGGTGACTAGTCAGGAGATGCCCAATGCTCATCATGGCATGTAATGCCAGAGTCAGTCAGTATATGGTGCACATACAAAGTACAAATTTTATGTAACAGTCTATCCTGTAAATTGTATTATACCTTTGGACTTCAGCCTAAAGAACTGATGAATGATTATGTCTTGTTTCTCAAAGCTTCTTAATGCCTCCATTTTCTATTTACCCCCAGTAGCTCTTTATTTATTTTGCACTTGATCTATAAACTAGTTTCTGGCCTGCACTATCATGTTCTCCCAACCACGATTCATCTACATTGTAATTACTTGTGCAATGCAAATGTCATCACATCTTACTGTATGTCTACCTCAATTTTTGTTTCTTTTTTATCTTTTTGAGATGTATTTTTTTGTTTTTATTTCTATTTTTCTGTGTTCATTACATCATTTTTATTGTAATTTCTGTTAATTACACATACCTCCGTATCAGGAGAGTTATTATACACACAGGAGAGTTTTTCTGTATCAGAAAATTGTTATGTTGGTAAAATTTTAAAGGAATGTTTTGTTACGAAAGTACCTGCTAGCACTTAAACATGCTATCATGCATGATGCAACCCTCAAAAATTGCACTCGCCCACTCGCCAGTGGCGAGTGGGTTTTGACTGTGAAAAAAAGGAGAAAAGAGGAGAGAAAGAATGAAAAATGGAAAAAAGAACGACGTCTATTAAACCAAAACACGTCACGTTTTTGTTTTAGTAAAGGCGCGTGTTGAAGTCATAGGCCGTCAGTTAGCTGTCACCGTGTGAATTTTATAAACAAAACTGCTCTGTTGGATATAAACATCTTAAAACACGTCGAACAAAATAGTGTTGCTGAGAGAGGGGAGCGGAAATTTCATGCCGTTCTGCGCGGGCCGCCGGCCTTTCTCACTCCTTCCAAGTTGTACAGTCTGCTAATTAGTGTTGAGTTGACCGGATGTGTTACGCATGTGATTTATTGTTTCGTGTACTAAGAGTATTCTCAATTTCTAAGATCGTGTTCAGCGTATATTTTATTTTTCGTGTGTTATTTTATTCATAATGAAACAGATTAAACTTAATTATTTCTTTAAAAAAAGTTCTACTGTCAGTACGACGACGCCTAGTGAGTCTGCGAGTGCGACGTCTACTGCTAGAGATGTAAGCGCCGGGCCTAGTAGGGAAACGGAAATGCCTACTATGGAAAACGCGAGTTCTAGTGGACTTAGCCCTACTCACGGTTCCTCTGGGAAACAAAAATTTCAAAGAGCTTGGCTGGATATCTTCCCCTGGCTAGCTTACGATTCCGACCGCGCAAAATGTACTGTATGCGCTAAATACCCTCAAAATAGTGACCCAAAATGGGTAGCAGGATTTTCTGGTTCCATGAAAAAGGAAACTTTTGTGTTTCATGGTAAAAGCCTAGTACATATGGACAATTTAACGCGGTTTGAAGTAGAGTCAGAACCAGGAAAAGCTCCTCTTGCCAAATGTATTAAGAAAATAGAGTCTTCTATGTTTGAGCATCTAACAACTTTATTCAACATAGCCTATTTTATAGGCATCAATGAAAAACCATTTACCAACTTCCCTAAGCAAGTTGCCCTTGCAACTAAATTAGGTGTAAATGTGGAGACAAAACAATATGTAAACGATAAAAGCTGCCAAGTTTTCATTAATTTTATTGCTAAATAGTTACAAGAAGATGTGGTTCAAAAATTAAAAAATGCTCAGTGTTTCAGTATTTAGATTGGTGGTTCCACGGACCGAAGTGCTGAGGAACTTGTGATTGTTTATGCTCGTTATGTGTGTGAAGGGGAGATAAGAGAAGACCTTTTAGGCCTTGTGCCTCTCGAGAGTGGTAGGGCAGAGTCGTATTTCACTGCTGTTACTGGGCTCTTGGATAACTTAGGGCTTGATTGGAGAAGAGAAAAGTACATGGTTAGTGTGGGAACTGACGGTGCGTCGTCTATGATTGGCTCAAAGTCAGGTTTCGTACTTCATTTGAAAGAAGAAGCTCCGCATTTAATTAGCATTCACTGCACCGCACATCATCTACAATTGGCCATACTTGATGCTGCCAATTCCATCCCTTACCTAGAAAAGCTTGACGAAACTGTGAAGAATATATACAAATTTTACAAACGATCCTCAAAACGCCTCCATGAGCTTAAAAACACTGCGAAAACTTTAGAAAGTGAGATAGTAAAACTCAGAAATATTCACAATGTACGGTGGCTATGTAGTAAATCTGACGCTTTGAAAGCTTTGCGGCGTGATCTCGTACCTCTGGTCATCCATCTTGAGGATATAACGAACCGGAAAGCTACAACAGGAGAAGCTACGGATGCAGCTAGAGCAAAAGGCTATCTAAAAATCCTTACATCATACAAGTTTGTAAAAACATTAAACTTTTTGATTGACCTGTATGGGAAACTAGAGCCATTTTGTAAAGTTTTACAGTTGAAACAGTTACTGGTCTCACAGGTACGATCGTCAATGATGGTAACGGTGGAAGTGGTTCAGTTCTTGCTTTCATCTGAAGGATCCACTGTGAAACAATTCCTTTCTGACACTTCAGACTCAGAGAAACTGAATTGCTCAAAATACAAAGGCGACCAAGGAATTGTTCTCACAAACACGTCTCAAGGGGAGGAAGAATACAAATCAATCCGTAATAAGCTGATCGAAAGCACAGTTCATTACTTGAAGTGCCGTCTTGATACACTTGAGACTGTAGTAGGCACCAAGTGCCACGTTCTGGATTTCTTGTGCCTTCCTCAAGATGACACCCTAACTGCATATGGCAATGAGGAGATTCTTCAATTGGCGCATGTTTTTATTACTGGTGATATAAATGAGGATGTTTTGCTATCGGAATGGTTTCAATTAAAAATGATGGTTAAAGAAGAGCAAATAACTTCAAAAGGACTGGGTGAGCTATTAAAAACTCTGTACAAGTTTCCTGAGCGTTTTGGTGAGCTAAAGAAAGTATTTTATGGTGTTGCATGCATGGCAGTAACAACAGCATCTTGTGAATGGGGATTTAGCTTCGTTAACAGGATAAAAGTGAAACAGAGACTTTCCCTGGACATCACTTCATTAGGAGATCTAATGCAGCTGGCAGTAAATGGACCACCCTTAGAAGATTTCAACCCTGGTGTAGCAATAGACAAATGGTATTTCTCCTCGGGACTTCTCCATGTTAGTGGCCACAAGAAGAAACACTCAGCCTAGTCCAGCTTGATTATTTTTAATCAATTATTTTTCATCTTCAACTCGATAAGGGACTGTCAGAATATAAACTGGGCTAATGAATAATGTAGCGGTACATGCTAAATATTAAATAATAAAGTTTTATTCCCCCCCCCCCCCTGGGAAACGGTATCTGGCGAGTGGGAAATGCCAACAATTTTCGAGGTTTGCATGATGTCTTGAAGATAAGAGAATTCATAAACTTGTGTTTATAATCTCAACTATAACATGTTTATAGATATTTATTTCATTGTTAATAATAAAAAACTTAACAAGAATATATTTTTTATTTTGTAAATTACAAATGTTTCAATAGTAATCCAACTATCGTCATTAGATATAATTTTTTTTAATGATTAATAATAATATAAAATAACAAGAAAAATTTGAGCATACAAAATGTTCGTGCAGACTGTTGTAAATCTGAATAAACTATGTTCTAAGCTCATTGGTTGTTATCTTGTTTTGATCATTTTCTTGTTCACTTGATTTGAATTGAAAATCAAACCTATTTATGTCTGAAGGAACTTTAGTGGACAGCAGTTCTTAATGTATTCTAAATACAGTACTTCTGAAGATTTTGTTGCTATAGAAAATTGATGTCACAGTAATTAATAGCATGCCATCATGTTTTGATCAGTTAATTGCCACCTGTCAAATGTAAACCTTTTTTATATAAACAAAACAAAGTCACACAAAAAGTAGTAAGAAGCCAGAAACTTAATTGTGTTGAATTTGTTTTGTCAGTTTGTTTAAAGAAGAAGGCATATTATATTAATTGTGTCCAAATATACTTATAGCCGAGTAAGACTAATTTAAAAATAGCAAATTTCCAGAAAGAGCATCTTTTGAGCTGATTTTTTTTTAACGATAGGTTTAGTGTTTACTTAAAAGTTTATCCAAGTTCCAGACTTCGGATCGCCCATTTTCTCCGATATCCCCTGACTTTTCATTTCCGGCAAACAGCGGAGTGTGAGTCACTGAAGTTTTCCTCGATTTTTCCCATGATAACTTCACCAAATCAGAAAAATAAAAATACCAGCATGTTCTCCAGAAAATTTCCTATCGATCTGTGTTAGTCGTGCATTTTTTTAAAGGCAACATAACCAACAAAAAAATTTTAACTTGCAAAAATGTGTATTTTCAGATTTCCGTTAATAATGAGTGAAATGATTTTTTTCTTCATAAAAAAATTGTAGAATAATAGTATTCCAATAGACAAATTTCCATATTAATTTTTATCCGGAAATATTTTGTCATAAGCCACACTAAATTTTTCAAGTTGGAAACGGAAATTTTTCAAAATTTGGTCCAGTCGTCACCCTGAAATCACAAGACAAAGTTTTTTTTTAAATACTTATATTTCATGCTCTATCAGCTAGTAAAAAAAGTTTGTTCTTTCATAGCTTCCCAAATAATAATTTTTAACTTTTTTATTGTGAACGCATGTGCACTTTTAAACAGCTAATGACCGCGCGGGCTGAATCGAGTATACATATGCGCCACCAAGCGGCAGTACTACGTACTGCACATTTACACACTAATTGTAAATATAGTGATGTGATGAAACGTTTTTGTTAATTGTGATATTTTATTTTTTTTAACTACCTTAGTACATCAACCTTTACCTTTACATCAACAATGCATCGTTAAGAGCAGCAGATGCTCCGGCAAGTACGTAGTACTGCCACTTGGTGGCGCATATGTATACTCGATTCAGTCCGCGCGGCCATTAGCTGTTTAAAAACGCACATGCGCCCACAATTAAAAAGTTAAAAATTATTATTTGGGAAGCTATGAAAGAAGAAACTTTTTGCACTAGCTGATAGAGCAGAAAATACGAGTATTTAAAAAAAAAAAAACTTTGTTCTGTGATGTCAGGGTGACGACTGGACCAAATTTTGAAAAATTTCCGTTTTCAACTTGAAAAATTTATTGTGGCTTAATGACAAAATATTTTGGGATAAAAATTAATATGGAAATTCGTCTACTGGGATACTATATTCTACCATTTTTTTTATGAAGAAAAAGTCATTATATCAGTCATTATTAACGGAAATCTGAAAATGCACATTTTTGCAAGTTTAAATTTTTATATAGGTTGTTGCCTTTAAAAAAATGCACGACTAACACAGATCGATAGGAAATTTTCTGGGGAACACGCTGATATTTTTATTTTTCTGATTTGGTGAAGTTATCATCAGAAAATCGAGGAAAACTTCAGTGACTCGCACTCCGCTGTTTGCCAGAAGTGAAAAGTCGGGGAAAATGGGTGATCCGAAGTCTGGAACTTGGATAATCTTTTAGGTAAACACTAAACCTATCGTTTAAAAAAAATCAGCTCAAAAGTGGCTGTTTCTGGAAATTTGCCTTTTTTGCCCTTTTTTTCGATAGTCTTACTCGGCTATTACTTTCTGTTCTAATGAGTCTCCTTCAGATTTTGTAGTTATAAATTTGTTTTACAAAATATTTTTAAAACGTTTTGTTACTGTTTTCCCTGAGACATGCTCTGTTCTTTATAGTGTAATGTGTAATATTCAGACATCTTTTAATATCACAATCAAGTGTAGTTATTAAGCACATTACAGATGCTAGAGTTTATACACATGAGCAGTAAATTTTTAGTGGCATGTTAATATAGTTGGTTTACATGTCATGTATGCACACAGTAAGTTTCCATCTTTGCATGACTCTACAAAACTACTAATGTGATTGTGGTTGAACTAATGTGATTACAAGTATAAGATAGCTGAGTTACAGAACAGTCTGTAGTATAATGAAGTTTTTCTTTTTCAATTTTGTGCATACCATTATGAAATTTAAAACCTGAAGTAGTGAAAGATGCAATTACATACAGTGACAGGATTTATTTTTGGTATTACAGGAGGCCAGTATCAACGTAACTTCAGCTGTTGATACGTCTCCTCCAGACAGTATTGAGTGTTGCTGCACGTGTCATCAGAGTACAGTACAGGCTGGACGAAGAGGAATTGCTCGCATTAGGGAAAACAAACACAGACTTCAGTCAGAATGCGATGTATTGACGCAGAGGCGAGAACTGATGTTGCGGCAGCTGTCTGAACTTCAACACAGGACCAGTCTAATATATTCAGCTACTGTGAGAATTAAAATAAAATCTAATTAATAAGGTTGTGTTAGTGATTATAATCACAAACAGAATTAACACTGTTGCACACCACTTTAGAAAAATTATTCCGATTAGCACTTTCAAGCTTCACAGCTTATCATCAGATTGAAAAATGATCTGATGATGAGCTGTGAAGCTTGAAAGCGCTAATCTGAATAATTTTTCTATAGTGGTGTGGAACAGTGTTAATTCTGTTTCTTAAAATTAAATCATTTATGTTAGTGTGAATTTAAGGCTGTAAATTTTAGTTTGTTTAAATAGAACTATGTTTCTAATAAGTAAATAGTGAGTTACTGATTGGGTTTCGCTAGCTTATTTTTTTTATATACTAAACATTTTCAGCTGTTATTTTTCCATTTTAAAAGTTACAGATGATATTGAACTTTAAAAAGAGTTTAAATAAAATAATAACATTATGAAAACATGAGAAGTGTTTCTCAAACTGTTCTTTAACATAAGGTAAAATTCAAGTAGTCTAATAAACAATACAGTTGTGGTATGTTAATGCTGAACAATCTTTGGTAGTTGCAGTTTATAGTCCTGTTAATTCATGAAATTGAAAGAGTCTAAAATGATCGGTTTAATATGCATACATATTCTATGGTTACATGTCGAAATGGTATTATCTCTGTTGTTTTGTAACTTTAATGTTATGTGATGGTTTTTTTATACTGACATACTCTTATACAAACTGATTTAGCTCATGAAAGATTAATGTGATATTTACTGGTAATTGCTTGTGATTACAAGAATGTGATGGGAACATGTGATAATTCTTCTTCATTCCAGGATTAGGCGACATCATCGGTTCCAGTCACTATTTTCAAGCCATCTTTTGTGTAGTCTACCCACATGTCTTTTCCCTTTAGGCGCATATTGTAAAACTTGTTGAGGTGGCCTTTTTGCTTCCATTCTACCTATACGTTCAATACATTCCTCGATTCTTGCATTTACAGAGAATGTACCCAATTCTTGTCTTGTCACATCATTTCTATCGTTTCGTGTCCATCGCTTTACGTATCTCAAGAAATTCAACTCTGTAGCTTGTATATGACATGTTTTTAGACAACACCCATGTTTC
This sequence comes from Magicicada septendecula, assembly GCA_034769895.1. Lineage (NCBI taxonomy): Eukaryota > Metazoa > Arthropoda > Insecta > Hemiptera > Cicadidae > Magicicada > Magicicada septendecula. The sequence continues at coordinate 61,854,372 of CM068369.1, read as the reverse complement.
GGAACTGTATAGAAGAGTAAGATGAGTAAGTTCTATAAGGGAACTTCATTTGAGCTGTGTGATAATTAAGACATATTATCTTGTTAGTATATTTGTATTAATTCCAGTAAGATGTTATTAACTAGGCTTGGCCTTCTACTTTTTTTTTGCATTATCCGAAATTAATAGTAGTATCAAAACTCTGCTTGTCACTTGTCATTAGTAAGATATAAGTGAAGGCGGAATGATTTTTACTGTTCAGTTTACTTGATGAGGGAATCTAATTATGATGGATCTGTAGTCTGGCATGTTGTTGTAATTGACCAGTAATTTTGCTGACATCATGTTTAACGTAGTCTATAATAGTATGATTTATTTTGTGGTATTTCAAGATACATTTCGTGTTGTATTTTATTAAACAGAATCCTCTTCAATTTTAAACTACCTTTGCATATTATGTGAATGTTCATACACTTATTACATTTATTGTACACTAGAATGTTAATCTACACTTTTTACATTTACTTAGTTGGATTTTTTTTAAATAAAGTATTATAATCTTCTTGTTGTACCTTTTGAAAGTACATTATTATTTCTTAATGTGGACTGATTTATCACATGTAGCTATTATCACTGTGGTAATACATTTGTAATATGAATGTGATGGAACTTTTTATTTTATGTTCTGTAGATTATATTACATATGCCTTGTTCATTGATCATGACTTCACTACTCTGTAAAATGTTCCTCCGTTGTACTCTGTATAGTTTTACTCTTTGTGCAGCTTCGTATAGAGTTTTACTGTCAGAGAGAAATTATTCTCTAATTGTCCGCTTTGTTTTGTTTTTCATTATCCTCTTTCATCTGCTAGTAGTACATAATTCAACTATGGGCATTGACTACCTATAATAAAGAAATTGTCAATGTTAAAACAAGAATTGTATACTTTGCACTGTTTCTTTACAAAACAGTCGCAATATAATTTGTCTTATTACTCATTAAATTACTCTTATGGTAGAACAGTTGTGCATTGTAACACATGATATTTCAAAAATATTTTGACTTCTTAAAAAACATTAAATCTCATATTATGTCTTATAAACATATTGTTACGACGGTCTCACTAATCGTCGTATGATACAGTGGAAAACGAAATACAGACACCAATGAAGTCACTAATAACTAGCTTTAATTAATCACAAATAACAATTCATAATCACCTCGTACAAGAATTCAACTTAAATTTGTCCACACGCAATAATAATGTCAACTATAAAGACTTCCGCACTAATTACAACACAACAAGCACTTGATATCACTTGACAAATTGCCCAACAGAAACTGACTGACAAAGCCAGCTGCTGTTCTTTAAATAGATAGCACAAGTGTTCCAGAATAATCCATAATGTCAACAGCCACTCAAAAACTCTAGAGCAGTGGTTCCCAAAGCGGGTCCACGGACACTTGTAAGAAAAAAACTGAATAGGCTATACCATAATTTTCTCAGATTTTTTGTAATCTAACATCTAGATTTTAGAATCTTAAAACAATTAGTAGAAGATTCCAGAAGTTTTTTTTTGTGCAAACTAATTGTAATTGTAAAAGTAATTTGAAACTAATGGCTTTAATAACGTCTTTAAATCGTGTCTCGTAGCAGATCTGTTTGCCAGCCGAGCTGACTAGAGCGCCGCATCAACGCAGAACTGATCGCACTGTTTTTTTCCATGTATAAGCACTCTATCTTGCAAGTAAGCACTGTATCTAAGAATAACGTTTTTCCATGTAGCTGATTTTACGCCTAAGTAGCTGGATTTCGACACGTGTGGCTGGAAATGTAGAGCGGAGGTTGGCAAAGCTAAGAAATAAACTTGATGTCGAGAGTGACGTAATATTGAAATTATCAGACATTAAACCTAATATTCCTGAGCTAATTATTCAAAAGCAGCTTCATTGTTCAAGTTAAACTATTGTAACGACGGTCTACTCGATCGTTGTAGGTACAGTGGAAACAAAATAAGTACAAGACACCAATTAAGTCACTAATCACACCTTTAATTTTTACAGTTAAACGGTTCGTAATTAACAACACTGTCTTTTACAACAGATCAAATGAAAATTGTTCACACGCAAATAAATGTTCACTAAAATTAAACACAATTGTATTAGAATTATACCGTCCGATTATAAAACACCACTCTTAACTAATAACCACTTGAACGCGCACAGCAATATCAATAATATGCACTAATACTGAAACTTAAGGCTGCTGCCGCCATATATTTATAGCCGCTGAAAATCTAGACGATTCTTAATTGCGTCGTAGCGTCCGTATGAACTACGTAATTAACTGCGGCCTTGACACAGTCCGCGCGGCTGGCGCCTTCGAGAACCCTCTCGAATATGCGTTGACAAGCACGTACGCCACACGCATTACATCTCGAATATGCGTTGACAAGCACGTACGCCACACGCGTTACATCGAGATTCTTCTGGCACATTCGACAAACACGTAGATTGTTCTGTGATGTCGTAACACTATGTTTAATATCATTAATATTATAATTTTCCAAGTTAAAAGAATTTTGATTTTCATACATTTTAATTAAAACATAAGAGTTTGTATCATATTTACTGTTTGTTTTATTTCATAAATCAAACGGGGTCCATGAAATGTTTAATTTTTTAGAGGGGGTCCGTGGACTGAAAAGTTTGGGAACCACTGCTCTAGAGCGTACTTGTGTGCGGCCTTGAAGAAACACTCATCTGCTGGACTAGGCAAGAAACGTGTAGAACAACACTCTCCATTGTTCGAGAACATTCCGTAATTCCATAACAATATTAAATCATAGACTGCTTTTGTCAATGTTAGAAGCATCTTCTTTATAATAAAAAATTCTTTATTGTCTCAATTACAGTTTATTATGTGAATGTGAATAACGGTACATTATGGAAACAAAATTTGAACTCACTTTTTATTATCGTTTCTTTCATTTGCAGCAAGATAGACGTCCCAGTATTGATGTTCAACTATTCCATAACCTAAGTTCGAGACTGCGGCATCAAGAATTGAGATGTCGCCACTTGCAGTCAGCACTAAAACATCAGCAAAGGCAAACAGAAAAAATGATTCAGAGTGAGTAGACTTTCTAAGTTTAATAGTTTTTATAATATGAGGGGTAGTGTTTATCTTTTCAGTTTTTAAAATCTCAGCAAGTTAAATCACAAACTCACCTCTTTTGGTTCTGTATCTCTCGTCTCTGTATATACAGAACATTAGTTATATTACAAGCTCTTAAATCCTATTATAATTTTAATGATTTGTTACTTTAAGTGTGAATTTGTATTGTGTAATAGTGCGGGGGGGGGTGAGGTAGCAAGAGAAATAAACATAAACTAAAGGATTATAAACAGTATTTGACTTATATATGAAATTATTTGCACAATTAGAAACACTATACATACAGTACACACAAACTCACATAAATCGCAACAAGAAAAACGTGCACAAATGAAGTCAGCACGATGAGTGTACAACACGATCTCACAAACGTAGTATGTAGTAGAACCCTAATTTGCTTGTACAGGCGTGCACACCACTTGAAACCACAGTGGAGCAGCCTGCCTGAACTGTTTGGGAGGCGCTTATGTTTGTACAGTATGATATCAACCTTTTTTTTATTGTCACACAGACCAGGCAAGACAGGTAGGTATAGACGGCTGGATAAATGGAGGCTAGACAGTTGTGAGTCTACTGTAACATCAGTAAGCTTATTTGTCTTGAAAATTTAGTTGTTGGCAGCAACCTGAATGTGGAAACTGTACCTGTGTTGTATAATTATTTCCAGATGCTTGGGAACAGTATCAGGCAGACCTTGCAAGTGTTCAGAGTACATTAAGAATCACTCAGGAGAAACTACAACAGCAAACCATGGCCAGCAAGAAGCAGGTACTGGTATCTATACCAATACAGTCTGGTATCTGTATTTTATAGTTTACATTTTTCGTTCACAGTTATTTTTTTTACTTCCATGTTCCATAATGAAATGGAAGTATGGTGATGGCGATAACGGCTGATTCGAGATAACGGCTGATTCTGATTGTACTACCCTCAAAACATGAAGAAAAGTCATTTTTTGAAAAGTGTCTGTCTGTCTATGTGTCTGTGTGTAGAATTTTACTTCCATGTTCCTTAAGGAAATGGAAGTATGGTGATGGCAAAAAAAATCGTGTTCGAGATTATTGCAGATTCTGATTGTACTACACTCAAAACATGAAAAAAAGTCATTTTTCGAAAAGTGTCTGTGTGTGTGTGTCTGTCTGTAGATTTTTTTTTTATATGTGTACTACGTTATCGGCACCAAAGAAGTAGTTCTTTGTTAAAATTCCTTCCCGGGCTGTTTAGCCGTAGTCCAATGTTTTCTGCAAAACCAGACTTTTCGGCAGTCCATCGACTGCCATCATTAGTGAAAATCGAGTGCGTAAACGTCAGGTGGTATACGTTAGTGACCACAGTACCGTGGTTAAGGCTGAAGCAATAAGTAGAAAGAAGTAGTTTCTATGGTAATATTTCATTTCAAATATGATTTTAAATATAAATCTTAGAACATGGAAGTCATGTATGGTTCTCCATACCAATATTTTTCTATGGCAAACGATAAAAGCCGCAAATTCAAACAGAATCAAATAATTTTCTGCATACATCCCTGAACTGTAGAGTACTCAAGGCCTATTGATTTTGGTGAAGATCGGTTAAGGGAAAGGGGTAGTTTACCTGCAGCGTTTTTATGTTTTAATAAGAGTAATTTTACTTCCATGTTCCTTAAGGAAATGGAAGTATGGTGATGGCAAAAAAAATCGTGTTCGAGATTATTGCAGATTCTGATTGTACTACACTCAAAACATGAAAAATAAACATTTTTCGAAAAGTGTGTGTGTGTGTGTGTGTGTGTGTGTGTGTGTGTGTGTGTGTGTGTGTGTGTGTGTGTGTGTGTGTGTGTGTGTGTGTGTGTGTGTGTGTGTGTGTGTGTGTGTGGATTTTTTTCTATGGCAAACGATAACAGCCGCAAATTCAAACTGAATCAAATCATTTTTTGCATACAGCCCTGATTTGTAGAGTACTCACGACCTATTGTTTTTGGTGAAGATCGGTTGAGGGAAAGGGGTAGTTTACCTGCAACGGTTTTTTTTTAATCAAGGGTAATTGTTTTCTATGGCAAACGATAACAGCCGCAAATTCAAACAGAATCAACTACTCTTTTGCATACAGCCCTAAATTGTAGAGTTCTCAAGACCTATTGTTTTTGGTGAAGATCGGTTAAGGGCAAGGGGTAGTTTACCTGCAACGTTTTATGTTTTAACAAGGGTATTTTATATGGCAAAGGATAACAGCCGCAAATTCAAACAGAATCAAATGATTCTTTGCATACAGCCCTAAATTGTAGAGTTCTCAAGACCTATTGATTTTGGTGAAGATCGGTTAAGGGAAAGGGGTAGTTTACCTGTTACGTTTTATGTTGTAAAAGGGTATTTTCTATGGCAAATGATAAGAGACGCAAATTCAAACAGAATCAAATAATGTTTTGCATACAGCCCTGATCTGTACAGTACTCAAGACCTATTGTTTTAGGTGAAGATCGGTTAAGGGAAAGGGGTAGTTTACCTGCAACGTTTTATGTTTTAAAAGGTTATTTTTTATGGCAAACGATAAGAGTCACAAATTCAAACAGAATCAAATAATTTTTTGCATGTAGCCCTGATTTGTAGAGTACTCAAGACCTATTGATTTTGGTGAAGATCGGTTAAGGGAAAGGGGTAGTTTACCTGCAACGGTTTTTTTTTTTAACAAGTTAATTTTTTTTCTATGGCAAATGATAACAGCCGCATATTCAAACAGAATCAAATAATGTTTTGCATACAGCCCTGAATTGTAGAGTTCTCAAGTCCTGTTGGTGTTGGTGAAGATCGGTTACGGGAAAGGGGTAGTTTACCTGCAACATTTTATGTTTTAACAAGGGTAATTTTTTATATGACGAACGATAACTGCTGCAGATTCAAACAGAATTGACTACGTTTTTCTGTTGCATACCTTTTTGAATTGAAGAGAACTCAAGGTCTGTTGATTTTGTTGAAGATCGGTTAAGGGAAAGGGGTAGTTTAACAGCAACTTTTTATGTTTTAAGAAGGGTAATTTTTTTTGCGAAAGATAACTGCCGTAAATTCGAACAGAATCAAATAATGTTCTGCATACACCCGTGAATTGTAGAGTTCGCAAGATCTGTTGTTTTTGGTGAAGATCGGTTAAGGGAGAGGGGTAGTTTACCTGCTACGTTTTATGTTTTAACAAGGGTAATTGTTTATATGACGAACGATAACTGTCGCATATTCAAACAGAATCAAATATTTTTTTGCATGCATCACTGAATTGTAGAGGACTGAAGGTCTATTGATTTTGGTGAAGATCGGTTAAGAGAAAGGGGTAGTTTACCAGCAACGTTTTATGTTTTATCAAGAGTAAAGTACTTAATTTTGATAAATAATGTATCCTAATAAGAAGCTCACAATAATCCACTGTAGAAACGTACATGAAATATCTATAAATGAAGAGGTTAGGTGAACGGGGTGGGGGTAATTTTCTATTAATGAAAATTATAGTTGATTGATTGGGGAGGGGAGAATTTTTTATGTGTACTACGTTATCGGCACCAAAGAAGTAGTTCTTTGTTAAAATTCCTTTCCGGGCTGTTTAGCCGTAGTCCAATGTTTTCTGCAAAACCAGACTTTTCGGCAGTCCATCGACTGCCATCATTAGTGAAAATCGAGTGCGTAAACGTCAGGTGGTATACGTTAGTGACCACAGTACCATGGTTAAGGCTGAAGCAATAAGTAGAAAGAAGTAGTTTCTATGGTAATATTTCATTTCGAATATGATTTTAAATATAAATCTTAGAACATGGAAGTCAACATGGCGTCTACAGAGCCAAAATACATAATAAATAAACACAACCTATTTATTAATTTATAAAAAGGTAAGTAAGATAACAATTGGCGATTCCGAACAGTGACTTTATATAAATTATTTATATAAATACAGCCTACTGGGAGGAACAGAAGGGTTATTTGAAATAACATAAAAAATTTTTTTTGAGGTACGTGAAAACAGACGTACAAGGATAAGGTTATGTTATGATTATGTGTAGTATGGGTAAATAGAATATCTTTTTGATAATAAGTATATGTTATATATAGTAATATTTTGAAAAGAAATATATGTAAAAGAATTTTTTTTTTAAATGGCAGATAATAACGAGAATGTCAGCTTAACTGACATTGAAAACGAAAGCCAAATGAATATTGAATTAAGTAGAACTGAGTCAAAAATTATGGATGAAGGAATTCATTCAACGCCAGTCCAAAGTAAAAAATCTGATACAGATGAGATGTTAACACGTTTATATAGCATGATGTGTAGCATGAATAATAAGTTCGATGAACAACAAAGTGATTCCAATGTTAAATATGATAATTTAAATGCCAAATTCAATGAAATGAAAAATGAAATTAAAAAACAAAATGATAATTTTGATAAACAATGTGACGAAGTGAATAAAAGGTTAGATGAGAGATTAAGTCAAATAAGGAATAAGAAGGTAAGTAGCAGTGACAATATGACGAAAAACAAGGTGCTAATTAATAAGGTGAGTAACAGTGATAATTTGAATAATGAGTTTACAGGTAATAATAATGATATAATTAAAAATATGGTGTTAGAAAATGATGTTGAGAATATTGGGAGTGATAGTGAGATGTTAGAGTGTGTTGAGTTAGAGAGAAAGTATATTTGTAAGGGGATTGCAGGGGGTAAAATTTTCCCTTAATGTTGTAGTAGGGGTTGAAGAAATGGCTTCACACGAGTATTTGGAAGACAATATGTCTGCAAATAAATTTCCCTGGGTTTTTTGTGCACTTCATAGGTGGTGCAGTAATGATGAGTTAGTGACCCCCTGCATATTTTGAGAGAGAGAGGGTAGCTTGGTGTTATGGTGAGAAATATATTGAGAGAGAGAGAAAGAAAGTAATAGAGATATATAAAGTAAATAGCAGCTATGAAGATTTTGTAGAGAGGTTAGGTAGAGAGAGAAGTAATAATAATAACGAGTACTTACCTTGCGAAGTAAAGGGTGTAGCAGTAGATAACGGTGATGACGATAGTAATGATAATATAACTTACCTGATTTTAACAGAATATACTAAAGGTGACAGGACTATACTCGAGCGTGACCAGGTACATGAGAGAATAATATGGAATAATCATATCAATTCAAACGACATTGTGGAAAGATATAAAAATTTAAATAAGTATTATATTGATAATAATAGTATCATATATTTAATAATAAATAATGTATGTAGACCTAAGATTCGACTGTTGTTCAATGATGGAGGGTAGATTGTTTTATTGTGTATGAATATTTATATATGTGGACAGTGGTTTTGAAATGGACGGTTTATGAACTGATTTTGATAAATGATAAAATAATAAGTTGGATTGTATATTTTTTGTGTATTAATGTCAATGTATTTGTGTATTCTTGATGTGTGTATTACATGTATTTTTATGTAAACCATGTATGTAACAGGAAGTTATAGTTTAATTGATTTAATAATAACAATTAACATTTTTTTGACTAAACAAGTGATGAAATTTTGTAACGGGGCTAAAGGGAAGGGTTTTCATTTTATTAAAAAATTATAATATTATATTTTCCCTCTGCACGGTCAGTCCCTATGTGAAGTAAAATTGTCGTCCAAGGAACAATGAAGTGAGATTGTGAACGGTGAGTTGGCAATGGAATGCGATGCCTAGTCTAAACACACGGCGGTAATTAAGCATTGAGGCACGTACAAAGACGCGCAACATGACCATGCGCGTGTAAAGACGCACATCAGACTCCAAAGGGACGCCACGAAAAATGGCGAGAGACGAAAACGTTGTTCCATGCGGTTCGTTGCTGACGGATACTCTTAGAGGCTACGCCTTCCACAGCCTCAATATTTTCGCCAGTCAGCATCGTCGACGCCAGTGCCCAATGCAAAACCATGCTACCTAAACGGTAACGAAAAGCTGTGTGATCGCAGTGGCCGTGTATGTGCCCGGAAACAGTCAGACGAGGTGGGGATTTAATTACCCGCCGTTTCATCAGTCGGCGAACAAGAACTAAGAGTAACGGACGCGAGTATTGGTGCGTGTTCCCAGTCGGGTAAAACTTTATAAAAATGTGAAAATCATAATCAGTCAACGAAAGAACTTCTCCCGGCCGGGACCTCCTACAAAGTTCGCGAACTATAGAAAGTTGACCAAATGTCCACAAAGTGTATAAAAACGTAAATTAGAGCAGTCCATCAGCTCGAAGTGTATACCGTGGAGACCGGAAAGTAAACAATGTGAAAAAAACTTTCGAACAAATCTGTAGTGCGGCGCATGGTTATCAGAGGCGCCAAGAGTTAGGCAATCAACGAGCTATTTCCCTATTTAATTAATTTTACTAATTCAACGAGCGCTCTAAAATTAGGGGTATGTAAAATTTTGTGTGAATGGAATGAATGGGCAAACTGGGTCGTCTTCCTAGACAGTAAGTAAATTTTGTTCTTACGTAAGATGTCTATCATGTTAAAAATTTATAACAATGTACTTCAAAAGTTAAAAATCATGTGGAGAGATTAATATTTTTTATATGTTATACATGGAAGGTAGTGGGACGAAGAGATGTTTAGTAATCGCAAAATAAAATATTATCTGCTAAATGATATACTTTGTTAAATAAAATCATTTCAAACACCTTATTTCATTTGCTGTACTGTTAAGTTCGCCGTACGAACGGGGTTCGTCCACACTTAGAGATCAGGCCAGATCAAGAATCAAAAGGTAAGTGGAAGTTGCAATTTAATTCATTAATAAAAATAAATAAAGTTACAATGGTGCCGTGACTGCAGGATGTAATGTAATAAAAAGTTATATTACACCGGCCTACATTTTGACAGTACAGAGAATGAAATACGGTTGTGAAAGCGAAATTTTATTTACGTAAAATGTACGTAATTATGGTATAAGGTTTATTTTATGTATGTTGTAGTATAATGTTTTGAAAGCAGATTAATCAATTGTAGTTAACACGTAAGTTAAAATAAGTTATAAATCAGTTAAAAATGTCTGAGCATACTGAACAAAGCAATGTAACGAACGTAGATATGAGTGAAAGTGACCTTGAACCACAGTCACTGAATGTAAGTGAGATGTGCGGACAGCTGATCTGAGCGCTGTTACAGAAACAGCTGTTGGCGGCAACGTAATCATTCATTCTACCCCAATTGCTGCTCAAATGCAACTAAGTGAAACAGCTGTTGATTCTGGGATTCAATTAACCCCAGTTTTAACAAATAAAAATAAACAATCCGATGAAATGGATATAATGAGTTTTTTACGAAAAATTGATAGCAAGTTTGATAGTAGCTTAAACGAACTGAGAGGTGAGTTGGAAAGTCATTTTAAAGCAAATGATATTAATTTTAAAGAACTTAAAGAACAAAATATTAAATTGGAGCAGAATATAAGTTTAAAGTTTGATTTTATGAGTAATGAATTATGTAAACGTATTGATGAACGTTTCCAGATAGAAATAAAACAAACACAAAATGATGTAGATAACGTTACAGGAAATACCCGTAAGTGTAGTGGGTATGTAACTTGTAACTTTCTTTACTTTTTCTTATTAATGAATTTGATTGCAACTTCCACTTACCTTTTGATTCTTAATCTGGCCTGATCTCTAAGTGTGGACGAACCCCGTTCGTACGGCGAACTTGACAGTACAGCAAATGAAATAAGGTGTTTGAAATTACTTTGTTTAACACAGTATATCATTTAACAGATAATATTTTATTTTGCGATTACTAAAATATTTCTTCCATGTATAAAATATAAAAAAAAATGCTAATCTCTCCACCTGATTTTTAACTTTTGAAGTACATTGTTATAAATTTTTAACATGATAGATATCTTACCTTATTCTAGGATACACAAACACAGCCCAGCCTGCCATTCTCTCATTCACTCAATTTACTTTAATAAACCCTCCCCTGATCATTTTAATTAACCCAAAAACCCTTAAACATGTTATGAAATACCCCCGGCCGGCAACGTGGTTTTCGCTCGCGCTAATGACCTCTCATTTTTACTGATTCGTGTGTCCGAAAATAAATGTGGATGTTTCTTCACTGAATGATACTCGCCACTGTCACATTATTTTAACTGGTAATTCACTTTTTACTGGTAAATTATAAAATTTTGAAAAGAGCCCACTTGGGGCTGTACCTACGCAGGTACTGTCTGTATCGGACTGCCAAGAGCGGCTTAGCGTTCACTGCTAACTAGATTACGTCTTTTTCAAAGTGGAAAACAATGCCTTGTAATTCGTCGCCCCAGCTATGTCACATTTAACACATGCAGTTGATTGTGTGTTGGTCGCAGAAGATATTTGTTCCGCACTGGCTGACGTCACTAAAAGGGTTTGGCTTAAGACTCACATCCGTCAACCTGGAACATGTGCTCGTACAATTTTTTTCTTTAGCCATCTTTGAGTTTCACAAATCGGCGTCGGTCCATGCGCATGCTGGTGTGACGCGCTCAGACGTACTGCCACACACTCGCAAAGTTCTAGGAAACGAAGCTTAGTACATTCCTTCATACAGATTGCACAATAGTTAAGGCGTATTGGTCCTTTGTTAGAACACTGTTTCAATTCAACACGTGGCCTGGTCCCAAATGGAAATTATACTTATGGATATTTTTTAACAAACCCCAAAAATTTAATAAAATAAAAATCCCTCAAAATTGTCACGTTACAATACCCCCCCCCCCCAATGAGAGATCTGCCGAAACAGAAGAAAGCTCATTGCTAAAACCCCTAAGAGGACCGGTGAGGAACTGGTGCCAACAACCCCCTCTTGCTCTCACACCTCATGGGTAAACAACCCCCCTGGCTCGGCGACTATGGACACATCTGAACGAGATCACTGGACTTCTCTGTACGAGATCCCAACACCGAAAAATCGAACAGATACGCACCACAGCGCACCTCACCTTCTATGATGCCACCCCAAAGTTCCAAATCCCTGGCTTATATCATGCCAGATCCTCAACCGATATGTTCCCCCTTTTCATGCACACTGGGCTGCCTTTAGCAGTTACTGGGCTCGCACACACACTTATAACTACATCCTATCAAAATTGAAACCTTCTTCAAAAATTTATTTAAGTTAAAAATCACTAGCTATTTTCTTTTACATCCAAACAAAAAATTTTTTTTCTCTAAACTGAATAATTCTCTTCATTATTTTTTCTTTTTTTTTTCATTAGGAAATTAACAAGTTGAACATTTCTTAAAATACGAACATCCTTATCCTAACATGTGATTATACCTATATTCTAAACAATACAATTCAATAAAAAAACACGATTAGTACACAAACAAGACCATCATCAAAGTTCAAAAACATCAATTAGATGGCAGGCACAAAATCAAGAAATTTTTTTTTTTTTTCAAAAAAATTTTAAATTCAAAAAATTTAAATTTATTAAAATATATTCTTTTTTCAATATTGAAATTATTTAACATTATTCAAATTAATTAAAAGTAAAATTGGCTTTACTTCCTTGCCAAAACGGGTTTAGTATAGAACATCACCTATCAGCTGATCAAACTGGGTCAAGTCAAAAACCTTGACCTACATAAGTTATACCCAAGTTACATCTGAAAATACATTGAACATCTTCAAAATTCTATCTTTAAACACAAAACACAATAAAATAACACATTTAAAATAACAAAATATTATAATTAACAATAAAACTGATCTTTAAATTACTCAAAATAAACACTTTATAGCTTTTCATTTTCAAATTCTACTAAAATTGTCATTGGTTTCAACCAAAATTTTACCTTTTTACTATAAATCTCTTTATTTAATAATCGCATTCTCCATTAATTTGGGTGATTCAATTACCTATACTACCTTGATTTACCCCTTGATATGTATACACATGTAATCTTTCTCACTCTGACTCTAATACCACTAACAGCTTTAACTAACATGACACCCATCTCTATCAAAATATCTATCAAACAATCTCTACACCCAGCTTACTATTAAACTCAATTCGCCACATTCTCTCGATATATAAAAAATATTCTCTAACCCTTTGTACTTAGGATGTGTGTTTCCCCCCCCCCAAAAGCTCATTCCCTTATGTTGGTTCCTGGATTCTACCTAAGGTAACCCTTTCTGGCGCCAAACGGTCCCTTCCCGTCCCAACCCTTGTGTTGCGGACTCCTACACTACACTATCCCCTATTACAAAATTGCCATCCCCAAATTAACACTCTCATTACCTCACTTCACCTACAAAATAACATCATCATTTATAAACATCAATATATCAACCATTACTCTACGTATATTCCCCATAACTGCTGTGTCAACATCAATACTTCTCAAATTCTATTACATTCATTCATTACAACGTTTTCATCTCTAGTACCACTTTAACTTTAACTTGGACTGATCTACATGTCCCACAAAATATTAATCACCCAAGATCTATCTGTTACTATCTTTCCCAAATTATTTAAAATCTTAACTTTATCAAATTATTTTCCTCAATATTTGAAATAGCATCGTTAACATATTAAAACATTATATTTAACATTAATTACCTTGGACATTAATAAACAATTTATCAGTGACATTCTATTACTGATCAGCTGACATTCCTAGCAAGGTGAATGACCTCACTGCAAACACATTTCAAAATTATCCACCTTCTATGAAATACATATTTTTAGCAATCCTTACATCTACCCTACTACACATCATTGTTTCCCCTCTTTCTGACTCTGGTACAATTATGTAAACCGCCTGCGGGTCGGTCTAGTTATTTACTTTGTTATACTCATTTCAAAATTACACAAATTATATAAAACACATATTTTTATTAATTCTTACCTCTAACGCAATAAAAGAATACATTTCTAAAATATAGAATGAACACATTATACTGAACGTATGAACACCTATTTATCAAAGCGTAATACAAGCATTTTATTAGTGCAAAACTGAGTTATCATTTTTATGTTATGAAATTTAAATTCGTTGCTCGCCGGAGCAACTCCCCAATCCACACACACTATTGTATTTTATGTTGGACTGTGACGCCCATTTGCGTTCATAAGGACTGCATAGTTGGAGGAATTGAACATCTCCGTGTCCTTGCTTCGGCTTTACATTTAAAAATTTTTTGATATCGACATATCTGCGTTTTATAGTTACAAGCCCTTAAAACGGGTCTACCACCTGGCTATGCTGTCCCTACTCGGACAGAGTGGCAGCCGCTGTTCCATAGTTCCCGGATTTCCCCTAGTTTCACCCCCCTGTTAATTTCTAATATATCAACCAATTTCAAGTCAGCTATGGTCAAGGGACTTGATTATGGCCATAGCTGACCTCTAGCCAAAACCACGATTAGTGCTGGTAAGGCAGTAATTGCCCAAAAATTCGGGGAAATCAAACTCTACTTTAATGCATGTTCTATTCGTCATTACTCTGCATGGCATGAAAGTCTGTCATGGTACAATATATCATTGTACAAAAGTTGTGCCGCGCATTTTCGCCATTTTCGCCTCCGATGGAGGTAACACTCACTGTTACCCCCAACCCATTCCACTATCTACTGGGGCACAGGCCACCCCCGCAATAGCACATTATTAGCTAACTTAAACTTTCTATATAAAACATTATAATATGAAATTTTCATTAATCATTTTATCCATCATCATTTAAATCATTCATCACTTTCTACCATCAGATTCCTTAAAATTTTCAAGTTGATTATTGACATTTATTTTACATCATATCTCAGTTATTATTAATTTTTCAATTATAGTTTCTACTTAACACAATTATCTCAAATTATTTCATTATTGAATTAAACTCTTTTCATCTGATTACACCTGTAAACATTTTATTATCTCTGATTTGTATCATAAATTGTATACTTACAGTCCCTTATTCACATACTGACATACACAAAATATATACACCATACACCCCAATAACTCCATGTCACTTCTGAAACATTTAACAAAACGTTATTTCATATCAGACAATTTAACATTTATTTATTGATTAATCATCAAATTCACATCTCCTGAAAGAATTTAAATCCATTAGAAAATTCAATTATACAACATTTAAATCAATCAAAAATATGTAAACATTTCAAATTATTTTAATTCAATTAATTACTGAAAATACAAGTTCCATTGCTATCAAAACAATTACACTTCGCTAAGTACTGTCTTCAAAATTAATTTTGTTATTTATTTAGATTGCAAAATGTTAATATTATTATTCTCACAACAGTTACCTACATACACATTGTTTACCTGACCTCCTACAATACACACAATTAAATTCACTACACTTATTTACAATTCTTCATCATTGATTACTGAGTTATATCACACTTCAATGTCCAAGGTTGCAAGGTCAAACCCATAAAACAATATATTTAAAATTGTCCATTGATTGTTTTATAGTTTACCCTTCATCGTCAAAAATTAATCTTTGTTTCAAATAACACTTTTCAATTTTATTGACACACATATGGCTGTTTTGTGTGTCAATACCATGCAAATCAAATTCATCCGTTTTATCACAAATAATCATGAACCAAGTCAACATAATGTATTTTTGTCAAGTCTCCAGTAGTAATTATACTCATTATTGGGTCAGTTACTTTTTTATTATAAATTAAATCATTATTGTTTAGACACACTTCTAACATCGCTTTCCACGCATTATAATCTCTCTTTAATTCATACAATTCTGTCTCTTTATCAACACACAATTCTTTATCTAAATTTCTCTCATTATAACACCATCTCATACTTTTAACATTCCACACAGAGGGTACAAACTTATACAAAACTGGGAAACAAAAATCTTCTATTAACGCGGGACTCTTGCCCTTCAAAAACAACACTTGTGAACACTCTGGTTCATCACCAATAAGGGGAAAATTTACCCTCTGCCCCCATTCTACCACTACACTATCTTTCCACTTTCTCTCTGACTCATAAATACACATTAACATTCCATTATTACGTTCTACAACTTCATCAGTACTCTCACTATTTATTTTCAATGTATCACTCTCTGATACTACCTCTTCAATTGCATTACTATTCTCAATATTATTTTTATCATTTTTGACATCATCATTATCATTTGTTAACTCTTTATCATAATTATCGGTACTCACATTGTTCTCAGTTACATCATTAATTAAATTCCCATTACACTTACCGGTATTTCTTGTAACATTATCGTCATCTATTCGTTTTGTATCTATCTGGGAACGTTCATCAATACGTTTACATAATTGATTACTCATAAAATCAAACTTTAAACTTATACTCTGCTCAGACTTAATTATTTGTTCTTTAATTTCTTTAAAATTAATATCATTTTTAATATTCTGTTGTTCACATTTTATTCTCTGTTCTTTAATGTCATTAGTTAATTGGTCAAATTTGATATCATTAGCATCAAAACGACTTTCAAATTTACTGTCCATCTTTCGTAAAAAACTCATTATATCCATTTCATTGGATTGTTTATTTTTATTTGTTGAAACTGGGGTTAATTGAATCCCAGAATCAACAGCTGTTTCACTTACTTGTATTTGAGCAGCAGTTGGGGTAGAATGAATGATTACATTGCCACCAACAGCTGTTTCTGTAACAGCGCTGGGATCAGCTGTCCGCATATCACTTTCATTCAGTGACTGTGGTTCAAGATTACTTTCACTCATATCTACGTTCCTAACATTACTTTGTTCAGTATGCTCAGACATTTTTAACTGCTTTATAACTTATTTTTACTTACGTGTTAACTACAATTGATTAATCTCCTTTCAAAACATTATACTACAACATACATAAAATAAACCTTATACCATAATTACGTACATTTTACGTAAATAAAATTTCGCTTTCATAACCGTATTTCATTCTCTGTACTGTCAAAATATAGGCCAGCGTAATATAACTTTTTATTACATTACATCCTGCGGTCACGGCACCATTGTAACTTTCTTTACTTTTTCTTATTAATGAATTTGATTGCAACTTCCACTTACCTTTTGATTCTTAATCTGGCCTGATCTCTAAGTGTGGACGAACCCCGTTCGTATGGCGAACTTGACAGTGTAGCAAATGAAATAAGGTTAAATAAATAATTACCTTATTTTATCCACTAAGTGATCTTCTTTTTCTTTTTAATTACTACATGTTTCAGGGCTTATATCCCCATCTTCAGGTAAAAGCAAAATCTACCCTATTATTAGGGTTTCGTTAAAAATTCATAACGACACAAACACATAACACACTTAAATAAATTAACATTGAACATAAAATCTGTATCGGAACACGCTACAAACAAACCAGTGAACTGGCCGAAGCCCGACTTTCAACTGATCCGTACACGCTATTCACGGTTTGTTTTCATAGCTGTGTCATATAGTTTATTTGATTTAAATGATAACTGTTCATTAAGTACCTGATTTTTATTTCTTCTTAAGGCCTTGTATATTTCAAATTCCTCTAAAGCATCCAGTAGTTGACCCTTTTTACCTATATGTAAAGGTTCCAAATTCTCTTTAAATCCAGTGTATGTATGATTTTCGTTTATTAGATGTTGTGCGTAATGCGATACATTAGTATTGGGGAACTTCTTAGGTAAATGTTCTTTAAATCTCTCGGAAAATTTTCTCCCTGTCTGGCCTATATAGATTTTATCGCATTCATTACACCGGATCCTATAAACGCCGGAACAATCCTCTAGTAATGCTGTGGTATTAGGCTTAAGTATATTTGTTAATTTGTTTGTGGTCCTGAATGAGACAATAATCCCTAGCTTTTTTAATTCATTATGTAGTGTATTAGGTAGTATGTTTGTATATCTAGCAGAAACATATTGGGTTTTATCTTTAACTTTGTCCAATCGTTTTAATTTATTAGCGTGTTTATATATTATTTTATCAATGATTTTACTATTGTAACCATTCACTATCGCTATATGTTTTATTATATTAATTTCATCGTTATAGTCTTTTATGTCCATCGGTATATTTGTCAATCTATGTGCCAGTGCGTTAAAAGTTGCCATTATGTGTATAAGGATGATTGGAACTACCATGTATGGCTATATCAGTTGTTTTTGAACGGCATAAACAGTAATATTAAATTCACTATGGAAGTAGAACATAACAATATGTTGAATTTCCTGGACGTAACCACATATAAACGTAATAACCTCCTTAGCTTTAAAATATATAGAAAGCCAACGACAACTGATATTGCCATACATGCTAGTTCCAATCATCCTTATACACATAAAATGGCAACTTTTAACGCACTGGCACATAGATTGACAAATATACCGATGGACATAGAAGACTATAACGATGAAATTAATATAATAAAACATATAGCGATAGTGAATGGTTACAATAGTAAAATCATTGATAAAATAATATATAAACACGCTAATAAATTAAAACGATTGGACAAAGTTAAAGATAAAACCCAATATGTTTCTGCTAGATATACAAACATACTACCTAATACACTACATAATGAATTAAAAAAGCTAGGGATTATTGTCTCATTCAGGACCATGAACAAATTAACAAATATACTTAAGCCTAATACCACAGCATTACTAGAGGATTGTTCCGGCGTTTATAGGATCCGGTGTAATGAATGCGATAAAATCTATATAGGCCAGACAGGGAGAAAATTTTCTGAGAGATTTAAAGAACATTTACCTAAGAAGTTCCCCAATACTAATGTATCGCATTACGCACAACATCTAATAAACGAAAATCATACATACACTGGATTTAAAGAGAATTTGGAACCTTTACATATAGGTAAAAAGGGTCAACTACTGGATGCTTTAGAGGAATTTGAAATATACAAGGCCTTAAGAAGAAATAAAAATCAGGTACTTAATGAACAGTTATCATTTAAATCAAATAAACTATATGACACAGCTATGAAAACAAACCGTGAATAGCGTGTACGGACCAGTTGAAAGTCGGACTTCGGCCAGTGCACTGGTTCGTTTGTAGCGTGTTCCGATACAGATTTTATGTTCAATGTTAATTTATTTAAGTGTGTTATGTGTTTGTGTCGTTGTGAATTTTTAACGAAACCCTAATAATAGGGTAGATTTTGCTTTTACCAGAAGATGGGGATATAAGCCCTGAAACATGTAGTAATTAAAAAGAAAAAGAAGATCACTTAGTGGATAAAATAAGGTAATTATTTATTTAATCATATACAGTGATCTGGAGACCATAAGGTAACTATGAAATAAGGTGTTTGAAATTACTTTGTTTAACACAGTATATCATTTAACAGATAATATTTTATTTTGCGATTACTAAAATATTTCTTCCATGTATAAAATATTAAAAAATATGTTAATCTCTCCACCTGATTTTTAACTTTTGAAGTACATTGTTATAAATTTTTAACATGATAGATATCTTACCTTATTCTAGGATACACAAACACAGCCCAGCCTGCCATTCTCTCATTCACTCAATTTACTTTAATAAACCCTCCCCTGATCATTTTAATTAACCCAAAAACCCTTAAACATGTTATGAAATACCCCCGGCCGGCAACGTGGTTTTCGCTCGCACTAATGACCTCCCATTTTTACTGATTCGTGTGTCCGAAAATAAATGTGGATGTTTCTTCACTGAATGATACTCGCCACTGTCACATTATTTTAACTGGTAATTCACTTTTTACTGGTAAATTATAAAATTTTGAAAAGAGCCCACTTGGGGCTGTACCTACGCAGGTACTGTCTGTATCGGACTGCCAAGAGCGGCTTAGCGTTCACTGCTAACTAGATTACGTCTTTTTCAAAGTGGAAAACAATGCCTTGTAATTCGTCGCCCCAGCTATGTCACATTTAACCCATGCAGTTGATTGTGTGTTGGTCGCAGAAGATATTTGTTCCGCACTGGCTGATGTCACTAAAAGGGTTTGGCTTAAGACTCACATCTGTCAACCTGGAACATGTGCTCGTACAATTTTGTTCTTTAGCCATCTTTGAGTTTCACAAATCGGCGTCGGTCCGCGCGCATGCTGGTGTGACGCGCTCGGACGTACTGCCACACACTCGCAAAGTTCTAGGAAACGAAGCTTAGTACATTCCTTCATACAGATTGCACAATAGTTAAGGCGTATTGTTCCTTTGTTAGAACACTGTTTCAATTCAACACGTGGCCTGGTTCCAAATGGAAATTATACTTATGGATATTTTTTAACAAACCCCAAAAATTTAATAAAATAAAAATCCCTCAAAATCGTCACGTTACAAACTGAGAACAAGGTGAGTACCGATAATTATAATAATGAGTTAACAAATGATAACGAGATAATTAAAAATGTATTAGAAAGTAAAGTGAACGATAAGAATGGAGATACAGTTTTAGTGGAATTAGAGAGTAGTAATTAGAGAGTGGTTAAAGAGAGGTTGTGTTTACAAAGGGCAAATTTTTCCCGTGGTTTAAATGGAGCAAAGACTCCGATAATGAGTTATGAGGACAGAGTTTCCTCCAGTAATAATGTGAGAGACAAAGTGTCTCGAAGTAGGTCCCTTTTTATGTATCATGAGTTCCCTGAAAGAATCAGGATGGGTTATGATAATGTTATGTTGCCTTTTGTGTGGAGTGATAGAAACAAAGTGAGATGGTGTCAGGATGAGTGGTTTTGTGAGAGAGTGGTAGAATTGTTCACATTTAGAGAAAGAGAGATAATATTATTTGATGTTGTTAGGAGTTATGAAGAGTTATTAGAGAAAATAAAGAGAGAGAGAGTTAGTAATATTGTTGACTTACCTTGTTATGCAGAAAGAAATAATAATAACGATAGTTATATTGAATGCTTACCTGAGCTTAGACGCGGAGTATTAGTAGTAAATGATTTTGAAATTGAGAGATTAAAATACTCAAGGGTGATAGGTAATAATACAGACGGTGACACGACTAAAATCAATGATGTAGACAGGTTTTATGATTTTACAATAAAGTGGGATAATCCAATAAATTACCATATGGATTTTACGGAACAAGTTGAAATATTAGAGTAGTATTATAATAATAATAAATGGAGTGTAAATAAAATTGAAAAATGTTATGTGAAACCCAGACTAATTTTTGATGATGGAGGCTGAACATAAACTTAATAAATGGACATTTTAAATATTTTGATTTATGTTTCTGACCTGGCTGATTTTGGAAATGAAGTGTGGAAAACTGAACAATTAATGGTGAAGAATTATAAATAATTGATAGTGAAATTAATTGTGTGTATTGTAAAATGTTAGGTAAACAAGGTGTGTATGTAGTAGAAATTGTTGTGATAATAATAATATTTTTGCAATCTAAATAAATAAAAAAAAAAATTTTTGAAGAGGATAACAAATGAATTGTAATTATTGTAATTGGTGAAAATGATGATTAGAAGTTCATAATTGGCTTGTAATAATAAAATGTAACGGGATGAAAGGTTTATGGAGTTTGAAACTAAACCTAAAATTGAAATGTTTGTAATTTTATTCAGATGCCGATTAAATGTTTATTTTAATGGAGTGAGAGAGTGGATCCTTTTTATTAAACGGTCAATTATACTATTTAATGTAATTAAAGATTCAATCGTTAGTTGATGATAGCCTATGTAAGTAGGAATAGATTAATTTGAGTGACTAAGTAAATATTTTGTTGTACTCACTATATTATGTTAATGAAGGTCAAAGTTAAGAACGAAATATATGATGTTAAAACGCACAACCAAGACTAGAAATTTCATGCAATGTAAATTGTAAATGTAGCTATATCATAAACTAAGATATCTTTTACTTGTGATTCCCCAACTTTACGGGCGGTCACGGCCTCACCGAACCCTGACAGTGGAATTGGTTTACCTTTGACAGCTATGGTCGGGGCTCATTGCGTTTCGTTCTGCCTTAACCGGCCATAGCTGTTATCGTTGTAAAGGTGAATTTAGAAATTGACAGGGGGGTAATTCAGGGGAATCACCAAATTATGGAACAGCGGCTATCACTCTGTTCGCATAGGAATGGTAAAAAAAGGTGATAGACCCGCATTAGGGGCGTATAACTATATAATTTATAGATATTACGATATCTAAATGCTTTTTATAATGTAAGGCTGAAGCAAGGACAAGGAGATGACACAATTCCTCCAAAACTTCAGTCCTTGTGGACGCCACAGTCCAGGGGGGGTCATAGTGTGTGTGGAAGGGGGGTTACTCAGGGGGAGTAACGATTTAAAAAAAAATTTTTTTTTTTAACTTAACGATAGCTGATAAGCTAAATGAATGATTTTATGTTTGTTCAGAAGGAATTGATGCAACCATGTTTCGCTCCATATGATAATTTTATACTAAGTAATTTATCATGTCTTATTGTATTATTATTTTACTATGTTAGAAAGTAAGTATTATAAACATATGTCATATATTTTATATTGTATAATTTTGAAGTGTATCTAGGGTAAGGTCATCAACCTGACCCAGAGAGATCAGCTGATGATTGGGGTTAGATATGTAATATATCCCTCATAATTGATTTGTAGTTTTTTTTTTATATAAGTAAAGGAGGGAATAATACATTTCAATAACATGATAATTCTTTTTGAAAAAAAAAAATCGCAGTAAAGAAGTTTATGTTAAATTGTGAGGTTCACTATTAGTGGAAGAGAGGTCAGCTGATTCACGATGTATATCTTATGTTATCTTTGTAATCAAGCATAATTATTTTGAATTTACGGTAGAAATAGGTTGTTTATTATAAATTTATTATAATAAATTTGTTATGGTATTGTTTATTATATTACAGTGGAACTTGGTTATAACGTCATTGAAGGGACCAAAAAAATAATGACGTTATGTCCGAGTGACATTATAAAAGAGTCGTTATAAAAGACCCTTTTTAATCACTAGTAAGGAAGGAGAAATAAAAAAAAAATCTTTGCTTTATTAACATTATTCGTGATATTTATTCTATAGTTTACAAACTGCATTTCATTTATACAAACAGCATGAAGAATATTTTAAAAGATCAAAAAGAAAGTACATGTAACTTACATTTAGGCTTACTGTCGAAAGTAATCCGTAATTTTCTTTTGAACGCTCCTTTCTGAAAAATCAATTCTTTCTGTTGTGCTGTGGAGATGCTGCGCTGCATTGAACGTGTCATCAGACGTCTCTCTAAAGCAGTAAAATCGTGAAAGAGTTTCGGCGGCTCTCATTGCTTCCTGTACTGTCGGACAAACGATGTCGGCATCCTCCTCTTGCTCAGCATCTTCTTCAACACTATCTTCTGCTTCTGTGTTTTTTACTTCCGCGATAATTTCTGCGTCACTCAACACTTGGAATGTTTCTACTTGGTCATCCACTGATGCATAGGAATCAAGTTCATTTCCAAATTCATTTACGTCGAATTTCTTAATCCACTCCGAGAGCGGCAAGTCGTCGTCTTCGTCATCATCGGGTAAATTTTCATGTACGAGTTGTGCTTTACTAAAGCATTTTGCTATCGTCTTCTGTGTTACACTCTTCCAAGAGTCGTCTAGGAATTGTATCGCATCTAAGAGTGAAATTGTGGCAGGTTGCGCCGTGTCCATACAGAAAATAATTTTTTTTTAAAGTTGCTTGCGGTAGTGACACTTTAGGCTTCTAATGACGCCTTGGTCCATAGGCTGCAGGACACTCGTACAGTTGACCGGTAAGAAGACCAGATTAATGTTTGTCAAATTTAACTTTGGATGGGCTGCACAGTTGTCAACTAGAAGTAGAATTTTTTCGTTTTTCGATGACAGTTCTTTATCCCACTTTCTTAGTTCATCTTCAAAAATACTAGAAGTCATCCATGCTTTTTTGTTGGCAGTGTAACTTACAGGAAGTTTTTTGATGTTTTTAAAACATCTAGGATGCAAACTTTTCCCGATAACTAAAAGTTTCCTTTTTTCGGTTCCCGTCATGTTCGCACAAACAAAAACTGTAACTCTTTGTTTAGAGAGCTTCCCACCAACGCACTTTTCATTTTTAAATTTGAAAGTCTTATCTGGAGTTAATTTATAAAAAATTCCGGCTTCATCTCCATTAAAGATGTCTTCACCTTTACATGATCGTCTAATTTCTGGCCAAGTGTTACGCACCCAATCGCCTGTAACGTTCAGATCTACGCATTTTGCCTCACCACAAATTTTTGCAAAGGAAATCGAGTGTCGGGCCTTAAATCGATCTAGCCATCCGTTGGAGCACGTAAAATCAACACCAAACAATTTTCCGAATTCTGTAGCTTTCTCTTTCAGAACTGGTCTACTCACAGGAATATCTGAACATCGACACTGTTTGAACCATTACAATAATGCTGCATCCACATCACCATGTTCGCATTTCCTAATTTTTTTTAATTTTTTCTACATCTTCCTCAAATTTTTTTAAAATTTTGTCCTTGTTTTTTAAAATTGAACCTACAGTAGAATTCACTAAACCAAACTCACGGCATACATCAGCTATTTTACGTCCGCTTTCATATGATCTAATTACACGTACTTTCTCTTGAATAGACAGAACCTTTCTTTTTGTACTAGAACTTGCCATGATTACTGTATAAAAATGTAGACCTACGTATAAAATTCTATAAACAGTGGCTACCGAAACTTAAGTTATAAAACACACAAAAGAAACTGTCACAGTACGAGCAGATACAGAAACAATAACAACCAAAAACAAGCTTATCGCTTGCATATACAATGTATGTCTGTAGCCATGGGCGTAGCGCGCGCACATATATACGTTTATATGAAATTTAGAGTAAAATATCTGAGAAATTTTTGACGCTATAACAGAGTAGTACAATATTTAGTGACGTTAAAACCGGGAATTTTTATAATGTTAAAGATATCAGTTTGACCGGACTTATGACAAAATAACGCTACACCCGAGTTGACGTAACAGCCGAGGCCGTAATAACCAAGTTCCACTGTATATCATTTATTTGTTTATTATAAGTGTGAGTAATGTCAGAAGAATAAAGTAAATGTATTTGAAAGATTTTGGATAATTTTGGAAGATTTTAAAATTTGCAATGAATTAAGGAATGGAAAGGAATAAAGTAGACTAACGTGGAAATGGGTTTTGATCATGGACCTAGATTGTTTTTACTGGTGGAATAAAATTTAATTAATTGAATTTAATTTGAAATAATGTCAGAAAAAATTTTGTTGTTTGTAAAGGGAGAATTACTTCATGTAGAAGCAATTATAAAATGCTTGTGAAGTTTATTTTAATGTAAATGGATGTAATATGTAATCGATAATGAGATGTGTATGCACCCAGTATTTTACTAAAGGCAACCCAGTATGCATGTAAGGGGGGACATATCGGTTGGGGATCTGGTATGGTATAAGGCCAAGGTTTTGATTTTATGGGCGGAATGTTGGAAGGTTGGGGGTACTATGGTGAGTATCGGTCCGATTTTATGGTGTTGGGATCTCGAGTAGAGAAGTCCAGTAATCTCGTTCAGGTGCAGCCATAGTCGCCAAGCTAGGGGGATAGTTTACCCATGATGTGTTAGAGCTAATGGGGGGTTGTTGGCACCATATCCTCACCGATCCTCAATCTTCTGTTCCTCAATCTTCTGTTGTTTCTTCTGTTCTTCTGTTCTGTTTCTTCTGTTTCGGCAGAAGATCTCTCATTGGGGGGGGGGGTATTGTAACGGGGCTAAAGGGAAGGGTTTTCATTTTATTAAAAAATTATAATATTATATTTTCCCTCTGCACGGTCAGTCCCTATGTGAAGTAAAATTGTCGTCCAAGGAACAATGAAGTGAGATTGTGAACGGTGAGTTGGCAATGGAATGCGATGCCTAGTCTAAACACACGGCGGTAATTAAGCATTGAGGCACGTACAAAGACGCGCAACATGACCATGCGCGCGTAGACGCACATCAGACTCCAAAGGGACGCCAAGAAAAATGGTGAGAGACGAAAACTTTGTTCCATGCGGTTCGTTGCTGACGGATACTCTTAGAGGCCACGCCTTCCACAGCCTCAATATTTTCGCCAGTCAGCATCGTCGACGCCAGTGCCCAGTGCAAAACCATGCTACCTAAACGGTAACGAAAAGCTGTGTGATCACGGTGGCCGTGTATGTGCCCGGAAACAGTCAGACGAGGTGGGGATTTAATTACCCGCCGTTTCATCAGTCGGCGAACAAGAACTAAGAGTAACGGACGCGAGTATTGGTGCGTGTTCCCGGTCGGGTAAAACTTTATAAAAATGTGAAAATCATAATCAGTCAACGAAAGAACTTCTCCCGGCCGGGACCTCCTACAAAGTTCGCGAACTATAGAAAGTTGACCAAATGTCCACGAAGTGTATAAAAACGTAAATTAGAGCAGTCCATCAGCTCGAAGTGTATACCGTGGAGACCGGAAAGTAAAAAATGTGAAAAAACTTTCGAACAAATCTGTAGTGCGGCGCGTGGTTATCAGAGGCGCCAAGAGTTAGGCAATCAACGAGCTATTTCCCTATTTAATTAATTTTACTAATTCAACGAGCGCTCTAAAATTAGGGGTATGTAAAATTTTGTGTGAATGGAATGAATGGGCAAACTGGGTCGTCTTCCTAGACTGTAAGTAAATTTTGTTCTTACGTAAGATGTCTATCATGTTAAAAATTTATAACAGTGTACTTCAAAAGTTGAAAATCATGTGGAGGGATTAATATTTTTTATATTTTATACATGGAAGGTAGTGGGACGAAGAGATGTTTAGTAATCGCAAAATAAAATATTATCTGCTAAATGATATACTTTGTTAAATAAAATCATTTCAAACACCTTATTTCATTTGCTGTACTGTTAAGTTCGCCGTACAAACGGGGTTCGTCCACACTTAGAGATCAGGCCAGATCAAGAATCAAAAGGTAAGTGGAAGTTGCAATTTAATTCATTAATAAAAATAAATAAAGTTACAATTTTAAATAATTGAATTAAATAATTGAAGATTAATTACTTAATTAATGTTGTACAAAAGAAAGTTTGATAATGAAGTTAAATGATTTTATGAAATTAAGATTCTATAATGATTAGTAGATGATTAAACAGATAATATGTTCAAATTGAGGTATATTATTATAAGGAGAGAAGTGACGAATTTTCTAGTGTTATATCAAGGTGAAATGTTGTAAAAAGGGTTTGGGTGATAATGATAAATAAGGCAGGTGGGTTAAGCAGAATTAATTTTAATGGGAGTTAGAGAGAATAAGAATTTCGAAATACCAGTAACACACAAAGAGAGTATTAGACATTTTAGGGACACAGTGGTGTATATTCATGTAGAGAGGTAGAGTATATTGAGAGTTTTGAAGGGGAGTTGAGAGATAATAGTGAAGAATTGTGGGAAGAAAGGGAGGATAAATTTTGTAGTGGAGGGTCCGGTGTAAGGAGTGATCAACGTGCGTCGTTGTGGCAGGTGATTGAGCAGTTTCGAGGAGTATTTGCCGATATTCCGGGAAGGGCAAAGGGTTATGAATGTGTATTGCAGGTACGGGAACACACCTTTCATACAGCAAAGTTATCCAGTGCCTTATTCCAAAAGACGAGCGGTGCCAGAAGTAAGTGGAATTAGTGAAGTGGATTATAATTGAGAGATTGGTATCATGATATGTAAATCTGGTTGTTAATAGTGGTTGTTGGTAGGAAGAAAAGGAGTAAGATTATAAATGTCTATTCAATTGAAAGCATAGCGAATACAGGAGTCACCCAGACTAATCAATGATCAAAATGTGAAGGGTTAAGTAGAAAATTCATAATAGAAAGGTAATCAGAGATGAAATATAATGTAACATGAATGTTAATAATAAATTTGAATTTTTGTGAAGAATTAAACGTGTGAAGTTCTATTCACATACCAATACACAAATTTATTTTTTTTTTATTTTCCACCTACCTGTTTCGCCTTCCGCCAAGGTCCGCACCACGAACATTAAAATGCAAATATGATTATAGGTTATCGTAAGAACTTACGCAACGCATTTTTAAAGAGAAATTAATTAAAATTTTATTTTTTACTTCAAAATATCCTTCAAGTATTAAATTGGTATTTATTTGGCCTCTGGGCTCAAATCATTGAAAATGCATAAAACCCTTACTGATAGTTACATGATGGTATTACACTTATACTTACAGAATTACAATACACCTTACCTTAATTAGACAGCCCCAATCTGCTATTTACTCTCACATTCACACCTTTACAAAACCAACTACTATTATTTAATTAACATGTTTGCACAAAAAACCCTTTATAAAAATTTGTTGAAAATACGGTTACTGGTTACCCGACGGCCTCACTGCTTTCGTTGCCACGTGACTCGTATGTTTATTAATCTTTATTAATAAATGCCCGAAAGTGTATTGTTCACTTGATTTTGGCCCGCTCACTTCACTAACTCTGTTTTGCAATTTTATATCTTGGTTACCACTCTTTACATGATGAAATTGAACTGTTATGTGCACACGGTTTTTTACGCACCCGTTATATTCAAACGGCCGCCGCCGCCTCACCACAACACCACTGCTGATTCACATTTTGCTATATATGATGAAACTTTGTGTCCAGTCGGCGGACGCACTACTATTCGCGTCCGGCAAGTTAGGATGTTACTTTCCGACTGACTTACATGCTGCTGGGCATTACTGACTCAGGTGAACAAATTTCGTCGCCGTACACAGCCTTCGTTATGTAAGTTTTAGTAGCTGCATACCTGGCACACAGGATTTACGTGGGCTGTGCGACGACGATATTTCACAGCCTTTACTTTCGTTTAGCGTGGATTAGGCGCTTCGCAGATGCTGGTATTTGTGCATTTGTGAGTGGACGTCACACAGACGCAAAGTTCTAGGAATCGTATTATCATCAACAGCACGACATTCCTTTATATTGTTACATCACCCCGTTGCAGTGTACCGTTTCTTTGTTTAGACTGCGCTTTATATTCAAACTGGGGCCTGGCCACATATATGAAGTGAATTGTGCAATTTTATAAAATCAAACCCAAAATTAATAAAATAAAATAAACCTTCTAATTCGCCCCCTTACAATACCCCCCAATGAGAAGTTTTCTGTTGAAACAGAAGAATTCTCATTGCCAAAACCCCTAAGAGGACCGGTGAGGATATGGTGCCAACAACCCCCCATTTATTCTTATACCTCATGGGTAAACAACCCCCCTGGCTCGGCGACTATGGATGCATCTGAACGAGATCACTGGACTTCTCTGTGCGAGATCCCAACACAGAAAAATCGAACAGACATGCACCACCGTGCACCTAGCCTTTTAACATGCCTCCCCAAACTCCAAATCCCTGGCTTAGATCATGCCAGATCCTCAACCGATATGTTCCCCCTTATATGCAAACTGGGCTGCCTTTAGCAGATACTGGGCGCACACACACACCTATAATAATTTTTAAACAAACTCCTCATTTAAAATAAGTTCAAAATCAGATTGTATCAAAACAAAAAAATCTCTTATCTGGATAGATTAATTCTCTTTGTTATTATTACTGATAAAAAAGAAAACAAATAAATTGAATATTTAATTAAAACATGGACTGCCGTATCCTAACATTTGATTATACATATATCCTATACCATATAATTCAATAATACTATTAATACACATAAACAATAATACAACCAAAAATGCAAAACATCAATTTAATGGCAGGCACCAAAAATTTTTTTTTTTCTACTACCCCCCTTTTTAATCCCTTTTACAGCATTTACCCAAAATTTCCTTCAGTTTCCAGTTTTAAATGAATATTTTAATCATTATTTACATTAATTACCATTTAATTTATAATTCCAGTTTGAATTCGAATAAAAAGAAAGTTAAGTTCATTATTACAAGTTCATTATTAAAAATCATCTTTTCAAGTAATTTAATTACCATTTTAATTTAGTTTAATTCATATTGTTTTAATCAACAATTTCAAAATTAATTACATTTTTCAAAATGGTCCGGCAAAATAATACCTACGTTATTCAAAAAATTTACATTCCTTTCTTCACACATGGTATGTCTTTTTATTTCATAATAGTATTTTCCTGCTGGCAATTATTCAGCAGACTACAACAGTTTTGTTATTGTCAACTCAACATAGCTATAGGCATTAGTCACAACATACAGCACACCTGTTTACATCAGCAGTTACCTGCAAGACTTGTTTTGTAAGCATTCATGGTTACATCATACACTGACATATATCCTTCCTACAAATTTTTTGGTTTCTATACAGCTTTGTGTTAACCTATTTATCAAAGTGTGTTTATTGCAGTTCAGACCAAATATACTTTAATTCACCTTTCAGTTATTATTACTTTTTGATTACAGTTTCTATTTAATACCATTATCTCAATTTTTTTTTTTTTTTTTTTTTTTTTTTTTTTGAATCCAAAATTCTTTCACACCAGTAAATATTTTATTCTATTTGATTGGTATTATGGACTTTATACTTACAATACATTATCCACCTGTTAACCTGAACACAAAATACACACCACACACACCCACCAATATCTCCGCATAACCTCTGAAACATTTAACAACAATGTTATTTCATACAAACAATTTAACATTTATTCATTAATATCAAATCTCGTACAACAATTTAAATCCATTGGAAAAATTCAACCAGATAACATTTAAGTCAATCAAAATATTTAAACATTTCAAATTATTGTAATTAAATCAATTATTGAAAACACAACATTTTTAATTACTTTCACCCATTGCAATAACTACAACTCATTCATTATCTTCTTCCAAATTGTTTCTGTTATTTATTTAGGCTGCAAAATATTAATATTATTATTATCATCACAACAATTTCTACTACATACATACATTGTTTATCTAACATTTTATAATACATACAAATAATTTCACTAAACATGTATTTACAATTCTTCAGCAATAATTATTCAGTTATATCACACTTCAATATCAAAAATCAGCTAGGTCATTACCAATAAACAAACTATTTAAAATTGTCCATTTGTGAATTTAAGGCTCAACCTCCATCGTCATAGATAAGTCTTTGTTTTATATAGCATTGTTCAATTTCATTAACACACAAATTACAGTCTTGTGTGTCGTCACCATAAAAACCAAATTCATTCATTTTACCAAAATAATCATAAAACAAGTCAACATTAAGTACATCGGTTAAGTCTCCATCAGTAATATTCATTATCAAGTCATTTATTTTTTCTTCATAAAGTAAATTATTATTATTTAAACAGGTATCATCAAAATAATTCTCACTCTCTATTTTAACAGGTAAGTACTTCAAATCATTTAGCATCTCTTTCAACTCATTATAGTCTCTCTTTACTTTATATAATTCTGTCTCTCTTTCACTACACCATTCTATATTTAAACTTTTCTCATCATAATGCCATATCACACTCTCTCTCTCATTCCATGCAGAGGGTACAAAATTATTCAACAAAAATAAACAACTCAAATCTTTCACTAATAAGGGTCTCTTGCCCTCCAATAATAACAATTTTGAACACCTTGGTTCATCACAAATAAGGGGAAAATTTACCCTCTGCCCTACACATTCATCTACTCTTTCTTTCCATTCTTTTTCTGATTCAACAACACTAATTATTACTTCATTACAACTTATCATTTTCTCACTCTCACTTACTGTTTCACTATCTATTTTCAACGTATCACTTTCTGATACCACCCTTTCAGTCACATTACCATTTTCAATATCATTGTTCTTACTCTCTACTACCACACTGTTAATTATATTCTCATTTTCGACATTATTGTCATCATTTGTTAAATTCTTACTATCATTATTATTTTTACTTTTACTCTGTTCTACTACTGACTCTACTATTTTCTCAATGTCTCGTTTCAATGCATTACAACTATTTTCGCATTTTGTTTTTACTTCATCAATGTCAAATTTAAGTACGTCAAATTTACAATTAAATTCGCTTTTAATTTCGGTCTTTATTTCATTCAATTTGTTA
This sequence comes from Magicicada septendecula, assembly GCA_034769895.1. Lineage (NCBI taxonomy): Eukaryota > Metazoa > Arthropoda > Insecta > Hemiptera > Cicadidae > Magicicada > Magicicada septendecula. The sequence continues at coordinate 61,822,104 of CM068369.1, read as the reverse complement.
TTCTGTACTTCTAATTTACAGTTAAAGTCACTTTTCATTTCATTCAATGTTATGTCGTTACTGTCAAAACGTTTACTTAATTCGTTAAATTTGTTATTCTGTACATCTAATTTGCTGTCAAAACTACTTTTAATTTCTTTGATTTTGTTTTTCTGTTCATGAATGTCCATTGATATGGTTCTTAATATACTCATTATATCATCATCTAATTTATTACATTTTGTTGAGGTGGGGGTTAACTGTACCCCTGAGTCCTCCGTAATATTTGTTTCATCTGAATTCTTTTTTGTTTTATTTTCCTGACTCATGTTTGGAGTCGAGTGGATTTCAAAATCACTCATACTATTTGATTCATTATAGTTTTCGACACCAGTCGTTTCATTTATGTTATTTTCGTTATCTGCCATTTTTATAAATTTATTAATCTAGATTTACTTACATAAAAACATCTACCACTTAACTCTTAACCTCTATACATTGATGTACTAATTTGTATGTGCTGCATAATTTTTACGTAGTTATTCAACCCTCAAATCAAACTGGCATTTATCGTAGGTGTGGAATTTTAATTATTCAAATTCGAGTCCCTGTTCGGGCGCCAAATGTGAAGTTCTATTCACATACCAATACACAAATTTATTTTTATTTTATTTTCCACCTACCTGTTTCGCCTTCCGCCAGGGTCCGCACCACGAACATTAAAATGCAAATATGATTATAGGTTATCGTAAGAACTTAACGCAACGCATTTTTAAAGAGAAATTAATTAAAATTTTATTTTTTACTTCAAAATATCCTTCAAGTGTTAAATTGGTATTTATTTGGCCTCTGGGCTCAAATCATTGAAAATGCATAAAACCCTTACTGATAGTTACATGATGGTATTACACTTATACTTACAGAATTACAATACACCTTACCTTAATTAGACAGCCCCAATCTGCTATTTACTCTCACATTCACACCTTTACAAAACCAACTACTATTATTTAATTAACATGTTTGCACAAAAAAACCTTTATAAAAATTTGTTGAAAATACGGTTACTGGTTACCCGACGGCTCACTGCTTTCGTTGCCACGTGACTCGTATGTTTATTAATCTTTATTAATAAATGCCCGAAAGTGTATTGTTCACTTTATTTTGGCCCGCTCACTTCACTAACTCTGTTTTTCAATTTTATATCTTGGTTACCACTCTTTACATGATGAAATTGAACTGTTATGTGCACACGGTTTTTTACGCACCCGTTATATTCAAACGGCCGCCGCCGCCTCACCACAACACCACTGCTGATTCACATTTTGCTATATATGATGAAACTTTGTGTCCAGTCGGCGGACGCACTACTATTCGCGTCCGGCAGGTTAGGATGTTACTTTCCGACTGACTTACATGCTGCTGGGCATTACTGACTCAGGTGAACAAATTTCGTCGCCGTACACAGCCTTCGTTATGTAAGTTTTAGTAGCTGCATACCTGGCACACAGGATTTACGTGGGCTGTGCGACAACGATATTTCACAGCCTTTACTTTCGTTTAGCGTGGATTAGGCGCTTCACAGATGCTGGTATTTGTGCATTTGTGAGTGGACGTCACACAGACGCAAAGTTCTAGGAATCGTATTATCGTCAACAGCACGACATTCCTTTATATTGTTACATCACCCCGTTGCAGTGTACCGTTTCTTTGTTTAGACTGCGCTTTATATTCAAACTGGGGCCTGGCCACATATATGAAGTGAATTGTGCAATTTTATAAAATCAAACCCAAAATTAATAAAATAAAAAAAACCTTCTAATTTGCCCCCTTACAAACGCAAATTTAAAGATGTAGGGTGTGTAGATTTTGACCAAAGTTAAATGTGATTTGGTTATTTTAATGTAATAATCGCAATGTTAATTATGAATGTATTATGTATTAGTGTAGGAATTTAAACATGAATTGTATGTATGTGTAACATGTTTTAAATGCGATTCCCTACATTTCGGGCGATCTCGGCCTTACCAACCCAGATCGTGGTTTTGGATGACAATCAGCTGTGGGCAGAATTATTGTAAAAACTGACCACAGTTGGTTGCCTTTGAAATTGGTCAAACCTAGAAATTTAATGGGGTTTAATAAGGGAATCTAAGATTATTTTGAACACAGGCTATTTTCACCCAGATAGGGGTGGTAGACCTTAGGGGCATATATTAAGCTAATGAGTAGGGGTACTTACCCTGAAGTTTTGTAACGCTAAAGCAAGGATGGGAGTGAGAGAAAAGAAAAAAGTGCCTACTTCTTCCGCCTCAGTCCTTGTGGAGGCAACTGAACGCAACAGTTCAGGGGGGAAATAGTGTGTGTGGAGGAGTAAAGGGGATAAGTATTATTAACAGTGCCGGATCACTTACTGTTAATAATAATAATAATAGTAATTTTTCCTTCTTCTATGAAAGAGAAAATGTTTAAGAATTGTAGAAAGGGAGAGATATAGATGAATTGTATTTGAGTAAATTTTGATAGTGTGTTCAAATATTGTGGAAGGTATTTGTAATATTGTAATGGGAAATGTCTATTTTAATTCTGATGGGAATCAGGGCAATAATTTTGATTTTTGGGAAAAAGAGTTAACAAGAGAACGGTATACAGAATGATTTTGAGGAAGTTTATAAATGTATCATGTTAGTTTAAGGATTCATATATACATGTGTTAAGAATAAAGAAAAACCAGTGCTTCTTAACACAAACCAGCGCACAACTAAGGGGAAACAGATCAGGTAGGGATATGGTATTATCCAAGGCCACTATTTGATATTTTTAATTTGATGTTTCAGTGTTTGGTGATGCTGTGGCGGCGGTCCTGAGCTGGCCTGCACGTCAGATCAGGAGCGTAAAGCGCCTGATTGGCCTTATGGTGTTGGGATCTCGAAGGAGAAGTCCAGTAAGGTCATGCAGGTACTGTCACCATCATCGGACCAAGGATGAGTTATTATAATTTTTTTTGATAAACAGTAAGGGGGTTGTGGCGACATATCCTAGCTGATCCCTTTAGAAAGTATGAGAGTGTCAATGAGAGTTTTTATGCTTCGGCCTAAAACCTCTCATTGAGGGGGTTTTGTAACGGGACAAACTATTGGGGTTTATTTTGTCTTAAAGAATTGTAAAATGTAATGGCCACTCAAGCTGAATAACATTTGAATCATAAACGCTGGACAGTTTTCTAACACCTTGCAGTCAATGCAGTATCAAGCCAAGCCGTACGTAGGTGTTGTTGTTGCACAAAAGTCATTAACGAGTCTGAGAATGTGAACGTTAGCAGCGAGGGGAGCGTATTCGCGCATGGGTGTGCCACTGTGAACAGCTTGAAAAGCACGTACGAAACCTTCTTTCTCGCCCAGTTTGCAGAAACAAAGAACTCAACACAGTAAAATCCGCGTCAGTCGCAATTACGCTCTAAAACTGGCCGGTCGTAAAGAACAGTTCCGGAACAAAATTGCGGGCCCGCAACTCAAACAAAATGTGATTTTAAAACCGAGTGTATAATTTAAAACGGAACATGATTATCCAGTGAGTAATTAAATAATTAAAATAACAGTTTAGATAAAAGATGGTGCGACTAATATGTGCGGAGTGATAGAAGGTACTACGGAACATTGGACTCTTTCGTAAAGCCAGATCAGTAACCAGAGTGGTATATCAACTTCAAATTGTTTTTTTTTAAAGTACACTATTTACCATTAAATGAAATTGAGATCTCAAATGGGCATGGGGTATATGTATGAATGCGAGCGTGAATAAAAATAATAAAAATGATAAAATAAGAAGCGCTGGTTTGGGTTAATTAAATTTTGATGGTAGTTTTAAAATGTTGTTATTTTATCTATATAAGAAAAATTAAGTTTTGTCTGAATAATTTCATTTTGATATGCAAAAAATTGTTAAGAATTATGGGAATTAAAAGGGATATAAAAAAACAAGAAATGATCAATAAAATTTTAATTGCTTAGTAAACTGAGAAATGACTCGTTATTATTCAAATAACCAGTTCTGATTTTCCCGTTCGCTGATTCGAACCCTGGCGAGTGAAAAATCAGGTTAGCAGACAACATGGCGTCTACAGAGCCAAAATACATAATAAATAAACACAACCTATTTATTAATTTATAAAAAGGTAAGTAGGATAACAGGCTGTTTGGCGTGGTCCAATGTTTTCTACAAAACCAGACGTTTTAGCAGTGCTATCGACTGCCATCATTAGTGAAAATCGAGTGCGCTAACGTGAGGTGGTATACATTAGTGACCACAGTACTGTGGTTAAGGCTGAAGAAAGAGGTAGTTTCTATGGAAATATTTCATTTCGAAAATGATTTTAAATATAAATCTTAGAACATGGAAGTCATGTATGGTTCTCCATACCGATATTTTAAATTTACATTTTGTATTTCTTGTTGTGTCAGTCCTCAGTTTGTTTGTTTTCTTGTGTTTTCCTGTTTTCCTTCATCCCATATAGCTCTGTGATTATAGCTGTATGGTGCCGAAACAATACACATTCAGTCACAGTCATGGAGTTAAGCAGTGAAGCGGCCATGTATTTACTCATTACTTCAGAAAGTGTTAGCTTAAAACTGGAACAAGAGAGAAGTGCTGTCCATGGAATTAATCTATATCACCTTACCGGTAACACCCATTCCCTTTGATATATCTCACCAGCAGGCATCTACAACAACCTGGCATTCCTAGAGTCTCTTTTCCTAAATTTCAAGTTTCATTAAACTTTCTGTAGATATGTGTTCCTGTATGCATTAGGAAATAAGAAACATAACTCAAATGGATAAAACAAACACGTTCAGAACGCTCCAACTCACGCTGGTTTCTGAAACCAGAATGAACATTTCATTCCGGTAAACTGTCCAAATCAGATTCTAAGGTGTGTAATATAACTTACTTTTACTTACCATAACAACTTTCACTTTACAGTTGAACAGCTGTGCACCAGTACATTTACTGGCAGCCATTTGCAAATTTCCATCAGCACTTTTCAAAATGACTGACCCAGAGTTCATGTGAAGCGAGTTTTATATGGAAGACAGAATTAGGTTATTCAAAGTAAATAAATATTCGCTCTTAGCTTCAAATAAACTTAATTTTATTAGATATTTTATATGAACTCATTTCTTCCTCGCTTTCTCTACATAGACAACTTGTGGTACGAATTATAACATAGACAAATATAATAGTAATAATATGAAAACTTTAATTTTACCCCCACAAACCAGCATTTCTTAATGAGTTACATACCTTTACACAAACACACACACACACACTCATGCGTTACATATTTTATTTGTGAAATTTCATTTGTTTTGTAAACCCCGTTTCCTTTGAAAATTTTGATATTTATTTATTTTGACGTTTAAAAAACTCATATTAGAACTTTAAATTTTGCCCCGTTTTGTACTTATCTTTCGCAGTCCATCGGTAGCCAGCTTCGTCACGCACTTTCACTGTTCTTTACATTTCTACGTTTCCCGAGCCTTTTGTGGTTCCTTGATTTTTTGCCAAAATATTTAATTCATAGTTTCATAATTTTAACACTTAATTTATATCCAAACTGCTACATTTTTGACTGAGCGCGCCCTAAAAATCGTCCGCGGACTTTATCGCACAATATGTTGAATTCAACTGGGAAGACTGAAGCTGATCAAAAGTCTTAGCTGGAGGGGCCATCATGCGGTCTCGTTCCTTTGTTTGATTTCTGTTACGTAGCCAGATTTTAAGGCGTTGTCGAGCCCGACCCAGATTTCAAAGTGAGATCATCGGGGTTTGGCTCTTGACGTCATGTAGCGTGACTCAAAATGCATATAGTTCAAAGTTCATGTTGCTAAAAATAGCTGCCTTCCGCTGCTAGATCGACGACCTTGACGCTAACTCGTATACTGCTTTTTCCCCAATACAATTTACAAATAAAATATTGATATTCCCAATATGTCTCTGGACGGTAGTATTTGTACCGTCACAGGTGTAGGTATGCTATATCCAGGGACAAAATACCAGCCTAGCCTATACAATGAGAGGAAACTTTATACAAAGGGAAGTCCTCCAAAAAAAGTGAAAACTGTTCTATCAGCTGGAAAAGTTTTGGCATCTGTTTTTTGGGGGATTTGCAGTGCATAGTGTTAATAGACTATTTAGAAAAAGGCCATCAGTAGAGAGTACTATGTTCATTGCTGGAGGATCTGAATAATGTTATTAAGGTAAAACATCTACATCTAACAAAAAAAGTGTTTTTCCACCAATACAACACATCAGTACTGCATCAATTACAGTCACAAAGCTTAATGAAACATGCCACATTTACTGTACTCGCTAGATTTAGTCTCCAGTAACTTGTACTGTTCCTGATTATGAAGAAATGGCTTACTGGAAAAAGATTCACCTCAAATATTGAGATGATTCCTGGTACAGATATATATGTACTTTTATCACAACAATCAAAACTAGTAAATACAGCTGTTTCAAATATTATGGTGCATCGTCTGATGGATCAAACTTGTGGCCAATCATATCTATTTGATACTCCTGGTGCTATCTCTTATAACATTTTGAACTACCCTTGTATATAGTAACCAAGCCTCAGGATGCCATTATTGTTGCCACATTATTTTTGAGATATACATAGGTTAGTATTTTACACAAGCGCTCAGATCAAGCAACATTGGCTGTCACTGGCCAAATGTGATAGGTTTAAAGCAGAAACTTATAGTGTAACCCCTCTTTCCTTTTATGTCGTCTTTTTATGTGTATAAAACAAACTCCTTTTTATTTAAATTTTTTTTTGTTTTGAAAGAGAAGCCACAAGTTAATTAGAACTAGGTCGGAGCCTAGAGAAGCCAAAATTGTGCTGGGTCCAGTATGACGGGACTTGCAATGAAACTCGGCTGTAATGTAACAATAACAATTTTTATTGTATCCCATCATTCGCTACATGCAGATAAAACTTTATCACATAATTATCACAAATAAATCACCAATATATCATAAATAAATAATCCCCATATTTTAATAGTGTGAAAAGACAAGGTCTGCATATCAGTAACAAGTATTTGAATATATATATATATATGTATAGAATAATGTTCAATAAATATATAATTCTCCCACATTTTGTGACTAGCTTAACATAGACAAAAACATAACAACACGTACAGAAACATAAGGCACATATACTCACAATTATACACCAATATTCTAAACACGAATGCCCCTGGAATGCACCTGCCTTGCAGGCAGTGTTACTACCATGCCCAGAAACCAGCAGTAATAAATGTTTGCCCATCAGCAACCCGTTTCTATAGAACTACATAAAAGCGAAAACCCCAGGAAGAATGATAATCACTCATAACCCATAAGCAAGACCGGACCGCCCATGTGTATAGAATTCCACTGATAAATGACCCATCATGAGCATATGAAACTTTAAGTTCCTTCAACAGCATTAAATAAACATTTAAAAAGAAACTACCTCACCTGATTTTAAGTAATTGTTATACGGTTCTAAAATGTTAATTTGTTTTACAAATTCAGAAGGATTCAATTAATCAGTATATACTTTACAAGTAGGAAAATTAATCCGTAGGTGCTTTACAAATTAAAAAAAGTTAAACAGTATATGTTTTACAAGTAGAAAAATTAATCAGTAGATGCTTTACAAAAAAAAATTAATCAGTATATGTTTCTTTGTAAGGTACAAAATTAATTAGTATATGCCCAGAAAAAATGTGCAAATTCTTTTCTGTTAAAAGCCGACTGGCTATATATATATAAAATGAATTTACAATAAGGACGGTTGTGCCCTAGCAGCTGTGGGAGCGCACCAGCATGCGCTCAACCAAGTTAGACAGGAATCATACCTGCCCCAAACTGCACCGACCTGTGCCAGGCAAAAACTATGTCCCTTTTTATACCCCAGAAAACAGCCAAAAAGAAAACAAAAAACACCCCAGCCCTTAAATGTTAAACCCAAGGTGAATTTAATATCACTACATTCTGTTCCAGCCGGAACCGAATTCCTAACACGTCATATAAATTTTGTAAAGTGTAAGATGATGAATATATGCAAACTGTAAAATGTCTAAGTGTACAAATATCTCTGGCACGCTCCCCCAGTGCAGCACACAATTACAAGCATTGCACTTAGTGTTAGGTAATTCAGTTATTAAAGTGTTCTTTGAAATTAACTCATAATGTTCAGAATGATGATCAGCTGACCCCCTTTATAGCAGACTGTCCGGCCACATGGGCACATGGATTCAAAAGATTTTTACAGTAAAACAGGTGCACTGCCGGCCCGGCCCCAAAAGGAAAATAAAAGAGTGCATATCACCTTAATTGTGCTGACTAAGTGTTACATCTTGATCTGGTCACCGACTCCTTCTCCGAACAGGATCGTTTCTAATGGTCCATGGCTGATGCGGATGGACGTCAATCAGCAAGGCCAAATCTCCGGCTTAATCGAGAACCCTGTTAATTCATAAAAATTAGAAAAGATGTTCACAAAAATGTACACCCAAGTTCAGGTAATTAACCTCAGAATGGGCCTTCAACCAACTCAAGATAAATGCACAAAGTCACAGTAATAAAGTCTTTGCAACCTGCTTAAAGAGTAGAAAAGTCTGCCAAGGAATAATTAATTTTAAAAATAAAAAGATTTTATTAAAAGGCGTAGTGTAAAAGTCATCAGCACAATCTCTACACGCCTCAACAGAAATTAACAGGTTAGCCAGCCACGTGGTGACACGATAATCGCTATTTGTCCCAAAAAAGATCAACTTCAAAGCACTCACAGTATTAATAATGTTTTAACATTAATAATGTTTCCTCTACGGATGTTCTCACAAGTAATTTCTTTACTGTAAAGTTAATTAACGAGCACACCGACAATCTGATGCATGAATGAGCATAGTTCATTACCTAACTACGCACTAACTTTTAGCCTCGAATTCATATAACATTCTACACATTTATCATGACAATGACAATTACAGTACCTCTCACACTATTATAGTAATAATAAAAGGAACATGGGCTATATACTGAACATTAAGTAAATTTTCTTTTAATGTAGAAAGTGTCGGACCGCACCCACATGCATACGTCTTTTTCATACGGCCTGCATACATTTTGTTATTAATTATTTATTTAATTTTAATTATTTTTGAACGCATACAATAATATAATATCTTACCGGGAGTCTCGTAAGTTTCAGCCAGCCATAATAGTTGAAGAAAACTACGCAGTAAACTGTTCATATTCCGGAGTCGAGGTTTCTTGCGGGCCAGGCGATAACAGACTACAGCTGTTACCGTTTAACTCAGCCAAACCTTCCTACGAGGTGCGCGCGCAGCCGTACACTCTTATGTACACTTACGTAGCCGTACAAGGGTCATTCTGAATAACTGGCGTTATCTTACAATTAAATATTCTACAATTTTCAACGGCCGGAAAAATACCGGCACACCCCCACCCCGAAAGGGCAACCCGGTTGCCCCACTCTGAAACTCGGGAGAGTACCCTGCAGTGTACCCTCCCCAAAACAAGCTGGTGGACTTCGTGGATATGATGGCCCGGCGGGACTTGCTCTCAGGAGAACAGAGGCTCAGAAGGGAAAACGAAAGAGACGAAAGAAGACGTGTAGTATGTAAGTGTGTAGGTGCGGCACGCTGACCTGATCAGGGCCAGCCCACCGCAAAGAGGGACAGAGGAGAAAGACTAAAGAAGAGTTCGGGAGCTCCCTGAGTTCCGACCTCCTGAGGCTTGTCCACTCAAGCCAGAACACGATAGCCACCTGAACAGGGCCATCCGCCCTATATACCTACGGGGTAATTCTCTAACACGACCCCCCCATTCTAAACAATGTCATCACGGATCGGGCCAAGGGAAAAGGGGAGACGATGGTCTCCATGATGCCGGGGTCCCCCACTCTGGACCGGACGGGAAGCCAAGCCAACTGTGACTATGGCACCTCATCTCACATACAAACAAGTTTAACATGTGTGCTCCAAGGGCATGCGGTAGACGATGTTCGCTACGAGGAGCCGGATCAACCCCGCGACGAACATCGCCCACCCTCCACTCTCTCGAACTCCTATTTTTTGCTTTTGTAGTGTTTTTTTTCTCTAGGTAAGGTTAGGAAAATCGGAAGGAGGAAGGTCGAGGATCATCGAAAGGTCTGGGGCTGGGACTGAAGGTAAGGACATGGCTCCCTCCGGACATAAGGACAACTGGGGAAAGCCAAGGCTCGCGCAGGCAGGTGCGCATCCCTGAAGTAGACGAACCCCACTGGGACTGTGGGAAACATCTACCCGCTACCCTATCATTCTCAATACCGCCCCCGGAGCACACCCTTTTAAGATTGACAACATCCCTACTCACACAGAGACCACCATCATTCCCCCCTTGTCACCCCGTTTACCCTCTTCTACACAGTTTCAATTTTGAGATATGTGTAGTAATCTCTTTAGGATTACTACCCGGCTCTTCCAACCGTGCCGTCACTGGTGACGTGAATCCTAGGATACGGTACGGCCCCGACCAACGATAGCATAATTTGGCGGCTCTTTTATCGGCAGCTGAGCTGATCGGGTGGCTCTGGCAGTAGACCAAATCTCCTACTTTAAAGGGATTTGGAATACGCCCCTGATTATACCAACTACGGACGCGCTCGTGCGCACGAAGCAAATTCTTCCGGCCTCTTTCCACCTATCTGCCGTCCTAATGTCCGGATTACTCGGCAGAAGATCGTCTATGTTCCATAAGTTGGCCAAGGGAAGCGTAGGCGAGAAACCAAACATAACTTCAAAGGGAACGGCCTTATGACTGTCATGCAGGGCCGTATTGAAAGCTAGCTGTAACCACTTAAGGTTCTGGTCCCAGGTGGTCTGTTGCTCTGCATGATAAGCAATAAGCGCGGACCTGAGATTCCTGTTGAATCTCTCCGCGTGGGACGGCTGTGGGTAATAGGGGGAAGTGGTTACATGTTTGATGCCATTGGCGAAGCACATTCGGCGAAAATCGCCTGAAATAAATTGTGGACCATTGTCCGAGACAATGATGGCCGGAAGACCGAAGTGCTGAAATACATGACTCTGGAGCGCGCTTATGGTCAATCGAGCAGTTGCCTGCCGTAAGGGCAGTAGCCAGGCAAACTTCGAAAAAGCATCCACACAGACAAGTAGGTAAGCATTACCTGACTTGCTACGCGGGAAGGGTCCCACGTAGTCGATGAATAGCTTCTCCATCGGTCTGCTCGCCACATCAGATGACAACAGCCCCAACTTGGTGGTCTGGGCAGGCTTGCTTAAGCCACAGAGATGACATGCCTTCACCCGAGTTGCTATGTCCCTATCCATGCCCTTCCAGATGAAGTGTTTCCTAATACTGGAAATGGTCTTCGAAATCCCCTTATGTCCACCTACCGGGGAATTGTGGTAGTAGCTGAAGACCATCGGCACGAGTTTGCTAGGCAGCACTATCTTCGGGGCCCGTCCCTTTTTCTCTCTGCAACATAGGACGCCCCTGGACAAGAAGTAAGGGACCTGCACGTTACCCTCTTTTAGATTTTGGATGATCGGACCCAACTCTTCATCATCTAACTGATGGGGTAACACATCAGTAAAAGCTAAAGGAAAGTCCAGTAAAACAGTACAGGGTTGCTCCGGCTGGGCTTCGCTGGGCTGGGAAAACATACGGGACAAAGCATCTGCAACCACATTTTGAGTTCCCCGAATGTGTTGCACCTTGAATTTAAAGGATGAGATCTTAACCACCCATCGTCCAATCTTACCCAGCTGCCGGGGATGAGCGAGAAGCCAAGAGAGAGTTCCTGGTTGTCGGTCTCGAGCAGGAACTCAGCGTGTTCCAGAAAACGCCTGAACTTATCTAGAGCGTATACAACAGCCAAACACTCTAGCTCATAGACTGAAGACTTTCATTCTTGTTGGGTCAAAGTTCTAGATATAAAGGCCACAGGCTGCCTAGCACCATCAACAACTTGGGACAGAACCGCCCCGAGCGCAATCGAACTCGCATCCGTCTGGAGGATGAACGGCCTCGAGAAGTCTGGCATTCTCAGTACTGGAGGGGAAATGATGGCTTCCTTCAGGGTCTCGAAAGCCTTCTGTTGCTTTTCCCCCCATACAAATTTGGCGCCCTTTTTCCGGAGTTCATTCAGAGGTGCCGCAATCTCCGCCGCGTTTGGGATGAAACGCCGATAGAAATTGACCATCCCCACAAATTTCGCGATGCCTTTGGCATCTTTTGGTGGGGGAAAGTCCCTGATTCCCTGTGTTCTCTCAGGATCCACAGTGACACCTCTATGGGAAATCAGGTGGCCCAGAAAAGAAATTTGTGTCTGGGTGAACTTCACCTTTTCGGGATTGACAGTGAGGCCGGCACCCCTCAACCTGCACATCACCTCTTCAAGATGACCCAAATGCTCCTCGTACCCCTTGCTGTACACCAGCAAGTCGTCCAGATAATTGAAAACGTACTTGAACTTGACATCGTGAAAAACGGTGTCAAGTAAACGGGTGAGTGTTTGGGCCCCTACCGCTAGACCCATAGTAACCCTAGTGTACTGATAGAGGTTCCACGGAACACAGAATGCTGTGTAGGGCCTACTTTCCTTCGTCAAGGGAATCTGGTGATATGCAGAGTTGAGGTCAATGATGGTAAAATACCTCGCCTCACTGAACCAATCGAACGCGGAATGAAGGTCAGGAAGTGGGACCGAATCTACCTCAATGTTAGCGTTCAGCTTGCGGTAGTCGATGACCATCCTATGCTTACCTCCAGGCTTGGGCACTAGGAACGCTGGACTGGCATAACTGGACTGAGAAGGTTCAATCACCCCTTGATCTAATAACTCTTGAACCTTCTCCCTCAAGATGCTCATCTTCGGAGGGGCAAACTTATAAGGGTGGGAGCGCACCACCTTGGAGTCCGTTAGGCGGATCTTATACTCCAAGAGATGTGTGAGCCCAAGGGCCGGAGTTAATACAGTGGGGAAATGCTCACACAACTGATCTAAAGCAGACCGCTGGGACTGGGAGAGGTGGTCTCTAGATGTGTCGGGGCACTTAACCTCTTGGATATCTTGCCTGGTCCCCTGATATCCAAGGAACAGGATTACAACTCCCCGATTAAATTTAAAATAACATTGGTGCTCTTGGATGTCAATAACGAGACCACTTTTGCAGATGAAATCGGCACCAATAATGCATTCAACTCCCAGAGCAGGAGAAACCAGAAAGCTCCACACCCAAGAAAATCCCTCGATTTTAAACTTGAATGAAACTACCCGGGAAATGGGAAGAATTTCCTGGGATGCCGTCCAGCACACTACGGAAGACTGTTCTGACCTTTTAATTAAACCCTGTCATTCAAGGTCCTCGCACACTTTGGATGAAATGATGGATCTTGCTGATCCGGAGTCAACTAATGCTCTGAGTTGACTCTTTTTCAACTCCAACAGCAAGAAGGGGCATACGGAAGTGGGCCTAGAGATGGTTTGGAGGACCTTGATGCCCAAAGACTTGGGACCTACAACTGGCCTGGAGGCGGTACCTTAGAAGACCCGCGACAGTTAGGGGAAGACCTCCGACATATCTTCCCCTCATTGACCCTTTTCTGAATGACCTTGGGCGCCTTGGGGAGGGACGTTGGACTCGACCCAACCCCGGTACAAAATCGTCTGACGTGGCCCAACCTACCACACCTAAAACAAGTCACATTAGGCGAACGACGGCGCCTCTCGCTACAAGAGTTTATAATTCTAATTTCATTACCGCATGAGGATGGAACAATTCGCCCCCCATGCCTCTCATGTCTTACCTTATCATGGGCCACGTGCTCACGGGACTCGTCAATCCCCTGGACCGTTCTAGAAACTACACATAGCCGTTCGAGGTCCGCAAAACAACGTGGATGGTCCGCGAACACCAAATGGGATCTCTCTTGGGGCGTCACCCCTTCTAAAATAATTCTAACGACATCCTTCTCGGGCAACCCCAACCTCAAAACCCGGGCACATTTACGGACATCCTGCACAAAATCCCCCAACACCTCCCTGTTGGCCTGTGCACGATAGAACAGGTTATGTTTCAAATGCTCACGTTGCCGACGGGGTATGAAAGAGTCCAACACCTCCCCATGGAGAGAGTCGATACTGCCACCACGACGTAGAGTGTTGGTGACCAGCTCAGCCAATGAACCCCGGCAGTACGGATATATAACGGACAAGAGGACCTCATCGGACAGCCCCGGAAAATCCGCCAACTCCAGGACGATGTCCAGAAAAACCAACAATTTGCCCTCATCTTCTCCATCCACCACAGGAAGTCTCTGGAGGATGCCGGAAATAGGGTTGGGTAGTCTCTGATAACCTACCCCCGCCAGAATCACACAATACACCTAACACAAAACATAACCCACAAAAGCATATTTACAAGAATCAGAAAAACCCAAGTACTGTCCTTCCTTTGAGTGGACCCCCGGGTTCTCTAGCGCTGCGGAGACCTGGCCTATTCTGAACCATCTACGCACACCACAGAAGGAGACAAGTGACAACCAACAACACTGAACACTCATAACATCAGACATCAATTCGACACACACGTCTTACCAACACATAACTCACAAAAAAACAACCAACAATCAAATTCATAATTCGGTAATTTAGTCGGTGACAGTACCGACTTCCGATCGGGCCATACCGCATCCCGCTAAAGTCACACGCTAAACTCCGACCCTGAATCAACATTCCATCATCCAGGCCACGCTTGAGACTCCCCGGTAGTACAACCTATTACATTTCCCAAACACAACTAACCGCCTCAGTGGTGCGACCCGACTCACAAGTTATACAACCCACAACTAGCCTACACGGGCATATACCTAAGAAAACAATGTCACAACAATTGCCTTAATATTTCCGAGTTTGCAAGCCCCGTCACACACCAGGACCCAAGGTTCAACCCTAGAATGAACCACGCTCACTGCTACCATTTGCAGTGTCAGACTTTATAAACCACGCTCTGCTACCATTTGTAACCCCTCTTTCCTTTTATGTCTTTTTATGTGTATAAAACAAACTCCTTTTTATTTAAATTTTTTTTTTGAAAGAGAAGCCACAAGTTAATTAGAACTAGGTCGGAGCCTAGAGAAGCCAAAATTGTGCTGGGTCCAGTATGACGGGACTTGCAATGAAACTCGGCTGTAATGTAACAATAACAATTTTTATTGTATCCCATCATTCGCTACATGCAGATAAAACTTTATCACATAATTATCACAAATAAATCACCAATATATCATAAATAAATAATCCCCATATTTTAATAGTGTGAAAAGACAAGGTCTGCATATCAGTAACAAGTATTTGAATATATATATATATATATATATATATATATATATGTGTGTATAGAATAATGTTCAATAAATATATAATTCTCCCCCATTTTGTGACTAGCTTAACATAGACAAAAACATAACAACATGTACAGAAACATAAGGCACATATACTCACAATTATACACCAATATTCTAAACACGAATGCCCCTGGAATGCACCTGCCTTTCAGGCAGTGTTACTACCATGCCCAGAAACCAGCAGTAATAAATGCTTGCCCATCAGCAACCCGTTTCTATAGAACTACATAAAAGCGAAAACCCCAGGAAGAATGATAATCACTCATAACCCATAAGCAAGACCGGACCGCCCATATGTATAGAATTCCACTGATAAATGACCCATCATGAGCATATGAAACTTTAATCCTATTAAAATACCGGCACAATAGTTGTGAAAAACAAAATTGTTAGAAGTACACATTTTTGTGTGAGTGCCAGTAGGTTTTGGACAAACTGAACTTTTTAACTAATCTAATTTACAATGTAATGCTACTAGATAGTTTGTTAGTCAGAATATTATACATGTATATGCTGATGATGATATTTACTATTATGATGTGTGATATTTTTTAGATGGAACGGCTTGCAGTTTCTGACGTATTAGTAAAAGACCTGTATGTGGAAAACACTCACTTAGCTGCTACACTTCAGAAGTTAGAACAGCGGTGTCACTTTCTGTCAGAACGAGCAACAGTGGCTAGTTCTGTTTAATGTTATATTTGCTAAGTACGGCATTGAAATATTACAGTAAGCTTGCTGTCACATTACCACACAAAATACTGTTTTTGTATTGCTTGGTCAAATTTATGTAGTTAATGACATCAAGGCATTGAATTACTTTATTCGTTAATACTTTGTACGTATGATAGACTGTCAGATAATATTAAGTTAAAAAGCTAACACATCTGTTTATACATATATGAAAACACTTTTGTGTTCCAGTTGCAGCTTTCTCTATGTGATCGCATTACTCTTAAAAATAATGTATACTGGTACCATAAAAATGTGTACGCGTATGTTAGGAAGATAAGTCTTATTTTGTTAATGCTGAATGTGTGAATTTCTCTTTCAGCCACTGTTTTGTGTGTGTGGGAGGGGGCATGCTCATGCATGTTTGTAAATTACACAAGTATTTATATGGTAATACACCTTAGATATTACTGGACTAAACCTTATACAGTCTACACCACTATCAATATACCGTGGTAGTCCAATGTTAGTAAGTAATCTAAAGGTGAATGACTGCAATAACAATATCATCAGGGGAACTAATTATATAAAGACTTGTAATATATTGTTATTTATAAAGTATAAACTTGTATATATTGTAAATAATTATATTCATACGTGAAGTGTGTAGTTGAAAATATAGAATTTTTTTTAATTTTGCATCACTGTCAAACCATGAAATTACTAACAAATTTTATCCAAATAGTTAAAAACGGTTGCCTTCAACTTAATATGAATATAATATGAAGTTCATCTTTTCTTCTTGGTTTTATAAAATTGGTGTTTTGCTGAAATATGTGAATTATTTGAATTGAAAATATTTCTACATTTTGGTAAAAGGTTTATTAGTACATTGAAATTTAGATGAGAAGTAAACTATTATAAACAACGAAAATGTGTTTTCAAATGATTAATAAATTCTGCATGAATCATACAGTGGTGATGGAAGCCGTATTTCTGAAATGTCGCAGATTTTTAACTCTAAATTTCACATCTTTGGCAGCAATCAAATAGTTGACAATTACTAGAGATTGAACTTGGTCTGTACGTACAGGTACCCTTCTTGTGAACGACAGCATAGTACAAAACTAAATGTTGCTGATGGAGTTGAAGCTCAATCAGGACCGTAGTGAGACCAAAGAAATTAATTGTATACTCGTAGAATACTTTGTATTACAAATAAAGAGAAAATTTTGCATGGAATGCCCGTCAAATGAATTACTGTCATCATAGGCTGTATCAGTTAATTTACAGTTGTTGATAATATAATGTAAAATTTCACTCTTGTCTCTATAGTTCTGTTCAGGCCACACAGCTTCTTTTTCTCCAGTCTCTACATACATTTCCTAGGTCTAATAATGATATGTTAAGATAAATGTAAAAAAAAAAACAATGTTTTTACATAAAGAAAATTATTATTATAAAAAAAAGGAATTGTAAGGGGAGCCCAGACAAAATATTGTTGGATTTTCTTTTTCCTTGTTCATTCATGATGTTGTCTGTTGATAATTTTGACACAGCACATATTACATTCTTCTGTCTACAAGTTAAAAGTTGCAGACAATCTTTTTATAAGCTAAGTAATATCCACTTGATAATACAGTTTTTTTTGGAATATAACTAATAAAACCATACATGTCCATACATGTGAATTATATTACATACCCTGCTTAGTGCTTGAGATACTTTCTGCGATCATAAAGCACAATACGAAACAGTGCTGGTATGGGGTCGAGTTTTTCAATGATTATTGTTTACTGTTTCATTCTTTTTTCTTTGTTGTTTATTTGTATTTATTTTTATTTTAATTAATTTGTTTTTTTAAGTACTGAATATTTGCTTTATTAGAAATATTATATATTAATATAAGTAAATTTAAGTTAGTTACTTAAACGGTACATAATACATACATTACAAAACCTTAAACTTAATGAAAGACTGAATTATACTATATTAGACTACTACAACACCATATAAAAATACTAACAAACTACGTAAAATGAGAAAAAAAACAGCAAAACTAAAAAAGCAAATAAATTTACAGTTAATAAATTTATGGAGCATTACAATAAAATTTAAAAGCTATAATTTAAAAGACAAAAATTAACTAAAAAACGACTGTCTGAACTGTGCTTTTTGCACTTCTTTGGGTTTCTTAAAAATATAAACATTTGAAGTAGTTTGTCTTTTCCTTTGTTACCTTTCAGTTAATAATTCCTGGTAACTAGACAACATGGTGTAACTATATTTTCTCTTGTACCTTTTTATTTTACTTGTTTACAAAAATCAGCTGTGCTTGCGTCTACTTTCGGACGCCATCTTTATATTCACCAACTGCACACTTACCTACCTTGGTCCAGGATTCATTTGAGCGAGTTAGAGAGAGAGAGAGAGAGAGCAGAATGGTTATTCAAAATAAATAATTAGTCTAGCCCAGTTTAATTTAACATTCACTACTTTTATTAATTCCCTTCAATATGTGATTTTCTGTTTCCAAATAATCTTTTGTTTCATTTGATGAAAAAAACTTATCTCCACCCCTTGACTACATTTTACATCTTATTAATACATATAAAGAAAAGCTATATCAAACAGAAGCAATTATAAACCTAATTTACACAAACCAGCGCTTCAATTATTTATGACATAATTTTCATCCCCCCCCCCACACACACACACACACACACACACACACGTGCACCCCATGCCCTTATGAGATCTCAATTTGTAATAAAATCAAAAAGAATGATGTTGAATTTTGTTTGACTCTTGTTAATTTTGTTTTACCCCCGAGTGTTACTTATCTTTACATTGTCCAGCAGGCTCCACCTGTACCCGCACTTTCGATCACTCCTTACATTGCACTTTCTTTCACCATTTTTATTTATTCACTATGTAACCCAAAACTGTTAGTTCATTTTATACTAATAGAATAACTGATTTCTTTCACACTTTACATTTTGTTTATTTGGGCGTGCCCGAAAATTTGTCCGCGGACCTTTTGTGACCGTACGGCACAAGAGTATAAATTCAACTGGGGCGAGCAAACTGCCCGCATCCGTCGTCACTAGATGTTGTTTGGCGACTGACTTTATGAACCAAGCGCAGACAGACTGTTGACGCCGTCCTGGCGAGTTATGACGTCGTGTGGCCTGATTCAAAATGCATATAGTTCAAAGTTCGTGTTGCTAAAAATAACTGCCGTCAGCTGCTAGATCGATGACCTTGATGCTAACTTGTATACTGCTTTTCCCCATTACAATTTACAAATAAAATCACCAACATTCACAATATGTCTCTGGACGGTAGTATTTGTACCGTTACAATGGAAAGAACTCCTCTCTTCACTGTAGAACTCCGCTTGTAATTGGGTCTTTGTCTACAAACTGGTCCATAATCTTTTTATTGGTTGTAATACTGCTACTGAGCAATTCCGTTCTTAAATCTTTTTTTGGCATTTCTTCTAAAATGGTCTGATTTGCAATTTCTTGAAGGTCCTCATTGCTCAAGTCCTCACCATGTGACTGCACAAATTCTTCTACATCTTCCTCATCAAAATCTCCCATTTTCACTGTCCATTTCAATAATGTTTGGAATGTCTAAATCTAATCTTTCTTCCCGTTCTTCTATGTTTGTGCAGGAGTGTGACGAAATTTTTTCAAAACTATTCCTACATTCTGTAGTAACTTCTCGCCAGGCTGCTATTATATTTTCTACATCATTCGTTATATTCTATTCTTTTCAAAACTGTCGAATGGATAGTTTATCTTCATTGTCTTTTTTCTCCATCAATTGTATTAAAGAAGTCATATTTGGTGGAAGAAACATTACTTCTATCAGTATGCCAGTTTGAAGTAGGGGTAGACCGGATGGCCCAGATCATTGTCAATAAGCAATAAATATACCCTTAGTCTCAAAGTTTTTTTGTTGCAGTAGCACTTAACTGATGGACAAAAATGAAAAACAAGCCAATTCTGAAAAATGTCTACTGTTACCCATGTTTTTTACTTGCTACCCAAGTCAGTGGTAAACTAGATTTTGTTATTCCCTTCATCACACATGGTGTGTGAGAGTCATACACAAAAGTATCAGCTTCAGTTTAAAATCACCAGTAGAATTGCCACCAAATAACGGAGTGAAGCGGTCCTTTGCTGATTTAAAACCAGAAGAATTTTTTCTTCACAGGAGATGAATGTTTGCGAAGGCAGCCGCTTCCAAAACAATCTTGTCTCATCCACATTGAAAATTATTTCCAGTGGATAATTTCTGCATTCATCGATTGTTTTAATTTCATAGGAAATTCCAATGCAGCCTGATAACGCTAGCTACTTCACGTGTATTTGAACGTTTCTTAAACCTATCAAACCATTCTCTACTAGCTCCAAATGTTTCTGATTTGTCACCTTTTTCGTCTTGAACATAAATAAAAATGCTTCTCGCTTCCTCCAAGACAGTGAGCTGATGTAACAGCATGCTACACTGTGTTTGATCGTCAAACCAAATTTTTAGCCGTGTTTCCATTCTTTAACCACACTGTTTCTCGACTCTGTTATTTTAATGGTAGATAATTTTGTTGGCATTGATGCAGATGTTTTTATCTTTTCAGAATTTTTTAAAACTGTGTTAATTGCTGATGGTGCCAAATTTAATGAACAGGCTGCATCCACTTGACGCCCGCCAACTTCTAATCGTCTTAACACCAAGCGGTAATTTCAAATCCAAGTTGATGCTTTTTCTTTGCATCTTATTTACGGGGTCAGGCTTCAAACCCAACATGATTAGGAATTGAAGAATTGCAATAATAATATGTAAAAATAATATGAACTACTGATAAAAATGAATATGCATACACCTAACTAAATAACAAGTAATTAAACTGTACATATTAATAACTAAATGTATGTAAGACAAATTTAAATTCAATTTTAGTAAACAGTAAAAAATACAACAAAGTGACAAGTTTTATTAACATTTGTTAGTGATTGGGATTGTGACATATTTATCATTGACACATGAATTGTTTCTTTAAAAAAAGAGTTTAGGACAGTAAACATATTTTAAACAATGAAATGAACAGGGTGTTTGGTGAACAATGTAAATTAAGATTGTTGATCGATGCTCAACTCAGTCCATTAATCAATTTGTCCAATTCTTTGAGCATATTATAAAAAATACAATTTCAAGTATAACTGAAGGATAAATTAATACTACAAAAACTCAGCATTTGACTAGAAACATTTTTAAGGTTTGAAGTATGTTTTCACCTGTCTTTTATTCTTCTTTGCAAGAAAGTTGGTAGCAGAGGTAAACTGATGTCATAACCAAGACATTATAGTGTACTGCATTGAATACATTTGCAAATGAAGTACTGGCGGATCCCACACCAGCACTGTTTTTGTACTAATTGCAATAGTGATGTACCAGTTTGTCAAAATTTCATGAATATATAACAAATTAAATCATTGTACAACAGTGTTAGCTTTACTGATATTGATAAGCATACATAAACGTAGACAGTTACACAACGGACAGATATTAAATACTCTTAACCCAAATTCTCATGTAAAAATATATTGTCCAAGATACTGCATATTTGAAGATCTTTAATTATTTTAAAAACTTCTGACCAATTTACAGAGAGTGAAATGGAATTTTATAAAACATGTAATTGAATATAAAGTGCATAAGACGGATCTAGTGTTTATTACTTCCTGCTGTATTCTGATTTCTTCCACAAGGCCACTTCACTCATTATCATTAATTTTTTTTTCAAGTTTATACAGTAATTCATTTGTGGTGAAGCCTTCTTTGATTGTTGGAATAGATGATGAATTTTGTATTTAGACCATCAGATTAATCATATGATATTAGTATCAAATTATGCTGTAATATAAATTTTAATCGTGTTGAATATCAGTATTAATAATTATTAAATACAGTACTAGAAAACGTACAGATCATCATTATATCTCATGGTACCATTATTACGGTTCTGCTGAATTAATGCCAGTACAGTTTTTAAAATTTTTGTTGAGATGTTATATAACATCAGAAAAATTTTCTATAATATTTTTGTATTTCGTAGGCACTGTTTTTGTTTGAGCTTAGTTTATGGTAATGTAAGGGTGAATAATAATACAGTTAATATAATGCATGCATTATTTTAAATAAACAGAAACTTGAATTTGATATTGATGTTATATTATTTGTATCTAAACACGAAAGTTTATCATATACATATATGATATACTTTTATATATATTTAAGTACATCACCCAAAAAATCTTGTGTATATATCATATCTTTGTGGAGTATATGGTGGAGAGTTTCTTCACCGTTTCTGTAAATAACTTATTGTCTTTATATGAACATAGAAACTAAATGGACATTTATTGTTTTACCCATGTAAAATACAATTGACCTACATAAAATTATAATAAAAATTCAATAAGTGCTCTTCTAAGATTATAGAAATCTCTGAAATATGTATATAATGATATTTGTATAACGTATGTTTAATGTGTTTATTGTATGTAAACAACAGATTGTGTGAGTGTGCATTGTAACTTATACGATATCCTGTGCAGGCTTTATTAGATTAGAATACTGTGACTAAATTTGACTGTTTACTAATGAAAATTATCTTATTTTTGTACACATGTGATTCTAAGTAAAATAAGCCGGTAATTATTATCAGTGCTTAAGTGGAATTTTTTGAATAATCGTAACATATTTATTAAGAATAAGAACTAATAAATTGTAATGTTAAAAAAAAAGTGAACCTTACCAAGTCTGTGATGTCATTTCACTAGACAAAAGTAAGTGTGTGTATGTATTCATTTGTTGTAAAATGTGTGTATCTGTATTCAATAAAAGAGACAGATACATCAGTAAAACAGCTATGCATGATAACGTATGACTGTTTCTATATCCGTCTTTTTAAAAATAACTCAGTTATGCACATTTCACTATTTTGTTCGTAAACAGTGTTAGTTGTTTTAGCTTAACATTAATTAATTTTTAAATTGTTATACCCTGGTATAACTATGAACAGTTCTTCAAATATTAACTGTTTCTGCAAGTAAAACTGTATTGTATTTCACTAATTAAATCAGCATCATCAGAGGTTTATAAATGAATAAACAAACAACTGAACTGAATCAATTTCAGTATAAAAAATAACAGATAATTGAATTTAATGTAAAAGAATCAGCTGTTTTGTTGATTATACTGGAAATATATTATGTTTATATTTAATATATTTTAATAATTTTAATCATTTTAAATAGAGTGTCTTGTTTTCTTTTTACTTGAGTTTGTGTAAGTATACACACAGTTTTTTGTGTATTTAGAATGCTTACGCACCTTTATGAAGAGCAAGACAATCCAGTTTCTTATTGCTCTGTATGTTATTGTAACAGTAACTCAACATTAATATTAAATGTTATGAAAGCCTCAGACAGAATTAATATTAAATACTTACATATTTGATTATTTTAAAAATGAATTGTTTCTGTTAAATTTAATTTAATTTAATGTGTTTATATAATTTTAAAACAAGTCAAAAAAACAATGTCTTCTATTGCTCATAGAAGAATCTGTCCATTTCCCTTCACTTCAAGAGCAAATACCATACTTACATTTATTAAAAATATTGCATGTTTTTTATCTGTAGAGCCTCTATTAAAAACCAACATAACAAAATACTTTTTCATTTCTTAAGTTGTGATGTTTGTGTTGTAGTCTGTACACTAGAACATCACATCTGCAAGTCAAGTCTACAGCAGGTTAGAGTATGATGGCTGAATGTATAAACTGAGGTGTATGTGCTCCTTTTTTATTCTTCACCAGTACTGTTATCCAAATCAGTCAATTTTTATGAAGACTAATAGATTTGTAATGACAAAGAATATACCATGTTTCTGCATAGCTGTTTAAAAAATCATAGGTTGTATTTTGTTTACCAACTTGATATTATTATATTATATACTTGATTATAACTTGATACACATTTAGCATCACTACAGTAAGGCTGAAATTTTGAAGTATTGTTATAATCAGTGCTGAAAATGTGTTTGGCACAAGCTTATTTGTAAAACGGTGTATGTAAAGCTTAAGGTTGTGTATAATAGTCACGATACTAGATATCACACATAATGTTTATTCGTAATTGATTTATACACAATACTGTCACATGTTTTAATATAAAAATATAAATCCGTCCAAAATAGATAACTTAAGATTTTCTTATCAAAGTATAATAAACATCTTGTATAACTCAAGATTCAACAAAAAATATTTACCGTGTCGCTATATATTGACGTATAATATTTCTTCAATATTTTGTACTGTGTGAGTTATAAGTAGGTTGTTTTAACAGTGGCGCAATTAAAATTAAAAATCTATACAGCAGAAACCAAATTTACTGTATTTGATCTGACACTAAGTGACCTGTGAGTGTATCGTGTTTTTATACATGAAAAAGTGTCTTAACATGTTGTTTGCAAATTACCATATAATTAAATATCATTATTTTTTATGTTCTTTAGTAAATAACATTTATAAATCCTTTTAAACATATAAAATATTTAGTAACGAAAATTCTGAACTAACAATTAAACATATGAATAACACACACTGTGAAGTTACTCACCTTTTACCCTGCTATTTGATACATTCCACTCTTCATAAAACAATACTTACCACTGCCAGAATTTCACTTACCGTCATGGTCCCCGTAAAACTTACCTTTTGAAACTGCCCAAGGTCGCCACGATATTTTTTCTAGAAAGTAAAATATCGAAAACTTATACACTCTTGCCCTTATAAAAATCCCGCGATCTGACTGTAATAAAACTCAGAAAACCCCCGATTTCGTTAGACGAATTTTTAACACAGAAATGAGGAAATGGCAATGACGAAATAACTTAGACTAACACATTTTCCAAATAAACTAAATCACTTTACTAATTAAGTCGATTTTCACTGCTATGAGTACAAAAGAATTAGTTATGATTAATTGTTATAATTACCAGAATGAGAATACTACACAATCAAGTTTTAATTACCTTAAACTATACTTACAACTAAGGCAGCCCATTTTGCCCACGCACTCTTCCATACCTTTTTTTATACCTTCCCCTTTTATTTATTCAATTTTAAATATTCCGACTGTTATCCGCGGTGCCCGTCCACGAACACGATGCCGGCCGAACACGTGTTTGGTCCCGTAACTTCAATATTTGTTTTATCACTTTAATCTCTCCACATCACTGTCCGTATTACTCACTCCGATATGTTTATTACCTTCTGGGGTCCCGGTCGGTCTTATTGAGTTAAATACATTTCCGAAAACTCGACCAACCGGGCCCAAACCGAAACTTTAGATGTCTGTAGCGGTACGCTGTTTTCTGTAGACCGCTTAGCGTCTCTGCTTAATGTCGACTGTGCCGTCACCGAGAACGTAACAGGTACATGTTGCCTACTTCCGTCAGCTCGAGTTGTGATTGGCTGCGGCCCTCACGTGACCAGTCTAATTAGTCACGTGTTGTTCCGTTCGGTTGTTGAGTTTGGTGTCGAGATTATCGCCAACGGCGCACGGGCGCACATTTACAGTCACATTCCATCGTTATCGCTTTGTGCCTTACTCGGACTGGCACGGATCTTAATACAGGGTGTCCAACAAGCATGTTTGAGTGACCGTCAAGGATGTCCAAACAAAATTCATTCTTCTTTTTTTTTCTGTATAAAATAAAACCTTCTCCTTTCAGACCCATTACCAGTAATAAATAAAAGGACCCAAAACTGACCCGCTACAATACCCCCTCGATGAGAATTCTGCTGTCCACGACAGAAGAAATCTCATCGATAAAACCCGAAGAGGACCGGTGAGGAACTAGTGCCAACAACCCCCTTGTTCTTAATCTCATGGGTACACGACCCCCCTGGCTCAGCGACCATGGACTCATCTGAACGAGATCACTGGACTTCTCCGTAAGAGATCCCAACACCGAGACATCGAACAGACTCGCACCACAGCGCACCTCGCCTTCTAACATGCTACCCCCAAAAATCCTCAATCCCTGGCTAAAATTATCCCAGCTCCTCCGCCGATATGGTTCCCCTTTTTTTGCAAGCTGGGCTGCCTTTAGCAGATACTGGGCTCACACACACTAACATTACATATTACCATAACACACTAAAAAATAAAACTTTCTTTTAAAATTTATCAAAAATTTAAAAAAATTCAAAATTCAAAAAAAATAATCTTTTATCAAAAATTCTCTTCCTGGTTTTTCTAATTTTTGTTTCAAATGACTTAACCTAGACATTTCTACTAATATAAACACATCCTTACTCTAACATGAGAACCACTTATAGTCTACCAATACAACACAATACAATAAAAGAAACATGGTTAATGCACATATAATAAAATCCTTATCTGAAATAGTCATTCACTGGCAGGCGAAAAATCAAGTTTTCTTTTTTTTTTCAATAAAAAATTAAAATTTTCAAAAATTTTAAAATTCAAAAAAAAATTTAAATTTATTCATTAAAAATTTTATTAAATTTATTTATTAAATAACATATTTATTAAAATTATTCAAATATTGGTTTGAATTAATTAAACAAACAAATTAAAATTGGATTCCTACTATACAAGCTTAGTAGGTGTATGACCTCATCAGCTGATCGAAACTAGGTTAAGTCCAAACCCCTTGACCTACATATGTTATATATAAGTTCTGAAAACACATTGAACATCTGTAATATCCTACCTTGAAATACAAAACATAACAAAACAAAATATTTAAAATAAACAAAATATTAATATAATAATCAAGTTGACATTTAAATTATTTAAAATAAACAATTCTTGACTTTACATCATTTTCAATTCTATCAAAATTTTGTCACTGGCAAAAAAAATAAAAATTTTATATTCTTTATCATAAATCACTCTTTTTGCTTAACCATCCTACTCTTCATTTAACAATCTCGCTATACTTTACTGTGGGTGATATAAATTATTTATTCTCGTTTTTCTGTATTAGATCTGTATGCATATATAAACTTTCTCCCTCTGATTCTAATACTCATCAACTTTAACAACCATGACACCCATCTCTATCAAAATCTCTACTAATCAGAACACTCTAAACCCCTACTTATCATTGAACACAAAACGCCGCCTTCTCTACATTATAAAATACTCTCTAACCCTTTGTACATAGGATACGTGTTTCCCCTACCCAAAAAACTCAATTCCCTTATTTGGCGGCCCGGATTCTACCTAAGGCGGCCCCTTCCCCACTAAAATCTATCCCTATCCCGTCCCAACCCTTGTTGCGGACTCCTACATTACACTACCCTCTAATACAAAATTGCCATCCCCAAAAATCTCAATCTCATTACATTACTACAAATACACAAAATAACCTCATTAACTATAAAAACAACAATATATCACTCAAAATCTACATAAAGTCTCCATTACCACTGTGTCAACATTAATACTTCACCAACTCTGTTACATCACATCAACTCAAAAACAACATTACATCATATTCATCTCTATCATTTCACATTCAACTTTTAATTCAATTTGGACAGGTCTACGTGTCCCACAACATATTTATCACCCATGAATTCTCTTTTATTAATTTGCATAAATTATTGTTATTTTATTTCTCATATTCTTTTTATCTTTACTTCAAAATATCTGTAGTACATTAAACATTAATTACTTGTAACATTTACAAACCAATATACCAGTGACATGGTATTGCTGATCAGCTGATCTCCTGACATAATGAAAATACATCTTAAAATTGAACAAATTACATGGAATATACATCTTTATTTATCAATACTCACTCCTTTTTCATTGTAAAGTTATTTTCATTGTTGAAGTTAAAATTCATTCCATTAAGTTAAACATTTGTGTACATTTTATGATATTTGACTTGTCTCATAATTTCATACTTACAGTCCATAATTCCTATACTGACATACATAACTATATACACCATACACCACTACTCCAAGTAACCTCTGAAACATTTAACAAAAAGTTATTTCAAATCAGCAATTCATCATTTAATTACCAACTTTCACTTCTCGTTAAACCATTTAAATTCATCATAAAATTCAATAATATAATCTTGAATTAATCAAAATATTTAAAACATTTCAAATTATTTTAATTAAATTAATTAAACATTTACAATTAGCCAACTACTGTTTTCAAAATTAATTCGGTTATTTGTTTAAATTGCAAATATTAATATTATTATTACAACAATCATCTACACACACATTGTTTACTTAACATTCTACAATACACACAAATAAACTTATTAAACATTTATTTACAAATCTGCATCCTTATTTATTTAGTCATATCACACTTCAATGTTCAAAGGTTGCGAGGTCACAAAACCATAAAACATAATGTTTAATTGTCTTTTATTGCTTTACAGTCTACCCTCCATCGTCAAAGGTCAATCTTTGTTTTAAATAACACTTTTCGATTTTATTAACACACATACTGATACTTTGTGTGTCATAAACCCAAAAATCAAAGTCATCCGTCTTATCAACATAATCTTGCAACAAGTCAACCCTAAGTATATCTGTTAAGTCTCCGTTAGTAAATTTCTTCAATATCGGGTCAGTTACTTTCATATTAAACATCAAATCATTCTTATTTAAATACTCTTCTAATACTTCTTCCAACTCACCATAATCTCTCTTTACATTATATACTTCTAATTCTCTCTCATCATAACACCATCTCATACTTATAAAATCATTCCACACAGAGGGTATAGTATCATACAAATAAAATAAACAACTCCAATCTTCTACTAGTACTGGACCCTTGCCCTTCAAAAACACTTGTGACCACATTAACTCATCATAGATAATAAAAAGAAAATTTCCCCTCTGTCCCCACTCTACTACAACATTATTTTTCCTCTCTCTCTCTAACTCACTGACACACATTAACATTTCATAATCACTACATTCTGCACTTTCATTCGTACTCTCATTATTTATTTTTACCGTATCAGTCTCTGATACTAACTCTTCAAACACATTAATATTCTCGGTATTACGTACATTATTTTCGCCATTATTGTCTATATTTGTTAACTCTTTATCTGGTATTACATTTTTGTATTTGTCATTACAATTTTCATTGGTTTTATTTTTCTCTGGATTCATCACAACTACTTCCATTCTCTCCACACTCTGTTCTAATTTATTTAAACTATTCTTTATTGTTTCGTTATTATCTTCAAAACATTTATTGATCTCCCTAATATGGTTCTTTTAACTCACTGAAATTGCTTTCGCATTTTATTTTCTGTTCGTGTATTTCGCTTTTCAACTCATGGAATTTAACATTCTGCTCATCGAATTTAACACATAACATTGCATTCATACCACACAAATATCTCATTACATCGCTATTCTCAAATTGATTATTTTCCATTTTTGTAATTTTTACTTTATCTCTGTAAATCGCAATGATACAAACCTAACCTACGTGCGTAATTATATACGATAAATCGTTTTTATAAATTCGTCATTACCACATCCTATTTTCTGTGTATTAAAATAGGTCTAGTTCCTATAAAATTTATATACGAACATCCTGGCAGGGTCGCCACTGTGAAGTTACTCACCTTTTACCCTGCTATTTGATACATTCCACTCTTCATAAAACAATACTTACCGCTGCCAGAATTTCACTTACCGTCATGGTCCCCGTAAAACTTACCTTTTGAAACTGCCCAAGGTCGCCACGATATTTTTTCTAGAAAGTAAAATATCGAAAACTTATACACTCTTGCCCTTATAAAAATCCCGCGATCTGACTGTAATAAAACTCAGAAAACCCCCGATTTCGTTAGACGAATTTTTAACACAGAAATGAGGAAATGGCAATGACGAAATAACTTAGACTAACACATTTTCCAAATAAACTAAATCACTTTACTAATTAAGTCGATTTTCACTGCTATGAGTACAAAAGAATTAGTTATGATTAATTGTTATAATTACCAGAATGAGAATACTACACAATCAAGTTTTAATTACCTTAAACTATACTTACAACTAAGGCAGCCCATTTTGCCCACGCACTCTTCCATACCTTTTTTTATACCTTCCCCTTTTATTTATTCAATTTTAAATATTCCGACTGTTATCCGCGGTGCCCGTCCACGAACACGATGCCGGCCGAACACGTGTTTGGTCCCGTAACTTCAATATTTGTTTTATCACTTTAATCTCTCCACATCACTGTCCGTATTACTCACTCCGATATGTTTATTACCTTCTGGGGTCCCGGTCGGTCTTATTGAGTTAAATACATTTCCGAAAACTCGACCAACCGGGCCCAAACCGAAACTTTAGATGTCTGTAGCGGTACGCTGTTTTCTGTAGACCGCTTAGCGTCTCTGCTTAATGTCGACTGTGCCGTCACCGAGAACGTAACAGGTACATGTTGCCTACTTCCGTCAGCTCGAGTTGTGATTGGCTGCGGCCCTCACGTGACCAGTCTAATTAGTCACGTGTTGTTCCGTTCGGTTGTTGAGTTTGGTGTCGAGATTATCGCCAACGGCGCACGGGCGCACATTTACAGTCACATTCCATCGTTATCGCTTTGTGCCTTACTCGGACTGGCACGGATCTTAATACAGGGTGTCCAACAAGCATGTTTGAGTGACCGTCAAGGATGTCCAAACAAAATTCATTCTTCTTTTTTTTTCTGTATAAAATAAAACCTTCTCCTTTCAGACCCATTACCAGTAATAAATAAAAGGACCCAAAACTGACCCGCTACAACACAGACGTTTATGACTTGTGGTCACATGTGTTTACGATAGTCTTCACTCTGTGTACTGTAGGATATGACGATGTGACTGTTTTGAGAATACCAAAATTAGTATTCTTAACTTTATTGAAGAACAACAGTAGACACTTACTGAAGAGCAGAGGCTCACATTAAATACACATAATCAGTTCCACATGCGGATTACATCAGACCAGATTTTATAGATGAATGTAAAATCTTTGATAACCACAGATTTTCGGATAAAGCATTTTTTGTTTTGAGATATCGTTTGCAGATGGCTGTGCCCTTTTTTGTTAAAACAGTTGTGAGTATTTAGAATGTTTGTTACACATATGAGGATTTATTGGTGCAGAAGAAGAATTGTTCAGAACATGTAACACTTCAGATTACTATCTCAGAGCAATGTAATTATCAAGTACATCTTACTATAAGCACATTCCAGTCGACAATCTTCCAACTGGAGATATTTTTTTTATTTACTATGTGAGACTCTGTGAATGTGAGTCAGCTTACTAGCCATTTCCTTTTAGCGCATGTGAGTACCTATATTGTCTAATTGATAAGAGTACTTTTTGTGATAGGGATAAAGTCTGCTGAATATTAATATAAAATATGTTGTTTATGAAAGCACTCACACTTGTTTATAATAAAGAGAAAAAAGTGGAAGTGTTTGGTGCAGCTGAAGCGATCTGTGATGAGTCAAAGCTGCAAGTATCATATTCCAGAATAGAACATATGAATCTGGAAGAAGAATTAAGCAAAATTATTATTGTGTAACATTAACAGAAGGGTGTATTCTTTGTTTCTGAGGTCACATTATACAGACAATTCCTGACTTACACAAGTGGATTGTTCCTAGACCCTCTACATAACTCAAATTGTATGTAAATCAGACAACACTTATATAACCCAACCTTCCTCAAATTATAGTATAACCTCACATTAAACTACAATAACGAAATATTAAAAAACAATGTTTATGTTATTTTGTGTAATAATTTCAGTAAATAATAATAACACTATGTCCACAGAGAAAGCTTTATTTTCCAGTACAAACAAGAAATACAACAAATCTTTTAAGCGAGTGGCTTTCAGCTTCAATATTATTTTTCATATCCATTCTCATAACCTCCTCATCAGTGTCGCCCATTACTTCTATAGAATTGGTGCTATTTGTCCACATCTTGTTGAAGGTTTTTCAACTGTCTTCACAAATCTGTCCAGAGAAATCTGAACAGTGCCTCTTTTCTTTTCTTCATAAATCTCTGTCTAAATAGTAATAGTGTTTTTTACCAGCCTTTTAACTTTAAAACGCTAGAGGTGTTTGAGATTGAATGTAAATATCATCAAAACTAGATACATGCTAGTTTCTGCATCAGAAAGATCTGTATAATCTATGCATAGAGGCTAATTCATTCAGTGGTGTTAATAAGTTTAGATTTCTAGGTAATATATTAGATAATGAAGGGTCTTGACAGTACATGACATAATACAAATAGGAAATAGGGCATACTATGCTGACAGTAGACTATTGAGAAGCAAGCTCATTGTCACAGCACAAAAGTGAAAATATACAAGACACTCATTAGACTGGTTGTTGCTTACAAAGCATTAGACTGTCAGGATATGAGACGTGGACACTAGAAAAAAAGAAACAAGAAACACTGAGAAGGTTTGAAAGAAAGATCATACAGTGTGTTTAAGGCCCAGTTAAGGAAGATGATAAATAAAGAGTATAAAACACCCAGGAGATACGTGAGCTATTGAAGCATGAAGACATTGTAAGATTCATAAAAGCTCAACAAATACAATAGGCAGGTCACATAGAATGGATGGATGATCAGTGGGTATGCCAAAGAAAATTCTTAGGGCACAAGTGAATAAAAGCAGAAAAGGGGTCGACCTAGGATAAGATGGTTGGATGATGTGCTAGAAGATATCAGAAGAATGCATGTGAGGAGTTATGCTGAGAAGGCAAAAGATATGAGACATTGGAGAAGATTGGTATTGGAGGCCAGGGCGCACATTGGGCTATAGTGCTGAAAAAGAAGAAGAGAGGTGTTTGGTTCATTTGCTCAAAACAAAACAAGACTGAACTGATTTCTTGTAATGCTTTTGAAATTTATTTTTTTAATGAGAGTTTTGGTTCTGGTTCCTCTTCTGAAACTACAGTCCTTTCTTCTTCTGCAGCTTCCAGCTTGATAAGGTCATTATTGGATAATGGTTCAGAATAAGAGTCTATCAGCTCCGCAGCACCTTCTTCATCCACTTGAAGTCAAGCTGCATTGCAAGCATACAATTTTTTCCTTTGCTATATTCTTTATTGCATGGTAAATATTATATGACTTCCAAAATCCCTCAGCATAGGTGATAATTTAGAATCAAGTGCTTCTTTGCTTTACTATAATTGTGTCATCCAACCTTTCGAATTCCAATAGAAGTGGACTGGCACTGTTGCTTTTATTAATTCCTTTGAGTGCTCATGTATTTTCTGAGTGGTTGTTAATAAGCTGTTTCAGTTTTACTGAGTCAAGTGCATTTCCTACTCCTAAAAGTGTCACTCTCTTCTTTGATGCCTTATGTCCAGGTTTTGTTTTCTCTCTGTTTAAATATACTTATGAAATGGCATTTTCTGCTAAAACATGTCCATCTCGTCAACATTAGAATCTTGGTAGGGTGAGTACTGTTCTTTACATATCACTTTTCTCTGCCATGCCGGACATTTTTCTGAAGCACTTGCAGTCTCTCCTGACAATTTTGTGTTATGAAAACCAGTGCGACGTTTAAATTGTGCAAACCAATTACTGCTTGTAGTAAACATCTGTGTTCCTTCAGAAAATTTCTCTTTTATATCTTCAAACAAGCAGAATACGTATTTGAATGTTATCTTCTATCCACAATATCAGTAACTTTTCCAACTCAGTTACTGTGACAGAATCAGAAATGCACAACTTTACCAAACAAAACTTACATTTCTTTGTTATTATTTATGCTTCCATCTAAGCAGTTCATTTTAAATGCTTTTTTATTCATCCATCATCCTTTACGACTGATATTGTGAGTCCTAGTTAATGTGCTATCACCGATAACTTTGCTACAGATTCATACTAATTATAAGACAATTTCTGTTCTGAATCTGTAGCAGTACGCTTGCTTACCTTCAATTACTGGTACATGTTATAGAATATGGAGTACAATATGATCAGGCAGTAGAATATGAAATTAACCCATTACACTTTAAAACAGAGAGAGGTATGTTCATAATGCCAAGCACCATTTGGGAACTAAAACCAAAGCTGCCATCAGCCACCCAATCTGTGGTGGAAAGTTGCATTAATGAGTCAATTGTATTTATGAAGGTGCTATATTTAAGTAAATATTTTATAGCTAACTGACTAAGTAGGAAACTGTCTATGCTTTAAAATAATTTGAAACTTCTGACTATTAACTAAAAATACTTTCCAGTTACTGCTTGTGTTGAATTTAAAAGTATCTCACAGAGTTTGCAAATGAGCATAATCTTAAATAAAATAATCCACAATCTTACATTTAAAATATATAGTAACCTCTAAAACCTACATGTGTCATACACACTAGTAAATACTGAGGAAGTATTATATTTTCACAATAACAAGCTGTTTCTCCCAAGCTGTATGAAACATTTTCGTTGGTAGAACATGAACTGAGAGATGGTTATTCCATGATTGTAAGACAATCAGTTGTCTTACATGGTGATGTTCAGTCATTAAAGTAATGTAGAGTAAAAAATTTTACCATATAGTTTACATGGTATGTTATTATGTATGTTTGCTATTTACCAAAGGTGAAAGTTGGCATGTGACAAACTACCGATAAATGAGCAGCAGTATAAACATTTGTAGTATGTTAATGTAGTCTTCTTACCTCTAAACTTACCATATTACTTACACCTTGTTCCTACATATTTCATCATTATGGTAAAAAATAAGAAACACTATTATTAGTGTGCTAATTACCATTATTAGTGATCACACATCGTCATTCTGTGTTAAACATTTACTCTATTATTTTTTACAATATTTTTCAAGTTGTAAATTTATTTTTTCTCAATTTCACTAGTTATACTCAGGTAAGAAGGCACTTGGGCCCGGTCTCACAGAGAGATGCCGCAGATGCCATCTCGAAAAATGTATGGACCACTGAGAGGGTATATGTTTTTTTTTCAGGAATAGTACAGCATTTTTAATGATCGGCCAAGTTCCTTCTTAGCTGCTGTCTGCTATACAGTATGTGCTTTGGTCCTGTATACCTTCTGCTAATGTTATTGACATTAAACTTCACCTAGTTAGAATAATTTTTTTCTGTACACATCTACTCTCAGCTCTGTAAATAGAATATGCATGATGAAGTGTGTGTGCATATGTTGTCAGATTTATGCGTTATTATTTCAGGCTCAATAATAATTCCCAAGTGTCTGTTGTGCTATACAGACTTCATAGCTAATATTTTCATTTAATTATCTCCATTTTTATCTCTTCTTGCCTTTATAATATTTTAATTCATTTCATTTAAATTGGTAAAATGCAAGTTTTTTCAGCTTTCCCAGTATAGGAATCAGGTTCTCAGTTTATTTTTTACCCCGATGATGGTTTACCAGAGTCTGCTTGAAATAAATATTAGAATAAAGAAAATGTTATTTTGAGAAATGTAAATAATAATTCATAATATAGTAAACATTATGTGAAAACTGTGGTTTATCATTGTAAATGGTGGAAACGTTTGAATAAAAAATATGAAAATCTGTAAGTTGCCTAACTCTTCATAATAGCATTAGCCATGTTATAATCACCTTTTTATTTCAGGCACAGATTTCGAAAACCAGTTACTGTGATATATAAGTTTGATTTCATGTGGAATATCATTCCCACGTATGTACAAGTTGGATTTTTAATAATAATTATTGTAAACAGTACTCAGTTGTGTATATAACCTTTATTATGCTTCAAGCCCATGTTTTTATTTTTTTTTATTTTGTTGTTGTTGTTGTTGTTATAATGACTTGTATTCAAATGTTTGCAGTAGAATTTAGATTATACAAAACTTCCAAATAGAGCATCTCAACTTGTATTTACTAGTAACATCAGAATTGAAAAGTAATTACACTTTTATTTGGAGCTGTAAAAATATCTAAAGTTTTGAACCATTCATGTGTACATTTTATAATTTAAAATGAAATTAATACCAAAAATGTTACATAATTACATAATAGAAACTTGTAAGATCATGAATTATTAACACTGTTATCTCACATACGTAATTAACAGTTAAGGGCGTTTTAAATGTATGTAATTATATGAGCCATGAGGAAGATAAAATATAAAGATTTCTATAACTAAAATATTAACTGTTTGTTAATGTTAAAAGCTTTTTTGGCAATATTTTATGTTGCAGTTTGTTGTAATACGTGTATAGTGTGTAGTGTTTACCTGATGTTAGTAGGTTAGTTTCTTCTGTTAACAGAGGGCTTTGCTCAAATAAATATTCAGAAAATCTAAATGTAAGTTCCATATACCAAAGTTTTTAAGTCAGTTTACGTTTTTGTGTTTATTATAGTATTATTTGCTTTTAAGTAATTTTATGTGTCTTAGAACATAATTATAGTTGTTTTTTTAGTTAATATTACCATCAGTTGTTTTTTTTAGTATTTTAGTTTTAATAAATATTTATGTTTATATAATATTAACAATAATGTTCTCATTGTTAACTGTAAGTAATTGATACCAGTTTGGAAAAAAACAAGGTTTCTCGTTGTTAAACAACAGTTAATAGAAGCCAAGATAAAGAAAACACCTCTATAATCAAACATTCGAAGTCTGATCTATGGAGTAGATAAAAAATAATTTAATACAGTTGCAAAATGTTAATGCTTCATAGATTAGTAGTATCACACTTTTGTTGATTACATTCCCCCAGTGTACTTCATGGCACAGATCTTGGAACAGTATGTTATAAGCATATTCCTGTCTCACCACCATATTTTTCAGTTCTAAAGTCTTACTTCTCTTTCTGGCATCCTCTGTAATATTGTCTTTCGTTACTGTCCTTGTTCTCTCTATGGGTTGCTTTTCTCCATGTTTGATCTTAAATACTTCCTTGGACGTATTGTTTCCTTCATTTATACCTATTTATGTAGTTCTAGTTCTACATTTTTCCACTTTTAGTTCTTCCTGAATATTTGGGACTCTTACCCTAACTCTTCTTTTCTGTCCTAATTTTCATCTTGTATATTGCATGGTTGTTTTAGATATGTATTTATCCACTATGCCCAGCATTATGCTTCATATAATTTTATTGTTGTGCAGACAGTTTCATAGATGCACTTTTCATTTCATACATATTTCTTTCTTTACTTTTATAGTATAATTACATTTACATTTAATGTTTTTGATGTAACAGTATTGTTATAACTTTATCAGAAAGTAAACGTAGGCCTACTGGCTTCATTAATTTTTATGAATGTTTATTTTATGTGTTTATACTTACACCTAAACAGAAATACACAGAGTATTCTCTTTTTAAATATTGTAACGTTTGTTCTGTAAGTCTCTTTTAAAGCCACACGTTGTGGTCGTCAATTTGTAATGAGAAGACTCTTTTATCGTCTTTGTAGATGTGTGTTTCGTGTGTTCGCCTCACACGTCATGGTCGTTTTATGTTTACGCTGACGATGTCCGTAGCGATCTCTTGAATTACCAGTACACGCGAGTGGGAACCTTACCTGTTCTTTAATATGTGTTCGTAAATCCCAGGTGGCGCCAAATTGTTTAATCTGAAAACAATTAAAAAGAATAGGACGATTGCGCTTTCGTCCTATGACGGTATGGTGAATTCAAATTACTCCCTGTAACGGTCTTGCTCTTTTACCATTATTAAAATAATACCGTCATTTAATACTACTAAAACTCACTGCTGCCAGAATTTTACTTACCGTCATAATCCCGTTAAACTTACCTTATTAAACTGCCCAGGTCGCCACGATATTTTGTTACATTCTATACTTTTTACTTACCTTACTCTCACGCCACTCTGACTTACCGCTCTCAGAAGATCCCAAACTATTAATCGGTCGCCACATGTTTTTTACGGATTTACACCGAAACCTTTAAATCAAACTTTGATTGCCAGGTTCGTTAGGTGAAATCTTCCATAGGTGATGGTGATGTGGCATAATAATTAGCTTGAAACATGGTTCTGCTACTAATTCATTTTATTAACCTTCATTTCAAACTTACGCTTTCCTCCACTTATAATTTTCAACAAACTCTTTACTGCAAATTATACTTTTAAAACATTCTAGTGAAATTACATCGATTCTACTTCATTTTAAATTGATGATCTTATAGCGTTACCTTTTCTCATTATAATTTCAAACACATACATATACAAAAGCAAAAATTAAATATTTCAACCAACTTATTCTACATTTTTACATTGTTATTTTATTAAGGCGGCCCAGTAATGCCCACACTCAGCTCAC
This sequence comes from Magicicada septendecula, assembly GCA_034769895.1. NCBI lineage: Eukaryota > Metazoa > Arthropoda > Insecta > Hemiptera > Cicadidae > Magicicada > Magicicada septendecula. The sequence goes on along the minus strand of CM068369.1, from coordinate 61,783,534 downwards.
ATACAATTTTACAACCCCATTTAGTTGATTTGGAAAACCTTTTTGTTTCTTTTAAAATGACATAATTGATTTTGTTCGACGATTACCCAACTTGCGTCGTTCCTCTCGTCGTCATACGTTCCCCGTAACCGTCCGAAAGTTTTTTCTTTTCAATTCACCACATTTTTTCGGTTCCCGCGCCTTATTTCACATTCTGAGTTACTGTTTCACTGGTTTAGATAACTTTTCCGGGTTCTCACCGGCGAGGTCAGCCGACCTTGGTAAAAAACTTTTAGTAGAATTTAAACGGACCGCATGCGGCCTGTAGGTGAGATAAACTGGGGAGACGCTTTCTCGTTCCCTCTCCACGGTTTTGCAATACGGGAACCCACTGCCTGCTGGTGTTAACAAATTTCTTCGCGGTTCACAGCCTTTGCTGCTAAAGTCTGATGAGTTGCACCCACAACACATGTTATTTGTGGGTCTTGGCAGTAGACGAAATCTAGTGTCCACTGGTTTCGTCATAAAGGTAGGTGGGATTTCGTCAAGACTTCCGCCTTGTCGAAAGCACATGGCACACAGAATTCACAATCAGGCCATGTTGTTTTTTCGCTTCTTGGCGTCGGTTGCGCACCTGCTGGTGTTTGCGCGTGTCACTCAACACTACAGTTCCGAGAATGGTATTGCGTCGTTGCACCTGGACGCATTCCATCATACAGCTACACCTCACAACTTCTTTGTTTGAACTAAAACTTTTATTTAACACGTGGCTGGCCACACAGATGTAAACAAATTTATGATTTTATAATGAAATAAAAACCCCTCCCTTTTAGCCCCGTTACAATACCCCCCCCCCAATGAGAGATCTTCTGCCGAAACAGAAGAAATCTCATTGCTAAACCCCTAAGAGGATCGGTGAGGGTATGGTGCCAACAACCCCCATTAGTTCTAACACATCATGGGTAAACTACCCCCTGGCTAGGCAACTACGGCTGCACCTGAACGATATTACTGGACTTCTCTATTCGAGATCCCAACACCATAAAATCGAACAGACACGCACCACAGCGCACCTAACCTTCGAACATGCCACCGCTAACTCCAAATCCCTGGCCTTATTCCATGTCAGATCCTCAACCGATATGTTCCCCCTTACATGCATACTGGGTCGCCTTTGGCAAATACTGGGCGCGGACATATACTTATTACTACATCCTCACAAATTTTATTTTCAAATTCAAAAATTTCGTTTAAATCAAAATCAAATTTTTATATTACCATTACTCTCTCAAAAAATCAAAACAAAAATCTTTTGCATGAATCCATTAACTCTATTAATTTTCTCCACTACAACAATCACAAAGAAAAAACAAACTGAACATCTTATTAAACATGAATAATGTTTAATATTCTATATTCTAAACAATAGAATTTAATAAAGCACTAATAATATACATAAACAATAATACACTTAAAATTCAAACATCACCTATATGGCTGGCACAAAATCAAAAAAAAATTTTTTTTTTTTTTTTTTCAAAAAAAATTTAAATTTATCAAAATATTATTTTTTTCCATTTCGAAAAAAAAATCAAAATCATTTAATCCAATTAAGCAACCAGATTGCATCAATCAATTGCCAGAAACTGGTCTAGTTTATAACATCAACCATCAGCTGATCAAACTGGGTCAAGTCAACGACCTTGACATACCTATGTTATACACAAAGCTACATCATAAAGTACATAAAACATCTTCAAAAAATTTGTATCTTTAAACAATAAAATAAGACATTTAAAAGTAACATAGTATTATTACAATTAAAAATAAAACTGACATTTAAATTGACCAACAATTACATATTTTATAGCTTTACATTATTCTCAAATTCTCTTAAAATTTGTCACTTGTTTCAATTAATTTTTTCATTTTAACCATGATTTACTTTCTTTAACAATCTCGTTCTCCATTAGCTTGGGTGACTCATTTATTCATAACAATTTGATTTACAACTTGGCCTGTATACATTTATAATCTTCCCCCCTCTGACTTTAACATCACTAACAGCTTTAACTAATATGACACCCAATCTCTATCAAAAACATCTATCAAACATTCTCTAAACCCAACTTACTGCTCAACTCAAATTGCCTCATTCCACCCTTATAAAAAAAATACTCTCTACCCTTTTGTACTCAGGATGTGTGTTCCCTCGACTCACCACCGTCTCCACCTCTTGCCCATCCTATTTACCCGGCAATCACTCACTGAAAACCCACTGCTACCCGCCACAACGCCTGTCGTTGCGGACTCCTTACCATACCACCCCCCTTTTACAAAATCACCCTCAACTAATTACTCTCCCATTACATTACTTTCATCTACAAAATATCTCCACTTATTTATTACCTCAATATCAATCAATCCTCTACATATTTTCCCCATAGCTACTGTGTCACTATTACATCTCAAATTCTACCTTACTTTTATTCCCACAATAATATTATTCCCTCTAGTTAGTACCCCTTTAACTCCACTTGGACTGATCTACATGTCCTAACAAAATATTAATCACCCAACTCCCAATATTTACCATCTTTTACAAACCATTTAAAATTCTCAACTATCTCAAATTACTTCCATCATTTAAATCAAAATCTTTTAACACATTAAAATCATTATATTCAAACATTAGTTACATTGGAAATTTGCAAACAATTTATAAGTGACATTTTACACATCTAACTTCAGCCATCAGCTGATGTTCTAGGTCGGGTGAATGACCTTTGTTCAAAAATGCTACACAAAATTACGTAACGAAAAATACATAACACATATTTATAATTCTTACACTCTAACACAACAAGATTAATGACCCACTGAAACATGATAACCAAAATATAATAAACATCTACTGTATCCATTTTCTCAAATCAAAACAATTATTTAATTACTTCCAGAGCGAGTTGCCATTACTAAGTTACAACAAAATTTTTAATTCGTTACTCCCCTGAGCAACCTCCTTAACCACACACACTATTGTTTTCTGAGGGTGGACTGTTGCGTCCACAAGGACGGCATTGGTGGAGGAATTTAACATCTCCTTGTCCTTGCTTCTGCATTACATTTTAAAATTAAGTAGATATCATCATATCTATGTTATATATTAATAAGCCCCTAATGCGGGTCTACCACCTGGTTTACTGTTCCCACGCGAACAGAGTGGCAGCCGCTGTTCCATAGTTCTGGGGATTTCCCCTAAAGTCACCCCCCATTAATTTCAAATATACACCAATTTCAACCACAGCTATGGTCAAATTTACAATTGTTGGCCATAGCTGGCCGCCATCCAAAACCACGATTAGTGCTGGTAAGGCAGTAATCGCCCGAAAAGGCGGGGAAATCAACTCTAAATTCAGGCATGTTCTCTTCGTCATTATGATACACGGCACGGCAATCAATCAGCATATAAAATTTTCATATAAAATTATATAAAAGTTGTGCCGTGTATTTTACGCCATTTTGGCCTCCGATGGAGGTAACACTTTCTGTTACTCTCCAACACTTACCGCTATCTACAGTGGCACATGCCATCACTGCAATAGCATACTAATAACTAAATTAACCCTTCTACAGTTGCAATCTCTACATTCCCTAAGTATATCACTTCTATTCACACCACACAACCCCCCAAAATTACCCACATATCTTGTATGATAACATAACATAATATAATAAACAAATAGACATTAACCTTGATCATTAGCATTGCTACATTCACATTAAACAACCAATTCTTTTTTAAATAATTTATACAGAAAATTATAAACCTTATTACTTGAAATTTTTATTAACTCTTCTATATATCATCATTTCATTATTTATCACTTACTACAATTAGATTCCTCAAAAATTCCAAATTTATTATTAACATTTATTTTATCTCGTATTTCAGTTATTACTACCTTTTGACTATGGTTTCTATTTAGTACAATTATCTCAAATTAGCTTCATCATTGAGTTTAAAATCTTTTCAACACCTGTAAACATTTTACTCCATTTAACTTGTATTATAAAATTTATACTCGCAGTACATCATTCATATGATTCCAAAACAATACATCTCCATTACCTTCTGAAACAATAACGATAATATGATTCCACAACTAAATACATCTTACCTTTATTCGTTTATTAATTATCATCAAATTTAGATCTCATAAAATAATTCAAAATTATTAGAAAAATTCAACCATATAACATTTTAAATCAATCAAATTTATTTAAACAATTCAAATTATTCACTTCAATTAATTATTAAAACACAACATATTTTAATTACCTTACTTCAACACAATTCATTAATACAAAGGTTTTGTAAAATATATAAAAACACTTGGTAAGTTTCACAAATTTTTTAATTAACTCTGACAGCTGTTTCGACTAACTTAAGCCATTGTCAAAGAGCGAGTGAATGAAATTACTGAACACAGGATGTTAGAGTAGTGTAGGTGGTAAACATCTGTTTAGGGCGTATCTGGAACATCTGTGTTGTGATGGCGAGGGGTGGGGAGTGTGTGCATGAGACAAGGGAAAAAAAAAACAATTCATTAATTATCAACTCATTATTTATTCAGTCTACTGAAATAATCTTATTATTATTAAAACAATTACCTACACACATTGTTTACATTATACACTTGTTACAATACAAACACAGCTAATATCACTAAATTATTTACAAATTCTTCGTCCTTAATTGTTCAATTTTACCACACTTCATTTTCTAAGTAAGCAAGGTCATAACCACAAATTAAAATATTTAAAATGTTCATTCCCTGATTTTTTAATTCAACCTCCATCATCGTGTAATAGTCTTACTTTTTTATAACATTTCTCATTCTTATTTACACTCCATTTATTATTATTATTATAATAACCCTTATCAACATAATATTCGATACCATTATAACCTATTGACTCATAAAACCGGTCTACATTTGTGATTTCAATTCAGTCTCCGTAAGTATTTTTATTCAACATCAAGTAAGTTATTTTATCATCATTATATTCTTCTACTATAACATCAGGTAAGTTATTATCTTTTGTAACAGTATTATCAAAATATTTATCTATCTCTACTCCACAAGGTAAGTCACTTTTTTCCTCTCTCTCAATATCTAAAACCTGCACTAACATTTCATAACCTCTATTAACCTCAAAAATCTCTTTTTCTCTCTTTCTCTCATTCCATGCAAAGGGCACCATTAAATACTTATTACCTCTACTACCAGGTAAACCACAAAAAACTAAAGCACCATACGAAGACACCTCGTCTTCCACACCACCACCAGAGGAAACTCTGTCGTCATAAAACCACTGTGAACATTCCATTTCACCATAAACTTGGGGAAAATCTGCCCTCTGCCCTTCTAAGCTCTACACACACACTCATACCCTCATACCCTTATTTCACATTCTGAGTTACTGTTTCACTGGTTTAGATAACTTTTCCGGGTTCTTACCGGCGAGGTCGGCCGACCTTGGTAAAAAACTTTTAGTAGAATTTAAATGGACCACATGCGGCCTGTAGGTGATATAAACTGGGGAGACGCTTTCTCGTGGTTCCCTCTCCACGGTTTTGCAATACGGGAACCCACTGCCTGCTGGTGTTAACAGATTTCTTCGCGGTTCACAGCCTTTGCTGCTAAAGTCTGATGAGTTGCACCCACAACACGTGTTATTTGTGGGTGTTGGCAGTAGACGAAATCTAGTGTCCACTGGTTTCGTCACAAAGGTAGGCGGGATTTCGTCAAGACTTCCGCCCTGTCGAAAGCACATGGCACACAGAATTCACAATCAGGCCATGTTGTTTTTTCGCGTCTTGGCGTCAGTTGCACACCTGCTGGTGTTTGCGCGTGTCACTCAACACTACAGTTCCGAGAATGGTATTGCGTCATTGCACCTGGACGCATTCCATCATACAGCTACACCTCACAACTTCTTTGTTTGAACTAAAACTTTTATTTAACACGTGGCTGGCCACACAGATGTAAACAAATTTATGATTTTATAATAAAATAAAAACCCCTCCCTTTTACCCCGTTACAATTTTATGGTTTAATATCGAAACCTTTACACTCTTGCCCTTATACAAATTAACATAATCCTGCTATGTGACCACTCTTAAACTCAGAAAATCCCACAGAACGTTAGACTAGGTTTTCAGCACAGAATAGGAAATGGTTATGGCATAATAATTTACAGCTAACACATATTTGCGTAAAATCAAATACTATTTTATTGATATTTCTTTCTATATTTTTAAATGTTACTTCTCTATGTTACCAGTACTTTGATATTTTTCCCACACACACACTCCCTCATTCTTTACAATTTTGAAAAAACCCCAATTACTTGAGCTCTTTGATTTATGGTTTACTTTAAAATTTGGCCAACAACTAAATATATTTTTTCACTGTACTTAACTTCTCTCGCTATCCAAATTGTTCCACCATCACGCAGTTCACTTTCACTTTTATCGTCACTTCGAGCACTTTAGACTGTTATTAAATTTCCGTTGCGGTTTTGTTTCATTATTTAAAATTGCTGTAGCATTTGGTATTTTCTGGTAGGCCTTGTATTACATTTCGACCTACCAGACAAAGTATTCCCGAGGCCACTCTTCACTTACGTCCACTCCATGTGAATGTATATTGCCAACTCTGCTCTTCGTCAAAAACTGTTCTGTGCTACTGTCTTATGCAAAACTGGGGACAGAGTGTTCCTACTGTGATTTACACAGAGACTGAGCTGGCAAGCTGTTGCGTAATACGTCTGGCTGGGCAGACTCAGACATTAAACATAAATAGTCTGCAATAACATTGTATGTTACAATGGGGCACCCCACAGGTGAATACTGACTGCTTTCAAATTAAAACAGATTTACATTATTGTCTTTAACATACAATTCTGTACCATTACATCCCGCCATGTGTGAATTTCTTCATCTAGCTGTTAGTTCGCCGAGTTTCCGATGTGAACGCTTACCGTCACCTTGCTAAGTCGCTAAAATACACAAATCATGTAATGCACTTTCCTATGAAATAAAGAACAGTGGTTACAACTCTGTACTAGTTTATTAAATTGTGATTAGTAGTTATTCAGTATTATACAAAATTATATTTTGTTATTAAACAAATTTGCTCCGGTGGTGAAAAACAATTATATCTCAAGGCTTGGCGAAATCGATTCTGAACGCTTTGTTTAGACATGGCGTCTACTGAGTGTTTTTGATTAACTTTGTTCAATGAATCTGGATTCTTTTTGGTTTACGAAAAAATATCAATTTGATTTCAATAAAGTACACTACCTTACATTACTGGTACTTATATACTATAAGGTGTAATTACAATTTGTTCCTGAAGTGTTAAAAAGTGTATTTCAAAAGTTCGTAAATTTTATACAGGTTATTTTCTAGTTTCACATAAGTTTAGTGTTTTATTTTTTATTAATCTTTGAAAGAAATTAGATGATCAGTTTATAGTGAGAGTTAAAAGTGTTGTGAGAAAAAGTTAAAGGGAATTTATTCCTTAAATTCGGGTAACTCAGCGATACTTATCAAATCAGTTGACTTGAGGTGTAATGTCATTCATTTGAAATAGGTTGGGTCGTCTATGGTCATCAATCTTCCATCATTTTGAGACTTAATTACGCCTAGCTTCTTTTTCGTATAAGTTGATCGGAATTTATTAATCCGGTCTCTGGCCTCGATTGAATTGATTAGTTCCTCATCATCTTCTTACTTGTTCATGTTATTAAATTTGAATTACTTTTTATTGGTTTAAATTAAAATTTGAGTCATTTACGGCTTGGCGTCTGTTCATCTTGAGCTTCAATAATGGACTAACAGTTTCTAACGGAATATTCATAAATAACGTCTGGTTGTTATGGTAATGGTTTGACTCTCATTGGCTATTCATGACTTAAGCCCATTGTTATAATATTTGAATTTTTATTCAAAATGACTAAATATCTTCTGATTGCTATTATTCTTCTGTCTTCTTATCAATGTATGAGATATTATCACAACTGTTCATATTTTCTTTCAAAGATCATTTTGACATCCCACAAAGCTGGGTTTGCTTATGTTTTGACAATTATGTTGATATTATCTAATTACATTTCTTTCTTATTTTATGTCCTTAATTTAACTTTTACCTCTTAATATGATCCACTAATTATCATTAACTAGTTACTTGCCTTGGATTTGCTAATATAATAGTTAATTTCTTACAGTTTGTAGTTTTTTGTTTTATACAGTTAGGCATTTCATAGGCCTAGGTAGTAATTGGCTATATTTTCTTATTTTATACAAATTACATATTATTTTACCTATATACATGTTTTGTTTTGTGTTACAAATGATTTGTTTACTTATTGAATTGATTTGAGTCTGTCTTATAATAATTGTATATTTTTATTATTTTACAAAATTATGGTTTGTCTATTATTTTCTAACTGCTTTTCCAGTATTATTAGGTTTTTATGAATTTATCTTTTTTCTTATCTATATTGCTATTGTTTATAATTTGTGTATTATTTACCATTCTCTATAAAATATAACATAACATTTAGGTTTATGGTCTGTATAATTCTTTCAGCCATATTCCTATTCATAAACTTAATCAAACAAATCTTTTAACAGTTTGTGATTTCACTTATTATTCATAATTAGAACCTAGTTAATTTCAACTTTATTCATTGCTTTCTTTCTGATTTTTCGGGCGCCATCTTGTGTTACCAACTACAAGAGAAAAATATGTACTTACCAGGGCCAGGTCCGATTTTAGGCGAACCGGAGATCAGAATGGTTTATTTGCAGTAATTAGTTTAATTCATATTTGCATTGAACAAAAAAAAATTATTTATTCTATAATACACATAATAAAAAACATAAAACTTCTTTTTCTGCATTTAACTACTTTGCAGTTTAGCTACAAACTCATGAAATGAAATCAATTAAAATTAATTTTCTTACATCTTTTCCATTATTGATTTTTGATTATTTATTAATTATATTTCTTTCTTTTTTATTACACAAACCAGCACTTCTTTTATATTCTTATATTCGTACTCTCTCTCTCGCTCTCTCTCTCTCGCTCTCTCTCTCTCTCCCCCTCCCCCCCCCCTCTCTCTCTCTCTCTCTCTCTCTCTCTCTCTCTCTCTCTCTCTCCCCCAGTTTATTAGTTGAGTTCATTAATTTAAGTATATTTTAGGCTGCCAGTTCTTTTGTAAAACATTCTCAATTTTTTGAAAGCTTTTAGATTTACCCCTGGTTGGTTACTTAGCTGCAAAATTTAAGATCTTGACGAGTCCGTCTCTACCACGCATTTCGTTTCCATTCCGCACGTTTTCCTTATTTCATTCGTTCATCGGAACTATAACTTTATTAAACTGTTTACTTTTGATTAATTTCACATTTTTAAATACTTTGTTAGATACGAGCGCCCGTAAACTTGTTTTATATCTTTTATTTGTGGCCGGCCGGCACAAGGAGCAAAGTTTAACTGGGCTGAGACGAACGGCACTATTTTCTGAAGTGGTCGCGGTTACATGACCAAATCTTATTGTTCTCGTTTGTATTCCTCCGCCAGTATGTGAGGTTGAGCTGAATGCACCCACATTCCACCGTGACGTATGAACTGACGTAACATTGTACGATCCGTTAAGTTACATAATATGTTGGTCACTCATCTAAAAATAACTGTTCTGCTTGTCACTGGAGCTGACCTTGGCACAATTTCATCCAATACTTGTTGCATTGTATAATTCATGAATTCTAAATTTGTTTACTTTCCCATGATTATTATTTAATGTTACTTTTTATGTTTCTCCAAAATTATCATTACAAAATAAAACATTAGTTTTTCATTAAAACACAATATTTTTTATATTACCCCAGGTAGGCCTAAATGTCCCGTTACAATACCCCCTCAATGAGAGGTTTTATGCCGGAGCATAAAAACTCATTGACACACTCATACTTCCTACAGGGAACAGCTAGGATATGTCGCCACAACCCCCTTTACGGTTTACAAAAAAAAATATCTAACTTACCCTTGGTCCAGTGATTGTGACCGCACCTGAATGACCTTACTGGACTTCTCTCTCGAGATCCCAACACCGCAAGGCCAGTCAGGCACTTGACACTCCTGCTCTGATGCGCTGGCCAGCTCAGGACTGCCGCCACAGCATCACCAGACTCTGAAACAACAAATCAAAATATCAAATAGTGGCCTTGTATAATACCATATCCCTAACTGATCTGTCTCCCCTTAGCTGTGCTGGTTTGCGTTAAGAAGCACTGGTTTTCCTTAATTCTTAACACACATGTATAACACTTAAAATAACATGATACATTTGTAAACGTCCTGAACATCATTCTGTATACTCTTCTCTTGTTTACTCTTATCCCAAAATTCAAAATTATTGCCCTGATTCCCATCAGAATTTAAATAACCACCTCCCATTACATCATTACCAATATCTCTCATCACCCAAACTACATCTAAAAATATTTAAATTCATTATTAAAATTCTCTTAAACACATTTAAATCAACTACATAATAACAACTTATTTACTTATATCTTTCTCAACTTTGTTAACCATCTCCATCAAAACATCTCAAATCAACACAAAATTATTTAAGTACATTATAAAATCAACTACATAGTCTACATCATTGACCTAATTCAATCTAATATTCAATAACTCATTACTAACAGTCTAGTAACCTCCTTCTACATCAAAATCTAATATCCCCCCATATCCCAGTTACAATTAGGTAAATCACCTCACGGGTAAACCGTGCAAGGCATTTACCTGGTTGCATAAACACTATTGTTTATGCCCCTGGCTTGTAACTGCCAGCTCCTTTTCCACACGCACTATTGTTTATTGATGGTGGACTGTAGCGCCCATTTGCATCCACAAGAACTGCAATTTTAATTGGGGTGTAGACGCTGCCTACCCCGTTCTTGTTTCAGCGTTATATAAAAATTCGGCATTACTGATGTCCGAAGACACCAGTAATCCTTCTATAATGATTCATACGCCCTTAATACGGCACTATCACCACCTTCGATGATAGCCGCTGTTCCATAGTGATGTAGATTCCCCTGAGTTACCCCCCGGTTAATTTCTAAGTTCACCAATTTCACAGGCAACCAGCTATGGTCAGGTTACAATAATTCTGCCCACAGCTGAATGTCATCCAAAACCACGGTCTGGGCTGGTAAGGCCGGGACCGCCCGAAAGTGGGGAATCTATTCACAAAACATATTATTCATGTTTAAGATTCCTACACACTAACTTAATACATAATACACTCATAAAAATAGTACACTCATAATGAACAGTGTTGTTATTACCTTAAATATAAACAATTCACATTTAAGTTTGACCAAAATTACACACCTTACAGCTTTATTTTATTTTCAAATTCTATTAACTCTTTCACTTGTTTCATTTATTATCATATTTTAACTATGAATTTTCTATTATTTATTTTCATCATTTATTTGTTTTGGTGATTCTCCGTTATTCACAGTGATTTGATTGATTGAATTGGCATTTATATATCTAACCTTACTCACCTTCTTCCTTCCTACAACCACTTACAGATTTACATAGGGTGACACCAATCTCTCAATAATAACCCCCTTCAACACTAATTCCACTTAAATCATTTTCCTCTTAAAATAAAATATCTAGTACCCTCTTTGTAACTAGTATGTGTGTTCCCGACCTTGGCAATTCCATTCACAACCTTTTGCCCTTCACCAAATATCGGCAAACACTCTTCGACCCTTCACAATTACCTGCCCAACAACGCACATTGATCACTCCCTACACTGGACCCTCAGTACAGAATATCACCATCACCTATTTACTCTCTAATTACATTACTCACTTTCTCTACATATATGCACTATCGCTACTGTGTCCCTATTATTACTCTGTTTCTGTATTATTTCTATTCCCAAAATTCTTATTTCTAACTAACACCCATTAAAGTTACCTTTGACTAACTCAAATGCCTTATTTAAATAATCATCCTTACCCAAACCTTTTTACAACATTTTACCTTAACATGATCATTGACAATTACCTCAAAAAATTCATCACTTAACTCATAATAACAATATAACTCGATACCTGAACATATTGTATTTGTAATCATTTACTATTCATTATAGAATCTAAATCTCAGAAAATCATTTAAATTCATTATCAAAATTTATTTGTATAACAATCATTAATCAATTAATTCATCTCAAATCATTTCATTCAATCAATTCTTGAAAACACAAGTTATTTTAATTACTTTCTTCCAAAACAATTACAATTCATTTATTACAAACTCTCATTATTTATTTAATCTAATAAAATATTATCATTATTATTAAATCAATTCCTACGTACATACACACATTGTTTACATAAAATATAGTTTATAACACACACGATTAATTTCACTATCAATTTATTTACAATTTTTTTTTGTCATTATTTTCTGTTTACCAAACCTCATTACATAATCTAGCCAGGTCATTTACCATAAACTAAAATATTTAAAATGTCCATTCACTGATTATTATTTAACCCCCATCATCATATAATAATCTGATCTTATGACTACACCATTCATTTACAATTAATGATATATCGCTATTATAACCATAATAGTCATCATCATTACTTTTATCCATTATATCAATACTATTGATAATACAAATATTATTGCATCCCATCAATTCAAAATTCCTGTCGACATCGTGTAGGGTAATTTCTCCTTTAGTATTTTCTGTTAAAGTAAGGTAAGTTAATAATTCGTCAACATTATCATCTACTTCTGCTACTACCTCAGTTTCAATACAAGGTGAGTACTCAATATAATTACCAGCTCTCTCTACATCTAACCTTTCCACAAATTCTTCATAATTTCTATTCACCTTAAATAATTTTATCTCTCTATCTACACACAACTCTCTCTCTAAATATCTGTCACCATAACGCCAAGTCACACTCTCTCTCTCAATATATACAGGGGGCACTACAACTTTATTACTGCACCACCTATCAGATGCACAAAAAAATCAAGGGACAACTATTTCCAGACCATATGTCTCCCAAATATACTCGTGAAGCCTTTTCTTCACCCCCAACTACAACATCACAGGAAAAATTTACCCCCTGCAACCCCTCTACCTCTATACTTTCTCTCTGACTCATCAACACACACTAGCATTCCATTATTACATCCTACTTCCACTAAAACTTCATCAGCACTATCAATATTCACAACCTTACTCTCTAACACCACATGTTTAATTATATCATTGTAATTCTCACCCCTACTTACCTCATTATATGTCATCTGATCTTTATTTTCGTCGAATTTATTGGACTTGTCACTATTCTCTACCCCCATTTTAATCTCACAATTGTCATCCACTTTATTCATTTTAAAGTTGTTAATTATGTCATCTACTCTTGCATTTTGTTTTTCGAACATATGATCTATTGATTCTATTATCTCATCTTTTATATTATCAAAACGTGCATTAATTATTAATATGCTTATTAAAATCAAAGTTCTGCTGTTTAATTTCGTTTCTAATTTCGTTAAAACTATTATTTATTTCATTGAATTTACTATTCTGAACATCGAATTTACTGTTCTGAACATCGAATTTAATATTTTGTTCCTTGAATCTTATGTTAATATCCCTTCTCAATTCACAAAAATTGCTATCTTGTTTTTCTAAACTGTTATACATCATATTATACAACCGTGTTAACATATCATTTTCATTGGATTGCTTGCTAATATTTTCATTAGTATTCATTTTTTATATTATTTAATTTTTTACTTATCTATAATACACACTTATCAATCATATCATAACCTTACTACTTATGTTTACACATTTTTTAGTTACCTTAAACAACCATTCTGTTCTCCCAAGTAGGCCTACATTTATATAAAAATATTTTTTATATAAGCGTCCCTACGTTCGGAAGCGCCAATTGTGATCTTACTTTTTATTCATAATTAGAACTTAGTTAATTTCAACTTTATTCATTGCTTTCTTTCTGATTTTTCGGGCGCCATCTTGTGTTACCAACTACAAGAGAAAAATATGTACTTACCAGGGCCAGGTCCGATTTTAGGCGAACTGGAGATCACAATGGTTTATTTGCAGTAATTAGTTTAATTCATATTTGCATTGAACAAAAAAAATTTATTTATTCTATAATACACATAATAAAAAACATAAAACTTCTTTTCCTGCATTTAACTACTTTGCAGTTTAGCTACAAACTCATGAAATGAAATCAATTAAAATTAATTTTCTTACATCTTTTCCATTATTGATTTTTGATTATTTATTAATTATATTTCTTTCTTTTTTATTACACAAACCAGCACTTCTTTTATATTCTTATATTCGTACTCTCTCTCTCTCTCCCCCCCAGTTTATTAGTTGAGTTCATTAATTTAAGTATATTTTAGGCTGCCAGTTCTTTTGTAAAACATTCTCAATTTTTTGAAAGCTTTTAGATTTACCCCTGGTTGGTTACTTAGCTGCAAAATTTAAGATCTTGAGGAGTCCGTCTCTACCATGCATTTCATTTCCATTCTGCACATTTTCCTTATTTCATTCGTTCATCGGAACTGTAACTTTATTAAACTGTTTACTTTTGATTAATTTCACATTTTTAAATACTTTGTTAGATACGAGCGCCCGTAAACTTGATTTATTGTTAGATACGAGTGCCCGTAAACTTGTTTTATATCTTTTATTTGTGGCCGGCCGGCACAAGGAGCAAAGTTTAACTGGGCTGAGACGAACGGCACTATTTTCTGAAGTGGTCGCGGTTACATGACCAAATCTTATTGTTCTCGTTTGTATTCCTCCGCCAGTATGTGAGGTTGAGCTGAATGCACCCACATTCCACCGTGACGTATGAACTGACGTAACATTGTACGATCCGTTAAGTTACATAATATGTTGGTCACTCATCTAAAAATAATAACTGTTCTGCTTGTCACTGGAGCTGACCTTGGCACAATTTCATCCAATACTTGTGTTGTATAATTCATGAATTCTAAATTTGTTTACTTTCCCATGATTATTATTTAATGTTACTTTTTATGTTTCCCCAAAATTATCATTACAAAATAAAACATTAGTTTTTCATTAAAACACAATATTTTTTATATTACCCCAGGTAGGCCTAAATGTCCCGTTACAAGTTATTATGCTACTCTTGTTTACATTTTGTTTATTCTTATTTATTTTTTGGTGACAAACATCATCACACCATTTACTTTATCTAATTAACTATCCCTTTGAACATAGGATGTTTATTGATTTTGCATTTATATTCTTTACCACATTTTTTCTTTTCTAGTTTTCCTATCTAACCATGGTAACACTAATATTTTGACTCCCCGTGGGATTTTTCCCTGAATACCCTTGTATTCTTAATCTACAATTACTCTTAATCCTAATAATAACAATATTCTTAACTTCTAGAACTTTTCACCAATAAACAGTAGTGTTTATCACTGGTTTTTATGTGTCTTTACTTATCAGTAGGGTTTTCTATTTATTTTGCGGGTTTTACACTGGCACTTTGCACTTTTTATAGTATTTAAGTGTTACTAGTAGGTATTCCCTAACATTAAATTCTCTTTCTCACCTACTCATGTTCACTATCTATCTATCTCTCACTTTACAATGGTTAGTTATACTGTTAACAAGTTTCATATCATTATAGAGTTATTTATAATATTTACTCTCTATTTCTTTGGTTAGTGTACTTTGTTTGTCTTTACTTTATTGGACTTTAACAATTATCATTTACATTGATTATTTAGTCGATACTAATAATTATCATTTACATTTATTATTTATTGGTTTCTTTTTCATTACTTTATTTGAGTGTAACATTTCCTTTTCTGTTCTATATTATTCGTTTGTGTCTTTTCATTTCTTCTCATTTTATTTCATTTATATTTGTTTGTTTCCTTTTCATTTACCTTCTCATTTGATTTCATTTATATTTTGTTTGTTTCCTTTTCATTTACCTTCTCATTTGATTTCATTTATTCATTTTATTGAGTCAATCACTTGGGTTGGGTCATAGTCGTTTGTCGTGTCATCGTCATTTAATTTTCATTAGTTTAAACATTTAATATAGTTGATTCATAGTTTTTTCCCTGGTATTGGGGTGGCTTGTTTGTGTTGTAACAATATGCATTTGTGACGTTTCAAAACAAAGAAAAGAAGGAATTAAGCCCCGTTACTAACCTTACCTACCTTATCTTCAGCAGATTCCAAAAAACACCAAAAGCATCAGGGTCACCACCACATTTTTATTGGAGGAAATGTGGAAACCGTAACACCTTTCCCAAACAATTTAAAATACCAACTCTCCCTCAAAGAAAATTCCAAGGCCGTTAGACGAACTTTTGGAGACAGAGAATAGGTTAAAGGTAGAGTGGCGTAGTAAATTAACACATTGTAATAAAAAATCTTTATTATTTTATTCAATATTTCAAAAGAATTATTAACATGTAATTTGTGGCTATAAATTATATTTCGATTATAAAACAAAATAAAACCCATCAAATCAGTACTTTTTGTATATCCCCTTTTTTCTCTCTCGCTCTCTCACACACTCTCTTTCCCTCTGATTCTGTATATATTTTTATTTCATATTTATTGATTTATTAAATTCAATTGGCCAAATGTTTTCTACACACTCGTTGTTTAAATTTTTTGTCCTTTTACTTATCTGTATTATCGGTAAGCCTCACTGTAGTTGCGCCATCCGGGCGAAATTGCGCACTTTCCCGATAACTATGGTTTTGATGAAAAATACAAAAAAAAAATTCCAACAGTCTGGTAAAACATTCCAAAAACTACCTTCACTGATTTGTTCAATAATTTTACATGGTTTTGTAACTTTTGAGATTGGTAGGCCTACCGTAGTTGCCCATGCACTAAAATACGTCTGTACTGGCTGCTGGCAATCGTGAGACTGACTGTTGTTCGTCGTCTTGCACAACAGTATGTCTGCTTTACTCTGCAATTAAAAACCAGTTTTTTTCCGGTTTCTGCCACACATTGCTGCCGTTGGTTGACTGGCTGACGTCACTTGTTTACAGTTTAATTACATAAGACACATATTGCGCCTCACCCAAACAACGATATTGTTTACACATTCCTTTTAGTGTACGTAATTGTGACTCACTCATCAACAGCTAAAAATAGGTTGCATAATGTACTGTTACATACTTTTATAGTATAATTACATTTACATTAAATGTTTTTTATGTAACACTATTGTTATAACTTTATCAGTTCATTTATCAGAAAGTAAACATAGGCCTACTGGCTTCATTTACTTTTAAGAATGTTTATTTCATGTGGTTATACTTGCATCTAAAAAGAAATACCCAGAGTATTCTCTGTTTAAATATGCATTCCATAGCAAATAGAATATATTGTACATGCCCTGTGTTAACTAGCATAAGGATCAAATAACAGCATTATGAAACATTACTTCCATGTTCATGTATGAAAGCTTGTGTTCTTGTAGAAATTAGCATGTCTAGTAATTTATGAAGTCAATACTAATTTTAACAAAGCAGAGTCAAGATTGTATAACAAAATCTTTCAAAAAAAAAAAAGTCGGTGCATAATTGATTTTACATTTTTCTATATGATCTTTTTTAATGTTGTGTGACAGTGAAATTTTTGTAAACTTTTGCCAGAAATATTTTTGTAATGTGTGGCAATGACAAAACATGGGCCTCAGGACAAGAATGTAAACATAAATTATTTTTTATGGAGTATGTACATTGGATAAATATTGTATCTTTTGAAACCATTGTCTGCTGCCTCTCCTGCTTTTTTAGCAGTCTTTCATGGGAATCTCAGCATGCAATATCATTTTTGGCTATTCTTGACCACCATCTTCTTGGCAGTTACTATTAATGATAAAATCTTTTGTATCAATTCCGTATTTGCTTCATAACATATGATTGTAATGAAAAGTGGCTGTTGTATAAGTAAGAATTTTTCTGAAGAGATGAAAAACTTCTCTGTCTGCATGTTGTATGTGACCATTTTATTACAACTTTCTGATAATAGGATAATTTAATTAAAAAAGATTACAAATAAAATCCTCCTGAATTTTCACACTGTGTTTTGAAATCAAATTTGTTTTAAATATAGAACTACATGTTTGTGTGTGTTTTGATCTCTGAAGACTCTAATACTGTTAAATGTCGTATGTGTAAATAATATTGCGCTGATTGCAAGTCCTTTGTATATACTCTGTTTAGAAATATAGAAAACTGGTATAGACCTGGTGATAGTTTCAAACAGTGAATTTTATATACGAAGTGGACAAACAACTCATTGTGAGGCTATCAAAATTTTCATTCACATGTACAACAGTCTTGTACAGTGTTTCTTAGTATGTAAGTTGGCTGCAGCAAGGCTGGTAAGAACATTAAAAGCATGCAAGTGTCATTGTGAAGCGATGATATGCAGGGCCGGATTGGTATCTTGGCGCCCTAGGCTAATTATATTTTAGCACGCCCCCTCACCTCCCATAGGCTATTCTTACATTTATTTCCAAGGGGCTGAATGAAGCTTTAAACACCCTACAATATATTTCTTAGTTAGGAATATTTCAAATATCTTACTGTTTTTGGAAATAGTCTCAAGAATTGAAAACTGAAGCTATTATCCAGAGATTGTTTTAGAGTTACACCTTCAACCATTTGTAGTTTGCATGGCTTGAAGGTTTATATCGACGCGCCCTCCAGCGGGTAATAAATAAAACATTTTTGGACTTCATAAGCGACCCTCCCCCCACCACGAGTTTCCAGACCTGTATACGACCATGACAACGACATCGACATAACCATAACCAAAATGTTTGTTTTGAATGCACAAATATGAGCGATACTGAACTTGTCTGCAATTAAAAGGGATGGAGGGGAAGATGAAGGGGTGGGGTGGAGGTGGATGGAATAGATAACGTGGTAGGCAATTCCACGAAAGTCAGGCGGCAGCATAGTTCTACGAGCGCAGACCGCCGATGACTCATAACTGGAGAAAACAATTTGGAAAGCACTTCTATTATTTATGTACAGTTTTACCATAATTTCTCGCAAACAGGCGCCTGTGTTCAAAATGAACTAAAATTTTTATCTTTTTAATTTATTACCAATTTTACATTTAGCTGTAAAATTGTATTATTTTTTAGCTAAAATTTTGTGCCTCCCAAAGTGCCGTGCCCTAGGCTACAGCCTAGTCAGCCTAATGGTTGATCCGCCCCTGATGATATGTGACAGCATATACGTGAAACTTTTGTCACATTTTCATCTCCCTAGTCACTCATACGCTGTACTTTTTATTGTGTGTCCAAGCAGCCATGCGCCCTGAAGGATTAAGCGACACTCGCACGTTAAGCGAAAGTCGCCTAATCCTTCAGGGCACATGGCTGCTTGGACACACAATAATGTGGGTAATTTTTTCATTAGCTCTGATTTCACCACTATAACTGACAAGTTTCTAGCAGACTTGATTAAGTCCAATGTTAATATTTCACAGGTTTTTATTTTAAAAATTTTAGTCAATTTTTACTTTATCGTTTACATTTTTCAAGAATAAGCCATTTATAAATGAAAAAAAATTCTCTTTCTTCTCTTACCAACCTAATAAATTGTTTATTACAATCTGGTACTGTCACTTAATGAGATATAATTCTATAATAAAAACGTACAAAAGAAGTAAATTACACAATATTAGGAAGTCTGTTCACCTTCCATTTGTATCATCAATCAAGAATTACAACACAACCAATAAAAATTAAGACAAACACAAATTGTGTTTTAACAACGTATATAATAGGACAAGTAGTCTGCCTTCCTGTTGTAGTAATTTCTTTGCTTTCAAAACTATGTATATTCTTAATTAGTAATGTATATTCTTTTATATTTTGTAATGGCTTAGTAAAAAGATAAGCTGTTTGCTTATCAGTTGGAATGTAGCAAATTCTACATTTTCATTGTTGACTTGTAAATTTACCCACTTTTTGTAAACCATACCCACCTTTATAATACTTACTCCGCAATCTATTTCTCTGCACTTACCTTTCGTCAGCGTATTACAGGGTCGCCAACATATTTTTAGGTTAACATATGTAAACCATTTCACTCTTTGCATGTAATAACACTTGCATAATTTAAATACTTTAGTTCCCTGGACTCAGAAGATTCTATAGGCGAGATTTTGATGCTGGAAACAGGTTAGGTTTCGGCCCAATAATTTATACTTGACACGTGGTCATTGTAACATTGAAATTTGTATTTATTTTGCGGTTAGAAATTCAAAGTGTGTTAACCCTATTCAACTTGTGCTTAACATATCACCCAACAGTGAACACACATAATTATCATTTGAACAAACTAATCTTACTTAATTTTATTAAGGCGAACCAGTACCTCGATTTCTCTCTCTCTCTCTCTCTCTCTCTCTCTCTCTCTCTCTCTCTCTCTCTCTCTCTCTCTCTCACTCTCTTTAAAACCCCCCTAAATTTAAGATCTCATTATTATCTGAATGGAGTATTTTAGAACTGGGTAAATAGTTATTAATTGTTGTGTGGTCAACCTAGTTTTGATTGTACTTATCTGTAGAAGTTATTCCATTGTTGCGTCATTACTTGTTCAGTTCACTTTTGCTCCAACACTCATAAAACCTGTTCGAAACTGTTAATTAATTTTGCCAATTGCTTTTACACTTGAAGAGATTTATTTACCACTTTTATATTCATTTTCACACTTTTTTGTAGGCCTACACTGATTTTATCTGCGTAGGCCTCCGGACACTATTACACAGTGTTGAGTTGTTCGTAGACTGCGCGAATGGCGATCAGGGACCGTATACTATACGGGATGGTCACGTGGTTCCCCTCGCTCTCCGCTTCCCCTCTCATATGAATCTGTCGAAGAATCTAGAAGCTTATAAAATTCAGAATTGCGTTTTGTTATTGGAAAACACGTGTTCCGTCCGTGATAATCTCGTGACGTCAGACGAGATACAAAATTCCTTACCTTATAAGGTTCGGTTATTCAGTTTTGAGACGGCAATACCTACATCACATTGGCTGATTCATACCACTCAGATGTCTAAGTCGTATTTTACTATGGGTTACATAGGTTGTATTATTTCATAATATTAAAATGATACTACCCCTTTTGTACCATCTCAGACTTTCTCAATTACAAAGCGATATGTGACATCACTATGCTTCTTTTGTTTGGCTCACATTCCTAACTTAGGAAATGAACAGTCTGATAGCTAGAAAAATTTGCTTTAAGTAGTAGACATTTTTGTGATGTTTCTTCCATTGGTCTGTATAGGTCATTGTGAATAATCTCATAGTGCAAATACTTAACCATATTGATAAATGTCTGGAGCGTATCATTTTATAACTGTATTATTTGCAGTTTTAAAGAAGAGTGTTATGATTTTTATACATACATAATTACTGATATGCATATTCAATATATATCCTTAATGATTCTTCATGTCATAGTTTTCTAAGTTTTTATTGAACACAACATATATTTTAATTTTGAAAAAGCAGTTTTTAAGTTTGCATTTGGTATAATATATTCATTGTGTACATGCACATAGTGCTTGAATATGTACAGACTTTATGTGTGTTTTCTTACACATAAAATTATGTTGCAACTATCGTGTTTATTGTTGGTTTGTTTAAATAAAATAATATTTGGTATATAATTATGTGTTTTTACTCAGAGATGCAAGTGCATCACTTTTCTCACCTTTAGTCACTTTAAGTCACTATAAAAAAGTCACTTTTTCTGATCAAATTATTTGTAATTGTGAAATGTTCAAAAAGATTTCTGTCAAAACAGTTGTATAAATCAATAATAATGAAGAGATCAGGCATTATTGTAGGTAAGTAACTTATTTTTTGGAATGCTTATATATTAAATATCACTAAAGTATTGACGACTCGGAACACTAAAGCTATATATATATATAGCTTATATATTCTTAACTATATATTTTATTCATTTACAAAGTTAATTTGATTACACGTGGCTATAAAAATAATATTTTTAATTGGTGCCTCAGTGATGATCAGAATGTTTTCCACATTGCAATTTCTGAGAGGCTGTAACATAGGGTCTAATCTTTATTGTTTCTAGTTTTGTTAAGGGCACTCGTATCCGGCTATGCTTACCATGTTATATTCGTCAAGTTTGAAACCCATTATCTCAGACCTGCAAAAGACTTAAGTGTGAAATTTCAGCAGGCAGGTAAGCAGCTTATAGTCAACACTACTACAATTATGAAGATATCTTAATTTTATAATTTTTTTATGTTTTTCTTTAAAAATTTGCATACGAAAAACATACTTATAACTTTTTAACGTTTTTATTTTTCGGTGAAACTGTATACTTCTAGTAGTGTAGTTACATATCTATTAACCCAATAACTACAACAAAATTCAGCTTGATAGTTCACTTGGTTTCTGAAATAATGGGTCATTTATCTAAAAAATAATAGATTTTCAGAAAACGCAAAGTTTTTAAACAGATTTTTATTGTTTTCCCTGATTTAAAATAGTCTAGCTCCATACTCAGGGTCTTCATTTATGTCTACTTGGTCTTCGAGTTGTCTCTTCACATTTTTAATTAACTATCTAACCTTTTCCATCTACAGCTGTGTCTGCCTTAAAGGATTCCTTGCAAGTCAGTTTTTTTCATTACCTTAATCTTATTTGATCCTCTTTTGATCCCTAATTTTTGGAAGCCTTGACACTTACTTATATTACCTTCATTGAAGGTCAACACAGTATCATCTACACCAAAACCACAGTATTCAATCCAATAGATATATTTTTTTGCAAACTATTCCAAATCAAATGGTTCAGTGAATCATTTGCTGCATTCTATGTACTACCATAAAGACATTTTTTTTACAAATCATGTTGACTCAGAATAGCAAATGTTGGCTTTATTACGAACATTAGTAGTGAATGTTTATTGAAATTTGCTTTCCAATGGTAAAAACTGCATGTCTCTATGATTTGTTATAAGTGAACTACAGACTTGTAAAAATTGGTAACTTTATCAGCACTTTTGAGAGAACTTTTCCTACAATCTCAATTTTTTGTTAAATCATAAAAAATGTATTATTAGGCATATTCAAATAAATTTGGTATCAAATTGCTCAGAAAATATTGAAGATTTTTTAATGACAAAAAACAAAAAAAAACTATCTTTTGGTCGTTTTGCCAGTTACAAGTGCCCTTAAGTCAATCTATTAAAATCGCATTATGATCAAAACACCATGTACTCTTATAGATTGTGTGAATTACTTTAATTTCTTTTTTTCTGTTTCAGATATACTGGTGATATTAAGTAATTGCAGGGAACACTTTTAATTTACTATACAATTATCAAAATAGGCAAGTTTTCTTTTAAAAGTGACTGGTTACTGAAAAATGATGGAAGAGGTTACACATTTTTCAGACTGGTGCAGTAATCATAATGACATAGAAGTGTTTTTTAAACTATGTAATGAGCGTTATTAATATTGAGAAAAAGGGATTTCAAGCACTGTCTCAACATGCAAGTTCTTCTAAACACCCAAGAATCATGTCATATTAAACTAGAGAACGTAGGCAACTTAATTTAACATGTGATCACAATTCACCTTCAAGTTCTAGTACACATGAACAGATTCCTGGAGTGTTAAACTGTATAAGTATAAAAGACAGTGCTGTGCAAATCTTCTACTAGCAAAGTTACTCATGCTTGTTTCAGATGGTCTCAATGTAAACAAGACTGTTAACAGGCTAATGAATGAAGAAATGTTGATGTTGCACAGTAAGAAACTTGTTGATCTGGGATTTTGTCAGCAGCGGCTCGTCAGGGGAGGCAAGGGAGGCTTAGCCTCCCCAGTGAAATTTAGAAAAATATTAAAAGCAAACAACTAGTAATAGGCTCTATTTTTTATTGTAACCTAAACCGTAATCAATCTGTAATCACAATTTGGCTTTAAATTGTCAGATTGATTACAAAAAACTTTTTAATCGCGCGTTATCAATAGTGCAGAGTAGCAGCAGAGGCAGGGATCTGAATAGCCACCGTAGTACTCATATGGCTACATGCCTGACAGGTGGTGCGGGGACGCTAGTGCATCTGTAACCGTCCTTGGGAGGCAACAAGTATATTAGCCTCTCGGCACGGATTAATGTGGTTTGTGTTAGTTGTACGCAGTCTTTACATTCTCATGCTCCTTGTGTGTGTATGTTTATTATGTATCTCTTCTTGGCGTGTGTTTGTGATCTCTACTACGAAGATAAAATGGATTTAGCAGAAAAAAATTAAATTGATATTGCAGTATCGAACAAATTCATTATTACAACACTACTGAATAAACAATTTTCCCGGTTGAGTGACTTTGAGAGAAATGAAATACTGAAAATTGGTTGACCTTCGCCAAAATTTATATTTCTTAAAAGGCACAAAAAATAAATCTAGAACTTTCAAGTCATCATGGTACGATCAATCTAAATGGCTATGCGGCAGTGGGGATATTCTGCTGACTCTGCTTACTGTTAAGCACAAACAAGACTATATTGTCTGCTGAAGGCTTACAAGTAAATTCATCACAGCTTTCAAAACACTGTTAAAATCAGATAGCTCTATCATACTTAAGAGTGAAATAGCGTGTGTCGGGGGGGGGGGGTGCTATGACTGAGTGACTGACTTTTTGTAAACTTACAATTCTTTTTTAAATATCCTGGCAGTGTCGCCAATTGTAAACTTACTTAACTTCTTCCAACTTACACACCCAGAATAGTACCTACCTTGGCGATCTTTTCTCGCACCTACCTTATACTTCATCAGCACATAACAGGGTCGCCAGCATATTTGAGGTTAACATATGCAAACCATTTCACTCTGTGCATTAAATAATGCTTGCTTAATTTAAACACTTTGTTTCCCTTGGCTCAGAAGATTCTAAAGCTTGATTAGGCGAGATTTGGATGCAGTAAACAGACTAGGTTTCAGCGCAATAATTACATTGAACACGTGGTCATGGTGACATAGAAATTTGTTTTACTTCCATATTCCGTAAGGAAATGGAAGTATGGTGATGGCAAAAAAAAATCGTGTTCGAGATTATTGCAGATTCTGATTGTACTACACTCAAAACATAAAAAAAAGTCGTTTTTCGAAAAGTGTCTGTGTGTCTATATGTTTTTTTTTGTATGGCAAACGATAACAGCCGCAAATTCAAACAGAATCAAATAATTTTTTGCATACCGCCCTGATTTGTAGAGTACTCACGACCTATTGTTTTTGGTGAAGATCGGTTGAGGGAAAGGGGTAGTTTACCTGCAACGATTTTTTTTTTTATCAAGGGTAATTTTTTTGTTGCAAACGATAACAGCCGCAAATTCAAACAGAATCAAATAATGTTTCGCATACAGCCCTGAATTATGGAGTTCTCAAGACCTATTGTTTTTGGTGAAGATCGGTTAAGGGAAAGGGGTAGTTTACCTGCAACGTTTTTTGTTTTAACAAGGGTAATTTTTACTATGACGAATGATAACTGCCGCATATTCAAACAGAATCAAATAATATTTTGCATACACCCCTGAATTGTAGAGAACTCAAGGCCTTTTGATTTTGGTGAAGATCGGTTAAGGGGAAGGGGTAGTTTACCTGCAACCTTTTATGTTTTAACAACAGTAAAGTACTTGAAAATTCATTTAAACTTTTTCAAACAATGGTATTTGTTAAAAATAAAATAATTTTGTTAACAGGCAATAAAATTATAATTTTTTCATTTTAATGTAAATCATGTATGAGAGAAAATATATCGTTCGTGGCAGGCAAGCATATCTCAGTTATGTAATGTTTACGTTTCCATTTTATTATTATGACTACCGCAATAAAAAGGCAGGGAAGACGCACACACACACACACACAAAATTCGCGTTATTTCTGGCCTCATTCATGTTTATTTTCTTACATTTGCACGCTTTTTAAATGTAAAGTGCCGAAACCCACACCAACATAACGCGTGCAAGCCGAAAAAGTGTCCAGTGAGGATAGCGATTTGCTTCCTGTGGATCGCTGGGCAGTGTAACTGCACGTGTTTACAGAGGAACGATTCATAGACAGACTTTTCGTCTTTAGGGAATGAACCCTCTGCAAGATGCTGAGGGTCCATGAGTGACTTCGGAGCGCTCCTTCTTTTCCGCGTGTTTGTTCTGGGAAACGTACACTGTAGATTCGCAGCTTTACTCTAAGCAACGCTCAATAGGAAATGTTGAAAATTATTGTCCACGGTGTACCCTCATACACACTAAACCTCCTCTGATGTTTTAATTACGGACATCATAATATTAAAACTTTGGAAACTTGAGCACTACTTAATGGAGATCAATCATTAACTTATACAAGCCATTAATTTTATGCATATTTTTTATATACAGGGTGATTCACGAAGAAACAGGAAATACTTCGGGAGATGAATCGACATCGAAAAATAAGAAAAAAAGTTCATATAAACATAGGTCCGGAAATGCTTCGAGCGAGTTACGGCTAGCGAAAGATTTCGCCCAGGTTTCGGTTCCCACGGGTAAATGAAGACTTTCTGAAATTCTGGGAAGGGGCGAATTCTGCTGTTTCTTATGGTTTTTGACCTGAAAAATCGATTAAAACAGGTCGCAGAACTGTATCTCCCATAAGTTTCATGATATCCGAAAACAGAAAAATCTTTGCCTAAAAACAAATTTTGGAAAATTGGAAACAATTGGACCTTAGGTTCGAAGTACAATAACTTTGTTAAATGACTAATAAATGCATAAAAGTTAAAAACAAAATTTGTAAAGAATTTAATTCTGAGAAAAATGGTGTAAATAAAGTCAATAAAAATCAACAAAAAATTCCAATTGTTTCCAATTTTCCAAAGTTTGTTTTTAGGCAAAGATTTTTCTGTTTTACGTCTGATATCATGAAACTTATGGGAGATACAGTTCTGCGACATGTTTTATTCGATTTTTCAGGTCAAAAACCATAAGAAACAGCAGAATTCGCCCCTTCCCAGAATTTCAGAAAGTCTTCATTTACCCGGGGGAACCGAAACCTGGGCGAAATCTTTCGCTAGCTGTAACTCGCTAACGAAGCATTTCCGGACCTATGTTTATATGAACTTTTTTTCTTATTTTTCGATGTAGATTCATCTCCCGAAGTATTTCCGTTTCTTCGTGAATCACCCTGTATGTGTGTACAACGTTATCGGCAACAAAGAAGTAGTTTTTGTTAAAATTCCTTCCCGGGATATTTGGCCGTAGTCCAATGTTTTCTACAAAACCAGACGTTTCGGCAATGCCATCGACTTCCATCATCAGTGAAAATCGAGTGCGATAACGTGAGGTGGTATACGTTAGTGACCACAGTGCTGTAGTTAAGGCTGAAGCAGTAAGTAGAAAGAAGTAGTTTCTATGGTAATATTTCATTTCGAAAATTATTTTAAATATAAATCTTAGAATATGGAAGTCATGTATGGTTCTCCATACCGATTTTTTATTTTCATTTTAGAACTTCAACGAATGTTAACCCTATTTATCTGGTGATTAGTGAATCACCCAACATTGAACATACAGAATCATTAATTGAATAAGATTAATTTACTTAAATCTATTAAGGCGAACCAGTACTTCGCTTCCACACTCTCACTCACTCTCTTAAAACCCCCCTTAACTTTGAGATCTCATTATTATCTGAATATAATAATTAGTACTGGATAAATGGTAATTTATGGTTATTTGGTCGACCTATTTCTGAAAGTACTTATCTGCAGAAGTTATTCCACATGTGGCGTCATTGTTCTTGCAGTTCAATTTTGTTCCAACACTCACTAAACTGTTAAAACTGTTGATTAATTTTGATGATTACTTTTTATACTCGAAGGGATTTATTTGTCACTGTTTTTTGATCATTTTCACACTATTTTGTAGGCCTACTGATTATTTGTCCCCGCGGACTTGGTTCAACCCCACCGACAGCGCTTTTAGGTTGTTCGAACTGGGCAGAATGGCGATCGGTCAGCGTATACTATATGAGCTGGTCACGTGGTTCCTCCCACTCACCACCTCCCTTCTCATCTGTTGCTAGACTTTTGTAAACGGCAAAATTGCATTTCGTTATTGAAAAACACGTGGTCACGTCATGATATTATCGTGACGTCAGTTGGATCATAAATTCCTTACCATATAATATAAGGCTCAGTTTTGTAGTTTTGTGATGGCAATGACTACGTCACACTGGCTGATTCATACCATTCCAATTGCTAAATCCATATTTATTCAGTTTTACATAGATCGTATTATTGCACAATATGAAAATAATTATACCCATTTTGTACTGTCACATCTTGTAGCCTCCTCTTCCTCAGGACACACCGGCCGCCACTGGATTTTGTAATACCCATATTTTACATAATGCTTTTAGGAAAGGTTTGTCAAAATTAGGAACAGATTCTTCTTATTTGATTGTTGCTGTATGTAATGTCTTTGATGGTTGGCCCTCAAGGTGGGAGGATTTAACACAAATACAAGATGAAGTTGGTGTTCCAAACCATGAGTTCCTAAAACACTGTTCATCCAGATGGCTTACAATGGAAAATTCTGCCTCAAGAGTACTCAAGCAGTGGAATGCTATTAATAAGTATTTTTTTTAAATTCATTCCCTTAAAAGGCTCAAAACTAATATCAACAAACACTTATTAACTTAATTTAACTTAAGAAATCCAAGAATTTAACTTATTAACTGATTACCAGACTACTTAAAACACCAACAATGAAAGTGGAACTCCCTATTTGTTCGCTCAAGTGCACTTTTATTTTCTCGCTTCACTAGTCTCTTTTAGAAAGATGAGCCACTTGTTCATCTGGTGTATTCAGTAGCTGAAACTGAAAGTATTGTCCAGACCCTGGTAGAAAGAGTATGTGTACAGCAACAAATTGACAGACTTCTTGAAAACAAAATCATAGTTTGTAACTAATGGTTTTATTGTTTAATTGTTACAATAATATTGTGTGTACTAAGAGATTATGTTCACTTTGGAAACCGGACGCCATGTTGTCAGATTGGGCAACTTCATACAAATTTACTCTTCGGGCCAAGATTCGGGTAACACGAACCCGATTTGTGAAATATACTACCTGAAATAACTGTACACGAGATAACATATAAGTTACTTTTATTTTTAAACTTGAATATCAATACATATTGAAAAAATGACTCGACCCCACATATTACGCCACGGACGTTTGCAAAACAATTTTACCCTCCAAAATACACATATGATACATAACTTATGCAATTATGTTACATTATATAATAGATTATTTAATATATTTCAGATGTTATATTTAATATATAAAAGATTATTGAACATATTTTAATACTTCGCACAACCCAGCACTTAGAGAAATTAAAACACTCTCTCTCTCTCACACTCTGGTACAATTGCTTTCTTTAATGAGCTCATTTTTTTGCAATTTTAAAGACTTAGTTTCATTTTTAAAAGTGTGTGACTTTCGCCTTGGTCATTATTTTAAATTATGTGAAAAGTAGAAAAGATGTTGGAACGTTCTCACCAAATTGTTGGATAAGCCTCACCGCACTTCTAGGGTCGTATTCTTCGTGCACAATCTGTATTTTTTACTTCGTTCTAATAGCCCACACCGTCATGTCTGCCAACGCAAACGCCTCGGACAGATTCTATACGCACTACGTGATTAACGATCCATCGGCTGGTGACGCCTATCCAAGTACTTTACCGCCCCAACATTTTAAATGGTTTATTCAGTTAATAAACCACTTTTAGTGGTGAAAAATTAAACTTCACACTGGGTGAACGGTTTTGCCGGTCGGCTGCGTCCACACGTTTTGATGAAATGACACAGATCCTTTGTCCCGTATTACGTAGGTGGGGCGCAAACTACGTCATCAGGCTATTGTTTGTCTGTTTACAGCATCGCCTTGTTTACGGAAACACATTCCTTGTCGCTGGCGTCATCAGGGATTGGCACTTTATCTCAATATATGACATACGGTTTTTTGCTGGGTTTCACGTTTTTTGCTATGAAACAGTTAGAATCCTGGCAAATATTTATATAGTTCACTCACTGTAGATTTACAAAGATTATTAAAGGTTTATTTAATTTTGACCAAATCGTAAAAAAAAAAGGAATACAATATTTATGGTTTTTTATACCATGTTTATGTTAATTAAAATTTGTACCAGGATTGTACCATCACAAAACCCCCTCAATGAAAGATTTTGTGCCGAAGCATAAAAACTTTCATTGACCCTTTCATTCTTCCTAAAGGGATCAGCCAGGATAGGTCGCCACAACCTCCTTACAATTTATATAAAAGAAAACAATAACTCACCCTTGGTCTGATGATGATGACAGTACCTGCATGACCTTACTGGACTTCTCCTTCGAGATCCCAACACCATAAGGCCACTTAGGCGCGTAACGCCCCTGCTCTGACGTGCTGGCCAGCTCAGGACCGCTGTCACAACATCACCAAACACTGAAACAATAAATGAAAAATAATCAAAATAGTGGCTTGGTAAATTACTCTATCCTTAACTGATCTGGTTCCCCTTAGCTAGGTGCTGGTTTGTGCTAATAAGGACTGGGTTTGCTTGTATTACTAGAATATAATTACCAAAAATGTAACTCACAAGAATTATAAAGAACTTCCTTTCTCATTATGGACTACCCTGAATTATTTAATTGTTTCGATTCCCATCGATAATATTTAACTCTTTCTGTTTTATAATTATAAAAGAAACACATATTGATATAAAAGAATTCAATTATAACTGAAAAAATGGAACTTCCCATAGAAATCTCCCAAATATTCAAACATAGAGAAAAACAAACTATAGAGAAACAAAAATAATTAATAACATCTTATTGAAATTAAACTTATTATTAAAATCATTACTATCGTTATTAACAGGTAATAATTGGTATTGACAGCGCCAATTATATTTACCCCTCTTTCTCCTCCACACACACTATTTCCATAAATCATGTTAAAATTTCATAACATAATACATGATAATACATTGATACATTAATACACATGATCATTATATTAATACATTTTAAATTCATATTTAATCTTGACCTTTTATCTATTTAACTTGCATTTTTAAAAAAATTTACCATTGCAATTATTAATTAATTAGACATCAATTATTATAATATTATTATTAATATTTATTTCACATTTATTATTATATTCATATTATATTATTATTATTTCATTATTCATTTCTTATTACCTCCTTTCTACTCTGAATTTTCTACCTACCTGACTACCTAACCTTTCACATTTTTATCATTGTTTAGTCTGGGTGACTCCTATATTCACTATGCTTTTTACTTATTATAATCTTACTCACCTCCTTCTAACTGACAACCAAATTTACCTATCATGACACCTATATCTCAATTATAAACACCTTTACTAATTTCATTCCGACGATAAATCCTATAGCGCGTCTTTGTACAGAGATGGGTGTTCCCTAACTGGCTATATACATTCATAATATTTTGCCCTTCCAAAAAATTCGGCAAACACTCCCTTAAACTACGCTATTACCTGCCACAACGCTATACGTTGGCTACTCCTTATCACCTCACCCCCACTACAAAATATCATCAACAACAAATATATGTTTATACCTTGACTTTACTCACCTCTACAAATAATCACTAATTACTGTGTCCCTAAATATCTAATACTCTCTTGGTATTATTTACTTCAAAATTCTTAACTATCTAACTCCATTTACTTCAATTAAATAACTCACCTGCTTCTATCTATGCCCAGGCTCTATCCCTGTTTAAACATTCTACCTTACTGTAATCATTGACAATTATCTTATAAAATTCATCTCTCACCTACTCATAATAGTACATCTCTCTTTTCAAATATATATTCTTACTTAATCATTTATTTAATTATTCATTAGGAATTACCTTCATTACATATTAATTAATTATTTAACTTCTATGACAATTAATAATTTACTTCTGTTACCAAGATAGTACAGCTTTCTTTTGTACTATTTTAATTCAATATTTGACCTTTAAATATTATTCATTTGTTTAAACTTGTTTAATTAAACAAAACATGTTAATTATTAAAATACACAATAACTGGTGTACACAAAATATACCTGCAATACAACATCAAAATACATAAATGCATTGATATAAAAATACATTTAATACAATGAAAAATATACACTCCAAACACATTATTTTGTTATTTATCAAACTCAGTCCATAGCAGTCCAATTCAATACCACTTTTCACATATATTAAATGTTCATTACACAATGGAAACACTCTATCCTCTTATTAGGTTGAATAACAACCTAATCTTACGTCTATTTATCTTATTTTTTAATGAAAACATTTTATGATTAGAAACATTATATTCATATTCATATATCAAACAATTATCAAACAAATATATCAAGTCACGATCGAGTAGAGTTCTGTCTATCTCAGTAAGATCATATGTTATAATTTTGTTATTCATCTTGTAATTATCATCATAATTTTCTACCACAGGTAAGTACTTAATACCATTATTCTCACCTATTATTACTTCAATTTCACTGTTACTATAAGGTAAGTATTCATTATTTTCATCCACCGTATCTATGCCTAACCTTTCTACCAATTCTCTGTACTTTCTATTTACTTTTAAAAATTTTATTACTTTCTTTCTCTCACCATATCTCTCTACACTTTCTCTCTTAATATTTTTCTCACCATAACACCAAGTTACACTCACTCTCTCCAAATATGCAGGGGTCCCTAACTTAATACTACTGCACCACTTATGAGGTACACAAAAACACCAAGAAACTTTATTAGTAGACCTATCGTCTCCCAAATATAAATTGAAGGAACTCTTGTCCTTATAAAAAATACGTGAAGACTTTTCTTCACCCCCTAACATAACATCAAAAGAAAATTCTACCCCCTGCACCCCTTGTACAAATATACTTTCTCCAAACTCTCTCTCTGACTCAATACACTCAAACACTTCATTATCATTCATAATACTTTCATTATCATTTTCTAATATTATATTCTTACTACCTGTAATATTCTTACTATCTGTAAATTCATTATTCACATTATCATTGTTGTTTACTTTATTAGTCAGTACTTCATTTTTCGTACTGTTTTCACTACTATTCGACTTCTGTTTTTCTAATTGAATTAAATTCTCGTCCAATTTTTTAATGACCTTGTCACACTGCTTAATGAGATTATCATTACCGTTTTTTATTTCATTCTTTAATTCTTTAAATTGTTTATCAAAATTGTCATTCAAATTTGTAAATTTGATATTAGAATCGCTTTTTTGCTCATCTAATTTTTTGTCTAAATTATCAAACTTTACACTCTTTTCATCAAATTTATTTAATAAGAGCTGCATCATAGCAGCAGTACTATCTGATTTACTTTCTGGACTAACTGACATGGATGTAGAGACCTTCTCTGTTTCTACATATACAACAGATACAGGTGTATCTGCCTCGTCAGTCCGACTCGTTTGAGTTGGTTGAACATCCATCTCACCAGTCAAATTTACATCAGCTGTGCTGATTTCTATTGTCATATTATCATTAGTACTCATGTTTGCAATTTGATGTTGTTAAAACATATATGTTTATAACCTAAAAAAATTTAACCTTACTTGCGCACGTGTTACGTACTTTAGCACTATTACCTCAGGTAGTTATTTCACATTCAGGTAGGTATACTCCACATAAAATTATGTTTTATGTCGAGTCCATGTTCGGCACACGCCATTTGTAACTAATGGTTTTATTGTTTAATTGTTACAATAATATTGTGTGTACTAAGAGATTACGTTCACTTTGGAAACCGGACACCATGTTGTCAGATTGGGCAACTTCATACAAATTTACTCTTCGGGCCAAGATTCGGGTAACACGAACCCGATTTGTGAAATATACTACCTGAAATAACTGTACACGAGATAACATATAAGTTACTTTTATTTTTAAACTTGAATATCAATACATATTGAAAAAATGACTCGACCCCACATATTACGCCACGGACGTTTGCAAAACAATTTTACCCTCCAAAATACACATATGATACATAACTTATGCAATTATGTTACATTATATAATAGATTATTTAATATATTTCAAATGTTATATTTAATATATAAAAGATTATTGAACATATTTTAATACTTCGCACAACCCAGCACTTAGAGAAATTAAAACACTCTCTCTCTCTCACACTCTGGTACAATTGCTTTCTTTAATGAGCTCATTTTTTTGCAATTTTAAAGACTTAGTTTCATTTTTAAAAGTGTGTGACTTTCGCCTTGGTCATTATTTTAAATTATGTGAAAAGTAGAAAAGATGTTGGAACGTTCTCACCAAATTGTTGGATAAGCCTCACCGCACTTCTAGGGTCGTATTCTTCGTGCACAATCTGTATTTTTTACTTCGTTCTAATAGCCCACACCGTCATGTCTGCCAACGCAAACGCCTCGGACAGATTCTATACGCACTACGTGATTAACGATCCATCGGCTGGTGACGCCTATCCAAGTACTTTACCGCCCCAACATTTTAAATGGTTTATTCAGTTAATAAACCACTTTTAGTGGTGAAAAATTAAACTTCACACTGGGTGAACGGTTTTGCCGGTCGGCTGCGTCCACACGTTTTGATGAAATGACACAGATCCTTTGTCCCGTATTACGTAGGTGGGGCGCAAACTACGTCATCAGGCTATTGTTTGTCTGTTTACAGCATCGCCTTGTTTACGGAAACACATTCCTTGTCGCTGGCGTCATCAGGGATTGGCACTTTATCTCAATATATGACATACGGTTTTTTGCTGGGTTTCACGTTTTTTGCTATGAAACAGTTAGAATCCTGGCAAATATTTATATAGTTCACTCACTGTAGATTTACAAAGATTATTAAAGGTTTATTTAATTTTGACCAAATCGTAAAAAAAAAAGGAATACAATATTTATGGTTTTTTATACCATGTTTATGTTAATTAAAATTTGTACCAGGATTGTACCATCACAAAACCCCCTCAATGAAAGATTTTGTGCCGAAGCATAAAAACTTTCATTGACCCTTTCATTCTTCCTAAAGGGATCAGCCAGGATAGGTCGCCACAACCTCCTTACAATTTATATAAAAGAAAACAATAACTCACCCTTGGTCTGATGATGATGACAGTACCTGCATGACCTTACTGGACTTCTCCTTCGAGATCCCAACACCATAAGGCCACTTAGGCGCGTAACGCCCCTGCTCTGACGTGCTGGCCAGCTCAGGACCGCTGTCACAACATCACCAAACACTGAAACAATAAATGAAAAATAATCAAAATAGTGGCTTGGTAAATTACTCTATCCTTAACTGATCTGGTTCCCCTTAGCTAGGTGCTGGTTTGTGCTAATAAGGACTGGGTTTGCTTGTATTACTAGAATATAATTACCAAAAATGTAACTCACAAGAATTATAAAGAACTTCCTTTCTCATTATGGACTACCCTGAATTATTTAATTGTTTCGATTCCCATCGATAATATTTAACTCTTTCTGTTTTATAATTATAAAAGAAACACATATTGATATAAAAGAATTCAATTATAACTGAAAAAATGGAACTTCCCATAGAAATCTCCCAAATATTCAAACATAGAGAAAAACAAACTATAGAGAAACAAAAATAATTAATAACATCTTATTGAAATTAAACTTATTATTAAAATCATTACTATCGTTATTAACAGGTAATAATTGGTATTGACAGCGCCAATTATATTTACCCCTCTTTCTCCTCCACACACACTATTTCCATAAATCATGTTAAAATTTCATAACATAATACATGATAATACATTGATACATTAATACACATGATCATTATATTAATACATTTTAAATTCATATTTAATCTTGACCTTTTATCTATTTAACTTGCATTTTTAAAAAAATTTACCATTGCAATTATTAATTAATTAGACATCAATTATTATAATATTATTATTAATATTTATTTCACATTTATTATTATATTCATATTATATTATTATTATTTCATTATTCATTTCTTATTACCTCCTTTCTACTCTGAATTTTCTACCTACCTGACTACCTAACCTTTCACATTTTTATCATTGTTTAGTCTGGGTGACTCCTATATTCACTATGCTTTTTACTTATTATAATCTTACTCACCTCCTTCTAACTGACAACCAAATTTACCTATCATGACACCTATATCTCAATTATAAACACCTTTACTAATTTCATTCCGACGATAAATCCTATAGCGCGTCTTTGTACAGAGATGGGTGTTCCCTAACTGGCTATATACATTCATAATATTTTGCCCTTCCAAAAAATTCGGCAAACACTCCCTTAAACTACGCTATTACCTGCCACAACGCTATACGTTGGCTACTCCTTATCACCTCACCCCCACTACAAAATATCATCAACAACAAATATATGTTTATACCTTGACTTTACTCACCTCTACAAATAATCACTAATTACTGTGTCCCTAAATATCTAATACTCTCTTGGTATTATTTACTTCAAAATTCTTAACTATCTAACTCCATTTACTTCAATTAAATAACTCACCTGCTTCTATCTATGCCCAGGCTCTATCCCTGTTTAAACATTCTACCTTACTGTAATCATTGACAATTATCTTATAAAATTCATCTCTCACCTACTCATAATAGTACATCTCTCTTTTCAAATATATATTCTTACTTAATCATTTATTTAATTATTCATTAGGAATTACCTTCATTACATATTAATTAATTATTTAACTTCTATGACAATTAATAATTTACTTCTGTTACCAAGATAGTACAGCTTTCTTTTGTACTATTTTAATTCAATATTTGACCTTTAAATATTATTCATTTGTTTAAACTTGTTTAATTAAACAAAACATGTTAATTATTAAAATACACAATAACTGGTGTACACAAAATATACCTGCAATACAACATCAAAATACATAAATGCATTGATATAAAAATACATTTAATACAATGAAAAATATACACTCCAAACACATTATTTTGTTATTTATCAAACTCAGTCCATAGCAGTCCAATTCAATACCACTTTTCACATATATTAAATGTTCATTACACAATGGAAACACTCTATCCTCTTATTAGGTTGAATAACAACCTAATCTTACGTCTATTTATCTTATTTTTTAATGAAAACATTTTATGATTAGAAACATTATATTCATATTCATATATCAAACAATTATCAAACAAATATATCAAGTCACGATCGAGTAGAGTTCTGTCTATCTCAGTAAGATCATATGTTATAATTTTGTTATTCATCTTGTAATTATCATCATAATTTTCTACCACAGGTAAGTACTTAATACCATTATTCTCACCTATTATTACTTCAATTTCACTGTTACTATAAGGTAAGTATTCATTATTTTCATCCACCGTATCTATGCCTAACCTTTCTACCAATTCTCTGTACTTTCTATTTACTTTTAAAAATTTTATTACTTTCTTTCTCTCACCATATCTCTCTACACTTTCTCTCTTAATATTTTTCTCACCATAACACCAAGTTACACTCACTCTCTCCAAATATGCAGGGGTCCCTAACTTAATACTACTGCACCACTTATGAGGTACACAAAAACACCAAGAAACTTTATTAGTAGACCTATCGTCTCCCAAATATAAATTGAAGGAACTCTTGTCCTTATAAAAAATACGTGAAGACTTTTCTTCACCCCCTAACATAACATCAAAAGAAAATTCTACCCCCTGCACCCCTTGTACAAATATACTTTCTCCAAACTCTCTCTCTGACTCAATACACTCAAACACTTCATTATCATTCATAATACTTTCATTATCATTTTCTAATATTATATTCTTACTACCTGTAATATTCTTACTATCTGTAAATTCATTATTCACATTATCATTGTTGTTTACTTTATTAGTCAGTACTTCATTTTTCGTACTGTTTTCACTACTATTCGACTTCTGTTTTTCTAATTGAATTAAATTCTCGTCCAATTTTTTAATGACCTTGTCACACTGCTTAATGAGATTATCATTACCGTTTTTTATTTCATTCTTTAATTCTTTAAATTGTTTATCAAAATTGTCATTCAAATTTGTAAATTTGATATTAGAATCGCTTTTTTGCTCATCTAATTTTTTGTCTAAATTATCAAACTTTACACTCTTTTCATCAAATTTATTTAATAAGAGCTGCATCATAGCAGCAGTACTATCTGATTTACTTTCTGGACTAACTGACATGGATGTAGAGACCTTCTCTGTTTCTACATATACAACAGATACAGGTGTATCTGCCTCGTCAGTCCGACTCGTTTGAGTTGGTTGAACATCCATCTCACCAGTCAAATTTACATCAGCTGTGCTGATTTCTATTGTCATATTATCATTAGTACTCATGTTTGCAATTTGATGTTGTTAAAACATATATGTTTATAACCTAAAAAAATTTAACCTTACTTGCGCACGTGTTACGTACTTTAGCACTATTACCTCAGGTAGTTATTTCACATTCAGGTAGGTATACTCCACATAAAATTATGTTTTATGTCGAGTCCATGTTCGGCACACGCCATTTGTAACTAATGGTTTTATTGTTTAATTGTTACAATAATATTGTGTGTACTAAGAGATTACGTTCACTTTGGAAACCGGACACCATGTTGTCAGATTGGGCAACTTCATACAAATTTACTCTTCGGGCCAAGATTCGGGTAACACGAACCCGATTTGTGAAATATACTACCTGAAATAACTGTACACGAGATAACATATAAGTTACTTTTATTTTTAAACTTGAATATCAATACATATTGAAAAAATGACTCGACCCCACATATTACGCCACGGACGTTTGCAAAACAATTTTACCCTCCAAAATACACATATGATACATAACTTATGCAATTATGTTACATTATATAATAGATTATTTAATATATTTCAAATGTTATATTTAATATATAAAAGATTATTGAACATATTTTAATACTTCGCACAACCCAGCACTTAGAGAAATTAAAACACTCTCTCTCTCTCACACTCTGGTACAATTGCTTTCTTTAATGAGCTCATTTTTTTGCAATTTTAAAGACTTAGTTTCATTTTTAAAAGTGTGTGACTTTCGCCTTGGTCATTATTTTAAATTATGTGAAAAGTAGAAAAGATGTTGGAACGTTCTCACCAAATTGTTGGATAAGCCTCACCGCACTTCTAGGGTCGTATTCTTCGTGCACAATCTGTATTTTTTACTTCGTTCTAATAGCCCACACCGTCATGTCTGCCAACGAAAACGCCTCGGACAGATTCTATACGCACTACGTGATTAACGATCCATCGGCCGGTGACGCCTATCCAAGTACTTTACCGCCCCAACATTTTAAATGGTTTATTCAGTTAATAAACCACTTTTAGTGGTGAAAAATTAAACTTCACACTGGGTGAACGGTTTTGCCGGTCGGCTGCGTCCACACGTTTTGATGAAATGACACAGATCCTTTGTCCCGTATTACGTAGGTGGGGCGCAAACTACGTCATCAGGCTACTGTTTGTCTGTTTACAGCATCGCCTTGTTTACGGAAACACATTCCTTGTCGCTGGCGTCATCAGGGATTGGCACTTTATCTCAATATATGACATACGGTTTTTTGCTGGGTTTCACGTTTTTTGCTATGAAACAGTTAGAATCCTGGCAAATATTTATATAGTTCACTCACTGTAGATTTACAAAGATTATTAAAGGTTTATTTAATTTTGACCAAATCGTAAAAAAAAAAGGAATACAATATTTATGGTTTTTTATACCATGTTTATGTTAATTAAAATTTGTACCAGGATTGTACCATCACAAAACCCCCTCAATGAAAGATTTTGTGCCGAAGCATAAAAACTTTCATTGACCCTTTCATTCTTCCTAAAGGGATCAGCCAGGATAGGTCGCCACAACCTCCTTACAATTTATATAAAAGAAAACAATAACTCACCCTTGGTCTGATGATGATGACAGTACCTGCATGACCTTACTGGACTTCTCCTTCGAGATCCCAACACCATAAGGCCACTTAGGCGCGTAACGCCCCTGCTCTGACGTGCTGGCCAGCTCAGGACCGCTGTCACAACATCACCAAACACTGAAACAATAAATGAAAAATAATCAAAATAGTGGCTTGGTAAATTACTCTATCCTTAACTGATCTGGTTCCCCTTAGCTAGGTGCTGGTTTGTGCTAATAAGGACTGGGTTTGCTTGTATTACTAGAATATAATTACCAAAAATGTAACTCACAAGAATTATAAAGAACTTCCTTTCTCATTATGGACTACCCTGAATTATTTAATTGTTTCGATTCCCATCGATAATATTTAACTCTTTCTGTTTTATAATTATAAAAGAAACACATATTGATATAAAAGAATTCAATTATAACTGAAAAAATGGAACTTCCCATAGAAATCTCCCAAATATTCAAACATAGAGAAAAACAAACTATAGAGAAACAAAAATAATTAATAACATCTTATTGAAATTAAACTTATTATTAAAATCATTACTATCGTTATTAACAGGTAATAATTGGTATTGACAGCGCCAATTATATTTACCCCTCTTTCTCCTCCACACACACTATTTCCATAAATCATGTTAAAATTTCATAACATAATACATGATAATACATTGATACATTAATACACATGATCATTATATTAATACATTTTAAATTCATATTTAATCTTGACCTTTTATCTATTTAACTTGCATTTTTAAAAAAATTTACCATTGCAATTATTAATTAATTAGACATCAATTATTATAATATTATTATTAATATTTATTTCACATTTATTATTATATTCATATTATATTATTATTATTTCATTATTCATTTCTTATTACCTCCTTTCTACTCTGAATTTTCTACCTACCTGACTACCTAACCTTTCACATTTTTATCATTGTTTAGTCTGGGTGACTCCTATATTCACTATGCTTTTTACTTATTATAATCTTACTCACCTCCTTCTAACTGACAACCAAATTTACCTATCATGACACCAATATCTCAATTATAAACACCTTTACTAATTTCATTCCGACGATAAATCCTATAGCGCGTCTTTGTACAGAGATGGGTGTTCCCTAACTGGCTATATACATTCATAATATTTTGCCCTTCCAAAAAATTCGGCAAACACTCCCTTAAACTACGCTATTACCTGCCACAACGCTATACGTTGGCTACTCCTTATCACCTCACCCCCACTACAAAATATCATCAACAACAAATATATGTTTATACCTTGACTTTACTCACCTCTACAAATAATCACTAATTACTGTGTCCCTAAATATCTAATACTCTCTTGGTATTATTTACTTCAAAATTCTTAACTATCTAACTCCATTTACTTCAATTAAATAACTCACCTGCTTCTATCTATGCCCAGGCTCTATCCCTGTTTAAACATTCTACCTTACTGTAATCATTGACAATTATCTTATAAAATTCATCTCTCACCTACTCATAATAGTACATCTCTCTTTTCAAATATATATTCTTACTTAATCATTTATTTAATTATTCATTAGGAATTACCTTCATTACATATTAATTAATTATTTAACTTCTATGACAATTAATAATTTACTTCTGTTACCAAGATAGTACAGCTTTCTTTTGTACTATTTTAATTCAATATTTGACCTTTAAATATTATTCATTTGTTTAAACTTGTTTAATTAAACAAAACATGTTAATTATTAAAATACACAATAACTGGTGTACACAAAATATACCTGCAATACAACATCAAAATACATAAATGCATTGATATAAAAATACATTTAATACAATGAAAAATATACACTCCAAACACATTATTTTGTTATTTATCAAACTCAGTCCATAGCAGTCCAATTCAATACCACTTTTCACATATATTAAATGTTCATTACACAATGGAAACACTCTATCCTCTTATTAGGTTGAATAACAACCTAATCTTACGTCTATTTATCTTATTTTTTAATGAAAACATTTTATGATTAGAAACATTATATTCATATTCATATATCAAACAATTATCAAACAAATATATCAAGTCACGATCGAGTAGAGTTCTGTCTATCTCAGTAAGATCATATGTTATAATTTTGTTATTCATCTTGTAATTATCATCATAATTTTCTACCACAGGTAAGTACTTAATACCATTATTCTCACCTATTATTACTTCAATTTCACTGTTACTATAAGGTAAGTATTCATTATTTTCATCCACCGTATCTATGCCTAACCTTTCTACCAATTCTCTGTACTTTCTATTTACTTTTAAAAATTTTATTACTTTCTTTCTCTCACCATATCTCTCTACACTTTCTCTCTTAATATTTTTCTCACCATAACACCAAGTTACACTCACTCTCTCCAAATATGCAGGGGTCCCTAACTTAATACTACTGCACCACTTATGAGGTACACAAAAACACCAAGAAACTTTATTAGTAGACCTATCGTCTCCCAAATATAAATTGAAGGAACTCTTGTCCTTATAAAAAATACGTGAAGACTTTTCTTCACCCCCTAACATAACATCAAAAGAAAATTCTACCCCCTGCACCCCTTGTACAAATATACTTTCTCCAAACTCTCTCTCTGACTCAATACACTCAAACACTTCATTATCATTCATAATACTTTCATTATCATTTTCTAATATTATATTCTTACTACCTGTAATATTCTTACTATCTGTAAATTCATTATTCACATTATCATTGTTGTTTACTTTATTAGTCAGTACTTCATTTTTCGTACTGTTTTCACTACTATTCGACTTCTGTTTTTCTAATTGAATTAAATTCTCGTCCAATTTTTTAATGACCTTGTCACACTGCTTAATGAGATTATCATTACCGTTTTTTATTTCATTCTTTAATTCTTTAAATTGTTTATCAAAATTGTCATTCAAATTTGTAAATTTGATATTAGAATCGCTTTTTTGCTCATCTAATTTTTTGTCTAAATTATCAAACTTTACACTCTTTTCATCAAATTTATTTAATAAGAGCTGCATCATAGCAGCAGTACTATCTGATTTACTTTCTGGACTAACTGACATGGATGTAGAGACCTTCTCTGTTTCTACATATACAACAGATACAGGTGTATCTGCCTCGTCAGTCCGACTCGTTTGAGTTGGTTGAACATCCATCTCACCAGTCAAATTTACATCAGCTGTGCTGATTTCTATTGTCATATTATCATTAGTACTCATGTTTGCAATTTGATGTTGTTAAAACATATATGTTTATAACCTAAAAAAATTTAACCTTACTTGCGCACGTGTTACGTACTTTAGCACTATTACCTCAGGTAGTTATTTCACATTCAGGTAGGTATACTCCACATAAAATTATGTTTTATGTCGAGTCCATGTTCGGCACATGCCATTTGTAACTAATGGTTTTATTGTTTAATTGTTACAATAATATTGTGTGTACTAAGAGATTACGTTCACTTTGGAAACCGGACACCATGTTGTCAGATTGGGCAACTTCATACAAATTTACTCTTCGGGCCAAGATTCGGGTAACACGAACCCGATTTGTGAAATATACTACCTGAAATAACTGTACACGAGATAACATATAAGTTACTTTTATTTTTAAACTTGAATATCAATACATATTGAAAAAATGAC
Source organism: Magicicada septendecula (assembly GCA_034769895.1). Lineage (NCBI taxonomy): Eukaryota > Metazoa > Arthropoda > Insecta > Hemiptera > Cicadidae > Magicicada > Magicicada septendecula. The sequence continues at coordinate 61,739,472 of CM068369.1, read as the reverse complement.
TCGACCCCACATATTACGCCACGGACGTTTGCAAAACAATTTTACCCTCCAAAATACACATATGATACATAACTTATGCAATTATGTTACATTATATAATAGATTATTTAATATATTTCAAATGTTATATTTAATATATAAAAGATTATTGAACATATTTTAATACTTCGCACAACCCAGCACTTAGAGAAATTAAAACACTCTCTCTCTCTCACACTCTGGTACAATTGCTTTCTTTAATGAGCTCATTTTTTTGCAATTTTAAAGACTTAGTTTCATTTTTAAAAGTGTGTGACTTTCGCCTTGGTCATTATTTTAAATTATGTGAAAAGTAGTAAAGATGTTGGAACGTTCTCACCAAATTGTTGGATAAGCCTCACCGCACTTCTAGGGTCGTATTCTTCGTGCACAATCTGTATTTTTTACTTCGTTCTAATAGCCCACACCGTCATGTCTGCCAACGAAAACACCTCGGACAGATACTATACGCACTACGTGATTAACGATCCATCGGCCGGTGACGCCTATCCAAGTACTTTACCGCCCCAACATTTTAAATGGTTTATTCAGTTAATAAACCACTTTTAGTGGTGAAAAATTAAACTTCACACTGGGTGAACGGTTTTGCCGGTCGGCTGCGTCCACACGTTTTGATGAAATGACAGATCCTTTGTCCCGTATTACGTAGGTGGGGCGCAAACTACGTCATCAGGCTATTGTTTGTCTGTTTACAGCATCGCCTTGTTTACGGAAACACATTCCTTGTCGCTGGCGTCATCAGGGATTGGCACTTTATCTCAATATATGACATACGGTTTTTTGCTGGGCTTCACGTTTTTTGCTATGAAACAGTTAGAATCCTGGCAAATATTTATATAGTTCACTCACTGTAGATTTACAAAGATTATTAAAGGTTTATTTAATTTTGACCAAATCGTAAAAAAAAAAAGGAATACAATATTTATGGTTTTTTATACCATATTTATGTTAATTAAAATTTGTACCAGGATTGTACCATCACAAAACCCCCTCAATGAAAGATTTTGTGCCGAAGCATAAAAACTTTCATTGACCCTTTCATTCTTCCTAAAGGGTTCAGCCAGGATAGGTCGCCACAACCTCCTTACAATTTATATAAAAGAAAACAATAACTCACCCTTGGTCTGATGATGATGACAGTACCTGCATGACCTTACTGGACTTCTCCTTCGAGATCCCAACACCATAAGGCCACTTAGGCGCGTAACGCCCCTGTTCTGACGCGCTGGCCAGCTCAGGACCGCTGTCACAACATCACCAAACGCTGAAACAATAAATGAAAAATAATCAAAATAGTGGCTTGGTAAATTACTCTATCCTTAACTGATCTGGTTCCCCTTAGCTAGGTGCTGGTTTGTGCTAATAAGCACTGGGTTTGCTTGTATTACTAGAATATAATTACCAAAAATGTAACTCACAAGAATTATAAAGAACTTCCTTTCTCATTATGGACTACCCTGAATTATTTAATTGTTTCGATTCCCATCGATAATATTTAACTCTTTCTGTTTTATAATTATTATAATTATAAAAGAAACACATATTGATATAAAAGAATTCAATTATAACTGAAAAAATGGAACTTCCCATAGAAATCTCCCAAATATTCAAACATAGAGAAAAACAAACTATAGAGAAACAAAAATAATTAATAACATCTTATTGAAATTAAACTTATTATTAAAATCATTACTATCGTTATTAACAGGTAATAATTGGTATTGACAGCGCCAATTATATTTACCCCTCTTTCTCCTCCACACACACTATTTCCATAAATCATGTTAAAATTTCATAACATAATACATGATAATACATTGATACATTAATACACATGATCATTATATTAATACATTTTAAATTCATATTTAATCTTGACCTTTTATCTATTTAACTTGCATTTTTAAAAAAATTTACCATTGCAATTAATTAATTAATTAGACATCAATTATTATAATATTATTATTAATATTTATTTCACATTTATTATTATATTCATATTATATTATTATTATTTCATTATTCATTTCTTATTACCTCCTTTCTACTCTGAATTTTCTACCTACCTGACTACCTAACCTTTCACATTTTTATCATTGTTTAGTCTGGGTGACTCCTATATTCACTATGCTTTTTACTTATTATAATCTTACTCACCTCCTTCTAACTGACAACCAAATTTACCTATCATGACACCAATATCTCAATTATAAACACCTTTACTAATTTCATTCCGACGATAAATCCTATAGCGCGTCTTTGTACAGAGATGGGTGTTCCCTAACTGGCTATATACATTCATAATATTTTGCCCTTCCAAAAAATTCGGCAAACACTCCCTTAAACTACGCTATTACCTGCCACAACGCTATACGTTGGCTACTCCTTATCACCTCACCCCCACTACAAAATATCATCAACAACAAATATATGTTTATACCTTGACTTTACTCACCTCTACAAATAATCACTAACTACTGTGTCCCTAAATATCTAATACTCTCTTGGTATTATTTACTTCAAAATTCTTAACTATCTAACTCCATTTACTTCAATTAAATAACTCACCTGCTTCTATCTATGCCCAGGCTCTATCCCTGTTTAAACATTCTACCTTACTGTAATCATTGACAATTATCTTATAAAATTCATCTCTCACCTACTCATAATAGTACATCTCTCTTTTCAAATATATATTCTTACTTAATCATTTATTTAATTATTCATTAGGAATTACCTTCATTACATATTAATTAATTATTTAACTTCTATGACAATTAATAATTTACTTCTGTTACCAAGATAGTACAGCTTTCTTTTGTACTATTTTAATTCAATATTTGACCTTTAAATATTATTCATTTGTTTAAACTTGTTTAATTAAACAAAACATGTTAATTATTAAACTACACAATAACTGGTGTACACAAAATATACCTGCAATACAACATCAAAATACATAAATGCATTGATATAAAAATACATTTAATACAATGAAAAATATACACTCCAAACACATTATTTTGTTATTTATCAAACTCAGTCCATAGCAGTCCAATTCAATACCACTTTTCACATATATTAAATGTTCATTACACAATGGAAACACTCTATCCTCTTATTAGGTTGAATAACAACCTAATCTTACGTCTATTTATCTTATTTTTTAATGAAAACATTTTATGATTAGAAACATTATATTCATATTCATATATCAAACAATTACCAAACAAATATATCAAGTCACGATCGAGTAGAGTTCTGTCTATCTCAGTAAGATCATATGTTATAATTTTGTTATTCATCTTGTAATTATCATCATAATTTTCTACCACAGGTAAGTACTTAATACCATTATTCTCACCTATTATTACTTCAATTTCACTGTTACTATAAGGTAAGTATTCATTATTTTCATCCACCGTATCTATGCCTAACCTTTCTACCAATTCTCTGTACTTTCTATTTACTTTTAAAAATTTTATTACTTTCTTTCTCTCACCATATCTCTCTACACTTTCTCTCTTAATATTTTTCTCACCATAACACCAAGTTACACTCACTCTCTCCAAATATGCAGAGGTCCCTAACTTAATACTACTGCACCACTTATGAGGTACACAAAAACACCAAGAAACTTTATTAGTAGACCTATCGTCTCCCAAATATAAATTGAAGGAACTCTTGTCCTTATAAAAAATACGTGAAGACTTTTCTTCACCCCCTAACATAACATCAAAAGAAAATTCTACCCCCTGCACCCCTTGTACAAATATACTTTCTCCAAACTCTCTCTCTGACTCAATACACTCAAACACTTCATTATCATTCATAATACTTTCATTATCATTTTCTAATATTATATTCTTACTACCTGTAATATTCTTACTATCTGTAAATTCATTATTCACATTATCATTGTTGTTTACTTTATTAGTCAGTACTTCATTTTTCGTACTGTTTTCACTACTATTCGACTTCTGTTTTTCTAATTGAATTAAATTCTCGTCCAATTTTTTAATGACCTTGTCACACTGCTTAATGAGATTATCATTACCGTTTTTTATTTCATTCTTTAATTCTTTAAATTGTTTATCAAAATTGTCATTCAAATTTGTAAATTTGATATTAGAATCGCTTTTTTGCTCATCTAATTTTTTGTCTAAATTATCAAACTTTACACTCTTTTCATCAAATTTATTTAATAAGAGCTGCATCATAGCAGCAGTACTATCTGATTTACTTTCTGGACTAACTGACATGGATGTAGAGACCTTCTCTGTTTCTACATATACAACAGATACAGGTGTATCTGCCTCGTCAGTCCGACTCGTTTGAGTTGGTTGAACATCCATCTCACCAGTCAAATTTACATCAGCTGTGCTGATTTCTATTGTCATATTATCATTAGTACTCATGTTTGCAATTTGATGTTGTTAAAACATATATGTTTATAACCTAAAAAAATTTAACCTTACTTGCGCACGTGTTACGTACTTTAGCACTATTACCTCAGGTAGTTATTTCACATTCAGGTAGGTATACTCCACATAAAATTATGTTTTATGTCGAGTCCATGTTCGGCACACGCCATTTGTAACTAATGGTTTTATTGTTTAATTGTTACAATAATATTGTGTGTACTAAGAGATTACGTTCACTTTGGAAACCGGACACCATGTTGTCAGATTGGGCAACTTCATACAAATTTACTCTTCGGGCCAAGATTCGGGTAACACGAACCCGATTTGTGAAATATACTACCTGAAATAACTGTACACGAGATAACATATAAGTTACTTTTATTTTTAAACTTGAATATCAATACATATTGAAAAAATGACTCGACCCCACATATTACGCCACGGACGTTTGCAAAACAATTTTACCCTCCAAAATACACATATGATACATAACTTATGCAATTATGTTACATTATATAATAGATTATTTAATATATTTCAAATGTTATATTTAATATATAAAAGATTATTGAACATATTTTAATACTTCGCACAACCCAGCACTTAGAGAAATTAAAACACTCTCTCTCTCTCACACTCTGGTACAATTGCTTTCTTTAATGAGCTCATTTTTTTGCAATTTTAAAGACTTAGTTTCATTTTTAAAAGTGTGTGACTTTCGCCTTGGTCATTATTTTAAATTATGTGAAAAGTAGAAAAGATGTTGGAACGTTCTCACCAAATTGTTGGATAAGCCTCACCGCACTTCTATGGTCGTATTCTTCGTGCACAATCTGTATTTTTTACTTCGTTCTAATAGCCCACACCGTCATGTCTGCCAACGAAAACGCCTCGGACAGATTCTATACGCACTACGTGATTAACGATCCATCGGCCGGTGACGCCTATCCAAGTACTTTACCGCCCCAACATTTTAAATGGTTTATTCAGTTAATAAACCACTTTTAGTGGTGAAAAATTAAACTTCACACTGGGTGAACGGTTTTGCCGGTCGGCTGCGTCCACACGTTTTGATGAAATGACAGATCCTTTGTCCCGTATTACGTAGGTGGGGCGCAAACTACGTCATCAGGCTATTGTTTGTCTGTTTACAGCATCGCCTTGTTTACGGAAACACATTCCTTGTCGCTGGCGTCATCAGGGATTGGCACTTTATCTCAATATATGACACGGTTTTTTGCTGGGCTTCACGTTTTTTGCTATGAAACAGTTAGAATCCTGGCAAATATTTATATAGTTCACTCACTGTAGATTTACAAAGATTATTAAAGGTTTATTTAATTTTGACCAAATCGTAAAAAAAAAAAGGAATACAATATTTATGGTTTTTTATACCATGTTTATGTTAATTAAAATTTGTACCAGGATTGTACCATCACAAAACCCCCTCAATGAAAGATTTTGTGCCGAAGCATAAAAACTTTCATTGACCCTTTCATTCTTCCTAAAGGGTTCAGCCAGGATAGGTCGCCACAACCTCCTTACAATTTATATAAAAGAAAACAATAACTCACCCTTGGTCTGATGATGATGACAGTACCTGCATGACCTTACTGGACTTCTCCTTCGAGATCCCAACACCATAAGGCCACTTAGGCGCGTAACGCCCCTGCTCTGACGCGCTGGCCAGCTCAGGACCGCTGTCACAACATCACCAAACACTGAAACAATAAATGAAAAATAATCAAAATAGTGGCTTGGTAAATTACTCTATCCTTAACTGATCTGGTTCCCCTTAGCTAGGTGCTGGTTTGTGCTAATAAGCACTGGGTTTGCTTGTATTACTAGAATATAATTACCAAAAATGTAACTCACAAGAATTATAAAGAACTTCCTTTCTCATTATGGACTACCCTGAATTATTTAATTGTTTCGATTCCCATCGATAATATTTAACTCTTTCTGTTTTATAATTATTATAATTATAAAAGAAACACATATTGATATAAAAGAATTCAATTATAACTGAAAAAATGGAACTTCCCATAGAAATCTCCCAAATATTCAAACATAGAGAAAAACAAACTATAGAGAAACAAAAATAATTAATAACATCTTATTGAAATTAAACTTATTATTAAAATCATTACTATCGTTATTAACAGGTAATAATTGGTATTGACAGCGCCAATTATATTTACCCCTCTTTCTCCTCCACACACACTATTTCCATAAATCATGTTAAAATTTCATAACATAATACATGATAATACATTGATACATTAATACACATGATCATTATATTAATACATTTTAAATTCATATTTAATCTTGACCTTTTATCTATTTAACTTGCATTTTTAAAAAAATTTACCATTGCAATTAATTAATTAATTAGACATCAATTATTATAATATTATTATTAATATTTATTTCACATTTATTATTATATTCATATTATATTATTATTATTTCATTATTCATTTCTTATTACCTCCTTTCTACTCTGAATTTTCTACCTACCTGACTACCTAACCTTTCACATTTTTATCATTGTTTAGTCTGGGTGACTCCTATATTCACTATGCTTTTTACTTATTATAATCTTACTCACCTCCTTCTAACTGACAACCAAATTTACCTATCATGACACCAATATCTCAATTATAAACACCTTTACTAATTTCATTCCGACGATAAATCCTATAGCGCGTCTTTGTACAGAGATGGGTGTTCCCTAACTGGCTATATACATTCATAATATTTTGCCCTTCCAAAAAATTCGGCAAACACTCCCTTAAACTACGCTATTACCTGCCACAACGCTATACGTTGGCTACTCCTTATCACCTCACCCCCACTACAAAATATCATCAACAACAAATATATGTTTATACCTTGACTTTACTCACCTCTACAAATAATCACTAACTACTGTGTCCCTAAATATCTAATACTCTCTTGGTATTATTTACTTCAAAATTCTTAACTATCTAACTCCATTTACTTCAATTAAATAACTCACCTGCTTCTATCTATGCCCAGGCTCTATCCCTGTTTAAACATTCTACCTTACTGTAATCATTGACAATTATCTTATAAAATTCATCTCTCACCTACTCATAATAGTACATCTCTCTTTTCAAATATATATTCTTACTTAATCATTTATTTAATTATTCATTAGGAATTACCTTCATTACATATTAATTAATTATTTAACTTCTATGACAATTAATAATTTACTTCTGTTACCAAGATAGTACAGCTTTCTTTTGTACTATTTTAATTCAATATTTGACCTTTAAATATTATTCATTTGTTTAAACTTGTTTAATTAAACAAAACATGTTAATTATTAAACTACACAATAACTGGTGTACACAAAATATACCTGCAATACAACATCAAAATACATAAATGCATTGATATAAAAATACATTTAATACAATGAAAAATATACACTCCAAACACATTATTTTGTTATTTATCAAACTCAGTCCATAGCAGTCCAATTCAATACCACTTTTCACATATATTAAATGTTCATTACACAATGGAAACACTCTATCCTCTTATTAGGTTGAATAACAACCTAATCTTACGTCTATTTATCTTATTTTTTAATGAAAACATTTTATGATTAGAAACATTATATTCATATTCATATATCAAACAATTACCAAACAAATATATCAAGTCACGATCGAGTAGAGTTCTGTCTATCTCAGTAAGATCATATGTTATAATTTTGTTATTCATCTTGTAATTATCATCATAATTTTCTACCACAGGTAAGTACTTAATACCATTATTCTCACCTATTATTACTTCAATTTCACTGTTACTATAAGGTAAGTATTCATTATTTTCATCCACCGTATCTATGCCTAACCTTTCTACCAATTCTCTGTACTTTCTATTTACTTTTAAAAATTTTATTACTTTCTTTCTCTCACCATATCTCTCTACACTTTCTCTCTTAATATTTTTCTCACCATAACACCAAGTTACACTCACTCTCTCCAAATATGCAGAGGTCCCTAACTTAATACTACTGCACCACTTATGAGGTACACAAAAACACCAAGAAACTTTATTAGTAGACCTATCGTCTCCCAAATATAAATTGAAGGAACTCTTGTCCTTATAAAAAATACGTGAAGACTTTTCTTCACCCCCTAACATAACATCAAAAGAAAATTCTACCCCCTGCACCCCTTGTACAAATATACTTTCTCCAAACTCTCTCTCTGACTCAATACACTCAAACACTTCATTATCATTCATAATACTTTCATTATCATTTTCTAATATTATATTCTTACTACCTGTAATATTCTTACTATCTGTAAATTCATTATTCACATTATCATTGTTGTTTACTTTATTAGTCAGTACTTCATTTTTCGTACTGTTTTCACTACTATTCGACTTCTGTTTTTCTAATTGAATTAAATTCTCGTCCAATTTTTTAATGACCTTGTCACACTGCTTAATGAGATTATCATTACCGTTTTTTATTTCATTCTTTAATTCTTTAAATTCTTTATCAAAATTGTCATTCAAATTTGTAAATTTGATATTAGAATCGCTTTTTTGCTCATCTAATTTTTTGTCTAAATTATCAAACTTTACACTCTTTTCATCAAATTTATTTAATAAGAGCTGCATCATAGCAGCAGTACTATCTGATTTACTTTCTGGACTAACTGACATGGATGTAGAGACCTTCTCTGTTTCTACATATACAACAGATACAGGTGTATCTGCCTCGTCAGTCCGACTCGTTTGAGTTGGTTGAACATCCATCTCACCAGTCAAATTTACATCAGCTGTGCTGATTTCTATTGTCATATTATCATTAGTACTCATGTTTGCAATTTGATGTTGTTAAAACATATATGTTTATAACCTAAAAAAATTTAACCTTACTTGCGCACGTGTTACGTACTTTAGCACTATTACCTCAGGTAGTTATTTCACATTCAGGTAGGTATACTCCACATAAAATTATGTTTTATGTCGAGTCCATGTTCGGCACACGCCATTTGTAACTAATGGTTTTATTGTTTAATTGTTACAATAATATTGTGTGTACTAAGAGATTACGTTCACTTTGGAAACCGGACGCCATGTTGTCAGATTGGGCAACTTCATACAAATTTACTCTTCGGGCCAAGATTCGGGTAACACGAACCCGATTTGTGAAATATACTACCTGAAATAACTGTACACGAGATAACATATAAGTTACTTTTATTTTTAAACTTGAATATCAATACATATTGAAAAAATGACTCGACCCCACATATTACGCCACGGACGTTTGCAAAACAATTTTACCCTCCAAAATACACATATGATACATAACTTATGCAATTATGTTACATTATATAATAGATTATTTAATATATTTCAAATGTTATATTTAATATATAAAAGATTATTGAACATATTTTAATACTTCGCACAACCCAGCACTTAGAGAAATTAAAACACTCTCTCTCTCTCACACTCTGGTACAATTGCTTTCTTTAATGAGCTCATTTTTTTGCAATTTTAAAGACTTAGTTTCATTTTTAAAAGTGTGTGACTTTCGCCTTGGTCATTATTTTAAATTATGTGAAAAGTAGAAAAGATGTTGGAACGTTCTCACCAAATTGTTGGATAAGCCTCACCGCACTTCTAGGGTCGTATTCTTCGTGCACAATCTGTATTTTTTACTTCGTTCTAATAGCCCACACCGTCATGTCTGCCAACGAAAACGCCTCGGACAGATTCTATACGCACTACGTGATTAACGATCCATCGGCCGGTGACGCCTATCCAAGTACTTTACCGCCCCAACATTTTAAATGGTTTATTCAGTTAATAAACCACTTTTAGTGGTGAAAAATTAAACTTCACACTGGGTGAACGGTTTTGCCGGTCGGCTGCGTCCACACGTTTTGATGAAATGACAGATCCTTTGTCCCGTATTACGTAGGTGGGGCGCAAACTACGTCATCAGGCTATTGTTTGTCTGTTTACAGCATCGCCTTGTTTACGGAAACACATTCCTTGTCGCTGGCGTCATCAGGGATTGGCACTTTATCTCAATATATGACATACGGTTTTTTGCTGGGCTTCACGTTTTTTGCTATGAAACAGTTAGAATCCTGGCAAATATTTATATAGTTCACTCACTGTAGATTTACAAAGATTATTAAAGGTTTATTTAATTTTGACCAAATCGTAAAAAAAAAAATGAATACAATATTTATGGTTTTTTATACCATATTTATGTTAATTAAAATTTGTACCAGGATTGTACCATCACAAAACCCCCTCAATGAAAGATTTTGTGCCGAAGCATAAAAACTTTCATTGACCCTTTCATTCTTCCTAAAGGGTTCAGCCAGGATAGGTCGCCACAACCTCCTTACAATTTATATAAAAGAAAACAATAACTCACCCTTGGTCTGATGATGATGACAGTACCTGCATGACCTTACTGGACTTCTCCTTCGAGATCCCAACACCATAAGGCCACTTAGGCGCGTAACGCCCCTGTTCTGACGCGCTGGCCAGCTCAGGACCGCTGTCACAACATCACCAAACACTGAAACAATAAATGAAAAATAATCAAAATAGTGGCTTGGTAAATTACTCTATCCTTAACTGATCTGGTTCCCCTTAGCTAGGTGCTGGTTTGTGCTAATAAGCACTGGGTTTGCTTGTATTACTAGAATATAATTACCAAAAATGTAACTCACAAGAATTATAAAGAACTTCCTTTCTCATTATGGACTACCCTGAATTATTTAATTGTTTCGATTCCCATCGATAATATTTAACTCTTTCTGTTTTATAATTATTATAATTATAAAAGAAACACATATTGATATAAAAGAATTCAATTATAACTGAAAAAATGGAACTTCCCATAGAAATCTCCCAAATATTCAAACATAGAGAAAAACAAACTATAGAGAAACAAAAATAATTAATAACATCTTATTGAAATTAAACTTATTATTAAAATCATTACTATCGTTATTAACAGGTAATAATTGGTATTGACAGCGCCAATTATATTTACCCCTCTTTCTCCTCCACACACACTATTTCCATAAATCATGTTAAAATTTCATAACATAATACATGATAATACATTGATACATTAATACACATGATCATTATATTAATACATTTTAAATTCATATTTAATCTTGACCTTTTATCTATTTAACTTGCATTTTTAAAAAAATTTACCATTGCAATTAATTAATTAATTAGACATCAATTATTATAATATTATTATTAATATTTATTTCACATTTATTATTATATTCATATTATATTATTATTATTTCATTATTCATTTCTTATTACCTCCTTTCTACTCTGAATTTTCTACCTACCTGACTACCTAACCTTTCACATTTTTATCATTGTTTAGTCTGGGTGACTCCTATATTCACTATGCTTTTTACTTATTATAATCTTACTCACCTCCTTCTAACTGACAACCAAATTTACCTATCATGACACCAATATCTCAATTATAAACACCTTTACTAATTTCATTCCGACGATAAATCCTATAGCGCGTCTTTGTACAGAGATGGGTGTTCCCTAACTGGCTATATACATTCATAATATTTTGCCCTTCCAAAAAATTCGGCAAACACTCCCTTAAACTACGCTATTACCTGCCACAACGCTATACGTTGGCTACTCCTTATCACCTCACCCCCACTACAAAATATCATCAACAACAAATATATGTTTATACCTTGACTTTACTCACCTCTACAAATAATCACTAACTACTGTGTCCCTAAATATCTAATACTCTCTTGGTATTATTTACTTCAAAATTCTTAACTATCTAACTCCATTTACTTCAATTAAATAACTCACCTGCTTCTATCTATGCCCAGGCTCTATCCCTGTTTAAACATTCTACCTTACTGTAATCATTGACAATTATCTTATAAAATTCATCTCTCACCTACTCATAATAGTACATCTCTCTTTTCAAATATATATTCTTACTTAATCATTTATTTAATTATTCATTAGGAATTACCTTCATTACATATTAATTAATTATTTAACTTCTATGACAATTAATAATTTACTTCTGTTACCAAGATAGTACAGCTTTCTTTTGTACTATTTTAATTCAATATTTGACCTTTAAATATTATTCATTTGTTTAAACTTGTTTAATTAAACAAAACATGTTAATTATTAAACTACACAATAACTGGTGTACACAAAATATACCTGCAATACAACATCAAAATACATAAATGCATTGATATAAAAATACATTTAATACAATGAAAAATATACACTCCAAACACATTATTTTGTTATTTATCAAACTCAGTCCATAGCAGTCCAATTCAATACCACTTTTCACATATATTAAATGTTCATTACACAATGGAAACACTCTATCCTCTTATTAGGTTGAATAACAACCTAATCTTACGTCTATTTATCTTATTTTTTAATGAAAACATTTTATGATTAGAAACATTATATTCATATTCATATATCAAACAATTACCAAACAAATATATCAAGTCACGATCGAGTAGAGTTCTGTCTATCTCAGTAAGATCATATGTTATAATTTTGTTATTCATCTTGTAATTATCATCATAATTTTCTACCACAGGTAAGTACTTAATACCATTATTCTCACCTATTATTACTTCAATTTCACTGTTACTATAAGGTAAGTATTCATTATTTTCATCCACCGTATCTATGCCTAACCTTTCTACCAATTCTCTGTACTTTCTATTTACTTTTAAAAATTTTATTACTTTCTTTCTCTCACCATATCTCTCTATACTTTCTCTCTTAATATTTTTCTCACCATAACACCAAGTTACACTCACTCTCTCCAAATATGCAGAGGTCCCTAACTTAATACTACTGCACCACTTATGAGGTACACAAAAACACCAAGAAACTTTATTAGTAGACCTATCGTCTCCCAAATATAAATTGAAGGAACTCTTGTCCTTATAAAAAATACGTGAAGACTTTTCTTCACCCCCTAACATAACATCAAAAGAAAATTCTACCCCCTGCACCCCTTGTACAAATATACTTTCTCCAAACTCTCTCTCTGACTCAATACACTCAAACACTTCATTATCATTCATAATACTTTCATTATCATTTTCTAATATTATATTCTTACTACCTGTAATATTCTTACTATCTGTAAATTCATTATTCACATTATCATTGTTGTTTACTTTATTAGTCAGTACTTCATTTTTCGTACTGTTTTCACTACTATTCGACTTCTGTTTTTCTAATTGAATTAAATTCTCGTCCAATTTTTTAATGACCTTGTCACACTGCTTAATGAGATTATCATTACCGTTTTTTATTTCATTCTTTAATTCTTTAAATTGTTTATCAAAATTGTCATTCAAATTTGTAAATTTGATATTAGAATCGCTTTTTTGCTCATCTAATTTTTTGTCTAAATTATCAAACTTTACACTCTTTTCATCAAATTTATTTAATAAGAGCTGCATCATAGCAGCAGTACTATCTGATTTACTTTCTGGACTAACTGACATGGATGTAGAGACCTTCTCTGTTTCTACATATACAACAGATACAGGTGTATCTGCCTCGTCAGTCCGACTCGTTTGAGTTGGTTGAACATCCATCTCACCAGTCAAATTTACATCAGCTGTGCTGATTTCTATTGTCATATTATCATTAGTACTCATGTTTGCAATTTGATGTTGTTAAAACATATATGTTTATAACCTAAAAAAATTTAACCTTACTTGCGCACGTGTTACGTACTTTAGCACTATTACCTCAGGTAGTTATTTCACATTCAGGTAGGTATACTCCACATAAAATTATGTTTTATGTCGAGTCCATGTTCGGCACACGCCATTTGTAACTAATGGTTTTATTGTTTAATTGTTACAATAATATTGTGTGTACTAAGAGATTACGTTCACTTTGGAAACCGGACGCCATGTTGTCAGATTGGGCAACTTCATACAAATTTACTCTTCGGGCCAAGATTCGGGTAACACGAACCCGATTTGTGAAATATACTACCTGAAATAACTGTACACGAGATAACATATAAGTTACTTTTATTTTTAAACTTGAATATCAATACATATTGAAAAAATGACTCGACCCCACATATTACGCCACGGACGTTTGCAAAACAATTTTACCCTCCAAAATACACATATGATACATAACTTATGCAATTATGTTACATTATATAATAGATTATTTAATATATTTCAAATGTTATATTTAATATATAAAAGATTATTGAACATATTTTAATACTTCGCACAACCCAGCACTTAGAGAAATTAAAACACTCTCTCTCTCTCACACTCTGGTACAATTGCTTTCTTTAATGAGCTCATTTTTTTGCAATTTTAAAGACTTAGTTTCATTTTTAAAAGTGTGTGACTTTCGCCTTGGTCATTATTTTAAATTATGTGAAAAGTAGAAAAGATGTTGGAACGTTCTCACCAAATTGTTGGATAAGCCTCACCGCACTTCTAGGGTCGTATTCTTCGTGCACAATCTGTATTTTTTACTTCGTTCTAATAGCCCACACCGTCATGTCTGCCAACGAAAACGCCTCGGACAGATTCTATACGCACTACGTGATTAACGATCCATCGGCCGGTGACGCCTATCCAAGTACTTTACCGCCCCAACATTTTAAATGGTTTATTCAGTTAATAAACCACTTTTAGTGGTGAAAAATTAAACTTCACACTGGGTGAACGGTTTTGCCGGTCGGCTGCGTCCACACGTTTTGATGAAATGACAGATCCTTTGTCCCGTATTACGTAGGTGGGGCGCAAACTACGTCATCAGGCTATTGTTTGTCTGTTTACAGCATCGCCTTGTTTACGGAAACACATTCCTTGTCGCTGGCGTCATCAGGGATTGGCACTTTATCTCAATATATGACATACGGTTTTTTGCTGGGCTTCACGTTTTTTGCTATGAAACAGTTAGAATCCTGGCAAATATTTATATAGTTCACTCACTGTAGATTTACAAAGATTATTAAAGGTTTATTTAATTTTGACCAAATCGTAAAAAAAAAAATGAATACAATATTTATGGTTTTTTATACCATATTTATGTTAATTAAAATTTGTACCAGGATTGTACCATCACAAAACCCCCTCAATGAAAGATTTTGTGCCGAAGCATAAAAACTTTCATTGACCCTTTCATTCTTCCTAAAGGGTTCAGCCAGGATAGGTCGCCACAACCTCCTTACAATTTATATAAAAGAAAACAATAACTCACCCTTGGTCTGATGATGATGACAGTACCTGCATGACCTTACTGGACTTCTCCTTCGAGATCCCAACACCATAAGGCCACTTAGGCGCGTAACGCCCCTGTTCTGACGCGCTGGCCAGCTCAGGACCGCTGTCACAACATCACCAAACACTGAAACAATAAATGAAAAATAATCAAAATAGTGGCTTGGTAAATTACTCTATCCTTAACTGATCTGGTTCCCCTTAGCTAGGTGCTGGTTTGTGCTAATAAGCACTGGGTTTGCTTGTATTACTAGAATATAATTACCAAAAATGTAACTCACAAGAATTATAAAGAACTTCCTTTCTCATTATGGACTACCCTGAATTATTTAATTGTTTCGATTCCCATCGATAATATTTAACTCTTTCTGTTTTATAATTATTATAATTATAAAAGAAACACATATTGATATAAAAGAATTCAATTATAACTGAAAAAATGGAACTTCCCATAGAAATCTCCCAAATATTCAAACATAGAGAAAAACAAACTATAGAGAAACAAAAATAATTAATAACATCTTATTGAAATTAAACTTATTATTAAAATCATTACTATCGTTATTAACAGGTAATAATTGGTATTGACAGCGCCAATTATATTTACCCCTCTTTCTCCTCCACACACACTATTTCCATAAATCATGTTAAAATTTCATAACATAATACATGATAATACATTGATACATTAATACACATGATCATTATATTAATACATTTTAAATTCATATTTAATCTTGACCTTTTATCTATTTAACTTGCATTTTTAAAAAAATTTACCATTGCAATTAATTAATTAATTAGACATCAATTATTATAATATTATTATTAATATTTATTTCACATTTATTATTATATTCATATTATATTATTATTATTTCATTATTCATTTCTTATTACCTCCTTTCTACTCTGAATTTTCTACCTACCTGACTACCTAACCTTTCACATTTTTATCATTGTTTAGTCTGGGTGACTCCTATATTCACTATGCTTTTTACTTATTATAATCTTACTCACCTCCTTCTAACTGACAACCAAATTTACCTATCATGACACCAATATCTCAATTATAAACACCTTTACTAATTTCATTCCGACGATAAATCCTATAGCGCGTCTTTGTACAGAGATGGGTGTTCCCTAACTGGCTATATACATTCATAATATTTTGCCCTTCCAAAAAATTCGGCAAACACTCCCTTAAACTACGCTATTACCTGCCACAACGCTATACGTTGGCTACTCCTTATCACCTCACCCCCACTACAAAATATCATCAACAACAAATATATGTTTATACCTTGACTTTACTCACCTCTACAAATAATCACTAACTACTGTGTCCCTAAATATCTAATACTCTCTTGGTATTATTTACTTCAAAATTCTTAACTATCTAACTCCATTTACTTCAATTAAATAACTCACCTGCTTCTATCTATGCCCAGGCTCTATCCCTGTTTAAACATTCTACCTTACTGTAATCATTGACAATTATCTTATAAAATTCATCTCTCACCTACTCATAATAGTACATCTCTCTTTTCAAATATATATTCTTACTTAATCATTTATTTAATTATTCATTAGGAATTACCTTCATTACATATTAATTAATTATTTAACTTCTATGACAATTAATAATTTACTTCTGTTACCAAGATAGTACAGCTTTCTTTTGTACTATTTTAATTCAATATTTGACCTTTAAATATTATTCATTTGTTTAAACTTGTTTAATTAAACAAAACATGTTAATTATTAAACTACACAATAACTGGTGTACACAAAATATACCTGCAATACAACATCAAAATACATAAATGCATTGATATAAAAATACATTTAATACAATGAAAAATATACACTCCAAACACATTATTTTGTTATTTATCAAACTCAGTCCATAGCAGTCCAATTCAATACCACTTTTCACATATATTAAATGTTCATTACACAATGGAAACACTCTATCCTCTTATTAGGTTGAATAACAACCTAATCTTACGTCTATTTATCTTATTTTTTAATGAAAACATTTTATGATTAGAAACATTATATTCATATTCATATATCAAACAATTACCAAACAAATATATCAAGTCACGATCGAGTAGAGTTCTGTCTATCTCAGTAAGATCATATGTTATAATTTTGTTATTCATCTTGTAATTATCATCATAATTTTCTACCACAGGTAAGTACTTAATACCATTATTCTCACCTATTATTACTTCAATTTCACTGTTACTATAAGGTAAGTATTCATTATTTTCATCCACCGTATCTATGCCTAACCTTTCTACCAATTCTCTGTACTTTCTATTTACTTTTAAAAATTTTATTACTTTCTTTCTCTCACCATATCTCTCTATACTTTCTCTCTTAATATTTTTCTCACCATAACACCAAGTTACACTCACTCTCTCCAAATATGCAGAGGTCCCTAACTTAATACTACTGCACCACTTATGAGGTACACAAAAACACCAAGAAACTTTATTAGTAGACCTATCGTCTCCCAAATATAAATTGAAGGAACTCTTGTCCTTATAAAAAATACGTGAAGACTTTTCTTCACCCCCTAACATAACATCAAAAGAAAATTCTACCCCCTGCACCCCTTGTACAAATATACTTTCTCCAAACTCTCTCTCTGACTCAATACACTCAAACACTTCATTATCATTCATAATACTTTCATTATCATTTTCTAATATTATATTCTTACTACCTGTAATATTCTTACTATCTGTAAATTCATTATTCACATTATCATTGTTGTTTACTTTATTAGTCAGTACTTCATTTTTCGTACTGTTTTCACTACTATTCGACTTCTGTTTTTCTAATTGAATTAAATTCTCGTCCAATTTTTTAATGACCTTGTCACACTGCTTAATGAGATTATCATTACCGTTTTTTATTTCATTCTTTAATTCTTTAAATTGTTTATCAAAATTGTCATTCAAATTTGTAAATTTGATATTAGAATCGCTTTTTTGCTCATCTAATTTTTTGTCTAAATTATCAAACTTTACACTCTTTTCATCAAATTTATTTAATAAGAGCTGCATCATAGCAGCAGTACTATCTGATTTACTTTCTGGACTAACTGACATGGATGTAGAGACCTTCTCTGTTTCTACATATACAACAGATACAGGTGTATCTGCCTCGTCAGTCCGACTCGTTTGAGTTGGTTGAACATCCATCTCACCAGTCAAATTTACATCAGCTGTGCTGATTTCTATTGTCATATTATCATTAGTACTCATGTTTGCAATTTGATGTTGTTAAAACATATATGTTTATAACCTAAAAAAATTTAACCTTACTTGCGCACGTGTTACGTACTTTAGCACTATTACCTCAGGTAGTTATTTCACATTCAGGTAGGTATACTCCACATAAAATTATGTTTTATGTCGAGTCCATGTTCGGCACACGCCATTTGTAACTAATGGTTTTATTGTTTAATTGTTACAATAATATTGTGTGTACTAAGAGATTACGTTCACTTTGGAAACCGGACGCCATGTTGTCAGATTGGGCAACTTCATACAAATTTACTCTTCGGGCCAAGATTCGGGTAACACGAACCCGATTTGTGAAATATACTACCTGAAATAACTGTACACGAGATAACATATAAGTTACTTTTATTTTTAAACTTGAATATCAATACATATTGAAAAAATGACTCGACCCCACATATTACGCCACGGACGTTTGCAAAACAATTTTACCCTCCAAAATACACATATGATACATAACTTATGCAATTATGTTACATTATATAATAGATTATTTAATATATTTCAAATGTTATATTTAATATATAAAAGATTATTGAACATATTTTAATACTTCGCACAACCCAGCACTTAGAGAAATTAAAACACTCTCTCTCTCTCACACTCTGGTACAATTGCTTTCTTTAATGAGCTCATTTTTTTGCAATTTTAAAGACTTAGTTTCATTTTTAAAAGTGTGTGACTTTCGCCTTGGTCATTATTTTAAATTATGTGAAAAGTAGAAAAGATGTTGGAACGTTCTCACCAAATTGTTGGATAAGCCTCACCGCACTTCTAGGGTCGTATTCTTCGTGCACAATCTGTATTTTTTACTTCGTTCTAATAGCCCACACCGTCATGTCTGCCAACGAAAACGCCTCGGACAGATTCTATACGCACTACGTGATTAACGATCCATCGGCCGGTGACGCCTATCCAAGTACTTTACCGCCCCAACATTTTAAATGGTTTATTCAGTTAATAAACCACTTTTAGTGGTGAAAAATTAAACTTCACACTGGGTGAACGGTTTTGCCGGTCGGCTGCGTCCACACGTTTTGATGAAATGACAGATCCTTTGTCCCGTATTACGTAGGTGGGGTGCAAACTACGTCATCAGGCTATTGTTTGTCTGTTTACAGCATCGCCTTGTTTACGGAAACACATTCCTTGTCGCTGGCGTCATCAGGGATTGGCACTTTATCTCAATATATGACATACGGTTTTTTGCTGGGCTTCACGTTTTTTGCTATGAAACAGTTAGAATCCTGGCAAATATTTATATAGTTCACTCACTGTAGATTTACAAAGATTATTAAAGGTTTATTTAATTTTGACCAAATCGTAAAAAAAAAAAGGAATACAATATTTATGGTTTTTTATACCATATTTATGTTAATTAAAATTTGTACCAGGATTGTACCATCACAAAACCCCCTCAATGAAAGATTTTGTGCCGAAGCATAAAAACTTTCATTGACCCTTTCATTCTTCCTAAAGGGTTCAGCCAGGATAGGTCGCCACAACCTCCTTACAATTTATATAAAAGAAAACAATAACTCACCCTTGGTCTGATGATGATGACAGTACCTGCATGACCTTACTGGACTTCTCCTTCGAGATCCCAACACCATAAGGCCACTTAGGCGCGTAACGCCCCTGTTCTGACGCGCTGGCCAGCTCAGGACCGCTGTCACAACATCACCAAACACTGAAACAATAAATGAAAAATAATCAAAATAGTGGCTTGGTAAATTACTCTATCCTTAACTGATCTGGTTCCCCTTAGCTAGGTGCTGGTTTGTGCTAATAAGCACTGGGTTTGCTTGTATTACTAGAATATAATTACCAAAAATGTAACTCACAAGAATTATAAAGAACTTCCTTTCTCATTATGGACTACCCTGAATTATTTAATTGTTTCGATTCCCATCGATAATATTTAACTCTTTCTGTTTTAGAATTATTATAATTATAAAAGAAACACATATTGATATAAAAGAATTCAATTATAACTGAAAAAATGGAACTTCCCATAGAAATCTCCCAAATATTCAAACATAGAGAAAAACAAACTATAGAGAAACAAAAATAATTAATAACATCTTATTGAAATTAAACTTATTATTAAAATCATTACTATCGTTATTAACAGGTAATAATTGGTATTGACAGCGCCAATTATATTTACCCCTCTTTCTCCTCCACACACACTATTTCCATAAATCATGTTAAAATTTCATAACATAATACATGATAATACATTGATACATTAATACACATGATCATTATATTAATACATTTTAAATTCATATTTAATCTTGACCTTTTATCTATTTAACTTGCATTTTTAAAAAAATTTACCATTGCAATTAATTAATTAATTAGACATCAATTATTATAATATTATTATTAATATTTATTTCACATTTATTATTATATTCATATTATATTATTATTATTTCATTATTCATTTCTTATTACCTCCTTTCTACTCTGAATTTTCTACCTACCTGACTACCTAACCTTTCACATTTTTATCATTGTTTAGTCTGGGTGACTCCTATATTCACTATGCTTTTTACTTATTATAATCTTACTCACCTCCTTCTAACTGACAACCAAATTTACCTATCATGACACCAATATCTCAATTATAAACACCTTTACTAATTTCATTCCGACGATAAATCCTATAGCGCGTCTTTGTACAGAGATGGGTGTTCCCTAACTGGCTATATACATTCATAATATTTTGCCCTTCCAAAAAATTCGGCAAACACTCCCTTAAACTACGCTATTACCTGCCACAACGCTATACGTTGGCTACTCCTTATCACCTCACCCCCACTACAAAATATCATCAACAACAAATATATGTTTATACCTTGACTTTACTCACCTCTACAAATAATCACTAACTACTGTGTCCCTAAATATCTAATACTCTCTTGGTATTATTTACTTCAAAATTCTTAACTATCTAACTCCATTTACTTCAATTAAATAACTCACCTGCTTCTATCTATGCCCAGGCTCTATCCCTGTTTAAACATTCTACCTTACTGTAATCATTGACAATTATCTTATAAAATTCATCTCTCACCTACTCATAATAGTACATCTCTCTTTTCAAATATATATTCTTACTTAATCATTTATTTAATTATTCATTAGGAATTACCTTCATTACATATTAATTAATTATTTAACTTCTATGACAATTAATAATTTACTTCTGTTACCAAGATAGTACAGCTTTCTTTTGTACTATTTTAATTCAATATTTGACCTTTAAATATTATTCATTTGTTTAAACTTGTTTAATTAAACAAAACATGTTAATTATTAAAATACACAATAACTGGTGTACACAAAATATACCTGCAATACAACATCAAAATACATAAATGCATTGATATAAAAATACATTTAATACAATGAAAAATATACACTCCAAACACATTATTTTGTTATTTATCAAACTCAGTCCATAGCAGTCCAATTCAATACCACTTTTCACATATATTAAATGTTCATTACACAATGGAAACACTCTATCCTCTTATTAGGTTGAATAACAACCTAATCTTACGTCTATTTATCTTATTTTTTAATGAAAACATTTTATGATTAGAAACATTATATTCATATTCATATATCAAACAATTATCAAACAAATATATCAAGTCACGATCGAGTAGAGTTCTGTCTATCTCAGTAAGATCATATGTTATAATTTTGTTATTCATCTTGTAATTATCATCATAATTTTCTACCACAGGTAAGTACTTAATACCATTATTCTCACCTATTATTACTTCAATTTCACTGTTACTATAAGGTAAGTATTCATTATTTTCATCCACCGTATCTATGCCTAACCTTTCTACCAATTCTCTGTACTTTCTATTTACTTTTAAAAATTTTATTACTTTCTTTCTCTCACCATATCTCTCTACACTTTCTCTCTTAATATTTTTCTCACCATAACACCAAGTTACACTCACTCTCTCCAAATATGCAGGGGTCCCTAACTTAATACTACTGCACCACTTATGAGGTACACAAAAACACCAAGAAACTTTATTAGTAGACCTATCGTCTCCCAAATATAAATTGAAGGAACTCTTGTCCTTATAAAAAATACGTGAAGACTTTTCTTCACCCCCTAACATAACATCAAAAGAAAATTCTACCCCCTGCACCCCTTGTACAAATATACTTTCTCCAAACTCTCTCTCTGACTCAATACACTCAAACACTTCATTATCATTCATAATACTTTCATTATCATTTTCTAATATTATATTCTTACTACCTGTAATATTCTTACTATCTGTAAATTCATTATTCACATTATCATTGTTGTTTACTTTATTAGTCAGTACTTCATTTTTCGTACTGTTTTCACTACTATTCGACTTCTGTTTTTCTAATTGAATTAAATTCTCGTCCAATTTTTTAATGACCTTGTCACACTGCTTAATGAGATTATCATTACCGTTTTTTATTTCATTCTTTAATTCTTTAAATTGTTTATCAAAATTGTCATTCAAATTTGTAAATTTGATATTAGAATCGCTTTTTTGCTCATCTAATTTTTTGTCTAAATTATCAAACTTTACACTCTTTTCATCAAATTTATTTAATAAGAGCTGCATCATAGCAGCAGTACTATCTGATTTACTTTCTGGACTAACTGACATGGATGTAGAGACCTTCTCTGTTTCTACATATACAACAGATACAGGTGTATCTGCCTCGTCAGTCCGACTCGTTTGAGTTGGTTGAACATCCATCTCACCAGTCAAATTTACATCAGCTGTGCTGATTTCTATTGTCATATTATCATTAGTACTCATGTTTGCAATTTGATGTTGTTAAAACATATATGTTTATAACCTAAAAAAATTTAACCTTACTTGCGCACGTGTTACGTACTTTAGCACTATTACCTCAGGTAGTTATTTCACATTCAGGTAGGTATACTCCACATAAAATTATGTTTTATGTCGAGTCCATGTTCGGCACACGCCATTTGTAACTAATGGTTTTATTGTTTAATTGTTACAATAATATTGTGTGTACTAAGAGATTACGTTCACTTTGGAAACCGGACGCCATGTTGTCAGATTGGGCAACTTCATACAAATTTACTCTTCGGGCCAAGATTCGGGTAACACGAACCCGATTTGTGAAATATACTACCTGAAATAACTGTACACGAGATAACATATAAGTTACTTTTATTTTTAAACTTGAATATCAATACATATTGAAAAAATGACTCGACCCCACATATTACGCCACGGACGTTTGCAAAACAATTTTACCCTCCAAAATACACATATGATACATAACTTATGCAATTATGTTACATTATATAATAGATTATTTAATATATTTCAAATGTTATATTTAATATATAAAAGATTATTGAACATATTTTAATACTTCGCACAACCCAGCACTTAGAGAAATTAAAACACTCTCTCTCTCTCACACTCTGGTACAATTGCTTTCTTTAATGAGCTCATTTTTTTGCAATTTTAAAGACTTAGTTTCATTTTTAAAAGTGTGTGACTTTCGCCTTGGTCATTATTTTAAATTATGTGAAAAGTAGAAAAGATGTTGGAACGTTCTCACCAAATTGTTGGATAAGCCTCACCGCACTTCTAGGGTCGTATTCTTCGTGCACAATCTGTATTTTTTACTTCGTTCTAATAGCCCACACCGTCATGTCTGCCAACGAAAACGCCTCGGACAGATTCTATACGCACTACGTGATTAACGATCCATCGGCCGGTGACGCCTATCCAAGTACTTTACCGCCCCAACATTTTAAATGGTTTATTCAGTTAATAAACCACTTTTAGTGGTGAAAAATTAAACTTCACACTGGGTGAACGGTTTTGCCGGTCGGCTGCGTCCACACGTTTTGATGAAATGACAGATCCTTTGTCCCGTATTACGTAGGTGGGGCGCAAACTACGTCATCAGGCTATTGTTTGTCTGTTTACAGCATCGCCTTGTTTACGGAAACACATTCCTTGTCGCTGGCGTCATCAGGGATTGGCACTTTATCTCAATATATGACATACGGTTTTTTGCTGGGCTTCACGTTTTTTGCTATGAAACAGTTAGAATCCTGGCAAATATTTATATAGTTCACTCACTGTAGATTTACAAAGATTATTAAAGGTTTATTTAATTTTGACCAAATCGTAAAAAAAAAAAGGAATACAATATTTATGGTTTTTTATACCATGTTTATGTTAATTAAAATTTGTACCAGGATTGTACCATCACAAAACCCCCTCAATGAAAGATTTTGTGCCGAAGCATAAAAACTTTCATTGACCCTTTCATTCTTCCTAAAGGGTTCAGCCAGGATAGGTCGCCACAACCTCCTTACAATTTATATAAAAGAAAACAATAACTCACCCTTGGTCTGATGATGATGACAGTACCTGCATGACCTTACTGGACTTCTCCTTCGAGATCCCAACACCATAAGGCCACTTAGGCGCGTAACGCCCCTGTTCTGACGCGCTGGCCAGCTCAGGACCGCTGTCACAACATCACCAAACACTGAAACAATAAATGAAAAATAATCAAAATAGTGGCTTGGTAAATTACTCTATCCTTAACTGATCTGGTTCCCCTTAGCTAGGTGCTGGTTTGTGCTAATAAGCACTGGGTTTGCTTGTATTACTAGAATATAATTACCAAAAATGTAACTCACAAGAATTATAAAGAACTTCCTTTCTCATTATGGACTACCCTGAATTATTTAATTGTTTCGATTCCCATCGATAATATTTAACTCTTTCTGTTTTAGAATTATTATAATTATAAAAGAAACACATATTGATATAAAAGAATTCAATTATAACTGAAAAAATGGAACTTCCCATAGAAATCTCCCAAATATTCAAACATAGAGAAAAACAAACTATAGAGAAACAAAAATAATTAATAACATCTTATTGAAATTAAACTTATTATTAAAATCATTACTATCGTTATTAACAGGTAATAATTGGTATTGACAGCGCCAATTATATTTACCCCTCTTTCTCCTCCACACACACTATTTCCATAAATCATGTTAAAATTTCATAACATAATACATGATAATACATTGATACATTAATACACATGATCATTATATTAATACATTTTAAATTCATATTTAATCTTGACCTTTTATCTATTTAACTTGCATTTTTAAAAAAATTTACCATTGCAATTAATTAATTAATTAGACATCAATTATTATAATATTATTATTAATATTTATTTCACATTTATTATTATATTCATATTATATTATTATTATTTCATTATTCATTTCTTATTACCTCCTTTCTACTCTGAATTTTCTACCTACCTGACTACCTAACCTTTCACATTTTTATCATTGTTTAGTCTGGGTGACTCCTATATTCACTATGCTTTTTACTTATTATAATCTTACTCACCTCCTTCTAACTGACAACCAAATTTACCTATCATGACACCAATATCTCAATTATAAACACCTTTACTAATTTCATTCCGACGATAAATCCTATAGCGCGTCTTTGTACAGAGATGGGTGTTCCCTAACTGGCTATATACATTCATAATATTTTGCCCTTCCAAAAAATTCGGCAAACACTCCCTTAAACTACGCTATTACCTGCCACAACGCTATACGTTGGCTACTCCTTATCACCTCACCCCCACTACAAAATATCATCAACAACAAATATATGTTTATACCTTGACTTTACTCACCTCTACAAATAATCACTAACTACTGTGTCCCTAAATATCTAATACTCTCTTGGTATTATTTACTTCAAAATTCTTAACTATCTAACTCCATTTACTTCAATTAAATAACTCGCCTGCTTCTATCTATGCCCAGGCTCTATCCCTGTTTAAACATTCTACCTTACTGTAATCATTGACAATTATCTTATAAAATTCATCTCTCACCTACTCATAATAGTACATCTCTCTTTTCAAATATATATTCTTACTTAATCATTTATTTAATTATTCATTAGGAATTACCTTCATTACATATTAATTAATTATTTAACTTCTATGACAATTAATAATTTACTTCTGTTACCAAGATAGTACAGCTTTCTTTTGTACTATTTTAATTCAATATTTGACCTTTAAATATTATTCATTTGTTTAAACTTGTTTAATTAAACAAAACATGTTAATTATTAAAATACACAATAACTGGTGTACACAAAATATACCTGCAATACAACATCAAAATACATAAATGCATTGATATAAAAATACATTTAATACAATGAAAAATATACACTCCAAACACATTATTTTGTTATTTATCAAACTCAGTCCATAGCAGTCCAATTCAATACCACTTTTCACATATATTAAATGTTCATTACACAATGGAAACACTCTATCCTCTTATTAGGTTGAATAACAACCTAATCTTACGTCTATTTATCTTATTTTTTAATGAAAACATTTTATGATTAGAAACATTATATTCATATTCATATATCAAACAATTATCAAACAAATATATCAAGTCACGATCGAGTAGAGTTCTGTCTATCTCAGTAAGATCATATGTTATAATTTTGTTTTTCATCTTGTAATTATCATCATAATTTTCTACCACAGGTAAGTACTTAATACCATTATTCTCACCTATTATTACTTCAATTTCACTGTTACTATAAGGTAAGTATTCATTATTTTCATCCACCGTATCTATGCCTAACCTTTCTACCAATTCTCTGTACTTTCTATTTACTTTTAAAAATTTTATTACTTTCTTTCTCTCACCATATCTCTCTACACTTTCTCTCTTAATATTTTTCTCACCATAACACCAAGTTACACTCACTCTCTCCAAATATGCAGGGGTCCCTAACTTAATACTACTGCACCACTTATGAGGTACACAAAAACACCAAGAAACTTTATTAGTAGACCTATCGTCTCCCAAATATAAATTGAAGGAACTCTTGTCCTTATAAAAAATACGTGAAGACTTTTCTTCACCCCCTAACATAACATCAAAAGAAAATTCTACCCCCTGCACCCCTTGTACAAATATACTTTCTCCAAACTCTCTCTCTGACTCAATACACTCAAACACTTCATTATCATTCATAATACTTTCATTATCATTTTCTAATATTATATTCTTACTACCTGTAATATTCTTACTATCTGTAAATTCATTATTCACATTATCATTGTTGTTTACTTTATTAGTCAGTACTTCATTTTTCGTACTGTTTTCACTACTATTCGACTTCTGTTTTTCTAATTGAATTAAATTCTCGTCCAATTTTTTAATGACCTTGTCACACTGCTTAATGAGATTATCATTACCGTTTTTTATTTCATTCTTTAATTCTTTAAATTGTTTATCAAAATTGTCATTCAAATTTGTAAATTTGATATTAGAATCGCTTTTTTGCTCATCTAATTTTTTGTCTAAATTATCAAACTTTACACTCTTTTCATCAAATTTATTTAATAAGAGCTGCATCATAGCAGCAGTACTATCTGATTTACTTTCTGGACTAACTGACATGGATGTAGAGACCTTCTCTGTTTCTACATATACAACAGATACAGGTGTATCTGCCTCGTCAGTCCGACTCGTTTGAGTTGGTTGAACATCCATCTCACCAGTCAAATTTACATCAGCTGTGCTGATTTCTATTGTCATATTATCATTAGTACTCATGTTTGCAATTTGATGTTGTTAAAACATATATGTTTATAACCTAAAAAAATTTAACCTTACTTGCGCACGTGTTACGTACTTTAGCACTATTACCTCAGGTAGTTATTTCACATTCAGGTAGGTATACTCCACATAAAATTATGTTTTATGTCGAGTCCATGTTCGGCACACGCCATTTGTAACTAATGGTTTTATTGTTTAATTGTTACAATAATATTGTGTGTACTAAGAGATTACGTTCACTTTGGAAACCGGACGCCATGTTGTCAGATTGGGCAACTTCATACAAATTTACTCTTCGGGCCAAGATTCGGGTAACACGAACCCGATTTGTGAAATATACTACCTGAAATAACTGTACACGAGATAACATATAAGTTACTTTTATTTTTAAACTTGAATATCAATACATATTGAAAAAATGACTCGACCCCACATATTACGCCACGGACGTTTGCAAAACAATTTTACCCTCCAAAATACACATATGATACATAACTTGTGCAATTATGTTACATTATATAATAGATTATTTAATATATTTCAAATGTTATATTTAATATATAAAAGATTATTGAACATATTTTAATACTTCGCACAACCCAGCACTTAGAGAAATTAAAACACTCTCTCTCTCTCACACTCTGGTACAATTGCTTTCTTTAATGAGCTCATTTTTTTGCAATTTTAAAGACTTAGTTTCATTTTTAAAAGTGTGTGACTTTCGCCTTGGTCATTATTTTAAATTATGTGAAAAGTAGAAAAGATGTTGGAACGTTCTCACCAAATTGTTGGATAAGCCTCACCGCACTTCTAGGGTCGTATTCTTCGTGCACAATCTGTATTTTTTACTTCGTTCTAATAGC
This sequence comes from Magicicada septendecula, assembly GCA_034769895.1. Lineage (NCBI taxonomy): Eukaryota > Metazoa > Arthropoda > Insecta > Hemiptera > Cicadidae > Magicicada > Magicicada septendecula. The sequence goes on along the minus strand of CM068369.1, from coordinate 61,709,736 downwards.
CCACACCGTCATGTCTGCCAACGAAAACGCCTCAGACAGATTCTATACGCACTACGTGATTAACGATCCATCGGCCGGTGACGCCTATCCAAGTACTTTACCGCCCCAACATTTTAAATGGTTTATTCAGTTAATAAACCACTTTTAGTGGTGAAAAATTAAACTTCACACTGGGTGAACGGTTTTGCCGGTCGGCTGCGTCCACACGTTTTGATGAAATGACAGATCCTTTGTCCCGTATTACGTAGGTGGGGCGCAAACTACGTCATCAGGCTATTGTTTGTCTGTTTACAGCATCGCCTTGTTTACGGAAACACATTCCTTGTCGCTGGCATCATCAGGGATTGGCACTTTATCTCAATATATGACATACGGTTTTTTGCTGGGCTTCACGTTTTTTGCTATGAAACAGTTAGAATCCTGGCAAATATTTATATAGTTCACTCACTGTAGATTTACAAAGATTATTAAAGGTTTATTTAATTTTGACCAAATCGTAAAAAAAAAAGGAATACAATATTTATGGTTTTTTATACCATGTTTATGTTAATTAAAATTTGTACCAGGATTGTACCATCACAAAACCCCCTCAATGAAAGATTTTGTGCCGAAGCATAAAAACTTTCATTGACCCTTTCATTCTTCCTAAAGGGTTCAGCCAGGATAGGTCGCCACAACCTCCTTACAATTTATATAAAAGAAAACAATAACTCACCCTTGGTCTGATGATGATGACAGTACCTGCATGACCTTACTGGACTTCTCCTTCGAGATCCCAACACCATAAGGCCACTTAGGCGCGTAACGCCCCTGTTCTGACGCGCTGGCCAGCTCAGGACCGCTGTCACAACATCACCAAACGCTGAAACAATAAATGAAAAATAATCAAAATAGTGGCTTGGTAAATTACTCTATCCTTAACTGATCTGGTTCCCCTTAGCTAGGTGCTGGTTTGTGCTAATAAGCACTGGGTTTGCTTGTATTACTAGAATATAATTACCAAAAATGTAACTCACAAGAATTATAAAGAACTTCCTTTCTCATTATGGACTACCCTGAATTATTTAATTGTTTCGATTCCCATCGATAATATTTAACTCTTTCTGTTTTATAATTATTATAATTATAAAAGAAACACATATTGATATAAAAGAATTCAATTATAACTGAAAAAATGGAACTTCCCATAGAAATCTCCCAAATATTCAAACATAGAGAAAAACAAACTATAGAGAAACAAAAATAATTAATAACATCTTATTGAAATTAAACTTATTATTAAAATCATTACTATCGTTATTAACAGGTAATAATTGGTATTGACAGCGCCAATTATATTTACCCCTCTTTCTCCTCCACACACACTATTTCCATAAATCATGTTAAAATTTCATAACATAATACATGATAATACATTGATACATTAATACACATGATCATTATATTAATACATTTTAAATTCATATTTAATCTTGACCTTTTATCTATTTAACTTGCATTTTTAAAAAAATTTACCATTGCAATTAATTAATTAATTAGACATCAATTATTATAATATTATTATTAATATTTATTTCACATTTATTATTATATTCATATTATATTATTATTATTTCATTATTCATTTCTTATTACCTCCTTTCTACTCTGAATTTTCTACCTACCTGACTACCTAACCTTTCACATTTTTATCATTGTTTAGTCTGGGTGACTCCTATATTCACTATGCTTTTTACTTATTATAATCTTACTCACCTCCTTCTAACTGACAACCAAATTTACCTATCATGACACCAATATCTCAATTATAAACACCTTTACTAATTTCATTCCGACGATAAATCCTATAGCGCGTCTTTGTACAGAGATGGGTGTTCCCTAACTGGCTATATACATTCATAATATTTTGCCCTTCCAAAAAATTCGGCAAACACTCCCTTAAACTACGCTATTACCTGCCACAACGCTATACGTTGGCTACTCCTTATCACCTCACCCCCACTACAAAATATCATCAACAACAAATATATGTTTATACCTTGACTTTACTCACCTCTACAAATAATCACTAACTACTGTGTCCCTAAATATCTAATACTCTCTTGGTATTATTTACTTCAAAATTCTTAACTATCTAACTCCATTTACTTCAATTAAATAACTCACCTGCTTCTATCTATGCCCAGGCTCTATCCCTGTTTAAACATTCTACCTTACTGTAATCATTGACAATTATCTTATAAAATTCATCTCTCACCTACTCATAATAGTACATCTCTCTTTTCAAATATATATTCTTACTTAATCATTTATTTAATTATTCATTAGGAATTACCTTCATTACATATTAATTAATTATTTAACTTCTATGACAATTAATAATTTACTTCTGTTACCAAGATAGTACAGCTTTCTTTTGTACTATTTTAATTCAATATTTGACCTTTAAATATTATTCATTTGTTTAAACTTGTTTAATTAAACAAAACATGTTAATTATTAAACTACACAATAACTGGTGTACACAAAATATACCTGCAATACAACATCAAAATACATAAATGCATTGATATAAAAATACATTTAATACAATGAAAAATATACACTCCAAACACATTATTTTGTTATTTATCAAACTCAGTCCATAGCAGTCCAATTCAATACCACTTTTCACATATATTAAATGTTCATTACACAATGGAAACACTCTATCCTCTTATTAGGTTGAATAACAACCTAATCTTACGTCTATTTATCTTATTTTTTAATGAAAACATTTTATGATTAGAAACATTATATTCATATTCATATATCAAACAATTACCAAACAAATATATCAAGTCACGATCGAGTAGAGTTCTGTCTATCTCAGTAAGATCATATGTTATAATTTTGTTATTCATCTTGTAATTATCATCATAATTTTCTACCACAGGTAAGTACTTAATACCATTATTCTCACCTATTATTACTTCAATTTCACTGTTACTATAAGGTAAGTATTCATTATTTTCATCCACCGTATCTATGCCTAACCTTTCTACCAATTCTCTGTACTTTCTATTTACTTTTAAAAATTTTATTACTTTCTTTCTCTCACCATATCTCTCTACACTTTCTCTCTTAATATTTTTCTCACCATAACACCAAGTTACACTCTCTCTCCAAATATGCAGAGGTCCCTAACTTAATACTACTGCACCACTTATGAGGTACACAAAAACACCAAGAAACTTTATTAGTAGACCTATCGTCTCCCAAATATAAATTGAAGGAACTCTTGTCCTTATAAAAAATACGTGAAGACTTTTCTTCACCCCCTAACATAACATCAAAAGAAAATTCTACCCCCTGCACCCCTTGTACAAATATACTTTCTCCAAACTCTCTCTCTGACTCAATACACTCAAACACTTCATTATCATTCATAATACTTTCATTATCATTTTCTAATATTATATTCTTACTACCTGTAATATTCTTACTATCTGTAAATTCATTATTCACATTATCATTGTTGTTTACTTTATTAGTCAGTACTTCATTTTTCGTACTGTTTTCACTACTATTCGACTTCTGTTTTTCTAATTGAATTAAATTCTCGTCCAATTTTTTAATGACCTTGTCACACTGCTTAATGAGATTATCATTACCGTTTTTTATTTCATTCTTTAATTCTTTAAATTGTTTATCAAAATTGTCATTCAAATTTGTAAATTTGATATTAGAATCGCTTTTTTGCTCATCTAATTTTTTGTCTAAATTATCAAACTTTACACTCTTTTCATCAAATTTATTTAATAAGAGCTGCATCATAGCAGCAGTACTATCTGATTTACTTTCTGGACTAACTGACATGGATGTAGAGACCTTCTCTGTTTCTACATATACAACAGATACAGGTGTATCTGCCTCGTCAGTCCGACTCGTTTGAGTTGGTTGAACATCCATCTCACCAGTCAAATTTACATCAGCTGTGCTGATTTCTATTGTCATATTATCATTAGTACTCATGTTTGCAATTTGATGTTGTTAAAACATATATGTTTATAACCTAAAAAAATTTAACCTTACTTGCGCACGTGTTACGTACTTTAGCACTATTACCTCAGGTAGTTATTTCACATTCAGGTAGGTATACTCCACATAAAATTATGTTTTATGTCGAGTCCATGTTCGGCACACGCCATTTGTAACTAATGGTTTTATTGTTTAATTGTTACAATAATATTGTGTGTACTAAGAGATTACGTTCACTTTGGAAACCGGACGCCATGTTGTCAGATTGGGCAACTTCATACAAATTTACTCTTCGGGCCAAGATTCGGGTAACACGAACCCGATTTGTGAAATATACTACCTGAAATAACTGTACACGAGATAACATATAAGTTACTTTTATTTTTAAACTTGAATATCAATACATATTGAAAAAATGACTCGACCCCACATATTACGCCACGGACGTTTGCAAAACAATTTTACCCTCCAAAATACACATATGATACATAACTTATGCAATTATGTTACATTATATAATAGATTATTTAATATATTTCAAATGTTATATTTAATATATAAAAGATTATTGAACATATTTTAATACTTCGCACAACCCAGCACTTAGAGAAATTAAAACACTCTCTCTCTCTCACACTCTGGTACAATTGCTTTCTTTAATGAGCTCTTTTTTTTGCAATTTTAAAGACTTAGTTTCATTTTTAAAAGTGTGTGACTTTCGCCTTGGTCATTATTTTAAATTATGTGAAAAGTAGAAAAGATGTTGGAACATTCTCACCAAATTGTTGGATAAGCCTCACCGCACTTCTAGGGTCGTATTCTTCGTGCACAATCTGTATTTTTTACTTCGTTCTAATAGCCCACACCGTCATGTCTGCCAACGAAAACGCCTCAGACAGATTCTATACGCACTACCTGATTAACGATCCATCGGCCGGTGACGCCTATCCAAGTACTTTACCGCCCCAACATTTTAAATGGTTTATTCAGTTAATAAACCACTTTTAGTGGTGAAAAATTAAACTTCACACTGGGTGAACGGTTTTGCCGGTCGGCTGCGTCCACACGTTTTGATGAAATGACAGATCCTTTGTCCCGTATTACGTAGGTGGGGCGCAAACTACGTCATCAGGCTATTGTTTGTCTGTTTACAGCATCGCCTTGTTTACGGAAACACATTCCTTGTCGCTGGCATCATCAGGGATTGGCACTTTATCTCAATATATGACATACGGTTTTTTGCTGGGCTTCACGTTTTTTGCTATGAAACAGTTAGAATCCTGGCAAATATTTATATAGTTCACTCACTGTAGATTTACAAAGATTATTAAAGGTTTATTTAATTTTGACCAAATCGTAAAAAAAAAAAGGAATACAATATTTATGGTTTTTTATACCATGTTTATGTTAATTAAAATTTGTACCAGGATTGTACCATCACAAAACCCCCTCAATGAAAGATTTTGTGCCGAAGCATAAAAACTTTCATTGACCCTTTCATTCTTCCTAAAGGGTTCAGCCAGGATAGGTCGCCACAACCTCCTTACAATTTATATAAAAGAAAACAATAACTCACCCTTGGTCTGATGATGATGACAGTACCTGCATGACCTTACTGGACTTCTCCTTCGAGATCCCAACACCATAAGGCCACTTAGGCGCGTAACGCCCCTGCTCTGACGCGCTGGCCAGCTCAGGACCGCTGTCACAACATCACCAAACACTGAAACAATAAATGAAAAATAATCAAAATAGTGGCTTGGTAAATTACTCTATCCTTAACTGATCTGGTTCCCCTTAGCTAGGTGCTGGTTTGTGCTAATAAGCACTGGGTTTGCTTGTATTACTAGAATATAATTACCAAAAATGTAACTCACAAGAATTATAAAGAACTTCCTTTCTCATTATGGACTACCCTGAATTATTTAATTGTTTCGATTCCCATCGATAATATTTAACTCTTTCTGTTTTATAATTATTATAATTATAAAAGAAACACATATTGATATAAAAGAATTCAATTATAACTGAAAAAATGGAACTTCCCATAGAAATCTCCCAAATATTCAAACATAGAGAAAAACAAACTATAGAGAAACAAAAATAATTAATAACATCTTATTGAAATTAAACTTATTATTAAAATCATTACTATCGTTATTAACAGGTAATAATTGGTATTGACAGCGCCAATTATATTTACCCCTCTTTCTCCTCCACACACACTATTTCCATAAATCATGTTAAAATTTCATAACATAATACATGATAATACATTGATACATTAATACACATGATCATTATATTAATACATTTTAAATTCATATTTAATCTTGACCTTTTATCTATTTAACTTGCATTTTTAAAAAAATTTACCATTGCAATTAATTAATTAATTAGACATCAATTATTATAATATTATTATTAATATTTATTTCACATTTATTATTATATTCATATTATATTATTATTATTTCATTATTCATTTCTTATTACCTCCTTTCTACTCTGAATTTTCTACCTACCTGACTACCTAACCTTTCACATTTTTATCATTGTTTAGTCTGGGTGACTCCTATATTCACTATGCTTTTTACTTATTATAATCTTACTCACCTCCTTCTAACTGACAACCAAATTTACCTATCATGACACCAATATCTCAATTATAAACACCTTTACTAATTTCATTCCGACGATAAATCCTATAGCGCGTCTTTGTACAGAGATGGGTGTTCCCTAACTGGCTATATACATTCATAATATTTTGCCCTTCCAAAAAATTCGGCAAACACTCCCTTAAACTACGCTATTACCTGCCACAACGCTATACGTTGGCTACTCCTTATCACCTCACCCCCACTACAAAATATCATCAACAACAAATATATGTTTATACCTTGACTTTACTCACCTCTACAAATAATCACTAACTACTGTGTCCCTAAATATCTAATACTCTCTTGGTATTATTTACTTCAAAATTCTTAACTATCTAACTCCATTTACTTCAATTAAATAACTCACCTGCTTCTATCTATGCCCAGGCTCTATCCCTGTTTAAACATTCTACCTTACTGTAATCATTGACAATTATCTTATAAAATTCATCTCTCACCTACTCATAATAGTACATCTCTCTTTTCAAATATATATTCTTACTTAATCATTTATTTAATTATTCATTAGGAATTACCTTCATTACATATTAATTAATTATTTAACTTCTATGACAATTAATAATTTACTTCTGTTACCAAGATAGTACAGCTTTCTTTTGTACTATTTTAATTCAATATTTGACCTTTAAATATTATTCATTTGTTTAAACTTGTTTAATTAAACAAAACATGTTAATTATTAAACTACACAATAACTGGTGTACACAAAATATACCTGCAATACAACATCAAAATACATAAATGCATTGATATAAAAATACATTTAATACAATGAAAAATATACACTCCAAACACATTATTTTGTTATTTATCAAACTCAGTCCATAGCAGTCCAATTCAATACCACTTTTCACATATATTAAATGTTCATTACACAATGGAAACACTCTATCCTCTTATTAGGTTGAATAACAACCTAATCTTACGTCTATTTATCTTATTTTTTAATGAAAACATTTTATGATTAGAAACATTATATTCATATTCATATATCAAACAATTACCAAACAAATATATCAAGTCACGATCGAGTAGAGTTCTGTCTATCTCAGTAAGATCATATGTTATAATTTTGTTATTCATCTTGTAATTATCATCATAATTTTCTACCACAGGTAAGTACTTAATACCATTATTCTCACCTATTATTACTTCAATTTCACTGTTACTATAAGGTAAGTATTCATTATTTTCATCCACCGTATCTATGCCTAACCTTTCTACCAATTCTCTGTACTTTCTATTTACTTTTAAAAATTTTATTACTTTCTTTCTCTCACCATATCTCTCTACACTTTCTCTCTTAATATTTTTCTCACCATAACACCAAGTTACACTCACTCTCTCCAAATATGCAGAGGTCCCTAACTTAATACTACTGCACCACTTATGAGGTACACAAAAACACCAAGAAACTTTATTAGTAGACCTATCGTCTCCCAAATATAAATTGAAGGAACTCTTGTCCTTATAAAAAATACGTGAAGACTTTTCTTCACCCCCTAACATAACATCAAAAGAAAATTCTACCCCCTGCACCCCTTGTACAAATATACTTTCTCCAAACTCTCTCTCTGACTCAATACACTCAAACACTTCATTATCATTCATAATACTTTCATTATCATTTTCTAATATTATATTCTTACTACCTGTAATATTCTTACTATCTGTAAATTCATTATTCACATTATCATTGTTGTTTACTTTATTAGTCAGTACTTCATTTTTCGTACTGTTTTCACTACTATTCGACTTCTGTTTTTCTAATTGAATTAAATTCTCGTCCAATTTTTTAATGACCTTGTCACACTGCTTAATGAGATTATCATTACCGTTTTTTATTTCATTCTTTAATTCTTTAAATTGTTTATCAAAATTGTCATTCAAATTTGTAAATTTGATATTAGAATCGCTTTTTTGCTCATCTAATTTTTTGTCTAAATTATCAAACTTTACACTCTTTTCATCAAATTTATTTAATAAGAGCTGCATCATAGCAGCAGTACTATCTGATTTACTTTCTGGACTAACTGACATGGATGTAGAGACCTTCTCTGTTTCTACATATACAACAGATACAGGTGTATCTGCCTCGTCAGTCCGACTCGTTTGAGTTGGTTGAACATCCATCTCACCAGTCAAATTTACATCAGCTGTGCTGATTTCTATTGTCATATTATCATTAGTACTCATGTTTGCAATTTGATGTTGTTAAAACATATATGTTTATAACCTAAAAAAATTTAACCTTACTTGCGCACGTGTTACGTACTTTAGCACTATTACCTCAGGTAGTTATTTCACATTCAGGTAGGTATACTCCACATAAAATTATGTTTTATGTCGAGTCCATGTTCGGCACACGCCATTTGTAACTAATGGTTTTATTGTTTAATTGTTACAATAATATTGTGTGTACTAAGAGATTACGTTCACTTTGGAAACCGGACGCCATGTTGTCAGATTGGGCAACTTCATACAAATTTACTCTTCGGGCCAAGATTCGGGTAACACGAACCCGATTTGTGAAATATACTACCTGAAATAACTGTACACGAGATAACATATAAGTTACTTTTATTTTTAAACTTGAATATCAATACATATTGAAAAAATGACTCGACCCCACATATTACGCCACGGACGTTTGCAAAACAATTTTACCCTCCAAAATACACATATGATACATAACTTGTGCAATTATGTTACATTATATAATAGATTATTTAATATATTTCAAATGTTATATTTAATATATAAAAGATTATTGAACATATTTTAATACTTCGCACAACCCAGCACTTAGAGAAATTAAAACACTCTCTCTCTCTCACACTCTGGTACAATTGCTTTCTTTAATGAGCTCATTTTTTTGCAATTTTAAAGACTTAGTTTCATTTTTAAAAGTGTGTGACTTTCGCCTTGGTCATTATTTTAAATTATGTGAAAAGTAGAAAAGATGTTGGAACGTTCTCACCAAATTGTTGGATAAGCCTCACCGCACTTCTAGGGTCGTATTCTTCGTGCACAATCTGTATTTTTTACTTCGTTCTAATAGCCCACACCGTCATGTCTGCCAACGAAAACGCCTCAGACAGATTCTATACGCACTACGTGATTAACGATCCATCGGCCGGTGACGCCTATCCAAGTACTTTACCGCCCCAACATTTTAAATGGTTTATTCAGTTAATAAACCACTTTTAGTGGTGAAAAATTAAACTTCACACTGGGTGAACGGTTTTGCCGGTCGGCTGCGTCCACACGTTTTGATGAAATGACAGATCCTTTGTCCCGTATTACGTAGGTGGGGCGCAAACTACGTCATCAGGCTATTGTTTGTCTGTTTACAGCATCGCCTTGTTTACGGAAACACATTCCTTGTCGCTGGCATCATCAGGGATTGGCACTTTATCTCAATATATGACATACGGTTTTTTGCTGGGCTTCACGTTTTTTGCTATGAAACAGTTAGAATCCTGGCAAATATTTATATAGTTCACTCACTGTAGATTTACAAAGATTATTAAAGGTTTATTTAATTTTGACCAAATCGTAAAAAAAAAAGGAATACAATATTTATGGTTTTTTATACCATGTTTATGTTAATTAAAATTTGTACCAGGATTGTACCATCACAAAACCCCCTCAATGAAAGATTTTGTGCCGAAGCATAAAAACTTTCATTGACCCTTTCATTCTTCCTAAAGGGTTCAGCCAGGATAGGTCGCCACAACCTCCTTACAATTTATATAAAAGAAAACAATAACTCACCCTTGGTCTGATGATGATGACAGTACCTGCATGACCTTACTGGACTTCTCCTTCGAGATCCCAACACCATAAGGCCACTTAGGCGCGTAACGCCCCTGCTCTGACGCGCTGGCCAGCTCAGGACCGCTGTCACAACATCACCAAACACTGAAACAATAAATGAAAAATAATCAAAATAGTGGCTTGGTAAATTACTCTATCCTTAACTGATCTGGTTCCCCTTAGCTAGGTGCTGGTTTGTGCTAATAAGCACTGGGTTTGCTTGTATTACTAGAATATAATTACCAAAAATGTAACTCACAAGAATTATAAAGAACTTCCTTTCTCATTATGGACTACCCTGAATTATTTAATTGTTTCGATTCCCATCGATAATATTTAACTCTTTCTGTTTTATAATTATTATAATTATAAAAGAAACACATATTGATATAAAAGAATTCAATTATAACTGAAAAAATGGAACTTCCCATAGAAATCTCCCAAATATTCAAACATAGAGAAAAACAAACTATAGAGAAACAAAAATAATTAATAACATCTTATTGAAATTAAACTTATTATTAAAATCATTACTATCGTTATTAACAGGTAATAATTGGTATTGACAGCGCCAATTATATTTACCCCTCTTTCTCCTCCACACACACTATTTCCATAAATCATGTTAAAATTTCATAACATAATACATGATAATACATTGATACATTAATACACATGATCATTATATTAATACATTTTAAATTCATATTTAATCTTGACCTTTTATCTATTTAACTTGCATTTTTAAAAAAATTTACCATTGCAATTAATTAATTAATTAGACATCAATTATTATAATATTATTATTAATATTTATTTCACATTTATTATTATATTCATATTATATTATTATTATTTCATTATTCATTTCTTATTACCTCCTTTCTACTCTGAATTTTCTACCTACCTGACTACCTAACCTTTCACATTTTTATCATTGTTTAGTCTGGGTGACTCCTATATTCACTATGCTTTTTACTTATTATAATCTTACTCACCTCCTTCTAACTGACAACCAAATTTACCTATCATGACACCAATATCTCAATTATAAACACCTTTACTAATTTCATTCCGACGATAAATCCTATAGCGCGTCTTTGTACAGAGATGGGTGTTCCCTAACTGGCTATATACATTCATAATATTTTGCCCTTCCAAAAAATTCGGCAAACACTCCCTTAAACTACGCTATTACCTGCCACAACGCTATACGTTGGCTACTCCTTATCACCTCACCCCCACTACAAAATATCATCAACAACAAATATATGTTTATACCTTGACTTTACTCACCTCTACAAATAATCACTAACTACTGTGTCCCTAAATATCTAATACTCTCTTGGTATTATTTACTTCAAAATTCTTAACTATCTAACTCCATTTACTTCAATTAAATAACTCACCTGCTTCTATCTATGCCCAGGCTCTATCCCTGTTTAAACATTCTACCTTACTGTAATCATTGACAATTATCTTATAAAATTCATCTCTCACCTACTCATAATAGTACATCTCTCTTTTCAAATATATATTCTTACTTAATCATTTATTTAATTATTCATTAGGAATTACCTTCATTACATATTAATTAATTATTTAACTTCTATGACAATTAATAATTTACTTCTGTTACCAAGATAGTACAGCTTTCTTTTGTACTATTTTAATTCAATATTTGACCTTTAAATATTATTCATTTGTTTAAACTTGTTTAATTAAACAAAACATGTTAATTATTAAACTACACAATAACTGGTGTACACAAAATATACCTGCAATACAACATCAAAATACATAAATGCATTGATATAAAAATACATTTAATACAATGAAAAATATACACTCCAAACACATTATTTTGTTATTTATCAAACTCAGTCCATAGCAGTCCAATTCAATACCACTTTTCACATATATTAAATGTTCATTACACAATGGAAACACTCTATCCTCTTATTAGGTTGAATAACAACCTAATCTTACGTCTATTTATCTTATTTTTTAATGAAAACATTTTATGATTAGAAACATTATATTCATATTCATATATCAAACAATTACCAAACAAATATATCAAGTCACGATCGAGTAGAGTTCTGTCTATCTCAGTAAGATCATATGTTATAATTTTGTTATTCATCTTGTAATTATCATCATAATTTTCTACCACAGGTAAGTACTTAATACCATTATTCTCACCTATTATTACTTCAATTTCACTGTTACTATAAGGTAAGTATTCATTATTTTCATCCACCGTATCTATGCCTAACCTTTCTACCAATTCTCTGTACTTTCTATTTACTTTTAAAAATTTTATTACTTTCTTTCTCTCACCATATCTCTCTACACTTTCTCTCTTAATATTTTTCTCACCATAACACCAAGTTACACTCACTCTCTCCAAATATGCAGAGGTCCCTAACTTAATACTACTGCACCACTTATGAGGTACACAAAAACACCAAGAAACTTTATTAGTAGACCTATCGTCTCCCAAATATAAATTGAAGGAACTCTTGTCCTTATAAAAAATACGTGAAGACTTTTCTTCACCCCCTAACATAACATCAAAAGAAAATTCTACCCCCTGCACCCCTTGTACAAATATACTTTCTCCAAACTCTCTCTCTGACTCAATACACTCAAACACTTCATTATCATTCATAATACTTTCATTATCATTTTCTAATATTATATTCTTACTACCTGTAATATTCTTACTATCTGTAAATTCATTATTCACATTATCATTGTTGTTTACTTTATTAGTCAGTACTTCATTTTTCGTACTGTTTTCACTACTATTCGACTTCTGTTTTTCTAATTGAATTAAATTCTCGTCCAATTTTTTAATGACCTTGTCACACTGCTTAATGAGATTATCATTACCGTTTTTTATTTCATTCTTTAATTCTTTAAATTGTTTATCAAAATTGTCATTCAAATTTGTAAATTTGATATTAGAATCGCTTTTTTGCTCATCTAATTTTTTGTCTAAATTATCAAACTTTACACTCTTTTCATCAAATTTATTTAATAAGAGCTGCATCATAGCAGCAGTACTATCTGATTTACTTTCTGGACTAACTGACATGGATGTAGAGACCTTCTCTGTTTCTACATATACAACAGATACAGGTGTATCTGCCTCGTCAGTCCGACTCGTTTGAGTTGGTTGAACATCCATCTCACCAGTCAAATTTACATCAGCTGTGCTGATTTCTATTGTCATATTATCATTAGTACTCATGTTTGCAATTTGATGTTGTTAAAACATATATGTTTATAACCTAAAAAAATTTAACCTTACTTGCGCACGTGTTACGTACTTTAGCACTATTACCTCAGGTAGTTATTTCACATTCAGGTAGGTATACTCCACATAAAATTATGTTTTATGTCGAGTCCATGTTCGGCACACGCCATTTGTAACTAATGGTTTTATTGTTTAATTGTTACAATAATATTGTGTGTACTAAGAGATTACGTTCACTTTGGAAACCGGACGCCATGTTGTCAGATTGGGCAACTTCATACAAATTTACTCTTCGGGCCAAGATTCGGGTAACACGAACCCGATTTGTGAAATATACTACCTGAAATAACTGTACACGAGATAACATATAAGTTACTTTTATTTTTAAACTTGAATATCAATACATATTGAAAAAATGACTCGACCCCACATATTACGCCACGGACGTTTGCAAAACAATTTTACCCTCCAAAATACACATATGATACATAACTTATGCAATTATGTTACATTATATAATAGATTATTTAATATATTTCAAATGTTATATTTAATATATAAAAGATTATTGAACATATTTTAATACTTCGCACAACCCAGCACTTAGAGAAATTAAAACACTCTCTCTCTCTCACACTCTGGTACAATTGCTTTCTTTAATGAGCTCATTTTTTTGCAATTTTAAAGACTTAGTTTCATTTTTAAAAGTGTGTGACTTTCGCCTTGGTCATTATTTTAAATTATGTGAAAAGTAGAAAAGATGTTGGAACGTTCTCACCAAATTGTTGGATAAGCCTCACCGCACTTCTAGGGTCGTATTCTTCGTGCACAATCTGTATTTTTTACTTCGTTCTAATAGCCCACACCGTCATGTCTGCCAACGAAAACGCCTCAGACAGATTCTATACGCACTACGTGATTAACGATCCATCGGCCGGTGACGCCTATCCAAGTACTTTACCGCCCCAACATTTTAAATGGTTTATTCAGTTAATAAACCACTTTTAGTGGTGAAAAATTAAACTTCACACTGGGTGAACGGTTTTGCCGGTCGGCTGCGTCCACACGTTTTGATGAAATGACAGATCCTTTGTCCCGTATTACGTAGGTGGGGCGCAAACTACGTCATCAGGCTATTGTTTGTCTGTTTACAGCATCGCCTTGTTTACGGAAACACATTCCTTGTCGCTGGCATCATCAGGGATTGGCACTTTATCTCAATATATGACATACGGTTTTTTGCTGGGCTTCACGTTTTTTGCTATGAAACAGTTAGAATCCTGGCAAATATTTATATAGTTCACTCACTGTAGATTTACAAAGATTATTAAAGGTTTATTTAATTTTGACCAAATCGTAAAAAAAAAAAGGAATACAATATTTATGGTTTTTTATACCATGTTTATGTTAATTAAAATTTGTACCAGGATTGTACCATCACAAAACCCCCTCAATGAAAGATTTTGTGCCGAAGCATAAAAACTTTCATTGACCCTTTCATTCTTCCTAAAGGGTTCAGCCAGGATAGGTCGCCACAACCTCCTTACAATTTATATAAAAGAAAACAATAACTCACCCTTGGTCTGATGATGATGACAGTACCTGCATGACCTTACTGGACTTCTCCTTCGAGATCCCAACACCATAAGGCCACTTAGGCGCGTAACGCCCCTGCTCTGACGCGCTGGCCAGCTCAGGACCGCTGTCACAACATCACCAAACACTGAAACAATAAATGAAAAATAATCAAAATAGTGGCTTGGTAAATTACTCTATCCTTAACTGATCTGGTTCCCCTTAGCTAGGTGCTGGTTTGTGCTAATAAGCACTGGGTTTGCTTGTATTACTAGAATATAATTACCAAAAATGTAACTCACAA
This sequence comes from Magicicada septendecula, assembly GCA_034769895.1. Taxonomy (NCBI): domain Eukaryota; kingdom Metazoa; phylum Arthropoda; class Insecta; order Hemiptera; family Cicadidae; genus Magicicada; species Magicicada septendecula. The sequence continues at coordinate 61,694,072 of CM068369.1, read as the reverse complement.
GAATTATAAAGAACTTCCTTTCTCATTATGGACTACCCTGAATTATTTAATTGTTTCGATTCCCATCGATAATATTTAACTCTTTCTGTTTTATAATTATTATAATTATAAAAGAAACACATATTGATATAAAAGAATTCAATTATAACTGAAAAAATGGAACTTCCCATAGAAATCTCCCAAATATTCAAACATAGAGAAAAACAAACTATAGAGAAACAAAAATAATTAATAACATCTTATTGAAATTAAACTTATTATTAAAATCATTACTATCGTTATTAACAGGTAATAATTGGTATTGACAGCGCCAATTATATTTACCCCTCTTTCTCCTCCACACACACTATTTCCATAAATCATGTTAAAATTTCATAACATAATACATGATAATACATTGATACATTAATACACATGATCATTATATTAATACATTTTAAATTCATATTTAATCTTGACCTTTTATCTATTTAACTTGCATTTTTAAAAAAATTTACCATTGCAATTAATTAATTAATTAGACATCAATTATTATAATATTATTATTAATATTTATTTCACATTTATTATTATATTCATATTATATTATTATTATTTCATTATTCATTTCTTATTACCTCCTTTCTACTCTGAATTTTCTACCTACCTGACTACCTAACCTTTCACATTTTTATCATTGTTTAGTCTGGGTGACTCCTATATTCACTATGCTTTTTACTTATTATAATCTTACTCACCTCCTTCTAACTGACAACCAAATTTACCTATCATGACACCAATATCTCAATTATAAACACCTTTACTAATTTCATTCCGACGATAAATCCTATAGCGCGTCTTTGTACAGAGATGGGTGTTCCCTAACTGGCTATATACATTCATAATATTTTGCCCTTCCAAAAAATTCGGCAAACACTCCCTTAAACTACGCTATTACCTGCCACAACGCTATACGTTGGCTACTCCTTATCACCTCACCCCCACTACAAAATATCATCAACAACAAATATATGTTTATACCTTGACTTTACTCACCTCTACAAATAATCACTAACTACTGTGTCCCTAAATATCTAATACTCTCTTGGTATTATTTACTTCAAAATTCTTAACTATCTAACTCCATTTACTTCAATTAAATAACTCACCTGCTTCTATCTATGCCCAGGCTCTATCCCTGTTTAAACATTCTACCTTACTGTAATCATTGACAATTATCTTATAAAATTCATCTCTCACCTACTCATAATAGTACATCTCTCTTTTCAAATATATATTCTTACTTAATCATTTATTTAATTATTCATTAGGAATTACCTTCATTACATATTAATTAATTATTTAACTTCTATGACAATTAATAATTTACTTCTGTTACCAAGATAGTACAGCTTTCTTTTGTACTATTTTAATTCAATATTTGACCTTTAAATATTATTCATTTGTTTAAACTTGTTTAATTAAACAAAACATGTTAATTATTAAACTACACAATAACTGGTGTACACAAAATATACCTGCAATACAACATCAAAATACATAAATGCATTGATATAAAAATACATTTAATACAATGAAAAATATACACTCCAAACACATTATTTTGTTATTTATCAAACTCAGTCCATAGCAGTCCAATTCAATACCACTTTTCACATATATTAAATGTTCATTACACAATGGAAACACTCTATCCTCTTATTAGGTTGAATAACAACCTAATCTTACGTCTATTTATCTTATTTTTTAATGAAAACATTTTATGATTAGAAACATTATATTCATATTCATATATCAAACAATTACCAAACAAATATATCAAGTCACGATCGAGTAGAGTTCTGTCTATCTCAGTAAGATCATATGTTATAATTTTGTTATTCATCTTGTAATTATCATCATAATTTTCTACCACAGGTAAGTACTTAATACCATTATTCTCACCTATTATTACTTCAATTTCACTGTTACTATAAGGTAAGTATTCATTATTTTCATCCACCGTATCTATGCCTAACCTTTCTACCAATTCTCTGTACTTTCTATTTACTTTTAAAAATTTTATTACTTTCTTTCTCTCACCATATCTCTCTACACTTTCTCTCTTAATATTTTTCTCACCATAACACCAAGTTACACTCACTCTCTCCAAATATGCAGAGGTCCCTAACTTAATACTACTGCACCACTTATGAGGTACACAAAAACACCAAGAAACTTTATTAGTAGACCTATCGTCTCCCAAATATAAATTGAAGGAACTCTTGTCCTTATAAAAAATACGTGAAGACTTTTCTTCACCCCCTAACATAACATCAAAAGAAAATTCTACCCCCTGCACCCCTTGTACAAATATACTTTCTCCAAACTCTCTCTCTGACTCAATACACTCAAACACTTCATTATCATTCATAATACTTTCATTATCATTTTCTAATATTATATTCTTACTACCTGTAATATTCTTACTATCTGTAAATTCATTATTCACATTATCATTGTTGTTTACTTTATTAGTCAGTACTTCATTTTTCGTACTGTTTTCACTACTATTCGACTTCTGTTTTTCTAATTGAATTAAATTCTCGTCCAATTTTTTAATGACCTTGTCACACTGCTTAATGAGATTATCATTACCGTTTTTTATTTCATTCTTTAATTCTTTAAATTGTTTATCAAAATTGTCATTCAAATTTGTAAATTTGATATTAGAATCGCTTTTTTGCTCATCTAATTTTTTGTCTAAATTATCAAACTTTACACTCTTTTCATCAAATTTATTTAATAAGAGCTGCATCATAGCAGCAGTACTATCTGATTTACTTTCTGGACTAACTGACATGGATGTAGAGACCTTCTCTGTTTCTACATATACAACAGATACAGGTGTATCTGCCTCGTCAGTCCGACTCGTTTGAGTTGGTTGAACATCCATCTCACCAGTCAAATTTACATCAGCTGTGCTGATTTCTATTGTCATATTATCATTAGTACTCATGTTTGCAATTTGATGTTGTTAAAACATATATGTTTATAACCTAAAAAAATTTAACCTTACTTGCGCACGTGTTACGTACTTTAGCACTATTACCTCAGGTAGTTATTTCACATTCAGGTAGGTATACTCCACATAAAATTATGTTTTATGTCGAGTCCATGTTCGGCACACGCCATTTGTAACTAATGGTTTTATTGTTTAATTGTTACAATAATATTGTGTGTACTAAGAGATTACGTTCACTTTGGAAACCGGACGCCATGTTGTCAGATTGGGCAACTTCATACAAATTTACTCTTCGGGCCAAGATTCGGGTAACACGAACCCGATTTGTGAAATATACTACCTGAAATAACTGTACACGAGATAACATATAAGTTACTTTTATTTTTAAACTTGAATATCAATACATATTGAAAAAATGACTCGACCCCACATATTACGCCACGGACGTTTGCAAAACAATTTTACCCTCCAAAATACACATATGATACATAACTTATGCAATTATGTTACATTATATAATAGATTATTTAATATATTTCAAATGTTATATTTAATATATAAAAGATTATTGAACATATTTTAATACTTCGCACAACCCAGCACTTAGAGAAATTAAAACACTCTCTCTCTCTCACACTCTGGTACAATTGCTTTCTTTAATGAGCTCATTTTTTTGCAATTTTAAAGACTTAGTTTCATTTTTAAAAGTGTGTGACTTTCGCCTTGGCCATTATTTTAAATTATGTGAAAAGTAGAAAAGATGTTGGAACGTTCTCACCAAATTGTTGGATAAGCCTCACCGCACTTCTAGGGTCGTATTCTTCGTGCACAATCTGTATTTTTTACTTCGTTCTAATAGCCCACACCGTCATGTCTGCCAACGAAAACGCCTCGGACAGATTCTATACGCACTACGTGATTAACGATCCATCGGCCGGTGACGCCTATCCAAGTACTTTACCGCCCCAACATTTTAAATGGTTTATTCAGTTAATAAACCACTTTTAGTGGTGAAAAATTAAACTTCACACTGGGTGAACGGTTTTGCCGGTCGGCTGCGTCCACACGTTTTGATGAAATGACAGATCCTTTGTCCCGTATTACGTAGGTGGGGCGCAAACTACGTCATCAGGCTATTGTTTGTCTGTTTACAGCATCGCCTTGTTTACGGAAACACATTCCTTGTCGCTGGCGTCATCAGGGATTGGCACTTTATCTCAATATATGACATACGGTTTTTTGCTGGGCTTCACGTTTTTTGCTATGAAACAGTTAGAATCCTGGCAAATATTTATATAGTTCACTCACTGTAGATTTACAAAGATTATTAAAGGTTTATTTAATTTTGACCAAATCGTAAAAAAAAAAGGAATACAATATTTATGGTTTTTTATACCATGTTTATGTTAATTAAAATTTGTACCAGGATTGTACCATCACAAAACCCCCTCAATGAAAGATTTTGTGCCGAAGCATAAAAACTTTCATTGACCCTTTCATTCTTCCTAAAGGGTTCAGCCAGGATAGGTCGCCACAACCTCCTTACAATTTATATAAAAGAAAACAATAACTCACCCTTGGTCTGATGATGATGACAGTACCTGCATGACCTTACTGGACTTCTCCTTCGAGATCCCAACACCATAAGGCCACTTAGGCGCGTAACGCCCCTGCTCTGACGCGCTGGCCAGCTCAGGACCGCTGTCACAACATCACCAAACACTGAAACAATAAATGAAAAATAATCAAAATAGTGGCTTGGTAAATTACTCTATCCTTAACTGATCTGGTTCCCCTTAGCTAGGTGCTGGTTTGTGCTAATAAGCACTGGGTTTGCTTGTATTACTAGAATATAATTACCAAAAATGTAACTCACAAGAATTATAAAGAACTTCCTTTCTCATTATGGACTACCCTGAATTATTTAATTGTTTCGATTCCCATCGATAATATTTAACTCTTTCTGTTTTATAATTATTATAATTATAAAAGAAACACATATTGATATAAAAGAATTCAATTATAACTGAAAAAATGGAACTTCCCATAGAAATCTCCCAAATATTCAAACATAGAGAAAAACAAACTATAGAGAAACAAAAATAATTAATAACATCTTATTGAAATTAAACTTATTATTAAAATCATTACTATCGTTATTAACAGGTAATAATTGGTATTGACAGCGCCAATTATATTTACCCCTCTTTCTCCTCCACACACACTATTTCCATAAATCATGTTAAAATTTTATAACATAATACATGATAATACATTGATACATTAATACACATGATCATTATATTAATACATTTTAAATTCATATTTAATCTTGACCTTTTATCTATTTAACTTGCATTTTTAAAAAAATTTACCATTGCAATTAATTAATTAATTAGACATCAATTATTATAATATTATTATTAATATTTATTTCACATTTATTATTATATTCATATTATATTATTATTATTTCATTATTCATTTCTTATTACCTCCTTTCTACTCTGAATTTTCTACCTACCTGACTACCTAACCTTTCACATTTTTATCATTGTTTAGTCTGGGTGACTCCTATATTCACTATGCTTTTTACTTATTATAATCTTACTCACCTCCTTCTAACTGACAACCAAATTTACCTATCATGACACCAATATCTCAATTATAAACACCTTTACTAATTTCATTCCGACGATAAATCCTATAGCGCGTCTTTGTACAGAGATGGGTGTTCCCTAACTGGCTATATACATTCATAATATTTTGCCCTTCCAAAAAATTCGGCAAACACTCCCTTAAACTACGCTATTACCTGCCACAACGCTATACGTTGGCTACTCCTTATCACCTCACCCCCACTACAAAATATCATCAACAACAAATATATGTTTATACCTTGACTTTACTCACCTCTACAAATAATCACTAACTACTGTGTCCCTAAATATCTAATACTCTCTTGGTATTATTTACTTCAAAATTCTTAACTATCTAACTCCATTTACTTCAATTAAATAACTCGCCTGCTTCTATCTATGCCCAGGCTCTATCCCTGTTTAAACATTCTACCTTACTGTAATCATTGACAATTATCTTATAAAATTCATCTCTCACCTACTCATAATAGTACATCTCTCTTTTCAAATATATATTCTTACTTAATCATTTATTTAATTATTCATTAGGAATTACCTTCATTACATATTAATTAATTATTTAACTTCTATGACAATTAATAATTTACTTCTGTTACCAAGATAGTACAGCTTTCTTTTGTACTATTTTAATTCAATATTTGACCTTTAAATATTATTCATTTGTTTAAACTTGTTTAATTAAACAAAACATGTTAATTATTAAAATACACAATAACTGGTGTACACAAAATATACCTGCAATACAACATCAAAATACATAAATGCATTGATATAAAAATACATTTAATACAATGAAAAATATACACTCCAAACACATTATTTTGTTATTTATCAAACTCAGTCCATAGCAGTCCAATTCAATACCACTTTTCACATATATTAAATGTTCATTACACAATGGAAACACTCTATCCTCTTATTAGGTTGAATAACAACCTAATCTTACGTCTATTTATCTTATTTTTTAATGAAAACATTTTATGATTAGAAACATTATATTCATATTCATATATCAAACAATTATCAAACAAATATATCAAGTCACGATCGAGTAGAGTTCTGTCTATCTCAGTAAGATCATATGTTATAATTTTGTTTTTCATCTTGTAATTATCATCATAATTTTCTACCACAGGTAAGTACTTAATACCATTATTCTCACCTATTATTACTTCAATTTCACTGTTACTATAAGGTAAGTATTCATTATTTTCATCCACCGTATCTATGCCTAACCTTTCTACCAATTCTCTGTACTTTCTATTTACTTTTAAAAATTTTATTACTTTCTTTCTCTCACCATATCTCTCTACACTTTCTCTCTTAATATTTTTCTCACCATAACACCAAGTTACACTCACTCTCTCCAAATATGCAGGGGTCCCTAACTTAATACTACTGCACCACTTATGAGGTACACAAAAACACCAAGAAACTTTATTAGTAGACCTATCGTCTCCCAAATATAAATTGAAGGAACTCTTGTCCTTATAAAAAATACGTGAAGACTTTTCTTCACCCCCTAACATAACATCAAAAGAAAATTCTACCCCCTGCACCCCTTGTACAAATATACTTTCTCCAAACTCTCTCTCTGACTCAATACACTCAAACACTTCATTATCATTCATAATACTTTCATTATCATTTTCTAATATTATATTCTTACTACCTGTAATATTCTTACTATCTGTAAATTCATTATTCACATTATCATTGTTGTTTACTTTATTAGTCAGTACTTCATTTTTCGTACTGTTTTCACTACTATTCGACTTCTGTTTTTCTAATTGAATTAAATTCTCGTCCAATTTTTTAATGACCTTGTCACACTGCTTAATGAGATTATCATTACCGTTTTTTATTTCATTCTTTAATTCTTTAAATTGTTTATCAAAATTGTCATTCAAATTTGTAAATTTGATATTAGAATCGCTTTTTTGCTCATCTAATTTTTTGTCTAAATTATCAAACTTTACACTCTTTTCATCAAATTTATTTAATAAGAGCTGCATCATAGCAGCAGTACTATCTGATTTACTTTCTGGACTAACTGACATGGATGTAGAGACCTTCTCTGTTTCTACATATACAACAGATACAGGTGTATCTGCCTCGTCAGTCCGACTCGTTTGAGTTGGTTGAACATCCATCTCACCAGTCAAATTTACATCAGCTGTGCTGATTTCTATTGTCATATTATCATTAGTACTCATGTTTGCAATTTGATGTTGTTAAAACATATATGTTTATAACCTAAAAAAATTTAACCTTACTTGCGCACGTGTTACGTACTTTAGCACTATTACCTCAGGTAGTTATTTCACATTCAGGTAGGTATACTCCACATAAAATTATGTTTTATGTCGAGTCCATGTTCGGCACACGCCATTTGTAACTAATGGTTTTATTGTTTAATTGTTACAATAATATTGTGTGTACTAAGAGATTACGTTCACTTTGGAAACCGGACGCCATGTTGTCAGATTGGGCAACTTCATACAAATTTACTCTTCGGGCCAAGATTCGGGTAACACGAACCCGATTTGTGAAATATACTACCTGAAATAACTGTACACGAGATAACATATAAGTTACTTTTATTTTTAAACTTGAATATCAATACATATTGAAAAAATGACTCGACCCCACATATTACGCCACGGACGTTTGCAAAACAATTTTACCCTCCAAAATACACATATGATACATAACTTATGCAATTATGTTACATTATATAATAGATTATTTAATATATTTCAAATGTTATATTTAATATATAAAAGATTATTGAACATATTTGAATACTTCGCACAACCCAGCACTTAGAGAAATTAAAACACTCTCTCTCTCTCACACTCTGGTACAATTGCTTTCTTTAATGAGCTCATTTTTTTGCAATTTTAAAGACTTAGTTTCATTTTTAAAAGTGTGTGACTTTCGCCTTGGTCATTATTTTAAATTATGTGAAAAGTAGAAAAGATGTTGGAACGTTCTCACCAAATTGTTGGATAAGCCTCACCGCACTTCTAGGGTCGTATTCTTCGTGCACAATCTGTATTTTTTACTTCGTTCTAATAGCCCACACCGTCATGTCTGCCAACGAAAACGCCTCAGACAGATTCTATACGCACTACGTGATTAACGATCCATCGGCCGGTGACGCCTATCCAAGTACTTTACCGCCCCAACATTTTAAATGGTTTATTCAGTTAATAAACCACTTTTAGTGGTGAAAAATTAAACTTCACACTGGGTGAACGGTTTTGCCGGTCGGCTGCGTCCACACGTTTTGATGAAATGACAGATCCTTTGTCCCGTATTACGTAGGTGGGGCGCAAACTACGTCATCAGGCTATTGTTTGTCTGTTTACAGCATCGCCTTGTTTACGGAAACACATTCCTTGTCGCTGGCATCATCAGGGATTGGCACTTTATCTCAATATATGACATACGGTTTTTTGCTGGGCTTCACGTTTTTTGCTATGAAACAGTTAGAATCCTGGCAAATATTTATATAGTTCACTCACTGTAGATTTACAAAGATTATTAAAGGTTTATTTAATTTTGACCAAATCGTAAAAAAAAAAAGGAATACAATATTTATGGTTTTTTATACCATGTTTATGTTAATTAAAATTTGTACCAGGATTGTACCATCACAAAACCCCCTCAATGAAAGATTTTGTGCCGAAGCATAAAAACTTTCATTGACCCTTTCATTCTTCCTAAAGGGTTCAGCCAGGATAGGTCGCCACAACCTCCTTACAATTTATATAAAAGAAAACAATAACTCACCCTTGGTCTGATGATGATGACAGTACCTGCATGACCTTACTGGACTTCTCCTTCGAGATCCCAACACCATAAGGCCACTTAGGCGCGTAACGCCCCTGCTCTGACGCGCTGGCCAGCTCAGGACCGCTGTCACAACATCACCAAACACTGAAACAATAAATGAAAAATAATCAAAATAGTGGCTTGGTAAATTACTCTATCCTTAACTGATCTGGTTCCCCTTAGCTAGGTGCTGGTTTGTGCTAATAAGCACTGGGTTTGCTTGTATTACTAGAATATAATTACCAAAAATGTAACTCACAAGAATTATAAAGAACTTCCTTTCTCATTATGGACTACCCTGAATTATTTAATTGTTTCGATTCCCATCGATAATATTTAACTCTTTCTGTTTTATAATTATTATAATTATAAAAGAAACACATATTGATATAAAAGAATTCAATTATAACTGAAAAAATGGAACTTCCCATAGAAATCTCCCAAATATTCAAACATAGAGAAAAACAAACTATAGAGAAACAAAAATAATTAATAACATCTTATTGAAATTAAACTTATTATTAAAATCATTACTATCGTTATTAACAGGTAATAATTGGTATTGACAGCGCCAATTATATTTACCCCTCTTTCTCCTCCACACACACTATTTCCATAAATCATGTTAAAATTTTATAACATAATACATGATAATACATTGATACATTAATACACATGATCATTATATTAATACATTTTAAATTCATATTTAATCTTGACCTTTTATCTATTTAACTTGCATTTTTAAAAAAATTTACCATTGCAATTAATTAATTAATTAGACATCAATTATTATAATATTATTATTAATATTTATTTCACATTTATTATTATATTCATATTATATTATTATTATTTCATTATTCATTTCTTATTACCTCCTTTCTACTCTGAATTTTCTACCTACCTGACTACCTAACCTTTCACATTTTTATCATTGTTTAGTCTGGGTGACTCCTATATTCACTATGCTTTTTACTTATTATAATCTTACTCACCTCCTTCTAACTGACAACCAAATTTACCTATCATGACACCAATATCTCAATTATAAACACCTTTACTAATTTCATTCCGACGATAAATCCTATAGCGCGTCTTTGTACAGAGATGGGTGTTCCCTAACTGGCTATATACATTCATAATATTTTGCCCTTCCAAAAAATTCGGCAAACACTCCCTTAAACTACGCTATTACCTGCCACAACGCTATACGTTGGCTACTCCTTATCACCTCACCCCCACTACAAAATATCATCAACAACAAATATATGTTTATACCTTGACTTTACTCACCTCTACAAATAATCACTAACTACTGTGTCCCTAAATATCTAATACTCTCTTGGTATTATTTACTTCAAAATTCTTAACTATCTAACTCCATTTACTTCAATTAAATAACTCGCCTGCTTCTATCTATGCCCAGGCTCTATCCCTGTTTAAACATTCTACCTTACTGTAATCATTGACAATTATCTTATAAAATTCATCTCTCACCTACTCATAATAGTACATCTCTCTTTTCAAATATATATTCTTACTTAATCATTTATTTAATTATTCATTAGGAATTACCTTCATTACATATTAATTAATTATTTAACTTCTATGACAATTAATAATTTACTTCTGTTACCAAGATAGTACAGCTTTCTTTTGTACTATTTTAATTCAATATTTGACCTTTAAATATTATTCATTTGTTTAAACTTGTTTAATTAAACAAAACATGTTAATTATTAAACTACACAATAACTGGTGTACACAAAATATACCTGCAATACAACATCAAAATACATAAATGCATTGATATAAAAATACATTTAATACAATGAAAAATATACACTCCAAACACATTATTTTGTTATTTATCAAACTCAGTCCATAGCAGTCCAATTCAATACCACTTTTCACATATATTAAATGTTCATTACACAATGGAAACACTCTATCCTCTTATTAGGTTGAATAACAACCTAATCTTACGTCTATTTATCTTATTTTTTAATGAAAACATTTTATGATTAGAAACATTATATTCATATTCATATATCAAACAATTACCAAACAAATATATCAAGTCACGATCGAGTAGAGTTCTGTCTATCTCAGTAAGATCATATGTTATAATTTTGTTATTCATCTTGTAATTATCATCATAATTTTCTACCACAGGTAAGTACTTAATACCATTATTCTCACCTATTATTACTTCAATTTCACTGTTACTATAAGGTAAGTATTCATTATTTTCATCCACCGTATCTATGCCTAACCTTTCTACCAATTCTCTGTACTTTCTATTTACTTTTAAAAATTTTATTACTTTCTTTCTCTCACCATATCTCTCTACACTTTCTCTCTTAATATTTTTCTCACCATAACACCAAGTTACACTCACTCTCTCCAAATATGCAGAGGTCCCTAACTTAATACTACTGCACCACTTATGAGGTACACAAAAACACCAAGAAACTTTATTAGTAGACCTATCGTCTCCCAAATATAAATTGAAGGAACTCTTGTCCTTATAAAAAATACGTGAAGACTTTTCTTCACCCCCTAACATAACATCAAAAGAAAATTCTACCCCCTGCACCCCTTGTACAAATATACTTTCTCCAAACTCTCTCTCTGACTCAATACACTCAAACACTTCATTATCATTCATAATACTTTCATTATCATTTTCTAATATTATATTCTTACTACCTGTAATATTCTTACTATCTGTAAATTCATTATTCACATTATCATTGTTGTTTACTTTATTAGTCAGTACTTCATTTTTCGTACTGTTTTCACTACTATTCGACTTCTGTTTTTCTAATTGAATTAAATTCTCGTCCAATTTTTTAATGACCTTGTCACACTGCTTAATGAGATTATCATTACCGTTTTTTATTTCATTCTTTAATTCTTTAAATTGTTTATCAAAATTGTCATTCAAATTTGTAAATTTGATATTAGAATCGCTTTTTTGCTCATCTAATTTTTTGTCTAAATTATCAAACTTTACACTCTTTTCATCAAATTTATTTAATAAGAGCTGCATCATAGCAGCAGTACTATCTGATTTACTTTCTGGACTAACTGACATGGATGTAGAGACCTTCTCTGTTTCTACATATACAACAGATACAGGTGTATCTGCCTCGTCAGTCCGACTCGTTTGAGTTGGTTGAACATCCATCTCACCAGTCAAATTTACATCAGCTGTGCTGATTTCTATTGTCATATTATCATTAGTACTCATGTTTGCAATTTGATGTTGTTAAAACATATATGTTTATAACCTAAAAAAATTTAACCTTACTTGCGCACGTGTTACGTACTTTAGCACTATTACCTCAGGTAGTTATTTCACATTCAGGTAGGTATACTCCACATAAAATTATGTTTTATGTCGAGTCCATGTTCGGCACACGCCATTTGTAACTAATGGTTTTATTGTTTAATTGTTACAATAATATTGTGTGTACTAAGAGATTACGTTCACTTTGGAAACCGGACGCCATGTTGTCAGATTGGGCAACTTCATACAAATTTACTCTTCGGGCCAAGATTCGGGTAACACGAACCCGATTTGTGAAATATACTACCTGAAATAACTGTACACGAGATAACATATAAGTTACTTTTATTTTTAAACTTGAATATCAATACATATTGAAAAAATGACTCGACCCCACATATTACGCCACGGACGTTTGCAAAACAATTTTACCCTCCAAAATACACATATGATACATAACTTATGCAATTATGTTACATTATATAATAGATTATTTAATATATTTCAAATGTTATATTTAATATATAAAAGATTATTGAACATATTTTAATACTTCGCACAACCCAGCACTTAGAGAAATTAAAACACTCTCTCTCTCTCACACTCTGGTACAATTGCTTTCTTTAATGAGCTCATTTTTTTGCAATTTTAAAGACTTAGTTTCATTTTTAAAAGTGTGTGACTTTCGCCTTGGCCATTATTTTAAATTATGTGAAAAGTAGAAAAGATGTTGGAACGTTCTCACCAAATTGTTGGATAAGCCTCACCGCACTTCTAGGGTCGTATTCTTCGTGCACAATCTGTATTTTTTACTTCGTTCTAATAGCCCACACCGTCATGTCTGCCAACGAAAACGCCTCGGACAGATTCTATACGCACTACGTGATTAACGATCCATCGGCCGGTGACGCCTATCCAAGTACTTTACCGCCCCAACATTTTAAATGGTTTATTCAGTTAATAAACCACTTTTAGTGGTGAAAAATTAAACTTCACACTGGGTGAACGGTTTTGCCGGTCGGCTGCGTCCACACGTTTTGATGAAATGACAGATCCTTTGTCCCGTATTACGTAGGTGGGGCGCAAACTACGTCATCAGGCTATTGTTTGTCTGTTTACAGCATCGCCTTGTTTACGGAAACACATTCCTTGTCGCTGGCGTCATCAGGGATTGGCACTTTATCTCAATATATGACATACGGTTTTTTGCTGGGCTTCACGTTTTTTGCTATGAAACAGTTAGAATCCTGGCAAATATTTATATAGTTCACTCACTGTAGATTTACAAAGATTATTAAAGGTTTATTTAATTTTGACCAAATCGTAAAAAAAAAAAGGAATACAATATTTATGGTTTTTTATACCATGTTTATGTTAATTAAAATTTGTACCAGGATTGTACCATCACAAAACCCCCTCAATGAAAGATTTTGTGCCGAAGCATAAAAACTTTCATTGACCCTTTCATTCTTCCTAAAGGGTTCAGCCAGGATAGGTCGCCACAACCTCCTTACAATTTATATAAAAGAAAACAATAACTCACCCTTGGTCTGATGATGATGACAGTACCTGCATGACCTTACTGGACTTCTCCTTCGAGATCCCAACACCATAAGGCCACTTAGGCGCGTAACGCCCCTGCTCTGACGCGCTGGCCAGCTCAGGACCGCTGTCACAACATCACCAAACACTGAAACAATAAATGAAAAATAATCAAAATAGTGGCTTGGTAAATTACTCTATCCTTAACTGATCTGGTTCCCCTTAGCTAGGTGCTGGTTTGTGCTAATAAGCACTGGGTTTGCTTGTATTACTAGAATATAATTACCAAAAATGTAACTCACAAGAATTATAAAGAACTTCCTTTCTCATTATGGACTACCCTGAATTATTTAATTGTTTCGATTCCCATCGATAATATTTAACTCTTTCTGTTTTATAATTATTATAATTATAAAAGAAACACATATTGATATAAAAGAATTCAATTATAACTGAAAAAATGGAACTTCCCATAGAAATCTCCCAAATATTCAAACATAGAGAAAAACAAACTATAGAGAAACAAAAATAATTAATAACATCTTATTGAAATTAAACTTATTATTAAAATCATTACTATCGTTATTAACAGGTAATAATTGGTATTGACAGCGCCAATTATATTTACCCCTCTTTCTCCTCCACACACACTATTTCCATAAATCATGTTAAAATTTTATAACATAATACATGATAATACATTGATACATTAATACACATGATCATTATATTAATACATTTTAAATTCATATTTAATCTTGACCTTTTATCTATTTAACTTGCATTTTTAAAAAAATTTACCATTGCAATTAATTAATTAATTAGACATCAATTATTATAATATTATTATTAATATTTATTTCACATTTATTATTATATTCATATTATATTATTATTATTTCATTATTCATTTCTTATTACCTCCTTTCTACTCTGAATTTTCTACCTACCTGACTACCTAACCTTTCACATTTTTATCATTGTTTAGTCTGGGTGACTCCTATATTCACTATGCTTTTTACTTATTATAATCTTACTCACCTCCTTCTAACTGACAACCAAATTTACCTATCATGACACCAATATCTCAATTATAAACACCTTTACTAATTTCATTCCGACGATAAATCCTATAGCGCGTCTTTGTACAGAGATGGGTGTTCCCTAACTGGCTATATACATTCATAATATTTTGCCCTTCCAAAAAATTCGGCAAACACTCCCTTAAACTACGCTATTACCTGCCACAACGCTATACGTTGGCTACTCCTTATCACCTCACCCCCACTACAAAATATCATCAACAACAAATATATGTTTATACCTTGACTTTACTCACCTCTACAAATAATCACTAACTACTGTGTCCCTAAATATCTAATACTCTCTTGGTATTATTTACTTCAAAATTCTTAACTATCTAACTCCATTTACTTCAATTAAATAACTCGCCTGCTTCTATCTATGCCCAGGCTCTATCCCTGTTTAAACATTCTACCTTACTGTAATCATTGACAATTATCTTATAAAATTCATCTCTCACCTACTCATAATAGTACATCTCTCTTTTCAAATATATATTCTTACTTAATCATTTATTTAATTATTCATTAGGAATTACCTTCATTACATATTAATTAATTATTTAACTTCTATGACAATTAATAATTTACTTCTGTTACCAAGATAGTACAGCTTTCTTTTGTACTATTTTAATTCAATATTTGACCTTTAAATATTATTCATTTGTTTAAACTTGTTTAATTAAACAAAACATGTTAATTATTAAAATACACAATAACTGGTGTACACAAAATATACCTGCAATACAACATCAAAATACATAAATGCATTGATATAAAAATACATTTAATACAATGAAAAATATACACTCCAAACACATTATTTTGTTATTTATCAAACTCAGTCCATAGCAGTCCAATTCAATACCACTTTTCACATATATTAAATGTTCATTACACAATGGAAACACTCTATCCTCTTATTAGGTTGAATAACAACCTAATCTTACGTCTATTTATCTTATTTTTTAATGAAAACATTTTATGATTAGAAACATTATATTCATATTCATATATCAAACAATTATCAAACAAATATATCAAGTCACGATCGAGTAGAGTTCTGTCTATCTCAGTAAGATCATATGTTATAATTTTGTTTTTCATCTTGTAATTATCATCATAATTTTCTACCACAGGTAAGTACTTAATACCATTATTCTCACCTATTATTACTTCAATTTCACTGTTACTATAAGGTAAGTATTCATTATTTTCATCCACCGTATCTATGCCTAACCTTTCTACCAATTCTCTGTACTTTCTATTTACTTTTAAAAATTTTATTACTTTCTTTCTCTCACCATATCTCTCTACACTTTCTCTCTTAATATTTTTCTCACCATAACACCAAGTTACACTCACTCTCTCCAAATATGCAGGGGTCCCTAACTTAATACTACTGCACCACTTATGAGGTACACAAAAACACCAAGAAACTTTATTAGTAGACCTATCGTCTCCCAAATATAAATTGAAGGAACTCTTGTCCTTATAAAAAATACGTGAAGACTTTTCTTCACCCCCTAACATAACATCAAAAGAAAATTCTACCCCCTGCACCCCTTGTACAAATATACTTTCTCCAAACTCTCTCTCTGACTCAATACACTCAAACACTTCATTATCATTCATAATACTTTCATTATCATTTTCTAATATTATATTCTTACTACCTGTAATATTCTTACTATCTGTAAATTCATTATTCACATTATCATTGTTGTTTACTTTATTAGTCAGTACTTCATTTTTCGTACTGTTTTCACTACTATTCGACTTCTGTTTTTCTAATTGAATTAAATTCTCGTCCAATTTTTTAATGACCTTGTCACACTGCTTAATGAGATTATCATTACCGTTTTTTATTTCATTCTTTAATTCTTTAAATTGTTTATCAAAATTGTCATTCAAATTTGTAAATTTGATATTAGAATCGCTTTTTTGCTCATCTAATTTTTTGTCTAAATTATCAAACTTTACACTCTTTTCATCAAATTTATTTAATAAGAGCTGCATCATAGCAGCAGTACTATCTGATTTACTTTCTGGACTAACTGACATGGATGTAGAGACCTTCTCTGTTTCTACATATACAACAGATACAGGTGTATCTGCCTCGTCAGTCCGACTCGTTTGAGTTGGTTGAACATCCATCTCACCAGTCAAATTTACATCAGCTGTGCTGATTTCTATTGTCATATTATCATTAGTACTCATGTTTGCAATTTGATGTTGTTAAAACATATATGTTTATAACCTAAAAAAATTTAACCTTACTTGCGCACGTGTTACGTACTTTAGCACTATTACCTCAGGTAGTTATTTCACATTCAGGTAGGTATACTCCACATAAAATTATGTTTTATGTCGAGTCCATGTTCGGCACACGCCATTTGTAACTAATGGTTTTATTGTTTAATTGTTACAATAATATTGTGTGTACTAAGAGATTACGTTCACTTTGGAAACCGGACGCCATGTTGTCAGATTGGGCAACTTCATACAAATTTACTCTTCGGGCCAAGATTCGGGTAACACGAACCCGATTTGTGAAATATACTACCTGAAATAACTGTACACGAGATAACATATAAGTTACTTTTATTTTTAAACTTGAATATCAATACATATTGAAAAAATGACTCGACCCCACATATTACGCCACGGACGTTTGCAAAACAATTTTACCCTCCAAAATACACATATGATACATAACTTATGCAATTATGTTACATTATATAATAGATTATTTAATATATTTCAAATGTTATATTTAATATATAAAAGATTATTGAACATATTTTAATACTTCGCACAACCCAGCACTTAGAGAAATTAAAACACTCTCTCTCTCTCACACTCTGGTACAATTGCTTTCTTTAATGAGCTCATTTTTTTGCAATTTTAAAGACTTAGTTTCATTTTTAAAAGTGTGTGACTTTCGCCTTGGTCATTATTTTAAATTATGTGAAAAGTAGAAAAGATGTTGGAACGTTCTCACCAAATTGTTGGATAAGCCTCACCGCACTTCTAGGGTCGTATTCTTCGTGCACAATCTGTATTTTTTACTTCGTTCTAATAGCCCACACCGTCATGTCTGCCAACGAAAACGCCTCGGACAGATTCTATACGCACTACGTGATTAACGATCCATCGGCCGGTGACGCCTATCCAAGTACTTTACCGCCCCAACATTTTAAATGGTTTATTCAGTTAATAAACCACTTTTAGTGGTGAAAAATTAAACTTCACACTGGGTGAACGGTTTTGCCGGTCGGCTGCGTCCACACGTTTTGATGAAATGACAGATCCTTTGTCCCGTATTACGTAGGTGGGGCGCAAACTACGTCATCAGGCTATTGTTTGTCTGTTTACAGCATCGCCTTGTTTACGGAAACACATTCCTTGTCGCTGGCGTCATCAGGGATTGGCACTTTATCTCAATATATGACATACGGTTTTTTGCTGGGCTTCACGTTTTTTGCTATGAAACAGTTAGAATCCTGGCAAATATTTATATAGTTCACTCACTGTAGATTTACAAAGATTATTAAAGGTTTATTTAATTTTGACCAAATCGTAAAAAAAAAAAAGGAATACAATATTTATGGTTTTTTATACCATGTTTATGTTAATTAAAATTTGTACCAGGATTGTACCATCACAAAACCCCCTCAATGAAAGATTTTGTGCCGAAGCATAAAAACTTTCATTGACCCTTTCATTCTTCCTAAAGGGTTCAGCCAGGATAGGTCGCCACAACCTCCTTACAATTTATATAAAAGAAAACAATAACTCACCCTTGGTCTGATGATGATGACAGTACCTGCATGACCTTACTGGACTTCTCCTTCGAGATCCCAACACCATAAGGCCACTTAGGCGCGTAACGCCCCTGCTCTGACGCGCTGGCCAGCTCAGGACCGCTGTCACAACATCACCAAACACTGAAACAATAAATGAAAAATAATCAAAATAGTGGCTTGGTAAATTACTCTATCCTTAACTGATCTGGTTCCCCTTAGCTAGGTGCTGGTTTGTGCTAATAAGCACTGGGTTTGCTTGTATTACTAGAATATAATTACCAAAAATGTAACTCACAAGAATTATAAAGAACTTCCTTTCTCATTATGGACTACCCTGAATTATTTAATTGTTTCGATTCCCATCGATAATATTTAACTCTTTCTGTTTTATAATTATTATAATTATAAAAGAAACACATATTGATATAAAAGAATTCAATTATAACTGAAAAAATGGAACTTCCCATAGAAATCTCCCAAATATTCAAACATAGAGAAAAACAAACTATAGAGAAACAAAAATAATTAATAACATCTTATTGAAATTAAACTTATTATTAAAATCATTACTATCGTTATTAACAGGTAATAATTGGTATTGACAGCGCCAATTATATTTACCCCTCTTTCTCCTCCACACACACTATTTCCATAAATCATGTTAAAATTTCATAACATAATACATGATAATACATTGATACATTAATACACATGATCATTATATTAATACATTTTAAATTCATATTTAATCTTGACCTTTTATCTATTTAACTTGCATTTTTAAAAAAATTTACCATTGCAATTAATTAATTAATTAGACATCAATTATTATAATATTATTATTAATATTTATTTCACATTTATTATTATATTCATATTATATTATTATTATTTCATTATTCATTTCTTATTACCTCCTTTCTACTCTGAATTTTCTACCTACCTGACTACCTAACCTTTCACATTTTTATCATTGTTTAGTCTGGGTGACTCCTATATTCACTATGCTTTTTACTTATTATAATCTTACTCACCTCCTTCTAACTGACAACCAAATTTACCTATCATGACACCAATATCTCAATTATAAACACCTTTACTAATTTCATTCCGACGATAAATCCTATAGCGCGTCTTTGTACAGAGATGGGTGTTCCCTAACTGGCTATATACATTCATAATATTTTGCCCTTCCAAAAAATTCGGCAAACACTCCCTTAAACTACGCTATTACCTGCCACAACGCTATACGTTGGCTACTCCTTATCACCTCACCCCCACTACAAAATATCATCAACAACAAATATATGTTTATACCTTGACTTTACTCACCTCTACAAATAATCACTAACTACTGTGTCCCTAAATATCTAATACTCTCTTGGTATTATTTACTTCAAAATTCTTAACTATCTAACTCCATTTACTTCAATTAAATAACTCGCCTGCTTCTATCTATGCCCAGGCTCTATCCCTGTTTAAACATTCTACCTTACTGTAATCATTGACAATTATCTTATAAAATTCATCTCTCACCTACTCATAATAGTACATCTCTCTTTTCAAATATATATTCTTACTTAATCATTTATTTAATTATTCATTAGGAATTACCTTCATTACATATTAATTAATTATTTAACTTCTATGACAATTAATAATTTACTTCTGTTACCAAGATAGTACAGCTTTCTTTTGTACTATTTTAATTCAATATTTGACCTTTAAATATTATTCATTTGTTTAAACTTGTTTAATTAAACAAAACATGTTAATTATTAAAATACACAATAACTGGTGTACACAAAATATACCTGCAATACAACATCAAAATACATAAATGCATTGATATAAAAATACATTTAATACAATGAAAAATATACACTCCAAACACATTATTTTGTTATTTATCAAACTCAGTCCATAGCAGTCCAATTCAATACCACTTTTCACATATATTAAATGTTCATTACACAATGGAAACACTCTATCCTCTTATTAGGTTGAATAACAACCTAATCTTACGTCTATTTATCTTATTTTTTAATGAAAACATTTTATGATTAGAAACATTATATTCATATTCATATATCAAACAATTATCAAACAAATATATCAAGTCACGATCGAGTAGAGTTCTGTCTATCTCAGTAAGATCATATGTTATAATTTTGTTTTTCATCTTGTAATTATCATCATAATTTTCTACCACAGGTAAGTACTTAATACCATTATTCTCACCTATTATTACTTCAATTTCACTGTTACTATAAGGTAAGTATTCATTATTTTCATCCACCGTATCTATGCCTAACCTTTCTACCAATTCTCTGTACTTTCTATTTACTTTTAAAAATTTTATTACTTTCTTTCTCTCACCATATCTCTCTACACTTTCTCTCTTAATATTTTTCTCACCATAACACCAAGTTACACTCACTCTCTCCAAATATGCAGGGGTCCCTAACTTAATACTACTGCACCACTTATGAGGTACACAAAAACACCAAGAAACTTTATTAGTAGACCTATCGTCTCCCAAATATAAATTGAAGGAACTCTTGTCCTTATAAAAAATACGTGAAGACTTTTCTTCACCCCCTAACATAACATCAAAAGAAAATTCTACCCCCTGCACCCCTTGTACAAATATACTTTCTCCAAACTCTCTCTCTGACTCAATACACTCAAACACTTCATTATCATTCATAATACTTTCATTATCATTTTCTAATATTATATTCTTACTACCTGTAATATTCTTACTATCTGTAAATTCATTATTCACATTATCATTGTTGTTTACTTTATTAGTCAGTACTTCATTTTTCGTACTGTTTTCACTACTATTCGACTTCTGTTTTTCTAATTGAATTAAATTCTCGTCCAATTTTTTAATGACCTTGTCACACTGCTTAATGAGATTATCATTACCGTTTTTTATTTCATTCTTTAATTCTTTAAATTGTTTATCAAAATTGTCATTCAAATTTGTAAATTTGATATTAGAATCGCTTTTTTGCTCATCTAATTTTTTGTCTAAATTATCAAACTTTACACTCTTTTCATCAAATTTATTTAATAAGAGCTGCATCATAGCAGCAGTACTATCTGATTTACTTTCTGGACTAACTGACATGGATGTAGAGACCTTCTCTGTTTCTACATATACAACAGATACAGGTGTATCTGCCTCGTCAGTCCGACTCGTTTGAGTTGGTTGAACATCCATCTCACCAGTCAAATTTACATCAGCTGTGCTGATTTCTATTGTCATATTATCATTAGTACTCATGTTTGCAATTTGATGTTGTTAAAACATATATGTTTATAACCTAAAAAAATTTAACCTTACTTGCGCACGTGTTACGTACTTTAGCACTATTACCTCAGGTAGTTATTTCACATTCAGGTAGGTATACTCCACATAAAATTATGTTTTATGTCGAGTCCATGTTCGGCACACGCCATTTGTAACTAATGGTTTTATTGTTTAATTGTTACAATAATATTGTGTGTACTAAGAGATTACGTTCACTTTGGAAACCGGACGCCATGTTGTCAGATTGGGCAACTTCATACAAATTTACTCTTCGGGCCAAGATTCGGGTAACACGAACCCGATTTGTGAAATATACTACCTGAAATAACTGTACACGAGATAACATATAAGTTACTTTTATTTTTAAACTTGAATATCAATACATATTGAAAAAATGACTCGACCCCACATATTACGCCACGGACGTTTGCAAAACAATTTTACCCTCCAAAATACACATATGATACATAACTTATGCAATTATGTTACATTATATAATAGATTATTTAATATATTTCAAATGTTATATTTAATATATAAAAGATTATTGAACATATTTTAATACTTCGCACAACCCAGCACTTAGAGAAATTAAAACACTCTCTCTCTCTCACACTCTGGTACAATTGCTTTCTTTAATGAGCTCATTTTTTTGCAATTTTAAAGACTTAGTTTCATTTTTAAAAGTGTGTGACTTTCGCCTTGGTCATTATTTTAAATTATGTGAAAAGTAGAAAAGATGTTGGAACGTTCTCACCAAATTGTTGGATAAGCCTCACCGCACTTCTAGGGTCGTATTCTTCGTGCACAATCTGTATTTTTTACTTCGTTCTAATAGCCCACACCGTCATGTCTGCCAACGAAAACGCCTCGGACAGATTCTATACGCACTACGTGATTAACGATCCATCGGCCGGTGACGCCTATCCAAGTACTTTACCGCCCCAACATTTTAAATGGTTTATTCAGTTAATAAACCACTTTTAGTGGTGAAAAATTAAACTTCACACTGGGTGAACGGTTTTGCCGGTCGGCTGCGTCCACACGTTTTGATGAAATGACAGATCCTTTGTCCCGTATTACGTAGGTGGGGCGCAAACTACGTCATCAGGCTATTGTTTGTCTGTTTACAGCATCGCCTTGTTTACGGAAACACATTCCTTGTCGCTGGCGTCATCAGGGATTGGCACTTTATCTCAATATATGACATACGGTTTTTTGCTGGGCTTCACGTTTTTTGCTATGAAACAGTTAGAATCCTGGCAAATATTTATATAGTTCACTCACTGTAGATTTACAAAGATTATTAAAGGTTTATTTAATTTTGACCAAATCGTAAAAAAAAAAGGAATACAATATTTATGGTTTTTTATACCATGTTTATGTTAATTAAAATTTGTACCAGGATTGTACCATCACAAAACCCCCTCAATGAAAGATTTTGTGCCGAAGCATAAAAACTTTCATTGACCCTTTCATTCTTCCTAAAGGGTTCAGCCAGGATAGGTCGCCACAACCTCCTTACAATTTATATAAAAGAAAACAATAACTCACCCTTGGTCTGATGATGATGACAGTACCTGCATGACCTTACTGGACTTCTCCTTCGAGATCCCAACACCATAAGGCCACTTAGGCGCGTAACGCCCCTGCTCTGACGCGCTGGCCAGCTCAGGACCGCTGTCACAACATCACCAAACACTGAAACAATAAATGAAAAATAATCAAAATAGTGGCTTGGTAAATTACTCTATCCTTAACTGATCTGGTTCCCCTTAGCTAGGTGCTGGTTTGTGCTAATAAGCACTGGGTTTGCTTGTATTACTAGAATATAATTACCAAAAATGTAACTCACAAGAATTATAAAGAACTTCCTTTCTCATTATGGACTACCCTGAATTATTTAATTGTTTCGATTCCCATCGATAATATTTAACTCTTTCTGTTTTATAATTATTATAATTATAAAAGAAACACATATTGATATAAAAGAATTCAATTATAACTGAAAAAATGGAACTTCCCATAGAAATCTCCCAAATATTCAAACATAGAGAAAAACAAACTATAGAGAAACAAAAATAATTAATAACATCTTATTGAAATTAAACTTATTATTAAAATCATTACTATCGTTATTAACAGGTAATAATTGGTATTGACAGCGCCAATTATATTTACCCCTCTTTCTCCTCCACACACACTATTTCCATAAATCATGTTAAAATTTTATAACATAATACATGATAATACATTGATACATTAATACACATGATCATTATATTAATACATTTTAAATTCATATTTAATCTTGACCTTTTATCTATTTAACTTGCATTTTTAAAAAAATTTACCATTGCAATTAATTAATTAATTAGACATCAATTATTATAATATTATTATTAATATTTATTTCACATTTATTATTATATTCATATTATATTATTATTATTTCATTATTCATTTCTTATTACCTCCTTTCTACTCTGAATTTTCTACCTACCTGACTACCTAACCTTTCACATTTTTATCATTGTTTAGTCTGGGTGACTCCTATATTCACTATGCTTTTTACTTATTATAATCTTACTCACCTCCTTCTAACTGACAACCAAATTTACCTATCATGACACCAATATCTCAATTATAAACACCTTTACTAATTTCATTCCGACGATAAATCCTATAGCGCGTCTTTGTACAGAGATGGGTGTTCCCTAACTGGCTATATACATTCATAATATTTTGCCCTTCCAAAAAATTCGGCAAACACTCCCTTAAACTACGCTATTACCTGCCACAACGCTATACGTTGGCTACTCCTTATCACCTCACCCCCACTACAAAATATCATCAACAACAAATATATGTTTATACCTTGACTTTACTCACCTCTACAAATAATCACTAACTACTGTGTCCCTAAATATCTAATACTCTCTTGGTATTATTTACTTCAAAATTCTTAACTATCTAACTCCATTTACTTCAATTAAATAACTCGCCTGCTTCTATCTATGCCCAGGCTCTATCCCTGTTTAAACATTCTACCTTACTGTAATCATTGACAATTATCTTATAAAATTCATCTCTCACCTACTCATAATAGTACATCTCTCTTTTCAAATATATATTCTTACTTAATCATTTATTTAATTATTCATTAGGAATTACCTTCATTACATATTAATTAATTATTTAACTTCTATGACAATTAATAATTTACTTCTGTTACCAAGATAGTACAGCTTTCTTTTGTACTATTTTAATTCAATATTTGACCTTTAAATATTATTCATTTGTTTAAACTTGTTTAATTAAACAAAACATGTTAATTATTAAAATACACAATAACTGGTGTACACAAAATATACCTGCAATACAACATCAAAATACATAAATGCATTGATATAAAAATACATTTAATACAATGAAAAATATACACTCCAAACACATTATTTTGTTATTTATCAAACTCAGTCCATAGCAGTCCAATTCAATACCACTTTTCACATATATTAAATGTTCATTACACAATGGAAACACTCTATCCTCTTATTAGGTTGAATAACAACCTAATCTTACGTCTATTTATCTTATTTTTTAATGAAAACATTTTATGATTAGAAACATTATATTCATATTCATATATCAAACAATTATCAAACAAATATATCAAGTCACGATCGAGTAGAGTTCTGTCTATCTCAGTAAGATCATATGTTATAATTTTGTTTTTCATCTTGTAATTATCATCATAATTTTCTACCACAGGTAAGTACTTAATACCATTATTCTCACCTATTATTACTTCAATTTCACTGTTACTATAAGGTAAGTATTCATTATTTTCATCCACCGTATCTATGCCTAACCTTTCTACCAATTCTCTGTACTTTCTATTTACTTTTAAAAATTTTATTACTTTCTTTCTCTCACCATATCTCTCTACACTTTCTCTCTTAATATTTTTCTCACCATAACACCAAGTTACACTCACTCTCTCCAAATATGCAGGGGTCCCTAACTTAATACTACTGCACCACTTATGAGGTACACAAAAACACCAAGAAACTTTATTAGTAGACCTATCGTCTCCCAAATATAAATTGAAGGAACTCTTGTCCTTATAAAAAATACGTGAAGACTTTTCTTCACCCCCTAACATAACATCAAAAGAAAATTCTACCCCCTGCACCCCTTGTACAAATATACTTTCTCCAAACTCTCTCTCTGACTCAATACACTCAAACACTTCATTATCATTCATAATACTTTCATTATCATTTTCTAATATTATATTCTTACTACCTGTAATATTCTTACTATCTGTAAATTCATTATTCACATTATCATTGTTGTTTACTTTATTAGTCAGTACTTCATTTTTCGTACTGTTTTCACTACTATTCGACTTCTGTTTTTCTAATTGAATTAAATTCTCGTCCAATTTTTTAATGACCTTGTCACACTGCTTAATGAGATTATCATTACCGTTTTTTATTTCATTCTTTAATTCTTTAAATTGTTTATCAAAATTGTCATTCAAATTTGTAAATTTGATATTAGAATCGCTTTTTTGCTCATCTAATTTTTTGTCTAAATTATCAAACTTTACACTCTTTTCATCAAATTTATTTAATAAGAGCTGCATCATAGCAGCAGTACTATCTGATTTACTTTCTGGACTAACTGACATGGATGTAGAGACCTTCTCTGTTTCTACATATACAACAGATACAGGTGTATCTGCCTCGTCAGTCCGACTCGTTTGAGTTGGTTGAACATCCATCTCACCAGTCAAATTTACATCAGCTGTGCTGATTTCTATTGTCATATTATCATTAGTACTCATGTTTGCAATTTGATGTTGTTAAAACATATATGTTTATAACCTAAAAAAATTTAACCTTACTTGCGCACGTGTTACGTACTTTAGCACTATTACCTCAGGTAGTTATTTCACATTCAGGTAGGTATACTCCACATAAAATTATGTTTTATGTCGAGTCCATGTTCGGCACACGCCATTTGTAACTAATGGTTTTATTGTTTAATTGTTACAATAATATTGTGTGTACTAAGAGATTACGTTCACTTTGGAAACCGGACGCCATGTTGTCAGATTGGGCAACTTCATACAAATTTACTCTTCGGGCCAAGATTCGGGTAACACGAACCCGATTTGTGAAATATACTACCTGAAATAACTGTACACGAGATAACATATAAGTTACTTTTATTTTTAAACTTGAATATCAATACATATTGAAAAAATGACTCGACCCCACATATTACGCCACGGACGTTTGCAAAACAATTTTACCCTCCAAAATACACATATGATACATAACTTATGCAATTATGTTACATTATATAATAGATTATTTAATATATTTCAAATGTTATATTTAATATATAAAAGATTATTGAACATATTTTAATACTTCGCACAACCCAGCACTTAGAGAAATTAAAACACTCTCTCTCTCTCACACTCTGGTACAATTGCTTTCTTTAATGAGCTCATTTTTTTGCAATTTTAAAGACTTAGTTTCATTTTTAAAAGTGTGTGACTTTCGCCTTGGCCATTATTTTAAATTATGTGAAAAGTAGAAAAGATGTTGGAACGTTCTCACCAAATTGTTGGATAAGCCTCACCGCACTTCTAGGGTCGTATTCTTCGTGCACAATCTGTATTTTTTACTTCGTTCTAATAGCCCACACCGTCATGTCTGCCAACGAAAACGCCTCGGACAGATTCTATACGCACTACGTGATTAACGATCCATCGGCCGGTGACGCCTATCCAAGTACTTTACCGCCCCAACATTTTAAATGGTTTATTCAGTTAATAAACCACTTTTAGTGGTGAAAAATTAAACTTCACACTGGGTGAACGGTTTTGCCGGTCGGCTGCGTCCACACGTTTTGATGAAATGACAGATCCTTTGTCCCGTATTACGTAGGTGGGGCGCAAACTACGTCATCAGGCTATTGTTTGTCTGTTTACAGCATCGCCTTGTTTACGGAAACACATTCCTTGTCGCTGGCGTCATCAGGGATTGGCACTTTATCTCAATATATGACATACGGTTTTTTGCTGGGCTTCACGTTTTTTGCTATGAAACAGTTAGAATCCTGGCAAATATTTATATAGTTCACTCACTGTAGATTTACAAAGATTATTAAAGGTTTATTTAATTTTGACCAAATCGTAAAAAAAAAAAGGAATACAATATTTATGGTTTTTTATACCATGTTTATGTTAATTAAAATTTGTACCAGGATTGTACCATCACAAAACCCCCTCAATGAAAGATTTTGTGCCGAAGCATAAAAACTTTCATTGACCCTTTCATTCTTCCTAAAGGGTTCAGCCAGGATAGGTCGCCACAACCTCCTTACAATTTATATAAAAGAAAACAATAACTCACCCTTGGTCTGATGATGATGACAGTACCTGCATGACCTTACTGGACTTCTCCTTCGAGATCCCAACACCATAAGGCCACTTAGGCGCGTAACGCCCCTGCTCTGACGCGCTGGCCAGCTCAGGACCGCTGTCACAACATCACCAAACACTGAAACAATAAATGAAAAATAATCAAAATAGTGGCTTGGTAAATTACTCTATCCTTAACTGATCTGGTTCCCCTTAGCTAGGTGCTGGTTTGTGCTAATAAGCACTGGGTTTGCTTGTATTACTAGAATATAATTACCAAAAATGTAACTCACAAGAATTATAAAGAACTTCCTTTCTCATTATGGACTACCCTGAATTATTTAATTGTTTCGATTCCCATCGATAATATTTAACTCTTTCTGTTTTATAATTATTATAATTATAAAAGAAACACATATTGATATAAAAGAATTCAATTATAACTGAAAAAATGGAACTTCCCATAGAAATCTCCCAAATATTCAAACATAGAGAAAAACAAACTATAGAGAAACAAAAATAATTAATAACATCTTATTGAAATTAAACTTATTATTAAAATCATTACTATCGTTATTAACAGGTAATAATTGGTATTGACAGCGCCAATTATATTTACCCCTCTTTCTCCTCCACACACACTATTTCCATAAATCATGTTAAAATTTCATAACATAATACATGATAATACATTGATACATTAATACACATGATCATTATATTAATACATTTTAAATTCATATTTAATCTTGACCTTTTATCTATTTAACTTGCATTTTTAAAAAAATTTACCATTGCAATTAATTAATTAATTAGACATCAATTATTATAATATTATTATTAATATTTATTTCACATTTATTATTATATTCATATTATATTATTATTATTTCATTATTCATTTCTTATTACCTCCTTTCTACTCTGAATTTTCTACCTACCTGACTACCTAACCTTTCACATTTTTATCATTGTTTAGTCTGGGTGACTCCTATATTCACTATGCTTTTTACTTATTATAATCTTACTCACCTCCTTCTAACTGACAACCAAATTTACCTATCATGACACCAATATCTCAATTATAAACACCTTTACTAATTTCATTCCGACGATAAATCCTATAGCGCGTCTTTGTACAGAGATGGGTGTTCCCTAACTGGCTATATACATTCATAATATTTTGCCCTTCCAAAAAATTCGGCAAACACTCCCTTAAACTACGCTATTACCTGCCACAACGCTATACGTTGGCTACTCCTTATCACCTCACCCCCACTACAAAATATCATCAACAACAAATATATGTTTATACCTTGACTTTACTCACCTCTACAAATAATCACTAACTACTGTGTCCCTAAATATCTAATACTCTCTTGGTATTATTTACTTCAAAATTCTTAACTATCTAACTCCATTTACTTCAATTAAATAACTCGCCTGCTTCTATCTATGCCCAGGCTCTATCCCTGTTTAAACATTCTACCTTACTGTAATCATTGACAATTATCTTATAAAATTCATCTCTCACCTACTCATAATAGTACATCTCTCTTTTCAAATATATATTCTTACTTAATCATTTATTTAATTATTCATTAGGAATTACCTTCATTACATATTAATTAATTATTTAACTTCTATGACAATTAATAATTTACTTCTGTTACCAAGATAGTACAGCTTTCTTTTGTACTATTTTAATTCAATATTTGACCTTTAAATATTATTCATTTGTTTAAACTTGTTTAATTAAACAAAACATGTTAATTATTAAAATACACAATAACTGGTGTACACAAAATATACCTGCAATACAACATCAAAATACATAAATGCATTGATATAAAAATACATTTAATACAATGAAAAATATACACTCCAAACACATTATTTTGTTATTTATCAAACTCAGTCCATAGCAGTCCAATTCAATACCACTTTTCACATATATTAAATGTTCATTACACAATGGAAACACTCTATCCTCTTATTAGGTTGAATAACAACCTAATCTTACGTCTATTTATCTTATTTTTTAATGAAAACATTTTATGATTAGAAACATTATATTCATATTCATATATCAAACAATTATCAAACAAATATATCAAGTCACGATCGAGTAGAGTTCTGTCTATCTCAGTAAGATCATATGTTATAATTTTGTTTTTCATCTTGTAATTATCATCATAATTTTCTACCACAGGTAAGTACTTAATACCATTATTCTCACCTATTATTACTTCAATTTCACTGTTACTATAAGGTAAGTATTCATTATTTTCATCCACCGTATCTATGCCTAACCTTTCTACCAATTCTCTGTACTTTCTATTTACTTTTAAAAATTTTATTACTTTCTTTCTCTCACCATATCTCTCTACACTTTCTCTCTTAATATTTTTCTCACCATAACACCAAGTTACACTCACTCTCTCCAAATATGCAGGGGTCCCTAACTTAATACTACTGCACCACTTATGAGGTACACAAAAACACCAAGAAACTTTATTAGTAGACCTATCGTCTCCCAAATATAAATTGAAGGAACTCTTGTCCTTATAAAAAATACGTGAAGACTTTTCTTCACCCCCTAACATAACATCAAAAGAAAATTCTACCCCCTGCACCCCTTGTACAAATATACTTTCTCCAAACTCTCTCTCTGACTCAATACACTCAAACACTTCATTATCATTCATAATACTTTCATTATCATTTTCTAATATTATATTCTTACTACCTGTAATATTCTTACTATCTGTAAATTCATTATTCACATTATCATTGTTGTTTACTTTATTAGTCAGTACTTCATTTTTCGTACTGTTTTCACTACTATTCGACTTCTGTTTTTCTAATTGAATTAAATTCTCGTCCAATTTTTTAATGACCTTGTCACACTGCTTAATGAGATTATCATTACCGTTTTTTATTTCATTCTTTAATTCTTTAAATTGTTTATCAAAATTGTCATTCAAATTTGTAAATTTGATATTAGAATCGCTTTTTTGCTCATCTAATTTTTTGTCTAAATTATCAAACTTTACACTCTTTTCATCAAATTTATTTAATAAGAGCTGCATCATAGCAGCAGTACTATCTGATTTACTTTCTGGACTAACTGACATGGATGTAGAGACCTTCTCTGTTTCTACATATACAACAGATACAGGTGTATCTGCCTCGTCAGTCCGACTCGTTTGAGTTGGTTGAACATCCATCTCACCAGTCAAATTTACATCAGCTGTGCTGATTTCTATTGTCATATTATCATTAGTACTCATGTTTGCAATTTGATGTTGTTAAAACATATATGTTTATAACCTAAAAAAATTTAACCTTACTTGCGCACGTGTTACGTACTTTAGCACTATTACCTCAGGTAGTTATTTCACATTCAGGTAGGTATACTCCACATAAAATTATGTTTTATGTCGAGTCCATGTTCGGCACACGCCATTTGTAACTAATGGTTTTATTGTTTAATTGTTACAATAATATTGTGTGTACTAAGAGATTACGTTCACTTTGGAAACCGGACGCCATGTTGTCAGATTGGGCAACTTCATACAAATTTACTCTTCGGGCCAAGATTCGGGTAACACGAACCCGATTTGTGAAATATACTACCTGAAATAACTGTACACGAGATAACATATAAGTTACTTTTATTTTTAAACTTGAATATCAATACATATTGAAAAAATGACTCGACCCCACATATTACGCCACGGACGTTTGCAAAACAATTTTACCCTCCAAAATACACATATGATACATAACTTATGCAATTATGTTACATTATATAATAGATTATTTAATATATTTCAAATGTTATATTTAATATATAAAAGATTATTGAACATATTTTAATACTTCGCACAACCCAGCACTTAGAGAAATTAAAACACTCTCTCTCTCTCACACTCTGGTACAATTGCTTTCTTTAATGAGCTCATTTTTTTGCAATTTTAAAGACTTAGTTTCATTTTTAAAAGTGTGTGACTTTCGCCTTGGTCATTATTTTAAATTATGTGAAAAGTAGAAAAGATGTTGGAACGTTCTCACCAAATTGTTGGATAAGCCTCACCGCACTTCTAGGGTCGTATTCTTCGTGCACAATCTGTATTTTTTACTTCGTTCTAATAGCCCACACCGTCATGTCTGCCAACGAAAACGCCTCAGACAGATTCTATACGCACTACGTGATTAACGATCCATCGGCCGGTGACGCCTATCCAAGTACTTTACCGCCCCAACATTTTAAATGGTTTATTCAGTTAATAAACCACTTTTAGTGGTGAAAAATTAAACTTCACACTGGGTGAACGGTTTTGCCGGTCGGCTGCGTCCACACGTTTTGATGAAATGACAGATCCTTTGTCCCGTATTACGTAGGTGGGGCGCAAACTACGTCATCAGGCTATTGTTTGTCTGTTTACAGCATCGCCTTGTTTACGGAAACACATTCCTTGTCGCTGGCATCATCAGGGATTGGCACTTTATCTCAATATATGACATACGGTTTTTTGCTGGGCTTCACGTTTTTTGCTATGAAACAGTTAGAATCCTGGCAAATATTTATATAGTTCACTCACTGTAGATTTACAAAGATTATTAAAGGTTTATTTAATTTTGACCAAATCGTAAAAAAAAAAAGGAATACAATATTTATGGTTTTTTATACCATGTTTATGTTAATTAAAATTTGTACCAGGATTGTACCATCACAAAACCCCCTCAATGAAAGATTTTGTGCCGAAGCATAAAAACTTTCATTGACCCTTTCATTCTTCCTAAAGGGTTCAGCCAGGATAGGTCGCCACAACCTCCTTACAATTTATATAAAAGAAAACAATAACTCACCCTTGGTCTGATGATGATGACAGTACCTGCATGACCTTACTGGACTTCTCCTTCGAGATCCCAACACCATAAGGCCACTTAGGCGCGTAACGCCCCTGCTCTGACGCGCTGGCCAGCTCAGGACCGCTGTCACAACATCACCAAACACTGAAACAATAAATGAAAAATAATCAAAATAGTGGCTTGGTAAATTACTCTATCCTTAACTGATCTGGTTCCCCTTAGCTAGGTGCTGGTTTGTGCTAATAAGCACTGGGTTTGCTTGTATTACTAGAATATAATTACCAAAAATGTAACTCACAAGAATTATAAAGAACTTCCTTTCTCATTATGGACTACCCTGAATTATTTAATTGTTTCGATTCCCATCGATAATATTTAACTCTTTCTGTTTTATAATTATTATAATTATAAAAGAAACACATATTGATATAAAAGAATTCAATTATAACTGAAAAAATGGAACTTCCCATAGAAATCTCCCAAATATTCAAACATAGAGAAAAACAAACTATAGAGAAACAAAAATAATTAATAACATCTTATTGAAATTAAACTTATTATTAAAATCATTACTATCGTTATTAACAGGTAATAATTGGTATTGACAGCGCCAATTATATTTACCCCTCTTTCTCCTCCACACACACTATTTCCATAAATCATGTTAAAATTTCATAACATAATACATGATAATACATTGATACATTAATACACATGATCATTATATTAATACATTTTAAATTCATATTTAATCTTGACCTTTTATCTATTTAACTTGCATTTTTAAAAAAATTTACCATTGCAATTAATTAATTAATTAGACATCAATTATTATAATATTATTATTAATATTTATTTCACATTTATTATTATATTCATATTATATTATTATTATTTCATTATTCATTTCTTATTACCTCCTTTCTACTCTGAATTTTCTACCTACCTGACTACCTAACCTTTCACATTTTTATCATTGTTTAGTCTGGGTGACTCCTATATTCACTATGCTTTTTACTTATTATAATCTTACTCACCTCCTTCTAACTGACAACCAAATTTACCTATCATGACACCAATATCTCAATTATAAACACCTTTACTAATTTCATTCCGACGATAAATCCTATAGCGCGTCTTTGTACAGAGATGGGTGTTCCCTAACTGGCTATATACATTCATAATATTTTGCCCTTCCAAAAAATTCGGCAAACACTCCCTTAAACTACGCTATTACCTGCCACAACGCTATACGTTGGCTACTCCTTATCACCTCACCCCCACTACAAAATATCATCAACAACAAATATATGTTTATACCTTGACTTTACTCACCTCTACAAATAATCACTAACTACTGTGTCCCTAAATATCTAATACTCTCTTGGTATTATTTACTTCAAAATTCTTAACTATCTAACTCCATTTACTTCAATTAAATAACTCGCCTGCTTCTATCTATGCCCAGGCTCTATCCCTGTTTAAACATTCTACCTTACTGTAATCATTGACAATTATCTTATAAAATTCATCTCTCACCTACTCATAATAGTACATCTCTCTTTTCAAATATATATTCTTACTTAATCATTTATTTAATTATTCATTAGGAATTACCTTCATTACATATTAATTAATTATTTAACTTCTATGACAATTAATAATTTACTTCTGTTACCAAGATAGTACAGCTTTATTTTGTACTATTTTAATTCAATATTTGACCTTTAAATATTATTCATTTGTTTAAACTTGTTTAATTAAACAAAACATGTTAATTATTAAAATACACAATAACTGGTGTACACAAAATATACCTGCAATACAACATCAAAATACATAAATGCATTGATATAAAAATACATTTAATACAATGAAAAATATACACTCCAAACACATTATTTTGTTATTTATCAAACTCAGTCCATAGCAGTCCAATTCAATACCACTTTTCACATATATTAAATGTTCATTACACAATGGAAACACTCTATCCTCTTATTAGGTTGAATAACAACCTAATCTTACGTCTATTTATCTTATTTTTTAATGAAAACATTTTATGATTAGAAACATTATATTCATATTCATATATCAAACAATTATCAAACAAATATATCAAGTCACGATCGAGTAGAGTTCTGTCTATCTCAGTAAGATCATATGTTATAATTTTGTTTTTCATCTTGTAATTATCATCATAATTTTCTACCACAGGTAAGTACTTAATACCATTATTCTCACCTATTATTACTTCAATTTCACTGTTACTATAAGGTAAGTATTCATTATTTTCATCCACCGTATCTATGCCTAACCTTTCTACCAATTCTCTGTACTTTCTATTTACTTTTAAAAATTTTATTACTTTCTTTCTCTCACCATATCTCTCTACACTTTCTCTCTTAATATTTTTCTCACCATAACACCAAGTTACACTCACTCTCTCCAAATATGCAGGGGTCCCTAACTTAATACTACTGCACCACTTATGAGGTACACAAAAACACCAAGAAACTTTATTAGTAGACCTATCGTCTCCCAAATATAAATTGAAGGAACTCTTGTCCTTATAAAAAATACGTGAAGACTTTTCTTCACCCCCTAACATAACATCAAAAGAAAATTCTACCCCCTGCACCCCTTGTACAAATATACTTTCTCCAAACTCTCTCTCTGACTCAATACACTCAAACACTTCATTATCATTCATAATACTTTCATTATCATTTTCTAATATTATATTCTTACTACCTGTAATATTCTTACTATCTGTAAATTCATTATTCACATTATCATTGTTGTTTACTTTATTAGTCAGTACTTCATTTTTCGTACTGTTTTCACTACTATTCGACTTCTGTTTTTCTAATTGAATTAAATTCTCGTCCAATTTTTTAATGACCTTGTCACACTGCTTAATGAGATTATCATTACCGTTTTTTATTTCATTCTTTAATTCTTTAAATTGTTTATCAAAATTGTCATTCAAATTTGTAAATTTGATATTAGAATCGCTTTTTTGCTCATCTAATTTTTTGTCTAAATTATCAAACTTTACACTCTTTTCATCAAATTTATTTAATAAGAGCTGCATCATAGCAGCAGTACTATCTGATTTACTTTCTGGACTAACTGACATGGATGTAGAGACCTTCTCTGTTTCTACATATACAACAGATACAGGTGTATCTGCCTCGTCAGTCCGACTCGTTTGAGTTGGTTGAACATCCATCTCACCAGTCAAATTTACATCAGCTGTGCTGATTTCTATTGTCATATTATCATTAGTACTCATGTTTGCAATTTGATGTTGTTAAAACATATATGTTTATAACCTAAAAAAATTTAACCTTACTTGCGCACGTGTTACGTACTTTAGCACTATTACCTCAGGTAGTTATTTCACATTCAGGTAGGTATACTCCACATAAAATTATGTTTTATGTCGAGTCCATGTTCGGCACACGCCATTTGTAACTAATGGTTTTATTGTTTAATTGTTACAATAATATTGTGTGTACTAAGAGATTACGTTCACTTTGGAAACCGGACGCCATGTTGTCAGATTGGGCAACTTCATACAAATTTACTCTTCGGGCCAAGATTCGGGTAACACGAACCCGATTTGTGAAATATACTACCTGAAATAACTGTACACGAGATAACATATAAGTTACTTTTATTTTTAAACTTGAATATCAATACATATTGAAAAAATGACTCGACCCCACATATTACGCCACGGACGTTTGCAAAACAATTTTACCCTCCAAAATACACATATGATACATAACTTATGCAATTATGTTACATTATATAATAGATTATTTAATATATTTCAAATGTTATATTTAATATATAAAAGATTATTGAACATATTTTAATACTTCGCACAACCCAGCACTTAGAGAAATTAAAACACTCTCTCTCTCTCACACTCTGGTACAATTGCTTTCTTTAATGAGCTCATTTTTTTGCAATTTTAAAGACTTAGTTTCATTTTTAAAAGTGTGTGACTTTCGCCTTGGTCATTATTTTAAATTATGTGAAAAGTAGAAAAGATGTTGGAACGTTCTCACCAAATTGTTGGATAAGCCTCACCGCACTTCTAGGGTCGTATTCTTCGTGCACAATCTGTATTTTTTACTTCGTTCTAATAGCCCACACCGTCATGTCTGCCAACGAAAACGCCTCGGACAGATTCTATACGCACTACGTGATTAACGATCCATCGGCCGGTGACGCCTATCCAAGTACTTTACCGCCCCAACATTTTAAATGGTTTATTCAGTTAATAAACCACTTTTAGTGGTGAAAAATTAAACTTCACACTGGGTGAACGGTTTTGCCGGTCGGCTGCGTCCACACGTTTTGATGAAATGACAGATCCTTTGTCCCGTATTACGTAGGTGGGGCGCAAACTACGTCATCAGGCTATTGTTTGTCTGTTTACAGCATCGCCTTGTTTACGGAAACACATTCCTTGTCGCTGGCGTCATCAGGGATTGGCACTTTATCTCAATATATGACATACGGTTTTTTGCTGGGCTTCACGTTTTTTGCTATGAAACAGTTAGAATCCTGGCAAATATTTATATAATTCACTCACTGTAGATTTACAAAGATTATTAAAGGTTTATTTAATTTTGACCAAATCGTAAAAAAAAAAAGGAATACAATATTTATGGTTTTTTATACCATGTTTATGTTAATTAAAATTTGTACCAGGATTGTACCATCACAAAACCCCCTCAATGAAAGATTTTGTGCCGAAGCATAAAAACTTTCATTGACCCTTTCATTCTTCCTAAAGGGTTCAGCCAGGATAGGTCGCCACAACCTCCTTACAATTTATATAAAAGAAAACAATAACTCACCCTTGGTCTGATGATGATGACAGTACCTGCATGACCTTACTGGACTTCTCCTTCGAGATCCCAACACCATAAGGCCACTTAGGCGCGTAACGCCCCTGCTCTGACGCGCTGGCCAGCTCAGGACCGCTGTCACAACATCACCAAACACTGAAACAATAAATGAAAAATAATCAAAATAGTGGCTTGGTAAATTACTCTATCCTTAACTGATCTGGTTCCCCTTAGCTAGGTGCTGGTTTGTGCTAATAAGCACTGGGTTTGCTTGTATTACTAGAATATAATTACCAAAAATGTAACTCACAAGAATTATAAAGAACTTCCTTTCTCATTATGGACTACCCTGAATTATTTAATTGTTTCGATTCCCATCGATAATATTTAACTCTTTCTGTTTTATAATTATTATAATTATAAAAGAAACACATATTGATATAAAAGAATTCAATTATAACTGAAAAAATGGAACTTCCCATAGAAATCTCCCAAATATTCAAACATAGAGAAAAACAAACTATAGAGAAACAAAAATAATTAATAACATCTTATTGAAATTAAACTTATTATTAAAATCATTACTATCGTTATTAACAGGTAATAATTGGTATTGACAGCGCCAATTATATTTACCCCTCTTTCTCCTCCACACACACTATTTCCATAAATCATGTTAAAATTTCATAACATAATACATGATAATACATTGATACATTAATACACATGATCATTATATTAATACATTTTAAATTCATATTTAATCTTGACCTTTTATCTATTTAACTTGCATTTTTAAAAAAATTTACCATTGCAATTAATTAATTAATTAGACATCAATTATTATAATATTATTATTAATATTTATTTCACATTTATTATTATATTCATATTATATTATTATTATTTCATTATTCATTTCTTATTACCTCCTTTCTACTCTGAATTTTCTACCTACCTGACTACCTAACCTTTCACATTTTTATCATTGTTTAGTCTGGGTGACTCCTATATTCACTATGCTTTTTACTTATTATAATCTTACTCACCTCCTTCTAACTGACAACCAAATTTACCTATCATGACACCAATATCTCAATTATAAACACCTTTACTAATTTCATTCCGACGATAAATCCTATAGCGCGTCTTTGTACAGAGATGGGTGTTCCCTAACTGGCTATATACATTCATAATATTTTGCCCTTCCAAAAAATTCGGCAAACACTCCCTTAAACTACGCTATTACCTGCCACAACGCTATACGTTGGCTACTCCTTATCACCTCACCCCCACTACAAAATATCATCAACAACAAATATATGTTTATACCTTGACTTTACTCACCTCTACAAATAATCACTAACTACTGTGTCCCTAAATATCTAATACTCTCTTGGTATTATTTACTTCAAAATTCTTAACTATCTAACTCCATTTACTTCAATTAAATAACTCGCCTGCTTCTATCTATGCCCAGGCTCTATCCCTGTTTAAACATTCTACCTTACTGTAATCATTGACAATTATCTTATAAAATTCATCTCTCACCTACTCATAATAGTACATCTCTCTTTTCAAATATATATTCTTACTTAATCATTTATTTAATTATTCATTAGGAATTACCTTCATTACATATTAATTAATTATTTAACTTCTATGACAATTAATAATTTACTTCTGTTACCAAGATAGTACAGCTTTCTTTTGTACTATTTTAATTCAATATTTGACCTTTAAATATTATTCATTTGTTTAAACTTGTTTAATTAAACAAAACATGTTAATTATTAAAATACACAATAACTGGTGTACACAAAATATACCTGCAATACAACATCAAAATACATAAATGCATTGATATAAAAATACATTTAATACAATGAAAAATATACACTCCAAACACATTATTTTGTTATTTATCAAACTCAGTCCATAGCAGTCCAATTCAATACCACTTTTCACATATATTAAATGTTCATTACACAATGGAAACACTCTATCCTCTTATTAGGTTGAATAACAACCTAATCTTACGTCTATTTATCTTATTTTTTAATGAAAACATTTTATGATTAGAAACATTATATTCATATTCATATATCAAACAATTATCAAACAAATATATCAAGTCACGATCGAGTAGAGTTCTGTCTATCTCAGTAAGATCATATGTTATAATTTTGTTTTTCATCTTGTAATTATCATCATAATTTTCTACCACAGGTAAGTACTTAATACCATTATTCTCACCTATTATTACTTCAATTTCACTGTTACTATAAGGTAAGTATTCATTATTTTCATCCACCGTATCTATGCCTAACCTTTCTACCAATTCTCTGTACTTTCTATTTACTTTTAAAAATTTTATTACTTTCTTTCTCTCACCATATCTCTCTACACTTTCTCTCTTAATATTTTTCTCACCATAACACCAAGTTACACTCACTCTCTCCAAATATGCAGGGGTCCCTAACTTAATACTACTGCACCACTTATGAGGTACACAAAAACACCAAGAAACTTTATTAGTAGACCTATCGTCTCCCAAATATAAATTGAAGGAACTCTTGTCCTTATAAAAAATACGTGAAGACTTTTCTTCACCCCCTAACATAACATCAAAAGAAAATTCTACCCCCTGCACCCCTTGTACAAATATACTTTCTCCAAACTCTCTCTCTGACTCAATACACTCAAACACTTCATTATCATTCATAATACTTTCATTATCATTTTCTAATATTATATTCTTACTACCTGTAATATTCTTACTATCTGTAAATTCATTATTCACATTATCATTGTTGTTTACTTTATTAGTCAGTACTTCATTTTTCGTACTGTTTTCACTACTATTCGACTTCTGTTTTTCTAATTGAATTAAATTCTCGTCCAATTTTTTAATGACCTTGTCACACTGCTTAATGAGATTATCATTACCGTTTTTTATTTCATTCTTTAATTCTTTAAATTGTT
The DNA here is from genome assembly GCA_034769895.1 of Magicicada septendecula. Classification (NCBI taxonomy): domain Eukaryota; kingdom Metazoa; phylum Arthropoda; class Insecta; order Hemiptera; family Cicadidae; genus Magicicada; species Magicicada septendecula. The sequence continues at coordinate 61,652,336 of CM068369.1, read as the reverse complement.
TATCAAAATTGTCATTCAAATTTGTAAATTTGATATTAGAATCGCTTTTTTGCTCATCTAATTTTTTGTCTAAATTATCAAACTTTACACTCTTTTCATCAAATTTATTTAATAAGAGCTGCATCATAGCAGCAGTACTATCTGATTTACTTTCTGGACTAACTGACATGGATGTAGAGACCTTCTCTGTTTCTACATATACAACAGATACAGGTGTATCTGCCTCGTCAGTCCGACTCGTTTGAGTTGGTTGAACATCCATCTCACCAGTCAAATTTACATCAGCTGTGCTGATTTCTATTGTCATATTATCATTAGTACTCATGTTTGCAATTTGATGTTGTTAAAACATATATGTTTATAACCTAAAAAAATTTAACCTTACTTGCGCACGTGTTACGTACTTTAGCACTATTACCTCAGGTAGTTATTTCACATTCAGGTAGGTATACTCCACATAAAATTATGTTTTATGTCGAGTCCATGTTCGGCACACGCCATTTGTAACTAATGGTTTTATTGTTTAATTGTTACAATAATATTGTGTGTACTAAGAGATTACGTTCACTTTGGAAACCGGACGCCATGTTGTCAGATTGGGCAACTTCATACAAATTTACTCTTCGGGCCAAGATTCGGGTAACACGAACCCGATTTGTGAAATATACTACCTGAAATAACTGTACACGAGATAACATATAAGTTACTTTTATTTTTAAACTTGAATATCAATACATATTGAAAAAATGACTCGACCCCACATATTACGCCACGGACGTTTGCAAAACAATTTTACCCTCCAAAATACACATATGATACATAACTTATGCAATTATGTTACATTATATAATAGATTATTTAATATATTTCAAATGTTATATTTAATATATAAAAGATTATTGAACATATTTTAATACTTCGCACAACCCAGCACTTAGAGAAATTAAAACACTCTCTCTCTCTCACACTCTGGTACAATTGCTTTCTTTAATGAGCTCATTTTTTTGCAATTTTAAAGACTTAGTTTCATTTTTAAAAGTGTGTGACTTTCGCCTTGGTCATTATTTTAAATTATGTGAAAAGTAGAAAAGATGTTGGAACGTTCTCACCAAATTGTTGGATAAGCCTCACCGCACTTCTAGGGTCGTATTCTTCGTGCACAATCTGTATTTTTTACTTCGTTCTAATAGCCCACACCGTCATGTCTGCCAACGAAAACGCCTCGGACAGATTCTATACGCACTACGTGATTAACGATCCATCGGCCGGTGACGCCTATCCAAGTACTTTACCGCCCCAACATTTTAAATGGTTTATTCAGTTAATAAACCACTTTTAGTGGTGAAAAATTAAACTTCACACTGGGTGAACGGTTTTGCCGGTCGGCTGCGTCCACACGTTTTGATGAAATGACAGATCCTTTGTCCCGTATTACGTAGGTGGGGCGCAAACTACGTCATCAGGCTATTGTTTGTCTGTTTACAGCATCGCCTTGTTTACGGAAACACATTCCTTGTCGCTGGCGTCATCAGGGATTGGCACTTTATCTCAATATATGACATACGGTTTTTTGCTGGGCTTCACGTTTTTTGCTATGAAACAGTTAGAATCCTGGCAAATATTTATATAGTTCACTCACTGTAGATTTACAAAGATTATTAAAGGTTTATTTAATTTTGACCAAATCGTAAAAAAAAAAAGGAATACAATATTTATGGTTTTTTATACCATGTTTATGTTAATTAAAATTTGTACCAGGATTGTACCATCACAAAACCCCCTCAATGAAAGATTTTGTGCCGAAGCATAAAAACTTTCATTGACCCTTTCATTCTTCCTAAAGGGTTCAGCCAGGATAGGTCGCCACAACCTCCTTACAATTTATATAAAAGAAAACAATAACTCACCCTTGGTCTGATGATGATGACAGTACCTGCATGACCTTACTGGACTTCTCCTTCGAGATCCCAACACCATAAGGCCACTTAGGCGCGTAACGCCCCTGCTCTGACGCGCTGGCCAGCTCAGGACCGCTGTCACAACATCACCAAACACTGAAACAATAAATGAAAAATAATCAAAATAGTGGCTTGGTAAATTACTCTATCCTTAACTGATCTGGTTCCCCTTAGCTAGGTGCTGGTTTGTGCTAATAAGCACTGGGTTTGCTTGTATTACTAGAATATAATTACCAAAAATGTAACTCACAAGAATTATAAAGAACTTCCTTTCTCATTATGGACTACCCTGAATTATTTAATTGTTTCGATTCCCATCGATAATATTTAACTCTTTCTGTTTTATAATTATTATAATTATAAAAGAAACACATATTGATATAAAAGAATTCAATTATAACTGAAAAAATGGAACTTCCCATAGAAATCTCCCAAATATTCAAACATAGAGAAAAACAAACTATAGAGAAACAAAAATAATTAATAACATCTTATTGAAATTAAACTTATTATTAAAATCATTACTATCGTTATTAACAGGTAATAATTGGTATTGACAGCGCCAATTATATTTACCCCTCTTTCTCCTCCACACACACTATTTCCATAAATCATGTTAAAATTTCATAACATAATACATGATAATACATTGATACATTAATACACATGATCATTATATTAATACATTTTAAATTCATATTTAATCTTGACCTTTTATCTATTTAACTTGCATTTTTAAAAAAATTTACCATTGCAATTAATTAATTAATTAGACATCAATTATTATAATATTATTATTAATATTTATTTCACATTTATTATTATATTCATATTATATTATTATTATTTCATTATTCATTTCTTATTACCTCCTTTCTACTCTGAATTTTCTACCTACCTGACTACCTAACCTTTCACATTTTTATCATTGTTTAGTCTGGGTGACTCCTATATTCACTATGCTTTTTACTTATTATAATCTTACTCACCTCCTTCTAACTGACAACCAAATTTACCTATCATGACACCAATATCTCAATTATAAACACCTTTACTAATTTCATTCCGACGATAAATCCTATAGCGCGTCTTTGTACAGAGATGGGTGTTCCCTAACTGGCTATATACATTCATAATATTTTGCCCTTCCAAAAAATTCGGCAAACACTCCCTTAAACTACGCTATTACCTGCCACAACGCTATACGTTGGCTACTCCTTATCACCTCACCCCCACTACAAAATATCATCAACAACAAATATATGTTTATACCTTGACTTTACTCACCTCTACAAATAATCACTAACTACTGTGTCCCTAAATATCTAATACTCTCTTGGTATTATTTACTTCAAAATTCTTAACTATCTAACTCCATTTACTTCAATTAAATAACTCGCCTGCTTCTATCTATGCCCAGGCTCTATCCCTGTTTAAACATTCTACCTTACTGTAATCATTGACAATTATCTTATAAAATTCATCTCTCACCTACTCATAATAGTACATCTCTCTTTTCAAATATATATTCTTACTTAATCATTTATTTAATTATTCATTAGGAATTACCTTCATTACATATTAATTAATTATTTAACTTCTATGACAATTAATAATTTACTTCTGTTACCAAGATAGTACAGCTTTCTTTTGTACTATTTTAATTCAATATTTGACCTTTAAATATTATTCATTTGTTTAAACTTGTTTAATTAAACAAAACATGTTAATTATTAAAATACACAATAACTGGTGTACACAAAATATACCTGCAATACAACATCAAAATACATAAATGCATTGATATAAAAATACATTTAATACAATGAAAAATATACACTCCAAACACATTATTTTGTTATTTATCAAACTCAGTCCATAGCAGTCCAATTCAATACCACTTTTCACATATATTAAATGTTCATTACACAATGGAAACACTCTATCCTCTTATTAGGTTGAATAACAACCTAATCTTACGTCTATTTATCTTATTTTTTAATGAAAACATTTTATGATTAGAAACATTATATTCATATTCATATATCAAACAATTATCAAACAAATATATCAAGTCACGATCGAGTAGAGTTCTGTCTATCTCAGTAAGATCATATGTTATAATTTTGTTTTTCATCTTGTAATTATCATCATAATTTTCTACCACAGGTAAGTACTTAATACCATTATTCTCACCTATTATTACTTCAATTTCACTGTTACTATAAGGTAAGTATTCATTATTTTCATCCACCGTATCTATGCCTAACCTTTCTACCAATTCTCTGTACTTTCTATTTACTTTTAAAAATTTTATTACTTTCTTTCTCTCACCATATCTCTCTACACTTTCTCTCTTAATATTTTTCTCACCATAACACCAAGTTACACTCACTCTCTCCAAATATGCAGGGGTCCCTAACTTAATACTACTGCACCACTTATGAGGTACACAAAAACACCAAGAAACTTTATTAGTAGACCTATCGTCTCCCAAATATAAATTGAAGGAACTCTTGTCCTTATAAAAAATACGTGAAGACTTTTCTTCACCCCCTAACATAACATCAAAAGAAAATTCTACCCCCTGCACCCCTTGTACAAATATACTTTCTCCAAACTCTCTCTCTGACTCAATACACTCAAACACTTCATTATCATTCATAATACTTTCATTATCATTTTCTAATATTATATTCTTACTACCTGTAATATTCTTACTATCTGTAAATTCATTATTCACATTATCATTGTTGTTTACTTTATTAGTCAGTACTTCATTTTTCGTACTGTTTTCACTACTATTCGACTTCTGTTTTTCTAATTGAATTAAATTCTCGTCCAATTTTTTAATGACCTTGTCACACTGCTTAATGAGATTATCATTACCGTTTTTTATTTCATTCTTTAATTCTTTAAATTGTTTATCAAAATTGTCATTCAAATTTGTAAATTTGATATTAGAATCGCTTTTTTGCTCATCTAATTTTTTGTCTAAATTATCAAACTTTACACTCTTTTCATCAAATTTATTTAATAAGAGCTGCATCATAGCAGCAGTACTATCTGATTTACTTTCTGGACTAACTGACATGGATGTAGAGACCTTCTCTGTTTCTACATATACAACAGATACAGGTGTATCTGCCTCGTCAGTCCGACTCGTTTGAGTTGGTTGAACATCCATCTCACCAGTCAAATTTACATCAGCTGTGCTGATTTCTATTGTCATATTATCATTAGTACTCATGTTTGCAATTTGATGTTGTTAAAACATATATGTTTATAACCTAAAAAAATTTAACCTTACTTGCGCACGTGTTACGTACTTTAGCACTATTACCTCAGGTAGTTATTTCACATTCAGGTAGGTATACTCCACATAAAATTATGTTTTATGTCGAGTCCATGTTCGGCACACGCCATTTGTAACTAATGGTTTTATTGTTTAATTGTTACAATAATATTGTGTGTACTAAGAGATTACGTTCACTTTGGAAACCGGACGCCATGTTGTCAGATTGGGCAACTTCATACAAATTTACTCTTCGGGCCAAGATTCGGGTAACACGAACCCGATTTGTGAAATATACTACCTGAAATAACTGTACACGAGATAACATATAAGTTACTTTTATTTTTAAACTTGAATATCAATACATATTGAAAAAATGACTCGACCCCACATATTACGCCACGGACGTTTGCAAAACAATTTTACCCTCCAAAATACACATATGATACATAACTTATGCAATTATGTTACATTATATAATAGATTATTTAATATATTTCAAATGTTATATTTAATATATAAAAGATTATTGAACATATTTTAATACTTCGCACAACCCAGCACTTAGAGAAATTAAAACACTCTCTCTCTCTCACACTCTGGTACAATTGCTTTCTTTAATGAGCTCATTTTTTTGCAATTTTAAAGACTTAGTTTCATTTTTAAAAGTGTGTGACTTTCGCCTTGGTCATTATTTTAAATTATGTGAAAAGTAGAAAAGATGTTGGAACGTTCTCACCAAATTGTTGGATAAGCCTCACCGCACTTCTAGGGTCGTATTCTTCGTGCACAATCTGTATTTTTTACTTCGTTCTAATAGCCCACACCGTCATGTCTGCCAACGAAAACGCCTCGGACAGATTCTATACGCACTACGTGATTAACGATCCATCGGCCGGTGACGCCTATCCAAGTACTTTACCGCCCCAACATTTTAAATGGTTTATTCAGTTAATAAACCACTTTTAGTGGTGAAAAATTAAACTTCACACTGGGTGAACGGTTTTGCCGGTCGGCTGCGTCCACACGTTTTGATGAAATGACAGATCCTTTGTCCCGTATTACGTAGGTGGGGCGCAAACTACGTCATCAGGCTATTGTTTGTCTGTTTACAGCATCGCCTTGTTTACGGAAACACATTCCTTGTCGCTGGCGTCATCAGGGATTGGCACTTTATCTCAATATATGACATACGGTTTTTTGCTGGGCTTCACGTTTTTTGCTATGAAACAGTTAGAATCCTGGCAAATATTTATATAGTTCACTCACTGTAGATTTACAAAGATTATTAAAGGTTTATTTAATTTTGACCAAATCGTAAAAAAAAAAAGGAATACAATATTTATGGTTTTTTATACCATGTTTATGTTAATTAAAATTTGTACCAGGATTGTACCATCACAAAACCCCCTCAATGAAAGATTTTGTGCCGAAGCATAAAAACTTTCATTGACCCTTTCATTCTTCCTAAAGGGTTCAGCCAGGATAGGTCGCCACAACCTCCTTACAATTTATATAAAAGAAAACAATAACTCACCCTTGGTCTGATGATGATGACAGTACCTGCATGACCTTACTGGACTTCTCCTTCGAGATCCCAACACCATAAGGCCACTTAGGCGCGTAACGCCCCTGCTCTGACGCGCTGGCCAGCTCAGGACCGCTGTCACAACATCACCAAACACTGAAACAATAAATGAAAAATAATCAAAATAGTGGCTTGGTAAATTACTCTATCCTTAACTGATCTGGTTCCCCTTAGCTAGGTGCTGGTTTGTGCTAATAAGCACTGGGTTTGCTTGTATTACTAGAATATAATTACCAAAAATGTAACTCACAAGAATTATAAAGAACTTCCTTTCTCATTATGGACTACCCTGAATTATTTAATTGTTTCGATTCCCATCGATAATATTTAACTCTTTCTGTTTTATAATTATTATAATTATAAAAGAAACACATATTGATATAAAAGAATTCAATTATAACTGAAAAAATGGAACTTCCCATAGAAATCTCCCAAATATTCAAACATAGAGAAAAACAAACTATAGAGAAACAAAAATAATTAATAACATCTTATTGAAATTAAACTTATTATTAAAATCATTACTATCGTTATTAACAGGTAATAATTGGTATTGACAGCGCCAATTATATTTACCCCTCTTTCTCCTCCACACACACTATTTCCATAAATCATGTTAAAATTTCATAACATAATACATGATAATACATTGATACATTAATACACATGATCATTATATTAATACATTTTAAATTCATATTTAATCTTGACCTTTTATCTATTTAACTTGCATTTTTAAAAAAATTTACCATTGCAATTAATTAATTAATTAGACATCAATTATTATTATATTATTATTAATATTTATTTCACATTTATTATTATATTCATATTATATTATTATTATTTCATTATTCATTTCTTATTACCTCCTTTCTACTCTGAATTTTCTACCTACCTGACTACCTAACCTTTCACATTTTTATCATTGTTTAGTCTGGGTGACTCCTATATTCACTATGCTTTTTACTTATTATAATCTTACTCACCTCCTTCTAACTGACAACCAAATTTACCTATCATGACACCAATATCTCAATTATAAACACCTTTACTAATTTCATTCCGACGATAAATCCTATAGCGCGTCTTTGTACAGAGATGGGTGTTCCCTAACTGGCTATATACATTCATAATATTTTGCCCTTCCAAAAAATTCGGCAAACACTCCCTTAAACTACGCTATTACCTGCCACAACGCTATACGTTGGCTACTCCTTATCACCTCACCCCCACTACAAAATATCATCAACAACAAATATATGTTTATACCTTGACTTTACTCACCTCTACAAATAATCACTAACTACTGTGTCCCTAAATATCTAATACTCTCTTGGTATTATTTACTTCAAAATTCTTAACTATCTAACTCCATTTACTTCAATTAAATAACTCGCCTGCTTCTATCTATGCCCAGGCTCTATCCCTGTTTAAACATTCTACCTTACTGTAATCATTGACAATTATCTTATAAAATTCATCTCTCACCTACTCATAATAGTACATCTCTCTTTTCAAATATATATTCTTACTTAATCATTTATTTAATTATTCATTAGGAATTACCTTCATTACATATTAATTAATTATTTAACTTCTATGACAATTAATAATTTACTTCTGTTACCAAGATAGTACAGCTTTCTTTTGTACTATTTTAATTCAATATTTGACCTTTAAATATTATTCATTTGTTTAAACTTGTTTAATTAAACAAAACATGTTAATTATTAAAATACACAATAACTGGTGTACACAAAATATACCTGCAATACAACATCAAAATACATAAATGCATTGATATAAAAATACATTTAATACAATGAAAAATATACACTCCAAACACATTATTTTGTTATTTATCAAACTCAGTCCATAGCAGTCCAATTCAATACCACTTTTCACATATATTAAATGTTCATTACACAATGGAAACACTCTATCCTCTTATTAGGTTGAATAACAACCTAATCTTACGTCTATTTATCTTATTTTTTAATGAAAACATTTTATGATTAGAAACATTATATTCATATTCATATATCAAACAATTATCAAACAAATATATCAAGTCACGATCGAGTAGAGTTCTGTCTATCTCAGTAAGATCATATGTTATAATTTTGTTTTTCATCTTGTAATTATCATCATAATTTTCTACCACAGGTAAGTACTTAATACCATTATTCTCACCTATTATTACTTCAATTTCACTGTTACTATAAGGTAAGTATTCATTATTTTCATCCACCGTATCTATGCCTAACCTTTCTACCAATTCTCTGTACTTTCTATTTACTTTTAAAAATTTTATTACTTTCTTTCTCTCACCATATCTCTCTACACTTTCTCTCTTAATATTTTTCTCACCATAACACCAAGTTACACTCACTCTCTCCAAATATGCAGGGGTCCCTAACTTAATACTACTGCACCACTTATGAGGTACACAAAAACACCAAGAAACTTTATTAGTAGACCTATCGTCTCCCAAATATAAATTGAAGGAACTCTTGTCCTTATAAAAAATACGTGAAGACTTTTCTTCACCCCCTAACATAACATCAAAAGAAAATTCTACCCCCTGCACCCCTTGTACAAATATACTTTCTCCAAACTCTCTCTCTGACTCAATACACTCAAACACTTCATTATCATTCATAATACTTTCATTATCATTTTCTAATATTATATTCTTACTACCTGTAATATTCTTACTATCTGTAAATTCATTATTCACATTATCATTGTTGTTTACTTTATTAGTCAGTACTTCATTTTTCGTACTGTTTTCACTACTATTCGACTTCTGTTTTTCTAATTGAATTAAATTCTCGTCCAATTTTTTAATGACCTTGTCACACTGCTTAATGAGATTATCATTACCGTTTTTTATTTCATTCTTTAATTCTTTAAATTGTTTATCAAAATTGTCATTCAAATTTGTAAATTTGATATTAGAATCGCTTTTTTGCTCATCTAATTTTTTGTCTAAATTATCAAACTTTACACTCTTTTCATCAAATTTATTTAATAAGAGCTGCATCATAGCAGCAGTACTATCTGATTTACTTTCTGGACTAACTGACATGGATGTAGAGACCTTCTCTGTTTCTACATATACAACAGATACAGGTGTATCTGCCTCGTCAGTCCGACTCGTTTGAGTTGGTTGAACATCCATCTCACCAGTCAAATTTACATCAGCTGTGCTGATTTCTATTGTCATATTATCATTAGTACTCATGTTTGCAATTTGATGTTGTTAAAACATATATGTTTATAACCTAAAAAAATTTAACCTTACTTGCGCACGTGTTACGTACTTTAGCACTATTACCTCAGGTAGTTATTTCACATTCAGGTAGGTATACTCCACATAAAATTATGTTTTATGTCGAGTCCATGTTCGGCACACGCCATTTGTAACTAATGGTTTTATTGTTTAATTGTTACAATAATATTGTGTGTACTAAGAGATTACGTTCACTTTGGAAACGGACGCCATGTTGTCAGATTGGGCAACTTCATACAAATTTACTCTTCGGGCCAAGATTCGGGTAACACGAACCCGATTTGTGAAATATACTACCTGAAATAACTGTACACGAGATAACATATAAGTTACTTTTATTTTTAAACTTGAATATCAATACATATTGAAAAAATGACTCGACCCCACATATTACGCCACGGACGTTTGCAAAACAATTTTACCCTCCAAAATACACATATGATACATAACTTATGCAATTATGTTACATTATATAATAGATTATTTAATATATTTCAAATGTTATATTTAATATATAAAAGATTATTGAACATATTTTAATACTTCGCACAACCCAGCACTTAGAGAAATTAAAACACTCTCTCTCTCTCACACTCTGGTACAATTGCTTTCTTTAATGAGCTCATTTTTTTGCAATTTTAAAGACTTAGTTTCATTTTTAAAAGTGTGTGACTTTCGCCTTGGTCATTATTTTAAATTATGTGAAAAGTAGAAAAGATGTTGGAACGTTCTCACCAAATTGTTGGATAAGCCTCACCGCACTTCTAGGGTCGTATTCTTCGTGCACAATCTGTATTTTTTACTTCGTTCTAATAGCCCACACCGTCATGTCTGCCAACGAAAACGCCTCGGACAGATTCTATACGCACTACGTGATTAACGATCCATCGGCCGGTGACGCCTATCCAAGTACTTTACCGCCCCAACATTTTAAATGGTTTATTCAGTTAATAAACCACTTTTAGTGGTGAAAAATTAAACTTCACACTGGGTGAACGGTTTTGCCGGTCGGCTGCGTCCACACGTTTTGATGAAATGACAGATCCTTTGTCCCGTATTACGTAGGTGGGGCGCAAACTACGTCATCAGGCTATTGTTTGTCTGTTTACAGCATCGCCTTGTTTACGGAAACACATTCCTTGTCGCTGGCGTCATCAGGGATTGGCACTTTATCTCAATATATGACATACGGT